>JAZHEH010000616.1:0-600000 GCA_036589455.1 Ateles fusciceps
CGGCGTCCACTCACCATCCGCGCTTTCACTGGGAGCTGAAATCCTCAGCTGCTCCTAATCGGCCATCTTGGATCCCAATCCCTCGTTGTGGTTTTGATGATTAGTAATGTCGACCATTTTTTTCATATACCTATTGGCCATTTGTATATATGTCCTTTTGAAAAATGTCTATTCATGTCCTTTGCCCATTTCTTAATGAAATAATTTAATTTTTTTGTACTGTTGACTAGTTTGAGTTTCTTAATCTGTTGGATATTACTCCTTTGTCAGAAGAATAATTGGCAAATATTTTCTCTTTCACTCTGTTGTCTCTTTCACTCTGTTGTTTCCTTCACTGTGCAGAAAAGAAGCTTTTTAGTTTAGTGTAGTCCCGTTTGTCTATTTTTTGTTTTTGTTGCCTGTGCTTTCAAGGTCTTAGTCATAAAACCTTTGCCTAGACCAATGTCCTGAAGTGTTTCCCTTATGTTTTCTCCAGTAGTTTCACAGTTTGGGGTCTTACATTTAAGTCTTTAACTCTTTATTGAGTTAATTTTTGCATATGGTGAGAGATGGGGTCCAGTTTTATTCTTTTGCATATCAGTATCCAGTTTTCCCAGCACCATTTATTGAAAAGAGTGTCCTTTTCCAAGTGTATGTTCTGGGTGCCTTTGCTGAAAATCAGTTGGCTGAAAATAATAGATTTATTTCTGAGTTCTCTATTCTGCTCTGTTAATCTATGTATCTGTTTTTTACACCAATACCATGTTGTTTTGGTTACTATACCCTTGTAATGTGTTTTGAAGACAGGCAGTGTGATGCCTCCAGCTTTATTGTTTTTGTTCAAAATTACTTTCATTATTTGGGCTCTTTTTTTGGTTCCATACAAATTTTAAGATTATTTGTCTCTTTCTTTAAAACATTGCTATTTTGATAGGAATTGCATTGAATCTGTAGATTGTTCTGGATAGTACAGTCTTTTAACAATTAAATCTTCTGATCCATGAGCATGGGGTGTCTTTCCATTTGTTTGTGTCCTCTTCAATTTCTTTCATTATGTTTTGAAGTTTTTCTTGTAGAGATCTTTTACCTCCTTGGTTAAATTTATTCCTAAACATATTATTGTTATTTTATTTTGTAGTTAGTATAGATAGTGTTCTTTTTACCTATTTCATTATTGGTATATAAAAACACTACTGACTTCTGTATGGTGATTTTGTATCCTGCAACTTTACTAAATTGGTTTACTAGTTCTAAAAGATTTTTTGGTGAAGCCTTTTGTTTTTCCAGATATAAGATCATATCATCTGCATAAAAGAACAGTTTTACTTTCTCTTTTCCAATTTGGATGCTTTTTATCTTTTTCTCTTGCCTGATTGCTCTGGCTAGGACTTCCAGTACTATGTTGAAAAGGAGTAGTGAGAGTGAACATTTTTTTCTTGTTCCAGTTCTTAAAGGCTTTCAACTTTTCCATATTCAATATGATATTAGCTGTGGGTTTGCCACATGTGGCATTTATTATCTTAAGGCATGTTCCTTTTATGCTGAGTTTGTTGAGAGTTTTTATCATTAAAGGATGTTAAATTTTATCAAATGCTTTTTCCACATCTGTTAAGATGGTCAAGTGGTTTTTGTTGTTTATTCTGTTGATATGATATATAATATTTGTTGATCTGTGTATGTTGAACCATCCATGTATTCCTGGTATAAATCTCATTTCATCATGTTGTATGATCGTTTTGATATGCTGTTGATCAGTTTGCTGGTAATTTGTTAGAGAATTTTTGTGTCTATGTTCATCAGAGATTTGGGTCTGTAATTTGCTTTTTTGGTTGCAGGCTTGTCCGGTTTTGGAATCAGGGTAATGCTGACCTCATAGAATGAGTTAAGGAGAATTCCCTTCCCTTTAATTTGTTTAAATAGTTTGAAGAAAACTAGTGTTAATTCTTTATACATTTGGTAGAATTTGGTAGTGGAGCCATCCAGTTTGGGACTTTTCTTTGTTGGGAGACTTTATTACTGATTCAATCTCACTACCTGTTATTGGAGACCTGGGCTTCTTATGCTGCTTCACCATCTTTTCCTGCCTCCTTCCTGACTCTTCTTTTATTTCTTCTTCTTTTTATTTTCACCACTTGATAAAGTGGCTGGTATGGCACCATTAGGGCACTAAGATGCTATTTTAGAATAACATACTAAGACTTATATACTTTACCTAGCCTTGCAAGTCACTGGCTCAGGAGAAGCCACCCCAAGATTCCCCACTTCTCCCCTGGCAGATGCCACCAGAAATGTCTCTCCTTATTTCTTCCTTAAGTGTAAACAATGTCCACACCACACAATTGTCAGTAGTTTTCCTAGGGCTTTGTTTTCTGCCCTCTCATATGTAGCATAGCTTTGGCAAAGCCTAGGATCACACATTAGGGCCATACATGCATGTTTTAGTCAATTTATTTCTTCAATCTATTTTTCATAGCTCTTCATCCTCTCACTCTCTCTCTCTCTCGCTATCTAGCATTTTTGTTTAAGGTTGCCAAATGAAAATGTAGATGAAAAAAAGAGATAAATCATTTCCACATTCCACTAGGCAGTGAGAGGTAGCAAAAAAAGCATGAACTAAACAGCCAGAAGATCTAATATGAGCTACTGTTCTGTCACTACCTGGACAAGTGACCTTGAGCAAGTTACTTAACTCAGTTATGCTGTGGTTTTCCCACTTGTAAAATAACAGCTAACATTTTAAAATAAGACAATGTTTGTAAAAACACTGTAACTGCCAAGTGCCATGTGAATGTTTACCATCATTAATTTTTATTGTTGTTTGTGGCTGATTAGAGATGGCCATGCATTCTTTGCTATTCCTCCCATCAAGAAGTGGTATCTACTTCCCCTCCCACATGAACTTCGAACTGGCCTTGTCACTTGCTTTGACCAATAGACTAGAGGTCAGGAAACAAGTGAGACAAGCAGTAATATGGGAGAGAGGACTGGACCTCAGTGGAGCGGGGTGAGGTGGAGACCTTCCTTCAGTCACCAGTAGTAGAGATTGCCTCACACAATCAATCACAAATTAGGATTTGCAAAACTGAGACCACAGTGGTAAATGGGAGAAAGAGACCTGGAGAAGGAAACATGGCAGCTGTGCAGCAGCTGGGAAGATGTGAGAAAGAAAGAAAGATTTTCACACTAACTGAGGCTCAAGTTGGGTGAAGAAAGGAGAATGGATTATATTCTATTTGCCAAAAATCCTCCCCATTCTGGAGACTGTGGTGAGATTTAAAGAGAAGGAAGAAATGAAGAAGGAAAGGTGGTGTGGGAAAAGCTACTACAGAAAGTTGAGAAATGTAGGGAAAGCACATGGATTTTGTCAGACAAGCCCAGGCTTGGTGCTGGCTGTACAACTCACCAGCTGTGAAATTCTGCATGTGCAACCTCTGGAACAGGGGCTGGTAAAGAGACTAGAGGGGAACAGGACTGGAGGCAGGAAGGTCTTGTGGTAGAGACCACCAGTGGGCCTTCACACGCATTCTAGATGTGGTCATGTGACTCCTTTGCAGCTAGATGTGGTCATGTGACTGTGTTTATGAAGATGGGATGTGAGCCACCTGCAGGCCTGGCCTATAAAAGATTCCCATACATGCTTTCCATTTTCAGCTCCCTTTCCCACTGACTGGACTCTCAATGCCCATGGAGCCCTTGGAGGTCACATGCTGAGCACAGAAAAGTCTCCATCAGTCAGAGTCTGAAAGACTGTGTCAAGGAGAGCTGCTCCACCAACCTTGTAGCAAAAAAAAAAGACATTTTTATTATGTTAAGCCATTAAAATTTTGAGGTCTATTTGTTTCTACAAGTTAATACAATCCACTTAGCAGATGGTTGCATGGCCCACAAGAGAGATGATGAGGATTTGGTCCAGGGACATGGCCACAGGGGATAAAAATGCAAAGATAAACTGTGGCTCAACCTGTACAAGCTTTCCTCACCTTGCTCAGAGGAATGGAGAGAAATCCATTGGAGTTGAATGAAAGCTGTACTGCCTGGAAGAAATGAGCAGCAGAACCCCTCCAAGCAAGTAGTCAAATAGATTATGCAGCTGATGGTGGAGGTGTCAGTCAGGAAAAGTAGTAGCCATGGCAATGGACTTGATAGAAAGGCCAGCAAGAGGTGGCACAGAGTGACTTGGCAGGTACAAAAACAGCAGGAAGACATCAATAACAGAGATGGAAACTGCTGGGACTCGGGAAGGCAGAGGTGGAGGCCCTGGGTTTAGCTCAGGATGTGTGTGCTACCTTTCTCCTTCCCCTGGCTCTCCCTGCTGCAGCACGCTGTAGAGAGTGTTCAGGGGCCCAGGCTACAGAGGGAGAGAGGAGGATGAATAGATCTGGAAGAAGGAATTTGCTTGAGTCCTTTCCTCTTCCACTTTCCTGTCCTTTTCTTGAGAACTTATCACAGATCCTCCCTGGCTGTTTCCAAGCAGAATGGAGCCCAGGCTGCCATGCTAAACATTGACTAAAACATTCCAGAGACGTCATCAAGCCCCAAACACTTGCTAGCAACACATTTCATGAGTGTATGTGAAGTGTCGGGCAGAGTAAAAGAACTTATTAGGAGAATAACTAATGTTTTGGGTGGGTCTCAAAGGTAATTGTTTTGAGCTGTTAAACTATTTTATCTCTATCCACCTTCTCCCATCCTACCCCCAATTTCTCAGATCCTTTACTGTTTAAGACATTCAAATGCCCTTCCCTCCTTCCCTATCCTGCTTTCCTTTGCTGTCAGAGTCTCTATTTTCACTTCTATTTCCCCCCCCCCCAGATTTCAATGCAGCAAACCCTGTGAAAACCTAATCAAACTTTTTTTTTTAAATGTGAAGATTCAGAGCAGAATGGAGCTGAATGGATGCTGGGCAGAGGGTCAGTTTTACTTCAGTAGGGCATCCTTTTTATGTGCTAGTAAAGACATGACATTTATTAAAGAATAATTTTCCCAAAAAGGGGACAAAATTATGACTCTCATAGAGATAAAATGAACATGTGTTAAAGATTTGAAGTGAAAGAAGCAAAAATATAGACTCCATTTTATGGCAGTATGTATTTTTATATTATTTTATGGAATAAAGGAATATGAAAATGAATGTGCAAATGAATGCAAAACGGACTTTTGCTTGGAGTGAGGAAGAGGTTGTCCCTTCCCTGGACAGAATTTATTTGCTTATCTATAAACAAGAGTTATTTTGTGTTGCTATCAGTTATATACAACTTATAGTCTAAAATAGTCCCATGTAATTAGAGGCACACAATCCCAGATAAGTGTGCTTTGGACAAGACATAGCTTTTTACTGAAGTATCCATTTTCTCCTTATACCTTTAGATTAAATACTCCTGGTGTGGGAACTCACTCACAAACTTCTCCCATGGATGGCTTGGACTAGCTCAGAAAAAGTGGATTACAATGAGCATCTTAAACATATAACAATCCAGGCTGATTTAATACGAATTTAGCTTCAATAATATACAAAAACTCTGGTCCTAATCAGCCCCATCCTCCTTATGTTGTTATTGTCACATATTATTATTACTATTATTTTGAGATGGAGTCTCCCTCTCTTGCCAAGCTGGAGTGCAGTGGCATGATCTCCGCTCACTACAACCTCCACCTCCTTGGTTCAAGTGATTCTCCTGCCTCAGTCTGCTGAGTAGCTGGGACAACAGGCGTGCACCACCATGCCCAGCTAATTTTTGTATTTTTAGTAGAGATGGGGTTTCACCATGTTGGCCAGGATGGTCTCCATCTCTTGACCTTGTCATCCACCCGCCTTGGCCTCCCAAAGTGCTGAGATTACAGGCATGCGCCACTGTGTTCAGCCCACATATTACATTTTTATAAAATGTGTCAAGAAAAAACTTTGGTCTAATTGCAATTTGCCTTTCAATTGCCACGCAAATAACTCAAATTGAAACTTGACCCTATCTAATTTTCATGAAAGGGTATTAAACTGTGTCTCATGATGAGTTAAAAAAAAAAAAAAAAAAAAAAGACTGGATGTGGCAGTTGTAGAAAGATTTAAGAAGCCCATGACCTAGTTCCAGCTTTCTGGCCAAAGAGGTGTATAGTCTCTCAGCCTCACTTTTCTTATCTCCAAGGTGGAGAAAGGGCAGACTAGATGGTCTCAAAGGTTCTTTTTCATTCTCAGTTCCTGTGATTCTACTTCTCATATCAATAGGATGTTTTCTGTTTTATATTATTGTAAGGGTTAATTTTATTTGTCAACTTGGCTGAGCCATGATGCCCAGGTAGTTGGTCAAATACTATTCTGGATGTTTCTGTGAATATAATTTTTGGATAATATTAACATTTAAATCAGTGGATTTTGAATAAATTAGATTACCCTCCATAATATGGGTGGGGTTCATTCAATTAACTGAAGGCCTTAACAGAACAAAGACTAACCTCTCCTGAGCAAGGAGGAATTCTGCCAGAAGACTGCCTTGAACTTGAACTGTAACTCTCTGAGTCTCCAGCCCACTGGCTTAGCCAGTCAGATTTAGGATTTGCCAATCCTCCACAGTACATAGTGTGAGCCAGTTCCTTAAAATGGACTACACACAGACACGCACACACACAGACACACACACACGCATATTCTATTGGTTCTGTTTCTCCGGAGAACCCTGACTAACACAATTATTGTTCTCAACAACATAGAGTTATTGAAAATAGACTTCTCTGTGCTTTTCTGAAATCTGACAAAACCCATGATCTTCTGCCCATCTGAAGAAAAAATTTTGCATATGCTGTCTATTCAAAGGACCTTTCAGATTTCTTTGATAAAATCCAGTATATTTGTTGAGCAGGAAAAGAAAAGAGCATTCCTGAAAGTGATAGCTTGATTCTCTGATCTGTGACCTCTCATTTTTTGACACCAAGTGAAGGGGACTGACCCCAAGGATCATGAACCTATAATTTCCTTCTCAACCTCTCAGTAAAGTCTGGCGTTCCTAGCAGCTAGAAAGGTAGGGTTATTATCCTTAGTTTTCACTACCATGATCCTTATTTTTTTACTTATCCCATATGAGACAGGCTGAGGATTATTAAGTTTGAAAACATCCATTTGACTTACGGATTTATTAAGACCCAGGGATAACCAGATGGGATGAGACTGAGGAAGAAAATTGGGAATCAAGTGGCCCATTCCATACTGGCAACATATCAAGATCATTTAGGTAATGATACTAAGCACATCAATGATTTATTCTGGAGCAGAAGATTCCCCAGCACCACTTTTTTAAAGCATAAAGCATGCCATGATGATACTGAGCTCCCGCAATGTGCTAGGCTCTATTCACTATCATACAATATTCTTGTATCCTTTCTTATCCTTTTTTGTCTCTTTTTCTTGTTTAAACAAATAAAATTAAAGGGATAGCAGAATCAAGTGGCTCACCCAAGACCACAAAGCTAGTAAGGAGCAGAGACAAAAATCTAAGCCAGATTTGCTGACTAAGGTTCCCTGTCTTTCCACTGCATCACAGCTCTGCTCCTGTGGCCCATCTTCTCTGCTCCCCTCCTATTATATGACCATAAACAAGAGCTTCACACAGAATGCCAAATGAGAGATGATGCTGCAGGGAAAATGAAGGAAAAGAAACACCACTTCTTAAAGCAGCTATCATTGGCAAGGGACTCAATGTTCCTGTGAAAACATGGCATCCAAATGCTTTATTGCTGGGAAGATAGGAATCTCACACACAGACACATGCACACAACTGGTAGGGTCTACATTGCAGAACCAAGAGGATAATCTTCACAACTGTTGTGACTGAAGAAGAGTGCTAACAGATTTCTCCACGTGGTTTGCTACATATGCCTGCTATTGAAAAGACATAATTTCATACTAAGGGTAAGCTCAATGGTGAATATGTATGTTTAGTCATTAATTGAGTTTATTAAACATGTATTATGGCCAAGACTCTGACCCCCATGAGGCTAGAGAGATGCTCCAGGAGAAGGAATCCCTAGTCTCTGCCCTTCAGTAACTTTTTCTTTTGAGATGCAGTCTTGTTCTGTTGCCCAGGCTGGAGTGCAGTGGTGTGATCTCAGCTCTCTGTAACCTCCACCTCCCGGGTTTAAGCAATTCTCCTGTCTCAGCCTCCCAGAGTAGCTGGGATTACAGGTATTCACCACCATGCTAGGATAATTTTTTTGTATTTTTAGTAGAGATGGGTTTCACCATGTTTGCCAGCTGATTTTGAACTCCTGACCTCAAGTGATCCACCCACCTCCACATCCCAATTTTCAGTAGCTTTTTATCCAGATTTGCCAATAAAGAACTTACCAAGAAAGTTACCAGACTTACCGGGTAAGACTGATTTAGAGCTGGTTAGATGTACAGCCAGTCTGCCCATTTGCTGTAAAGGAGTGCTTAATTTCAACTGGGGTGTTGAGAAAGGCTTTATAATGTGGGTGGAATGTAAACTGGACCTTGAAGGCTGAGAGCCACTCTGCTTGGCAGAAAATGAAGGGAATTGCATTTCCAACTTAGAAAACAGGCATGAAAGTGTGGGATCATGTGGTGTTTAGGAAGACAGAAGACCAGTCGATGTGGCCAGAACACAGACAAGATAAGAAATGGTGGGAGACGAGGCCAGCTGTGTTTTATGCTAGGATAAGGAGTGGGGCGTAGGTTTTATTATGCTTCCTAGCACTTCACTTTTCCTTCCTGTGAGAGAATTATGCATCTCTAGTCATTGCCATTGGACTTTCAGTGCCCACCATGGGAGCAGTACACATTTCTGCCCCACTGATACGAAACTCGGTCATGTGACATGCCAACAGATGCCTTCAGGCCATTCCCTGTTGACAACAGCTCTCTAGCTTTTTTTCCCTCTGCCACCAGAAGGGCTTATTCCATAGAGGAGCCGCTCCTTCAGCTGAGTTCTGTAATGAATGTGATCCATGGAGCAGCCCCACAGTTGACCCCACAATGACCCATAACTAACATGTAACATGAGTAAAAAGTAAACCTTTGTTGTAAGTAACCAAAATTTTAGGGTTGTTTGTTGTCCCCAGCAAAGCGGACTAATAAATGTTTTTTACTTTATTCGCAAAAGCAATGGATTTTGTAAAAAACAACAAAAATTTTTCCTTCTCTCCTTTCTGGCAGTCTCATGAATTTCAGTGGTGAACAAAACTTAATTTTAAATTTCTGACCGTGTTCAGATTCAATTGCTTTTTCCATATCAGGCATTCTGGAGAAATAGAATAGCAATTAATTTAATACTCACTTTTTGTGGCGCTGGATCAGATTCACCTGGAATTCATGTAAATCTAATAGCACTGTGGGCGTCCAGTGCTTTGTAGCTGATGGCAGCAGATACATCATTTCCTTCCAATTGTTGAGGATATAGCCAATTTGCCAGATAGGAATAAAGATTTCAATTTAAACACAAAGTTTATTTTTCAGAGATGGAATATTCCATTCAGGCTCAGCAAAGAAATAAGTAGACAGATGTTTCATGCTGAGGGGACCCCTAGGGAAATGGCTTGGTAATGCTGGCCATGAGGCTGAAAGCTTGTACTGCCACCAATTTAAGTAAGTCCAAGAAGCCTTAACCTTCATGAGGCTGATGAGAAAAATTTGAGAATATATTTTGTTATTATTTATATTGTTTATGTATCACTGAGTTGAGCACTAACAAAGGTCACCATTCATGTAGTATGGGAGGGAGCATATCAGGTGGAGAGAAAAGGGACTTAAATAATACCAGGAACGGTGGTGATGATGATAAGATATAAAAAGAGAAAGAAAATGGGCTCTGGAGTCAGCAAAACCTCAACACAAAAATGGCTTGCAACTTACCAACCATAAGTTGTATTGGAAAGCTACTTTTAAAAATCTCTAAAACATATTTTCCTCATTTCTCACATGGAAATAATAATACCTCTCTGTTATAGTCATTATAAGGATAATATGAGATAATGAGTGTAAAGTATTTGGCATGTAGTAAGTGCTCAATAAATGTTGGGAATTCTTTTCTTCAACTTTTTAACATGCTCCCTCACGTGAATGCTTTTCCTAACCCTGTCAAAAGCCCATCAATCCTCTAGTGCCTGGGTTTACCAGCTCGTCAAAGCCTTCTCTGACTCCAGTCTGTGATACTCTACCTTCTCTGAGAGAACAATAAAGGTCATAGGTGTTCATTTTTTGAATTCATTCATTCACCCAATATTTCTTGAGTACCTTCTCTGTGCCAGGCACTGTTCAAGGTGCTGGAAATAGAGCCAGGAACAAAACGTCCCTTCTCACTGAGCTTACAGTATAGTGAGGAGAGAGGATCATACACAAATAACGAAATGTAGTAAATCAAATAATGATAAGTACTATGCAGAAAAATGAAATCAGGCCAGAAGAAAAGGGAGCACGTGAGTGGGAGAGATACGATTTCATGTCAAGGCAGAGTGTCAAGAAAGGTCTCGCTGAGGGGACACTGGAGTAGAGGGGAGTGAGCCATGGGGAACCTGTGGGATAGAGATCTCAGGGTAAAGGATCTAACCCATGCAAAGGCCCCGAGGCCTAGGAAGGCCTAGGTTCTAGGAAGGACACCAGTGTGGCTGAGCAGAGTGAGCCAGAGAGGGAGTATTGGGAGATGAAGACAGAAAGGTAGGATCTCGTAGGTGATGATGGAGAGGACTTTAATGTTTAACCTGAGTGAGTCAGGAAGCCATGGGAGGGTTTTGAGAAAATAAGTCATATTATTTTACTTAGATTTTTTTTTTAAAAAAAAGGTTCACTCCATCTGCTGTGTTGAAAATAGAACTTCAGAGGAATAAGAGAGAAGGAAAAACAAAGTTAAGGGATTTTTTCAGAAAGAAGTGAGAGATAATGGCAGCTTGGATGAGATGGTAGTCATGGAGGTGTTGAAAAGTGGTCAGAGTTTGGATATGTTTTGAAGAAGCAATTTTAAAAAAATTATCCGAAGTGGTGTGAGAAGAAAGAAAGGAGTCAAGGATGACTCCAAGGATTTTTGTCTGAACAACTGAGAAGACTCAGAAGATAGTAAGTAGGAGAAGTTTTTTAGTAGGGGGAGAGTCTCGTGTTCATTTTGGCATCTGTTGACTTGGAGATGTCTGTTAGATAGCCAAGTGGAAATTCAGTAGGCAGTTGGATATGGGTCTGGTCTTTAAGGGGCAAAATCTAGGCTTGAAATATAAATATGAGAATAAAATCTAGGCTTGAAATTTGAATTTGGGAATGAAATATATAAATAAAATTTAAAGCTCTGATCCTGGGGAAATCAGTGAAAGAGTGATTCCTGGGGCACCCCAGTGGGCAGGACTTGGGAAGTGAAAGAGGACAAGGAAAAGATACTGGGATGGAGCAAGCAGTGAGGAGAAATGAGGGCGATGCCTCAGAAGCCAAGCGAAAAAAAGCAACTGAAGAAGGAAGTAAGCAATGGTGTAAAATGCTGCCAATAAATTGAACAAGGTAATGACTGAGAATTGGCCATTGGCTTTGATAATGTAGAGGTCACTGGAGATATTGATAAAAGCAGTTTTTAGGGAGCAATTTTGAGAATGAAAAGTTGAGAAAAGGAATTGGAAGCAGTGGGCTTAAAAGCCTTCTGCTGTAAAAGGAAGCGGTAGCTAGAGGGGAAAGTCGGGTCAGGGAAGGTTTTCTCTGTGAGATGGGTGGTAACTCAGCATATTTCTATGCTGCTGGCAGTGACTCAACAGAAAAAGAAATATTGTTGAGCAGCAAACAGAAGAGACAATTGCTGGAAATAAGTTTGTGGATAGTCAAAAAAGGATGGGGTCAAGTGCACAGTGTAAAAGTTTGGCTTTAAATAGAAACCCAACTAGGTCATCCATAGCATCGGGAAAGAAGGCAGGACATAGATGGACAGTCAGTTGGGAGAAGTGGGAGTTGGGAGAATAGGAAAGGTCTCTTCTGAGAGCTTCTATCTCCACCAGCCCTACTCACCCCACCCCCACCACAACCCAGTGAATGAGAAAAAGGTAAAAAATCAGAGGAGTTGCTATAGATTTGAAGAAAGACAAGAACATGTACAGTGGTGACAGGAAAGTAGAGGATTGAATGGGTTGATCAGGACAATAACCAACCCACTGTGGTTATTAGTCATGAGTTTAAAATGAGATTTGTCAGTGTGGTTGTGGGGATTTTCTCCAGCCACAATTAGCTGCAAGGGTGCAGGTTGTAGAAGAGGAGGGAAGCTGGATTTAACCAGGGTTTTATCAAGCAGATGTGATGAAGGAAAGGAAAGAAAAGGGACTAGAGAGTGCATGAGTAAGCTGTTTTTAATAATGGACCATAGAATGTAAGCTAAGTCCAGAGGGAACTGAAGATTTTATGGGAGTGAGGTATGGTGAATGGATGGAGCATAGGTCCTAGTGAGGTTGAAGAATCATTGGAGTTAGAATATCGAGGAATGGCCTGGAAAGATAAGATCAGTAGGTCTAAGAGCAGATGCATGAAATGACCAGGTATGGGATATAACTATGGAGTAAGTGACTGAGGCAAAGCAGAGGATAAGATCATTAATCATTACCTGGGTCTTATGTCCCCCACTAAATACTTAGAGGAGAGGAACCATGTCTTAAAAGTCTGTGCCTTTCTCCTCAAGCATCTAGCACAGTGCAATGGGTTTCACAAGGGCTTTGTTAATTTTTTTAATTGCATTTTAGGTTTTGGGGTACATGTGAAGCACATGCAAGATTGTTGCATACGTACACACATGGCAGTGTGATTTGCTGCCTTCCTCCCCATCAACTATATCTGGCATTTTTCCCCATGCTATCTCTCCCCAACTCCCCACCCCCCGCTGTCCCTCCCCTATTTCCCCTCTACAGACCCCAATGTGTGATGCTCCCCCTCCCTGTGTCCATGTGTTCTCATTGTTCAACACCCACCTATGAGTGAGAACATGCGGTGTTTGATTTTCTGTTCTTGTGTCAGTTTGCTGAGAATGATGGTTTCCAGGTTCATCCATGTCCCTTCAAAGGACATGAACTCATCATTTTTTATGGCTGCAAATGCCCATCAGTGATAGACTGGACAGGGAAAATGTGGCTTTGTTAATTTTTATAAGTTGATGTTGAATGAAAAGTTTAACATCAACTTATAAACATTGTGGAACTTTAAAAATCAGGGAATGAGACTCAAATTTTCTACTACGAACTATTATTTTCTGTACCACCCCCTCACACAAATTATTGCCAAGCTTTTGGGACCAACTAAAAGGGATCCCTGGACTTACAGAGAGTAAAGTAATGATTTCAATTATTCAAAGCCAACCACAGAGTTCCATGGCGGGTGGTCATTTGTAACTTGTGAAAGCATGAACTTGGACTTCATGGCTTTAAGCCTTAGCTGGTGAGTAAGACTAACCAATCAGCTACTTAGCCTCTGTATCTCAGTGTGGTCGTGTTGTTTTACAGCTATTACCAGATCTGCAGACACTCTCTAAAGGGAAGAAAACATTGTATGTAAAATTGCCTGAAAATCAAAGTGGTACTTTCATTAGGACATCCATAGAGGCCTCTGCATAGAAACCTCATAATCGTAAAAACAACCAAATTTCACATCCATTTTCTTTAAATGGGCTCACTGCTTTAATCTGTATTTCAGCATGTTGCTAAATACTCAGGACAAAAAGTACCAAGCACCTGGGGGGGTGGGGGGGCTGGGGGGGGAATTATCTTCAGCTCGTTAGTGGCAAGCTCAGGGAAAAGAACGGAAAAAAATCTGTTGGGGTCATGGGCTGCAAGAATGAAAATAAACCAAGGTTTTAAAAATAACTAAATACAATCTTGTCAAATAAAATGTATAGCCATAACTTGCAGGGGAAGAATAATTAGAAGGCTGAGGCTTATAGTAATCAATCAAACCTGATCACATAGCAGCTTTGGCAAGGAAGAGAAATGGGGGCTTTAGTTAATGTCTTGGCAAGGGCCTGCTTCCTTTCCACTTGCCCTGCCCAGAGAGACAAGGTGTTCAGAGGGGTCAGACATAATGCTAACTACACCCACACTTCCATGTGGTCCCTTGCAGTCCACAAATCTTGCTGACTGAATTCTCACAATCATCCTATGCAGTAAGTGTTGGTGTCTCATTTTGAGAATATAAGTGGAGGTTCAGAGGGACCAGACAAGCTGCTTAAGAACATCCAGCTTGTATGTGGCAAAGTAATGATTCAAACCACATCTTCTGGGTCTAGGCCAAGCTGTTTTCACACCCCAGCCAGCCCTGTGTCCATGAGTGTCTAACCTAAGGAGTATTTGTCTAGCTTATTCACGGTGCATTTTAATCAGGATTACCATTTGGGAGGGAAGCACATCCCAACATGAGTTGCTCAGCCTAGCATTCAAGAGGGCTGAGCCTTCCTTCATTATGTCTGATGTCTGTTTCTTCCCCTTTTTTCTTCTCACTGCCCTTCTTTACGTCATGCTGGGATATTGTGTCTAAGCCAGACATTCTGCCACTTTCACTTCTTTCCTCCAAACCAGTTTTGTATTCATATAGATTAATTTTCCTAAGATACCAGCTTCATTACTGATTTTAAAACGTTTGCTGGCTGCTGTTCTCAGGATCAGGTACAAACTTCTTAGCTTGGTATTCAAGGCCTGTGCAATTTGGTCCCTAGTTCTTTTGTAATTTTACGTCCCCCTTCTGCCCTTTGTCACCCCAGAATGTGCATAGTTCCCAATCTGAACCCTCGTATGCTGTGTCCACTCTGAATGCAGTGCCCTCGTCTCTCCTCTACACTTACATGTTCTACTTCTACTCTTTGGTAGAAGCTAAGGTGCCTTCTTACCTCCCCACAGCCTTCCCCCAACATTCCAGCATATGGTGATTCTTTCAGGGCTACTGTGTTCTATTTACCCCTCCAGCTCCACTCTCCATCCTCTCCTCCCCCCCGACCCAGGAAGCTGAGCAGTATCGACTGGCTCCTCACTCTCCAAATACTGAACTTTTCTCTGGTTTTCTTCTACTCAACACCCACCTTTGTAAAGAACTTTTTTAAACAATTAAGCTCTCCTCAAATTACCCAATTTAAATCTGCCATCTGCTTCCTGCCAGGACTCTGACTGATATCTCTCCATTTCGCTGTATGCTCACAGGCCTTATTTGTTGCTTTAAGTCTTCATGTACCATATCGAAGTCTGCTTTGAATTAATAGCTATTTTCTTCTGTGATTACATATTCCCAACCTGACTAAAGTTTCCTGAAGGCAAGGAATATGTATTACACTTTTATGTATGCTTGAATATCTTCCTTACCACCTCCTACCTTAATAATACTTAGCACAATATACTAAGCAATTAATAAGCATTAAAGCATTACAGGTCAATGTTCAAGGATAACGCTAAGAAGTGGAGACGAATCAAACTAGAAAAATCTTTAAGTCTTCACTATTTTCTTTATTTCAAAAATGAATAAGGCTTAATTTTCTTATTTTTTATTTGTAAAATGGGGATTAGGTACTTGCTCTTTCTACCTAACAGGAATGAATGAAGAATTAAATCATGCAAAGCATGTAAAAGTACTTTGCAAACTAGAAAACACTGTGCTTCGTGTATACTTACATAACAAACCTGCACATTCTGCACATGTACCCCAGACCATAAAGTATAATAAAAATTTTTTAAAAAACACTATGCTTTATAAATGTAAGTAATTTTTACTTTTAGCAAGTTAATAGCTAACCAGCTATAAAGGCTCGTGTTTCAAATGATTGATGAGAGAGGCAAACTTCCAAAGGAATGAATGCACGATTAGGCTACGAAATTTGAAAAATTAGTAAGGAAAACAGTTGAAAGTTTAAAGAATTTTCAATGAACAAAACACTTGGACATCTTTTATTATGTTGTGTTCCTATTTTAAAAGACATCTAAATTGGTTAGAAAAGCAGGCCAGTTTAAAGCCTTAACAAACACACACTTGAAAGCATCCAATTACAAGGGAAATAGATAATTGAGTGGTGGCGGGAATTGATGATGATTTACTGCATCTCCTTCGCCACGTAATTGGTTCCAATTTAGTCTTGCTCAGAATTAAGCAAACTCTTATGATAATTCAAAGACATCTCCGCTGGCCTCAGTTTACTTACCTCCTAGCTGGTGGAAGACAGCCACTTAAAATGCTACCAACTTTAAGGATCTGACAACAAACATTCTGTCCCTTAGAAATGGCTTCTAAAAGATCTGGAAAACAATTTTCCAGAAATTAAGGAAGCAACCAAAGTTATCATAAAAGGTACTTTCCACAACATTTATGAAGAATTAAATAATCAATTACTTAGCTCAGTGCCTGATGCTGGCATCATTCAGTAGGGGTAGCTCCCTTCTCCCTTTTGTTCAGATGCATATGTATCATATATAATTATATTAAACATGCAAAGTTATATATAAAAATTATACAAAGGCTTAATTATAAATATATTGCATATGTTAAACGTAGTAGCAATATAATACAGATTGTGCTTTTGGAAACTTAACTGAGAACAAAATCTACATGCTTTTTTAATTATAGTAAATATGCCATGCATTAAGGAAAATTACCATTTCCCAAAATTCATAAGCAAGAGAGTTGCCACCTAAGACAATTTGCTGGAAAACAAATGTGATCTGTACAGTGTCTTTGTGCTTGTTGTGAACTGCAGACACAGAAGGGTTCTGAATATTTTATTAACTTGTCCTAGGCATTATAATTACTTATAAATTCAATCTCTACAGACCTTATAAAGATGCTTTAAGGAAAAAGATCATTGAATCACTTGACAAGAAATGAGAATTATAGATAACCAGCTAAAAGGTATCTTTATTTCCTTGTAAACATCTCACAAATGATGGGAAATTGAGGAAAGCATCAACTAAATCCAAACTGTAGGCTAGATTTGAGTGAATTAGGGTTTTTCAGGTTTCCTCCATCTCTTCCGCTTTTTCTTCCTGCTTTTCTTGTTCCTCTGCTACTTTGTTTCTTAGGCTCTGCTTCCCTGCTTTTGGGGGCAGTTGCCATCCAGTAGAGCATGTCTGTTGGGCTAAGCTCTAGCACCAGGTCAGCACCAGCATAGACATGACTGACTTCTGGTTCAGGCGCTGCTCCAGGCTCTGCTCTGTGGCCAGGTATTTGATATTATGTAATGCCTGTGTCTGATAAATTCTCAAAGTGGCCTAGAGACATGGTTAGTACCAGTGTAACTCACAGAATATAAGCACTCCAGGAAAATCACCTTTTTTAAAAAAAAAGTCTTTAATTTTTGTGGGTGCATTGTAGGTGCATATATTTATGGGGTACAAGAAGTATTTTGATACAGGTGCATAAAAATCGTGTCAGGGTAAATGGGCATCACCTCAAGCATATATCATTTGTGTTACAAACAATCTAATGATACTTTTTCAGTTACTTTAAATAGAGATGGGGTCTCACTTATGTTGCCCAGACTGGTCCAAAACTCCTGAGTTCAAGCAATCCTCCTGCCTTGGTCTCCCAAAGTGCTGGGATTACAGGTGTGAGCCACCGCACCTGGCAATACTCCTTTAGTTACTTTAAAATGTAAACTTAAACTGTTATTGATCATAGTCATTGTGTTGTGCTATCAAATATCAGGTCTTATTTATTCTTTCTAACTATAGTTTTGTATCCATTATCCTTCCCAATTCCCCTTCCCCTCACCCCTCCACTACTCTTCCCAGCTCTTGGTAGCCATCCTTCTATTCTCTGTCTCCATGAGTTCAATTTTTTAATTTTTAGCTCCCACAAATAAGTGAGATCATGCAAAGTTTGTCTTTCTGCGCTTGGTTTATTTCACTTAGCATAACAACCACCAATTCCATCCATGTTGTTATACATGACAAGAGATCATTCATTTTTACAGCAGAATAGTGCTCCATTGTTTATAAGTACCACGTTTTCTTTATCCATTCGTCTGTTGTGCGACACATAGGTTGTTTCTAAATCTTGGCTATTGTGAATAGTGCTGCAATAAACATAGGAGGGCACATCTCTTTGATATATGGATTTCCTTTCCTCTGGGTATGTACTTATCCGTGGGATTGCTGGATCATATGGAAGCTCTTATTTTTAGCTTGTTTTTTTGTCTGTCTGTTTGTTTTAATTTCCAACTTTTATTTTTAAGTTCAGGGGTATCTATTTTTAATTTTTTGAGGAACCTTCAAACTTTTCTCCATACTGATTGTACTATTTACGTTCCCACAAATTGTGTATGAGGGTTCCCTTTTCTCCAAATCCTCACCAGCATTTATTATTGCTTGTCTTTTGGATAAAAGCCATTTTAACTGAGTTGAGATGAATATCTCATTGCAGTTTTGATTTGCATTTCTCTGATAATGATGTTGAGCACCTTTTCATATACCTGATTTCCATTTGTATGTCTTCTTTTGAGAAACATCTGTTCAGAACTTTGGCTCATTTTTAATCAGATTGTTAGATTTTTTTTCTGTAGAGTTGTTTGAATTCCTTGTATATTCTGGTTATTAATCCCTTGTCAGATGGGTAGTTTGCAAGTGTCTTCTCCCCTTCTGTGGGTTGCCTCTTCACTTTGTTGATTTTGTCCTTTGCTGTGCAGAAGCTTTTTAACTTGATGCAATTCCATTTGTCCATGTTTGCCTTGGTTGCCTGTGCTTGTGGGGTATCGCTCAAGAAATCTTTGCCCAGTCCAATGTCTTGGAGAGTTTCTCTAATTTTTTCAGTAGTTCCATAGTCTCAGGTCTTAGATTTAAGTCTTCTTTAATCCATTTTGATGTGATTTTTTTATATGGAGAGATGTAGGGGCCTAGTTTCATTCTTTTTTGTATGAATATCCAGTTTTCCCAGCCCATTTATTGAAGAGACTATCCTTTCCTCAATGTATGTTCTTGCAACCTTTGTTGAAAATATGTTCACTGTAGGTGTGTGATTTTGTTTCTGGGTTCTCTATTCTGTTTCATTGGTCTATGTGTCTGTTTTTATGCCAGTATCATGCTATTTTAATATTTTGGTTACTATAGCTCTGTAGTATAATTTGAAGTCAGGTAATGTGATTCCTCTAGTTATGTTCTTTTTGCTCAGGAAAGCTTTGGCTAGTCTGGGTGTTTTATGGTTCCATATAAATTTTAGGATTGTTTTTTTCTATTTCTGTTAAGAATGTCATTGGTATTTTGATAGGGATTTCACTGAATCTGTAGATTGCTTTGTGCTGTGTGGACATTTTAACAATATTGATTCTTCCAATTCATGGGCATGAATATCTTTCCATTTCTTTGTGTCCTCTTCGATTTCTTTCATCAACGTTTTCTAGTTTTCATTGTAGAGATCTTTCCAGGAAAATCATCCTTGAGGTCACTTCTAAATCTAAGAGTCTATGACTACCAATTCAGAATGAGATTCAATTAATATGTGTTGGATGACTATTGCATGCCATATGTTCTCACATACACAGTCTCATTTATTTCTTATAAAAAAAATAGTGCAGTTTTGTCATAGTTTATTGACTCTGAGAGGCCAGTAGTTATAAGCTGAATCATTATTTTATGTGCCATTAAGACTGGAAAATATTCCCAATTAAATTTTGACACAGTATTCTCTTATCACTGAGTCTTTTGTTGTGTTCATCTCAAAAAAGCTCTCTTAGACTTACATAGACATAGCTTTTCATCATATATCATTTTGTGTGCACACTGAAGGAAAAATATAGCAGAATAAATCAGTGAAGGTATTCTGAAAACTTCTTCACTTTCAGGGTCTGACTCCTCTGAATTACTTTTCTGTTGAGTTGTCCGAAGATGCCCAGGTTCTTGCACTTGATATCGTCCTCTGGGCCATCAAGTGCATTGGTCATTCTTCTGTTCTTCAAGAAGGGCTCCATTATTGTATCTGATATTTTCTTTCATGCTGCTTACGCCTATTTTGCAAGTTTTGATGCTAGGATGTTGTTTTTATCTTATCAGAAGTTGTGGAAAATTGTATACTCACAACCAGGATGTACATCTCTTCCTCAAATTCTTCTTAAATGGTCAGAAGAGGTATAGGTTCAGTCATGCCTTCAGGAATAACAATAAGTGCACACCTGTGTGAGCAATAACAGCCACGTCACAACTTCCGTGTGACTATCCGAGACAGTAAGATGGTGCTAATTGCAAGAGGTTTAAATGCCAAAAGCGTACCTTAGAATCAACAATATGGCCATTATTACCAGTAGATTAGGCACAGGGACATTTTACCTGGTTTCCTGTGAAAGAGGTGGGGAAGAGAATTAAGTTGTTGCGTGTCTACTTTTTTTTTTAAGTGTCCCAGAAAGTTCGTTTTTATTATATCATTGAATGCTTAGGAAGACTCTGATACATGTGTTGCTTTACAGATGAGAAAGCTAAGATTAGAAGGTGAAATAATTTGCCCAATATCATAGATCATCAAGTGGCAGAGCAGAATTTAAACCCAGATCTGTCTTGTTCTCAGCTAGACCAGTCCATAAAGGTTGGAGTGGGATTAGAAGATTGGACAAGAAAGACAGCTAAGACTCAGTGAAAGTGCTCTTTAATAGACCAGCATACTGTCAGTATTAAGAATACACATGAAAGAGTGGATGAAGTTCCTTGGTGTCTGAGGTCTGGTGGTTAATGAAATCAGCTTCCGGCCCACTGGCTCACTGCTTTTTATATCTAGGCTAGAAGTGGGGTCTCATCGGCTCTCAAAACTCTAGCACCCATCACATGGAGAAGTCACACTACACCAGTTAATTATATTCTTCTCCATTCTGTTTCTTATCATATCATCCAGCTTGCTGCAGATCTAACTATGACCTACTACTGAGCATAAAGCTTGTACTTTCTTTTTTTGTTATTTGGTTTTTGTTGGTGTAGGCATTGCTTTGTTTATTTGGTCCTGAAGTATTAAAAGTATTTCATTTTATAATGTGATCACAAAGAAATAATTTAAGTGAGCATTTTTCCTTTCATTTTATACAACATATAGACAATAATGTACCAGGAAGGTGTCTAGTATAAACTTGAAAGAGCACGGCTGTTTTTGAGTGTTATACCTCAGGCTAAGATTTCTGTTACGGGCAAAGAGAATGCCTGGACATAAGATTTCATCATTACAGATTACACTGTCGCTCTGAGCTCCTCAAGCTCTTGGCAGGCAGCCTGGAGCTGTGTGTCTAAAATGAAAAGCCAAAGGGCGAGAAGTCAGTCCAAGATGGGGCTAGAGCTCTCCACGCATGGAAGTGTTTGATGAGGGCCCTGACTCTTCCCTTTTTGACACCCCTGCTCTACGTCCTCTCTATTTTGACTCACCCCAGTTTGAAAAGCTATTCTTTTGGGACACTTCACACAAAGGAACAACACTTCCCTACTGTTCAGCACACCAAGTTAGTGCAACAGCTCCAGAAGAAAGTCTCTGGGACATGGGTGTGAGTTGGGATAAGTCTCCTCAATTTTCCCCCAAGACCTTGATCTTTACGTAAGACCCTCTGAATGGGAACATCAGGACCCAAAGGACTTTCACACAGACAAACCTAAGTAAGGTGGCCAATGTCGTTGGAATTCCATGGTGGATAGTTGGGTCTCTAATACTGGAGAACTGGTATCAGACATGTCTATAGGGAATGGGGTCTACCTAGCCTTGGTTCAAAGTTCAGTAATGGAGATTCTAGGTACAGGTCAGTAGGAATCGTTGGAGTGTGTGTGTGTGTGTGTGTGTGAGAGAGAGAGAGAGAGAGAGAGAGAGAATGTGGAGTTCTGACTGAGAAGGTGCAGTACAGGAAGACTATGCTGAGAGGAAAACTAGAAGCTACAATTAAAGGAGGAAAATGTAAGCAGATGTAGGTTATTGTGGAGCTTTAGATAATCTTAATCCCTCATTCTCCACGTTTTATCTTCATAAACCCTTTTTCCTTTTTCCTTATTGGCTAATTTATTCACTGAATAGATACTCATTGAGTTTCTATGATTCTGCATCCACTTGACTCAGGTAAAATGTTCATTCTCATTCAATTTCCTTATGGGAAAGAGAACTATTATAAATATGCCTCCACATATCCTCTCTGGAGTTCACTATAGACTCAGTACTGCATCATCTCTCTCTTCAAGGCATTTCTCCCTAGAAAGGCTCAATAAACGCTCAAATGCCTCCCACAAAGGAAGTCTGAGGGAAGATTTAGACCCACCATCCATCTGGAGGCACACATTGTTATCTCTGTGCTGAAAATTCCAAATGAGACTACTGGTATAACAGTCTGAGAGATTTGCCATTTCTAAATGCCTGATTTGCCCTTCCACTGGCATCCCATTGTTCTTAAAATCAGGGATGGGGAAAAAAAAGTTTAAAAGAAGGGAGGGAGTCGCAGGTGGAGAAAAGAACAAAGAAGGGAAAGGAAGAGAAAGGATGGGAAGAGAAGAGAAAGAAAGAAAAGAAAATAGCCATTTCACCCTGCTGGTGGGAGGAGAATAATTCCAGGGTCCACTTGTGTGTATGTGTGTGTGTGTATGTGTGTGTGTGTGTATGCACATGTGTGTGTGTGAACATGTGTGTGTGAAGATGAAAATGAGTACATGTAGTTGTTGTTACTGCTTCAGAAATTTATTAAAATGTATCACATTTGATCCATGGCCAAAGTGCTATTTATGTGCATTACAACTAAGGTATGACTACATTTAATTTACTAAATAAACCAAGCTGAATAATGTGTACAACTGAAAATGAGATGCCCCCTCTTTCTTGGCTCTACTGACTTAGCATTTTTTGATTGAGTTACTGATAGTTCTGTTTCAATTTAGACCAATTTTTTCTCTTCATCAAGGGTCAATTTTGGCTCAGAGAGACCATATATTTTCAACTTCTCTCTTCAGATTGAATGTTTTGGTCACTATACTAGTACCGACAGTAGAAATTATTAGGCTGAGATAAGGTCCAAAGTCATCCTGTATAATAATTAGCACTCTCTCCTCCAATTTGACTTTCAACCTTAGGGTCAGTCAGAGACTCTGCAAAACTTTGCAGGGACAGATATATCACTGCTGTCTTGATATGGTTTGTCTGTGTCCCCACCCACATCTCATCTTGAATTCCCATGTGTTATGTGAGGGACCTGGTGGGAGGTAAATGAATCATGGGGGCAAGCCATTCCCATACTGTTATGATAGTGAATAAGTCTCATCAGATCTGATAGTTTTATAAAGAGGACTTCCCCTGCACAAGCTCTCTCTCTCTCTGCCTGCTGCCATCCAGGTAAGACATGACTGCTTCTCCTTGCCTTCCACCATGATTGTGAGGTCTCCCCAGCCCTGCGGAACTCTAAGTCCATTAAACCTCTTTATCTTTGTAAATCACCCAGTCTCAGGTATGTCTTTATCAGCAACAGAAGAACAAACAAATACATGTCTTCATATCTATGAGTTGGGGCACCTGTTTCTCTCATTCTGAGTTTTCTTGGACTCTTCTGCAAGAAATTCTGCTTGAAAGAATTCATTTTTGCATTCTTGATCATTCTATTATATTCACTCAAATTACTTGTTACATGAGTATTATTAGTGAGTTACCACAGGCATTACAGTTACTTGTGTGCAAATTTGTTTTACTTCCACAAGTTATAGCACTATGGAGGATAAGAACTTTGCCATTCTATTCATCTTTCTGTGCACTTAGTAGATACTCAGTAAATGTTGCAGAATTTATGAGTAGTTGTTATTTCTAAATGAATGCCCTTCAAGAGTAAATAAGAATCTTCAGGTGTTGACAAATGGTATTCTCTTTGGTAAAAAAAAAACAGTTTCAAATTGCTGAGTAGTTTGGAATTTGTTTGATGTTGTCAGTTTGGACACAGCATCATTATTCCCAGCAGTAAGTACCGTTTTTAAGTGGTTATCTGCCTGCCAAGCACCGTGTTTGACATGTAATTTTTTTCTAATCTACTAAATAATCCTGGATATAAATTTTATTATTTTCATTTTAAAGATGAAGAAAGTGAAGCTTAGAAAGGTTAAGTAACCTGGCCAAGATTACACAGACAGTGAGTAATGTCACTAGGGTTCTTACCACAGTAGGTCTGCATTCATCTCCTACATCATCATACTTCTCATAACCCAACTCTAAGGAAAAAATAGAAACTCCAGAGATTATCTGGTATGTGTCACTTATGCAGCGGGTAGCTTTTCTGGAAGCAAAACTGTTTAACCTTTATACAACATTTTAGAATGCATTAAGTACTTCCTCATATTATCACTTTATTTGATCTTCACCCAAACCTTATGAGATGTTGTTTTTATTTTTATAGTTCAGGGAATTTATAGATAATTTTATTGGCTCAGAAAGACTGGAAACCCGCCCCAGGACAGAAGTAGCATAGCCAGAACTAATCACAGAATTTTTGTGGTTTCTACCACATGATTCAGCATCCCAAAGATAGCAAGGAATCCTAAAAAGACTGAACAGAGAAGTAGTCAGCTGATGGGCTCTAGTTTAACACTATGGAAACAGAATTGAAAATTGAATATGTGCCAAAAGGTAATGCTGATAGCATGTGCGTTCAAAAAACATATATAGCAACCATACTTCAGTGCTGATTGGGCATGGTTTCCATAGCAATGTGATTTATTTCAGTAGAATTTTTCAACTTAAAACCGTAAGCTTACCCTCATTAAAAGAAATAAATAAAAAGTTCATCGATATTTGTTTTTCCATTATACACGGATCATAATGCCTGGTTATGGCAATAAGATAGAAATTCCCACCAGAGAGCAAAAAGGAAGTGAAGCTGCCATTGTTGATCTGGAACTAGGTGAATTCTTGTCAGTTGTGAGGAGCAGCAGCCCACAAAGGACACTAAGTGCCAGATGTGTTGCACCGGGGCCACAGGTCTGGATCCTTCAGACCTGCAATGTACTATAATGCACAGATGTTTACATCAGTCTTTCCTTAAGTAGAAAAAAAAGTAAAGAGAAAGAAGAATGATTTTCTCCTAGTTCTCTGTAGGGCTAAAGGAACACTTAGCCTTGAATGGGGCAGAGAAATCAAGAACTAGAAGAAAATAACAATAATGAAAGTTAACATTTATTGTGTTCTTACTTCGTGCCGGATGCTATTCTAAGCTCCTCCTATGAATTATCTCAATTACCCTCCCCATCAGCTCCAAGAGGTAGGTACTACTGCTCTCCCTGGTTTACAGATGTGGAAACCAATGCACAAGAAGTATCTTGTCCCAGGACACACATTTGGGGATTGCGAAAGCTAGGATTTAAGCTCTGGAATTTTGGCCCCCAAACCTGAACTTTTATCTCCTCATCTACACAGGGAAGGATGTTAAAAGAGAAAGCTTCATGCTCAAGCTTCTACAGTGTCCTAAGTGACCAGACTTGAGATCTTAAGCTACAGGTTCACTGGGATTTTCATCATCCCAGGCTGGCTCTTCACACATAGACTAGGGTGTTCGGAGAATGAAGAGACTCACGAGAAGCAGAGTCGTGAAAGTGATAAAGGCATCTGTTTTTTCTAATGCTTTTTCATAAACATAGTCGTTCTCTAGTTTCAAATACACAGCTTTCTTCAAAACTCCCTCTACAGCTCAAAGGCGGCTAAAGCCCAGATTCTAGTGGAGCTGCAATTTGGTTAGCTGATAATAATTGAACCTCTGATTGGAAATTGAAATTATTTGCTGTTCGGCAATTGTTGTATTTGGAGAAACAGGGTCTGATCCACATTCTTTTCAGCCAAGGAATGATGATATTGTACAATGGCTACATTTCACTCACCAGCTATCTTTGCTGACCTTGTGGATAAAAATATCTTGATTAAAAACAAGTATTTTAGCAGCTACTTGATGAGAGCAAAAACCAGAAAAGTTTTTCTGTGAGCTGAAGTAAGAAGATAAATATGGAGGAAGCAGTTTTGTATAGTGATTAATAATGTCACTTCTTCAGGAGGGTCAAATCTCATTTCTACCACCTACTAGGTCAGTAATCTTGAACAAGTTATACAACCCCTCTAAGGCTCAGTTTGCTTCTTTATAAAATGGGGCAAATGGTACCACCCTTATAGTGTTGTAGAAATTAAGTGAGAAAATAAATATTAAGCAGTAAGAATGGTATATGGCACACTATAAGCCTCAGTTCAGCCCTGGCTTCCTTTACCCTTTGTATGCCAATGATACTAAACTTTTTGAAGTCGTCCAAACATGCCATGTTCTCTAAGGCATCAGTGCCTTTCTACTCTGCCTGGAAGACCTATCTCCTATATATTCTCTTGCAAAATACCCTTCATTTTTCAAGTGTAATTACTCATGTCTCATTCGGGCACTCTTACATATCTCTTCTATTCTTCCACTGTTTCTCCTAATCCATTTTATAATGCTTATTTAAACTGCAATGATTTGCCAGAATATCTTTCTCTTCATTCAACTCTTTGAATATATATTAATCCTCAGTGCCCAGTACAGAGCCTGGCACATGACGGGCACTCAATAAGCAGTTGTTGAATAGATGAACAGGCAAATACTGAATTTCGGTATGAAATCCACTCATATTCAATAAATTAAAATGAGAAAATCTTTGGGAGGTAGTAGCAATCTAATATGATCAGCCAAAAAGGCTCTAACCATGAAATTTAAAGTACATTCCCATTTTGGTTTTAATTGAATCCCAAAGCTTTAGAAACTAAAGTCCCATTAGACCCAGAAGAGATTATAGATCATTTTGTAATGAAGAGAGATTCTTGGGGCCAGTGAAGCAGTTACAATGGCATCTGGCACACTGTAAGCCTCAGCCCCTGCTTCCTTTGCCCTTTGCATACCAATGATACTGGAACATTTTCTCAGCCCGAAAAAGAGGCTGAGATCTTGACCCAACTTGCACCAGAGAAATTCTACACAATTCAAATTCTTTTTTCATGTCCAAATCAGCAAATGATAATTGATTTTTTGCCATCTAGTATTACAAATAATAATGCACCAGGAGACACTGATGTATAGAACTATATTGTCTTAGTCCATTCTGCACTCTATAAAGGACTGCCTGATACTGGGTAATTTATAAAGAAAAAAGGGCTCATCATTGAGATGATCTGGCTGACAATTCTGATGTCCGGAAAAGTTCAAGATTAGGCATCTGGTGAGAGCCTCAGGCCGCGTCCACTCATGGTAGAAGGTAAAGGGGAGCCAGCTTGTGCAGACGTCACATGCCGAGAGAGGAAGCAAGAGACGGAGGAGAGGTTCCAGGCTCTTTTCAACAACCAGCCCTCTTGGGAACTAATAGAGAACTCGATCCTCACCCTAATCTCCACTCCCACCCTCAGGGAGGGTGTTAAATCTATTCATAAGGGATCTGCCCCGTGACCCAAACTCCTCCCATTAGGTCCACCTCCAACACTGGAACACTCGGGATCAAATTTCAACATGAGATTTGGAGAGGACAAACATTCAAACTATAGTACATATCAAGAATAACTAGAGTATGTTTTTTTCATGCTAAACTAAGGATCTATGGAAAATGTGATATCCCTTTTATTGTTTCAAAGGGACATCCAGTTGCTGAGCAGCTTCACTGTAATGGAAACAGACCTCAGAGCTAAGTCTGGAAACCAGCCCATCCACACAGTTCATAGCTTCTCAGGCTTAGACTACTGTAGCAGACAGGATGAGAACACAGTGAAAAAGGCAGAATATTTCCACTTCTCCTAAATGAGATCCGGGAGAATGTGCACTAAAGAAACACCTTATAAAGTCACACCACCGAACACACCCACCGCACCCCCAACCCCATGTAGCCTGTTAACCAGCCTATAAAAAGCTGCATCAGCTCACAACCAATGGAGAGAGCCAAAATCATAAGTGCCAGGCAAAGGCCCCAGAGCAAAAGAAAAGCAAAGCTTTTTCTCAGGCAGCTTCCATGAGAAAAGCCAGATTACACACGGTGTCTGCAGGCTTGGGGGGGAACTTTGAGGTCCCACAAATTTACCTGATAGACTAAAATTGCTTTTGTAAACACCAATCTACAATGTCATGGTCAGAAGGTATGTGTGTGTATACACATAAAAACACATACCATATTTTCCTCAAGATACAAGACAATGTAATGCAAAAGTGCATCCAGCTCGAGTCCCACAAAATCCAATTTACATTTCTCATCACTTTTCCATGTGGCTATTTTTAGGTTTCCATAGGAGGACAATGGGTATTCCTTACTCCGGTACTTCCTTCCATGTGGTGGGTGGCCAATGAGAGTGATGCTTTACTGTCTATCTGCTCCTTCAGTGGTTCCTCTCCAACAAGAGTGACTGATCTTATTGGTGACTTTAGGAAAGGAACTAGGCAAAAGTAGCTAAGTCTTTTCTCTCTCCTTCCTCTAAGGAGTCAACTGCTCACAGAAAGCAAAGATCCTGTTCTAATTCTGTGCTGTACACTTTGCAGTAAGAGCCTCCATATGAGGAGACTGGTGTCTGTCCAGCTGGGCTTGTGACACGTGCGTACATCTGTCTAATTCTGGGTGCGGCATTGGAAGCTAATCCCTCCTGCACCTTAATCACGTTCACCAACCTAATCTATACCAGCAAAACCGCTGATACATTTGATACCATCTGCCTGATTGGTTTAATTTTGAATCAATTGATTAAAAACTAGATAGGGGAAAAGGAATATGTAGACATACTTCAAAAATATTGTGGGTTTGGTTCCAGATCACCCCAACAAAGTGGGTATTGCAATAAAGTCAGTCACATGAACTTTAAGCTTCTCAGGGCATATAAAAGTGATGTTTATACTATCCTGTAGTCTATTAAATGTGTGGTAGCATTATGGCTATAAAAACAATGGGTATACCTTAACTTAAAATACTTTATTGCTAAAATACAGTAATGATACTGAGCCTTTAGTGAGTTCTGTTTTTTTGCTGGCAAAGAGTTTTGCCTCAATGTTGACTGACAGCTGCTGACTGATCAGCGTGGTGGTATCTGAAGGTTAGTGTGTCTGTGGCAATTTCTTAAAATAAGACAATGAAGTTTGTTTTATGGATTACACAGGAAAGATGTCTTTGTAGCATGTGATGTTGCTTGACAGCATTTTACTCATAGTAGAACTTTATTCAAAATTTGGGTTAATCTTGTCAATCTCTGCTGCTGCTTTATCATCTCAGCTTATGTGATATTCTAACTCCTTTGTTGTTATTTCAACAATGTTCACAGCATCTTCACCAGGAGTAGATTCCATCAACAGAAATCACTTTCTTTGCTCATCCAAAGAAGCACTCCTCATGTGTTCAAGTTTTATCACGAGATTGCAGTAATTTAGTCACATTTTCAGGATCCACTTTTTATTCTAGTTCTCTTGCTATTTATGCCACATCTTCAGTGACTTCCTCCACAGAAGACTTGGGCCCTTCAAAGTTATCCAGGTGGGTTAGAATTAACTTCTTCCAAACTCTTGTTAATGTGGATATTTTGACCTTGTCCCATTAATCACATCTAGAATGGTGGCATTCTAATGTGATATCTAGAATGGTGATCCCTTTCCAGAAGATTTTCAATTTACTTTTCCCATATTCATCAGATGAATCACTATCTATGGCAGCTATAGCTTTATGAAAACTATTTTTTAAATAATAAGACTTTAAAGTCTAAATTACTTTTTTATCCATGGGCTGCAGAATGAATGTTGTGTTAGCAAGCATGAAAACAACACTAATCTCTTTGTATATTTCCATCAGATCTCTTGAATAATTAGGTGCATTGTCAAAGAAAAGTAATATTTTGAAATAAATTTTTTTTCTCTTAGCAGTAGATCTCAACAATAGGCTTAAAATATTCAGTGACCTGGTACTGAGCCAAGATGGCTGATTAGGAGCAGCTGAGGATTGCAGCTCCCGGTGAAAGCATGGAGGCTCCCTGACCCCCGTATATCCAACGAGTCACCTCATAAAGGAGAGCTCAGACCGACATCTGGTGGGTATTCTTCTGGGACAAAGATAGCAGAAGAGGAAACTGGCAGCAACCCTTACTGTTCTGCAGCCGCTGCAGGTGATCCCCCAAGCAAGCAGGGCCGGGAGTGGACCTCAGCAGTCCTACAGCACAGGGTCCAGACTGTTAGAAGGAAAACTAAGAAACAGAAAGAAATAACTTCATCAGCAACAAACTGGACATCCACTGAGAGACCCCATCTGAAAATCACCAACCACAAAGACCACACATAGATAAATCCACAAAGATGGGAAGAAACCAGTGCAAAAAGGAGGAAAACACCCGAAACCAGAATGCCTCTCCTCCTACAAGGGATCACAACTCCTCACCAGCAAGGGAACAAGGCTGGATGGACAATGAATGTGATGAAATGACAGAATCAAACTTCAGCAGGTGGGTAATAAGAAACTTCTGTGAGCTAAAAGAACATGTTCTAACCCAATGCAAAGAAACTAAAAGAACCTTGAAAAAAGATTTGATGAAATGCTAACGAGAATAACCAACTTAGAGAGGAATATAAGTGAATTGATGGAGCTGAAAAACACAACACAAGAACTTTGCGAAGCATACACAAGTCTCAACAGCCGAATCGACCAAGCAGAAGAAAGGATATCAGAGGGCGAAGATCAACTCAATGAAATAAAACGAGAAGGCAAGAGTAGAGAAAAAAGGGTAAAAAGGAATGAACAAAGTCTCCAAGAAATATGAGACTATGTGAAAAGACCTAATCTATGTTTGATTGACAGGTGTACCTGAATGTGACGGAGAGAATGAATCCAAGCTGGAAAATATTCTTCAGGATATTATCCAGGAGAACTTCCCCAACCTAGGAAGGCAGGCCAATATTCAAGTCCAAGAAATACAGAGAACACCACAAAGATATTCCTCAAGAAGAGCAACCCCAAGGCACATAATCGTCAGATTCACCAGGGTTGAAATGAAGGAGAAAATGCTAAGGGCAGCCAGAGAGAAAGGTCGGGTTACCCACAAAGGGAAGCCCATCAGACTCACAGCAGATCTCTCAGCAGAAACCCTACAGGCCAGAAGAGAGTGGGGGCCAATATTCAACATCCTGAAAGAAAAGAACTTTCAACCCAGAATTTCATATCCAGCCAAACTAAGCTTCATAAGTGAAGGAAAAATAAAATCCTTTGAGAATAAGCAAGTACTCAGAGATTTCATCACCACCAGGCCTGCTTTACAAGAGCTCCTGAAAGAGGCACTAAACATACAAAGGAACAACCAGTACCAGCCACTCCAAAAACATACCAAATGGCAAAGAGCAGCAACACAATGAAGAAACTGCATCAACTAACAGGCAAAACAGCCAGCTAGCATCAAAATGGCAGGATCAAATTCACACATAACAATATTAACCCTAAATGTAAATGGGCTAAATGCCCCAATCAAAAGACATAGACTGGCAAACTGGATAAAAAGCCAAAACCCGTCAGTGTGCTATATCCAGGAAACCCATCTCCCATGCAAAGATACACAAAGGCTCAAAATAAAGGGATGGAGGAAGATTTACCAAGCAAATGGAGAGCAAAAAAAAAAAGCAGGAGTTGCAATTCTCATCTCTGATAAAATAGACTTTAAACCAACAAAGATCAAAAGACACAAAGAAGGACATTACATAATGGTAAAAGGATCAATGCAACAAGAAGAGCTAACGATCCTAAATATATATGCACCCAATACAGGAGCACCCAGATACATAAGGCAAGTTCTTAATAACTTACAAAGAGACTCAGACTCCCACACCATAACAGTGGGAGACTTGAACACCCCATTGTCAATATTAGACAGATCAACGAGACAGAAAATTAACAAGGATATCCAGGACTTGAACTCAGACCTGGATCAAGCAAACCTAATAGACATTTACAGAACTCTCCACCCCAAATCCACAGAATATACATTCTTCTCAGCACCACATCGTACCTACTCTAAAATTGACCACATAATTGGAAGTAAATCACTCCTCAGCAAATGCAAAAGAACGGAAATCATCACAAACAGTCTCTCAGACCACAGTGCAATCAAGTTAGAACTCAGAATTCAGAAACTAACTCACTCAGAACTGCACAGCTTCATGGAAACTGAACAACTGGCTCTTGAATGTTGACTGGATAAACAATGAAATGAAGGCAGAAATAAAGATGTTCTTTGAAACCAACGAGAATGAAGACACAACATACCAGAATCTCTGGGACACATTTAAAGCAGTCTCTAGAGGAAAATATATAGCAATAAATGCCCACATGAGAAGCAAGGAGAGATCTAAAATGGACACCCTATCATCAAAATTGAAAGAGCTAGAGGAGCAAGATCAAAAAAACTCAAAACCTAGCAGAAGACAAGAAATAACTAAGATCAGAGGAAAACTGAAGGAGACAGAGACACAAAAAACCCTTCAAAAGATCAATAAATCCAGAAGCTGGTTTTTCGAAAAGGTCAACAAAATAGACCACTAGCCAGATTAATAAAAAAGAAAAGAGAAAATAATCAAATAGATGCAATAAAAAATGATAAAGAGATATCACCACAGATTCCACAGAAATTCAAACCATCATCAGAGATTATTACAAACAACTCTATGCACATAAACTAGTAAACCTGGAAGAAATGGATAAATTCCTGGACACTTGCATCCTCCCAAGCCTAAACCAGGAAGAAGTCGAAACCCTGAATAGACCAATAACAAGGTCTGAAGTTGAGGCAGCAATTAAGAGCCTACGACCCAAAAAAGCCCAGGTCCAGGTGGGTTCACAGCCGAATTCTACCAGACATACAAAGAGGAGCTGGTACCATTCCTTCTGAAACTATTCCAAACAATCCAAAAAGAGGGAATCCTTCCCAAATCATTTTATGAGACCAACATCATCCTGATACCAAAACCCGGCAGAGACTCAGCAAGAAAAGAAAACTTCAGGCCAATATCCATGATGAACATAGATGCAAAAATCTTCAATAAAATACTGGCAAACCGATTGCAACAGCACATCAAAAAGCTTATCCACCATGATCAAGTAAGCTTCATCCCGGGGATGCAAGGCTGGTTCAACATACGCAAATCTGTAAAAATAATCCACCACATAAACAGAACCAAAGACAAAAACCACATGATAATCTCAATTGATGCAGAGAAGACCTTTGACAAAATTCAACAGCCCTATATGCTAAAAACCCTCAATAAACTAGGTATTGATGGAACGTATCTCAAAATGATAAAAGCTATTTATGACAAACCAACAGCCAATATCATACTGAATGGGCAAAAACTAGAAGCATTCCCTTTGAAATCTGGCACTAGACAAGGATGTCCTCTCTCACCACTCCTATTCAATATAGTACTGGAAGTTCTAGCCAGAGCAATCAGGCAAGAAAAAGAAATAAAGGGTATTCAAATAGGAAAGGAGGAAGTCAAATTGTCTCTATTTGCAGACGACATGATTGTATGTCTAGAAGACCCCATCATCTCAGCCCAAAATCTCCTGAAACTGATAAGCAACTTCAGCAAAGTCTCAGGATACAAAATCAATGTGCAAAAATCACAAGCATTCCTATACACCAATAACAGACTTAAAGACAGCCAAATCAAGAACCATCTGCCATTCACAATCGCTGCAAAGAGAATAAAATACCTAGGAGTACAACTAACAAGGAACGTAAAGGACCTCTTCAAGGAGAACTACAAACCACTGCTCAACGAAATAAGAGAGGACACAAACAGATGGAGAAACATTCCATGTTCATGGCTAGGAAGAATCAATATCGTGAAAATGGCCATACTGCCCAAAGTAATTTACAGATTCAACGCTATCCCTATCAAGCTACCAATGACCTTCTTCACAGAACTGGAAAAAGCCACCTTAAACTTCATATGGAACCAAAAGAGAGCCCGTATAGCCAAGTCAATTCTAAGCAAAAAGAACAAAGCTGGAGGCATCACACTCCCGAACTTCAAACTATACTACAAAGCTACAGTAATCAAAGCAGCATGGTACTGGTACCAAAACAGAGATATAGACCAATGGAACAGAACAGAGGCCTCCGAGGCAACACAACACATCTACAACCATCCGATCTTTGACAAACCTGACAAAAACAAGCAATGTGGAAAGGAGTCCCTGTTTAATAAATGGTGTTGGGAAAACTGGCTAGCCATGTGCAGAAAGCAGAAACTGGACCCCTTCTTGACACCTTACACTAAAATTAACTCCAGATGGATTAAAGACTTAAACATAAGACCTAACACCATAAAAACCCTAGAAGAAAATCTAGGCAAAACCATTCAGGACATAGGCATAGGCAAGGACTTCATGACCAAGACACCAAAAGCATTGGCAACAAAAGCCAAACTAGACAAATGGGACCTAATCAAACTCCACAGCTTCTGCACAGCAAAAGAAACAGTCATTAGAGTGAATTGGCAACCAACAGAATGGGAAAAAATTTTTGCAGTCTACCCATCTGACAAAGGGCTGATATCCAGAATCTACAAAGAACTGAAACAGATTTACGAGAAACAAACAAGCCCATTCAAAAGTGGGCGAAGGATATGAACAGACACTTTACAAAAGAAGACATACATGAAGCCAACAAACATATGAAAAAATGCTCATCATCACTGGTCATTAGAGAAATGCAAATCAAAACTACATTGAGATACCATCTCACACCAGTTAGAATGGTGATCATTAAAAAATCTGGAGACAACAGATGCTGGAGAGGATGTGGAGAAATAGGAACGCTTTTACACTGTTGTTCGGAGTGTAAATTAGTTCAACCATTGTGGAAGACAGTGTGGCGATTCCTCAAGGACCTAGAAATAGAAATTCCATTTGATCCGGCAATCCCATTACTGGGTATATATCCAAAGGACTATAAATTGTTCTACTATAAGGACACATGCACACGAATGAATGTTCATTGCAGCACAGTTTACAATAGCAAAGACCTGGAACCAACCCATATGCCCATCGATGATAGACTGGACAGGGAAAATGTGGCACATATACACCATGGAATATTATGCAGCCATCAAAAACGATGAGTTCGTGTCCTTTGTAGGGACATGGATGAACCTGGAAACCATCATTCTCAGCAAACTGACACAAGAACAGAAAATCAAACACCGCATATTCTCACTCATAGGCAGGTGCTGAACAATGCAAACACATGGACACAGGGAGGGGAGCATCACACACTGGGGTCTGTCGGGGGAAAAGGGAGGGACAGCAGGGGGTGGGGAGTTGGGGAGGGATAGCTTGGGGAGAAATGCCAGATATAGGTGATGGGGAGGAAGGCAGCAAATCACACTGCCATGTGTGTACCTATGCAACAATCTTGCATGTTCTTCACATGTACCCCCAAACCTAAAATGCAATAAAAAAAAAAAAAAATATATATATATATATATATATATAAAAGAAGTATTCAGTGAACTATGCCATAAACAGATGTGCTGTCATTCAGGCTTTGTTTTCCCATTTATGAAGCACAGGCAGAGTAGGTTTAGCATAAACCTTAAGAGTCTTAGGATGTTTGGAATGGTAAAAGCATTGGCTTCGACTTAAGATGACCAGCTGCTTTAGCCCCTACCTAGAGAGTCAGTCTGTCCTTTGAAGTTTTGAAGTCAGGCATTGACTTATCTTCTCTAGCTATGAAAGTCTTCTTCCAATGGAAGACTGTTTCATCTCCATTGAAAATCTATTGTTTTGTGTAGCCACCTTGATCAATTATCATAGGTAGATCTTCTGGATAACTTGCTGCAGCTTCTACGTGAGCACTTGCTGCTTCAACTTTCACTTTCATGTTTTGGAGATGGCTCCTTTCCTTAAACCGTATGAACCAACCTGTGCTAGCTTTGAACTTCTCTTCTGCAGCTTCCTTCTCTCTCATTCTTGACAGAATTGAAGAGAGTTGAGAGTTAGGGCTTTGTTCTGGATCAAGCTTTGGCTTAGGGAATGCTTACTGGGATATTGAACAGAGGAGGCTTCCATGGGGAATGGTGTGAATGTGTGATCTACTGGGCTTCACCTGGCTGCAATATCACCACAGCTCAAGAACAGAGGGGAAAGAACCCAGATGGATGGGCCAAAATGACCACCAGGCTGGGTCACAGGGTGACACCTTAGCCTGGGTGCCAGGACAGAGGAACACCTCATAGACTTCATAGAAACACTCCAGATGCACAGGCTAAGGAGGAAGTTTGGAAAGGAAAGGCTGACAGAGCAAACAGATGGCACTGAGAAATGTTCTCAAAAGAGCGATTGCACCATACTCTGCTTTGGTTTTGCAGATGTGATTACATCAACTCCCAAGGATAAGAGAATTTGCCACAGATCGACAAGCATTTTCCAAAAATGAAAATTGTATAGTATGTATCTCACCAGTTTTAAGAGGATGAGTGAGCATAGCAAATTCCAATTTTCATTATGAGGAAGACTAAATAGAATGTATTATTTTTGTATGTATGCTTACATGTCTAAAATATAGCATGTTTTACATAATATGCTATGTTTTTCCATTTTCAGACACGTTTTTAATCTATGCAAAACAATGATGGATACATACTACCTTCTTCAACTAATTTTCAAGATGTATTTATATAAAATTAAAGTCTTTTAAAACACAACTTTTTCAAAATGTATTTGTTACTGTACCTTTTGGCTTGGAAAATTATTATTATTATTATTATTATTATTTTGAGACAGGGTCACACTCTATCACCCAGGTTGGAGTGCAGTGGGGTGATCACAGATCACTGCAGCCTTGAGCCCTACAGGCTCAAGTGATCCTCCCACCTCAACCCCTTGAGGAGCTGGGTCTACAGGCATGCACCACCATACCAGCTGATTTTTAAAACCTTTTGTAGAGACAGAAGCTCACTAGTTGCCCAAGCTAGTCTCAAACTTCTGTGCTCAAGCCACTCTCCCACCTCAGCCTCCCAAGGTGCTGGGATTACAGGCATAAGCCACCACACCCAATCTTATTATTTTGCTCTTTAGAGTTAAGATAGCCAAACTTCAGAAATATTGTTAATTTGGCACAAGTCTCAGAAATTTTGGAAACAATCGCTTTCTGTAATATGTGTAAAATATTATACACAGTGTCTGGCATACAGTTAGTGCTAAATTAAAAGTTTTTTCCTCCCTTCTTCCTCCTCACTTACCTCATTGCCAGGGGCCATGTGGGAAAGAACCCTACCTTCTCAGCCTTCCTGCATTGGCATTCCCATTCCATTTTATTCCCGTTCCTAATCTCCCTGAAGACATGAAAAAATCTTCAAGCTATTTCTGCTTAAATTGCACCAGGTGCTGAGAATGCAGAGATGACTCAGTCCTTGCCCAAAGAAGCTGACAGCCTAGAGGGGGAAGAAAGGCATGCAAACCTTCAACAAACTCAGTCAACACTCACCTGTCCGTATCAATTCCGTGGTTTTCTCTTACATTATGCTGTGATCTTCTCACCTGGCTAGGTCTCCACTGGCTTTCTTCTTCCTTGGACCACTCAGTCCAATGAATGAAGTCAGCCCTTATAAACTAGGCCTGCCTAACACAGTCCTTCAAACTAAACTGCAGAAGACTAACAGCTACATGGTTAGACATAATACAGTCCTTGAACAGGCTTTCTAAATGAAGGTGAATCTGCTCTTGAAGAGGGAGATAGTTTTAGAGGTATTTGTGTAGCAAAGACATCTGCCTACTCACAATTTGGATTTCAGGAACAACTTTTCTCACTTCCTTTCATTTTTACCCATCAAACCTTTCATTTAATAAGTACGTATAGAGTGCCTGCCTTGGGCCAGGCATTGTGTAGGGTTAAGATGAGTTGAACATGGTGCCTGTCCTCAAAGAGTTCATGGCCAAGGAGAGAAAGAAGGCAAGTCAATAGGAAATGAGAGGAAAGTGTGATGAAGGTGGTGGCAGATCATGCACAGGGAGCTTTGGAAATATTGAGGAGATTCACTTCAATCAATTTGGTAAACTTTGTCCCTTCACAATGTGTCCCTGGCCACGTTAATCTCCATTACTGTAAGAGCAGTGATCCTGGCACAGAGAATAAGAAGGTTATTTTTCCTGATTCCAATTTGGCTCCCAGGAAAGTGGAAGTGGTATGTCTTAAAGTTTGCATTCTTACTGCTAAAGCAGTTAAGGCTATTAAGATGTTGCTCTCAGTCTGACAGTCTTCTGGACTCTGTATTCAATGTCCCTGAGGACATCTCAGGATGTACATCTCAAGAAATGGCAGCAGGACTGTCAATGGCATTGTCAGAGCTCCACCTAATAATGTCTGTCTTTAGAACTGGTTTCATTACATTGAATGAAAACTTATCCCTCATATTTCCACTCTTGGTCCATTGGTGTCCCACTAACAGTTGGTGTGCATCACCACCTTTTTGCTTATTGCCACCTCCAAGCTGGATTAGATCAAGTAGAACATCTTCATTTCCCTCTAATTATCTCTCTCTCCACCCACCAACCTCCCTTTTTTTGAGGCAGAGTCTCACTCTGTTACCCAGGCTGCAGTTCAGTGTCACCATCAAAGGTCATTGCAGCTTCAACCTCCTGGGCTCAGGTGGCCCCCCCAATTTCAGCCTGTTGAGTGGCTGAAACCACAGGAGCACTCCACCATGCCTGCCTAATTTTTGTATTTTTGGTAGAGATGAGGTTTTGCCATGTTGCCCAACCTTCTAATTCTCTTTTTTAAAGGTGTGTCCTCTACCTCTGTTTATTCTCGGATCAGGATGGATGAGCTGAGGGGCTAAGGAGACTCTCTCACCTGATTCCAGTTCAGACAACTTAGAAATGTGGCATGTCCTCTCTTGGGTTCTACCACTGCTCTTTCTTTTTTTTTTTTCATGAGTAATTTTATTTATTTTTTAATTAACACATAGTAATTTTACATATTTATAGGGTTACCACTGCTCTTTCTAAAGAAGCTTTGTAGTGCCAGGGGTAAAAATGGGGTTGGAAGAAAAGACTGAGGCCAGGTGCTATGGCTCATACCTGTAATCCCAACACTTTGGGAGGCCGAGGTGGGTGCATCACCTGAGGTCAGGAGTTTGAGACTGGCCTGGCCAACATGGTGAAACCCCATCTCTACTAAAAATACACACCAAAAAAATTAGCTGAGTGTGGTGGCTGGCACCTATAATCCCAGCTACTCCAGACACTGAGACAAGAGAATCACTTGAACCCAGGAAGTGGAGGTTTCAGTGAGAAGAGATCGTGTCATTGCACTCCAGCCTGGGCAACAAAGCAAGTCTCCATATCAAAAAAAAAGAAAAAAAAAAAGGCAAGAAAGAAAGAAAGAAAAAGAAAAGACCCAGTAAAGGCCCTAGAACCTGTGGCAGAGTGGAAGACAGGGGAGGCCAGAACCTGGAAGTGGGCCTGGCACGGCAGAGCCAAAAGTTAGGAGGTAGTCTCATCAACCAAATCAAACTCAGCATAAGATGGAGAGATTAAAAGTGCTTAAAAATATATTAATTTCTTAAAATAACATTTAAACATAAATAGAAATCAAGATTAAAATATTTTATGCTTTGATACCAACAGTTTTATAAATTGTTTGGCAATTATAAAATTTTTTCGTAATGTTTTACAAATTACTGGAGTTGCTGGAACACCACCTAAGGTTTTAAGGGAGAGCTATTTATGAATATAGGTAAACTTCAAGCTTCAAGCTTGCCATAAACAGCTTCAAGCTTGTCATAAACAGCTCCTCCTTAAAACCTTAGGTGAGAGAAAGAGCTTCTCAAAAACATTTTTTTTTCCTTATTGAAAAAAGATTTTCCACTACTGTGTGATTCTGGTATGACTACAGTGTTGCTTCTGCTTTTGGTTTTTGGGGGAAAGGGAGAGGCGCCCCTCCCAGGAGGGGGAGGAGAAAGACTGTGTTTTTCTTCCTCTACTCACAGTTCAATGAATGATAAAAGGGATATCACCACTGATCCCACAGCAATACACAGTTGCTCTTATTGCTCTGTTATTTTAGCCTTCTTGTCATTTATGCAATAAACTATAAAATCTAGAAGAAATGGATAAATTCCTGGACACAAACATCCTCCCGAGCAAATTCTACCAGAGGTACAAAGAGGAGCTGGTACCATTTCTTCTGAAACTATTCCAAACAATAGAAAAAGAGAGACTCCCCCCCCCAACTCATTTTATGAGGCCAGCATCATCCTGATAGCAAAACCTGGCAGAGACACAACAAAAATAGAAAATTTTAGGCCAATATCCCTGATGAACATCAATGTGAAAATCCTCAGTAAAATACTGGCAAACTGAATCCAGCAGCACATTAAAAAGCTTATCCACCAAAATCAAGTCAGCTTTATCCCTGGGATGAAAGGCTGGTTCAACATACACAAATCAATAAATGTAATCCATCACATAAACAGAACCAATGACAAAAACCACATGATTATCTCAGGAGATGCAGAAGAGGCCTTTGATAAAATTAAACATCCTTTCATGCAAAAAAAAAAAATTTTTTCAACAAACTAGGTATCAATGGAATGTATCTCAAAATAATAAGAGCTATTTATGACAAAGCCACAGCCAATATTATGCTGAATGGGCAAAAGCAAGAAGCATTCCCTTCGAAAACTGGCATAAGACAAGGATGCCCTCTCACCACTCCTATTCAACATAGTATTGGAAGTTCTGGCCAGGACAGTCATGAAAGAGAAAGAAATATAGGGTATTCAAATAGGAAAGGAAGAAGCCAAATGATTGTATATTTAGAAAATTCCATCATCTCAGCCCAACATCTCTGTATGCTGATAAGCAACTTGAGCAAAGTCTCAGGATACAAAATCAATGTGCAACAATCACAAGCATTTCTATACACCAATAATAGACAAACAGAGAGCCAAATCATGAGTGAATTCCCATTCACAGTTGCTACAAAGAGAATAAAGTACCTAGGAATACAACTTACAAGGGATGTGAAGGACCTCTTCAAGGAGAACTACAAACCACTGCTCAAGAAAATAAGAGAGAACACAAACAAATGGCATAACATTTCATGCTTATCAATAAAAAAGAATCAATATCATGAAAATGGCCATACTGCCCAAAGTAATTTACAGATTCAATGCTATTCCCATCAAGCTACCATTGACTTTCTTCACAGAATTAGAAAAAACTACCTTAAATTTCATATGGAAACAAAAAAGAGCTTGTATAGCCAAGACAATCCTAAGCAAAAATAACAAAGCTGGAGACATCATGCTACCTGACATCAAACTATACTACAAGGCTACAGTAACCAAAACAGCTTGGTACTGGTACCAAAACAGAGATAGAGACCAATGGAACAGAACAGAGACCTCAGAAATAACACCACACATCTACAACCATCTGATCTTTGACATACCTGACAAAAGCAAGCAATGGGGAAAGGATTCCCTATTTAATAAATGGTGCTGGGTAAACTGGCTGATCATATGCAGAAAACTGAAACCAGACCCCTTCCTTACACCTTATACAAAAATTAACTCAAGATGGATTAAAGACTTAAATGTAAATCCCCCAAATCATAAAAATCCTAGAAGAAAACCTAGGCAATACCATTCAGGACATAGGCACGGGCAAAGATTTCATGACTAAAACACCAAAAGCGATAGCAACAAAAGCCAGTATTGACAAACGGGATCTAATTAAGGAGCTTCTGCACAGCAAAAGAAACGATCATCAGAGTGAATGGGCAACCTACAGAATGGGAGAAAAATTTTACAATCTACCCATCTCACAAAGTTCTATTATCCAGAATCTACAAGGAACTTAAATAAATTTATAAGAAAAAATAAACACCCCCTTCAAACAGAAGGATATGAAGAGCCACTTCACAAAAGAAGACATTTATTTGTCCAACAAACATATGAAAAAAAACCTCATCACCACTGATCATTAGAGAAATACAAATCAAAACCACAATGAGATACCAACTCATTCCAGTCAGAATGGCAATTATTAAAAAGTCAGAAAACAACAGATGCTGGTGAGGCTGTGGAGAAATAGGAATGCTTTCACACTGCTGGTAGGAGTGTAAATTAGTCCAACCATTGTGGAAGACAGTGTGGTGATTCCTCAAGGATCTAGAACCAGAAATACCATTTGACCCAGCAACCCCATTACTGAGTATATACCCAAAGAATTATAAATCATAAAGATACATACACATGAATGTTTATTGCAGCACTATTCACAAAGACATGGAACCAACCCAAATGCCCATCAATGATAGACTGCATAAAGAAAATGTGGCACATATATACCATGGAATACTACACAGCCATAAAAAAGAATGAGATCATGTCCTTCGCAGGGACAAGGATGAAGCTGGAAGCCATCATTCTCAGCAAACTAACACAGGAACAGAAAACCAAACACTGCATGTTCTCACTCATAAATAGGAGTTGAACAATGGGAACACATGGACACAGAGGGGGAATAACACACAATGGGGCCTGTTGGGGGGATAGGGGCAGGCGGAAGGAGAGCATTAGTGCAAATACCTAATGTATGTGAGACTTAAAACCCAAATGACAGATTGATAGGTGCAGCAAACTACCATGATACATGTATACCTATGTAACAAACCTGCACATTCTGCACATGTATCCTGGAACTTAAAGAAAAAAGAAAAATTCTCCATTTGGACACATAACCAAAGTTAAGAACCCCTGGGATATAGGAACTGTAGGTACAGGCCTGTGTTGGGAAAGAGAAGCGGCTTTCAGGAGGAGGTAAGGCTGAAGCTGGGAGCCTGAACAAGCACAGCAGTGAAGCTGTAGAGGGAGGAGGGGGAGGACTTGAGGGGAATTTATCTAAGAGGTAATTAGAACCACTTGGTGACTGGAGCCTGGCCTGGTTCCTGGTTCCCTTTTCCCCTCTCTGGCTGGCCTGTTTCCATTTACAGGCTTACTCTCCAAGTCTCTAGAACCAAGACTGGGTAATACAAGGAGATACTGCTCAAAATCATATCACCCTCGCTTGGTTCCCAATTCTGGCAGCTGCACTTCTGCTCTGTCCCCATGGGGTGCCTCAGCCCTGGAATCTAATGTTTACGCCTGCCTATGCTTGTGCCTGTGGTTGTGTGTGTATTAGTCTGTTCTCATGCTGCTAATAAAGTCATACCCAAGACTGGGAGATATATAGAGGAAAGACGTTTAATTGACTCACAGTTCAGCATGGCTGGGGAAACCTCAGGAATCTTACAATTATGGCAGAAAGGGAAGCAAACATGTCCTTCACATGGCACCAGGAAGGAGAAGTGCCATGCGAAGGGGGAAAGGCCCCCCCTTATAAAACCATCAGATCTCATGAGAATTCACTATCACAAGAACAGCATGAGGGTAACTGCCCCCATGATTAAGATTAAATTACCTCCCACTGGTTCCCTTCCATGTGGGGACACGTGGGGATTATGGGGACTACAATTCAAGATAAGATTTGGGTGGGGACACAGCCAAACCATATCAGTGTCTCAGCAACCTGCCCAGAGACACATGGGCATTCTAAGATTGGAGCCCTCATTAATCCTTCTCTTTTTATTAGAGTGTCCTTAAGCTTTTGCCTGATTTCCGAATCCTGCCTCCTCCTGGGCTTAGAATTCGACTTTCTATGCACTGCTGGGCCTCTCATGCATACCAGTGTGCTACTGGGGAGTGCAGGCCTTTTGCAGTGCCTTCAAGATGCCTCCTTCCACCTGCTGAATGCACATCCCACTGCCCCACTTGCCCTGGGAGCTGGGTCTGTTTCCAGGGCCCCTTCCTTCGCACTTACCACAGCCCTGGTGCACTTCCCCCACTTCTGGTTTCCATCTCCTTATCTGTACACAAGTGAAAGGCTTGCTTTAGTGATCCCTATGGCCTCTTTCAAGCCAAACATTCTATGATTCCCAAATCTGATTAATGATAACAGTGAGCATCAGAATACATGCAGAAAGTCCTTACACTGGCTGTGGGTATCTTAAAACTTAGCCTAGGAGCACACAAGCTCAGCATTCATAGAGGGTAAAACCATCAGACAGGCTTGTTTTTAGTCAATGCGAAAACAAAACCTGCATGGTTGCTTGATTGCATTGTTGAATAATCTTCCAGTAGGTTTCCTATTAATGTCCTCATACCCCCAGCATTCTGGCTAATGCTTCACTCCACTCATCTTAAGTATATTTAGCTCATTCATTGTCCTCAGTTCTGTAAATTAAAGCAAAATACCTCCATGCTCCCTCTGATTTCCACAGAGCCTGCAAAAAACAGCTACCTTTAAAGAGGTCAAAACAGAGAGATGCTACTTGAGGACAAATGAGGTCAGGTCTGGCCCTTGGACTTCGTGCTTCAAGTTCTGCTCTGTTGGCTGTGTACAGAAAAATTTTGGCTCCCATCTGGCTGTGGCAGCCTGGACACAGGTACACTGTGTTTGTGGGCAGATCACAAGGGCCAGAGAAGTCATCATTGCCAAACTCCTCACAGGCGGGAGTTTCTGAATCCTAGGGACTTCCAAGGTGGAAAGGACCTGCAGGTCATTCAGGGTTACCCCTCTCTGTTACAAATAAGAAAATGAGGCCCAGAAATGTCAAGTGCCTTCTCTGAGGTTGCACATCAAATTAGTATATGCATCTATGTTATCTCTTTCATTCCGTCTGACCTGGAAATTCTACTTTGTGGACTTTATGCCACAGATCTGCTCACACACAGGTACAATGATGTATCACTGCAGCATAGTAAAACACTGGAAGCAGCTTCAGTATACATCAGGAGAGGACCGATGTTCAATGCTACACTAAGCACCTGTAAGGAAGAATGAGGCAGCTCTCCATGGGCCGATATGAAAAGATCTCTGAGATACCTTAGATGAAGAACACAAAGTGCTGAGCTGTGCCTGTGGTATGCTACTATTTGTGAAAATGGAGAAAAAGGCTGAGAGAGAGAGAGAGAGAGAGTGCATGTGTGTGTGTGTGTGCGCGCGCTTACAGCAGGTAGGACTATGATCTTGTTTGCCTGTAGAGAGGGGAATTGCATGGCTGGGGATGAGAGGCAGAATTTGCACTACAAAACTTTTATAAGTTGCACTATAAAACTTTTATAAAACTTTATAAAATAATATGGCACTGTTGGTGCCATATTATTACTCATTCAAAAGCTTAAGTAAACACATAGACCACGTGGCAGACTAGAGTCCAGGTGGCTTGTCCAGGGTGATTCAGCTGGCTAAATGACAGAACTGCTCATGGGTTCAAGTCCTCCTTATTCCTGACATGCACATACAAAAAAAGTTTTCCAAAATACTTGTTAAGGTCTAGAAAGAGGGAAGCGGTCAATTCAGAAGAGGGAAATGGGGGAGGGGGATAGAATAGCGTTAGAGTGAAGACAGAAGACAAGGGGAAGAGGGAAAGGAGGCAGGAATGGAAGAAGAGTGGGTGGGGAGCAGGAACCTGCAGGAGGGAATGTGAATTTGCATCTTGGGGGCCTTTGCAGACTCGAGATGGCTCCTGTTCAACATGCACTTGTAGCCAAGACTGGTTTGCTAAGCAGCAAGAGCAAGAGAGTCAGTCCAGGCAGGAGGTCAGTGCAGCCACAAGCTCTGTAGGGAGCCATGAGCTCTCCAGGCGCATCCACCTCCCCATGCTTCACCTGTGGTGTCAGCACACCTCAACTCAAACCCCACAGAATAAGCCGCTCTGGACAGTTGTGCTCTGCCGTGTGCATGAGTTCAGCCACACCACAGCGTCCCCCAAGAAATCTGCACATTCATCTCTCCAACCTCCTGAGAGAGTGATACCCTTTGTGTACATGGCACTTTGTTTCTCCACCAGAGGTCTGATAGAACTTTCTGGGGGCATTGACTGGACACAGCCTTGGGCTGGTGCCAGTGTGGCTCTGGGGGAGGGGTCCTGCTGAGTTAGCCATTGTCTCTTTTCCATTTTCTACGTATGTCCCTTACAGTTAAGAGAACTTGTCTGCCAGAACATCACTTTAAGTACTCTCCCTCATCAGCTCGGACATTTCTGGAGACAGGAGAAGAGAAAGGGCTTGGGAAGTCAGGCTCCAGGCCATCTCCACCCTCTCATGATAAGGAATGGAGCTAGTTTCCTAACAGCTGAAGCACAGGCCACAGTGCTGGGACTCTACCTTCTGGATTTGGGGGTCAAGTCTCTTTTGTTGTCTTTTTCTCATCTGTTAAGCACAGAAGCAATTTTCTTTCTGGATCTGTTAGACAAACTAGTGTAAACACCATGAGAAGCTTCAAGCTCTCTCTGCCGATAAGCCAGCTTCATTTTGCACTCAAAGTCGTGTCTAAGCAAGGAGACTGATGGGTACAAGGGGAGCCCCACCAGTACTGTTGGACCATCCTGAGGTCTCACTGCAGCCTGGCTTCTAAGGGTCTGGCTGCCCAACCCCCAGCCACAACTGGGTCACAGGCTCCAAGTCACATTGTCTCCCTGGAGGAGGTTTCAAATGGCTTGCCTCAGTCAATGTATTGTCAGAAAGGGGAGGGGAAGGCATCAGAGAAAGTGTTCATCTGACATAGGAAACCACTTCGTACAGAGATGACACAGTGACACCTCAATGAACACACAAAGCATCTTTCACTAAAATCAACCAGGCATAAAGTGGAAGCTGTGGTCTCCTGGACCCTTCTGCTCCAGGTTGGTTACTACTGCAGCTGTGGAGGGATGGCAGGGGTGTGGTCTCAGCACAGCGGTAAGCCCCCCTACAGGTGGGCCATGGGTGTCGGAGAGGGAGAGCTCACAATGTTGTGGGCATTGGACTTGTGCAAAACCAGCCAAATTCAGAGTCCTTTGGAATATAAAAACTTGCGCTCAGTCCCACAGCTTGCCTGGCTCAAGACCAGAGAGAGGCAGTCTGGGACATCCTACCCTGGAGCCCTCTCCAAGTCTGCACACCTTATCAAAGGTGTTCTCTTTGCCACACCTCAGCCTTCATTCTACATGTAGTTGCAACATCCATCTTCCTGAGAAAGAGCTCTAATCACGTTACTTATCCGTTAAAAAACTATGATGACTTCCTGTCTTTACTATAGAATGATGTGCAAATTCCTTAGTAATTAACTTACTTAAAACCATAGGGAGTAGAAAAGACATTTCCAATTTTCTTATGGCAGTGAAGCTGAGACCTGGCCCTCTGACTGCAGATGGGAGGCTTCTCCATTCCTGGTAAACTGCTCTGGCAGCATGTATCTATTTCAAGCTACTTTTTAAGGCAATACATGGCACCTTTAAGCCAGGGTTTCTTCTTTCATGGAAATTACCATTGCATGGTAGGACAGTCATCATCATCAATTATGGGTACCTGATCTGACACAGTTACGAGAAAGGGAATTGATTGGTGGCAACTGTTCCTAGTGTTTGCCATTTACACATTACAGAATCAAGAAAAGTGTGTGTGTGTGTGTGTGTGTGTGTGTGCATAATCACAAACTATACAGAGTTCTCCTCGTCACTAACAATCTGTTAATGCCAAGAGAAACACATAGGTCCTGGTAAAGCAGTTGTCTCTGTCACAGCAGGTGAGAAAGAGAGAAGGAGGCCCCATCACTGGGCCATGGTCAGGGAATCCATGTCTAAGTCTCATCCCTGTGACTATTGTATCGGCTTCTGGGATAATGAAAATTTTTCTAGTAAATACTGTCCTTGGAATCTCCTGTGGTGAAATTTTATTCATCAATGAGTGAGAAGGAGCAGGTGGCATTGGCTGGTAACACAATGGAGAGTTAATTGTGAAATGAATGGAGAGGGTGACATCTCAGAATGTTCAAGCCATGGCATAAGCACGTTCTTGGCTGTAAAACTAATTCTATCACCCCACAACATTCCCATATTCTGAGTTTCACTCTCTCCTACAACAAAACACAATCTTGCCCCATCATTTTCAAGCCTCCATTGAGACTTAAATCATTAGTACCTGGTCCAATACTGGTTCTGGGAGAATGGACTAGTATTGTTGGGTTCTGCATGCTGTGACCCAACCTCAGAAGACAAACTGGTTGTGGGAAAACTCTTATTTGCCTCCATCAACCACTCACGTTATCTAGGCTCAGCCACTTTCCCCAGGAAAATCTTTAAATTTCTCTCCAGTTCAGACCCACTGCTTGGATGTGGCCCACAATGAATGCAGCCTGGGCCTCATGGTACTCCAAGTGGCTTCATTTTGCATAGAGCTTGGTGTCCAGATAATATCCAGGCATTTCCACACTTCACCCCATTAAAACTGAAGGTCTTCTTGTGAAGATAGGAGGAAATTATAGTCACTAAACCAAGATGAAGTGACCGTTAGACTCCTCTGAATACGAGGGGCCAGCTTGCTGATAGTCATCTTTTCTGAAGTCAAACCAGGACCTTAGGTCTTTAGGAGAAGGCCCAAATCTAATTTAGCAAAGGGATAAGATGCCAGCTCATCAACATAGCATCTCCAAGTCCGTTATTTCTCTATGTAGACATCTGCTACGTTTGGCTTCAACTAATGTTGTCTGTCAGTTGATAGCAATGAAGTTACTCCTGAGGCTCCAATATGGGACAGATTTGTGCTTATTCATTTCCCTTTCCTTCATTACAAATGGGTTTGATTATAATTAGTGTACTCCATGGAGTGCTATTGGGTTTTAGAATCTTTAATTATCTACAGTAAATATATTTCCTTTTTGCACCAAAATACTTGATAAATTGGTGTTTAGTTGAAATGTGCTGTTAACCTCATAAATAACAGTGTGCACTCCAATGGTTGGCCACATTCTGGACATCTTCTCAGAGTGGAAGCCTGGGTGAGAAATGGAGGAAGGAGGGTGAGAAATATCCTGGCCTCTTCCTTTGTTGCACTGACTTGGGCGGTCTGGACTTAGTAAAGAACCTCTAACCTTGGACTTATGTTTTCCCAAAGCAAGTGGAAAAGCACCATCAGCTCTCAGTTGAGGAGCTTTGGCCTGGACTTTTGGTCATGAGCACAATTAATCAACAGGTTATGCAAATTCGGTGGTAATTAATTCCTGGTAGCAGGCATATTTCCATTTAGACTGCTGCATATGCTGTGTGGTAATCAATTTGGTCTCCAAGGAAGCCCTGGCTGCTTCTTCCAATGTTATGGGCCTTGGACTTGTGCAAGAGAGCCAAATTGAAAGTGCTTTGGAATATAAAAACTTTTGCTCAGTCCCACAGCTTGCCTGGCCCTAGACCAGAGAGAAGCAGTCTGGGACCTCCTACCCTGGAGCCTTCTCCAAGTCTGCACACCTTATCTAAGGAGTTCTCTTTGCCACACCTCAGCCATCCATCCTACTTGTAGTTGCAACATCAATCTTCCCGAAAAACAGCTCTAATCACGTTACTTACCCATCAAAAAAACTATGATGACTTTTGTTTTTGCTACAGAATGATGTGCAAATTCCTTAGTAATTAACTTGGTAATTAAAACTATATGTAGTAGGAGAGAAATTTCCAATTTTCTTATGGCAGTGAAGCTGAGACCTGGCCCTCTGACTGCAGATGGAAGGTTTCTCCATTCCTGGTAAACTGCTCTGGCAGCATGTATCTATTTCAAGCTACTTTTTAAGGCAATACATGGCACCTTTAAGCCAGGGTTTCATCTTACATGGCAATTACCATTGCATGGTAGGACAGTCATGATCATCAATTATGGGTGTCTGATCTGACATGGTTATGAGAAAGGGAATTGATTGATTGGTGGCAGCTGTTCCTAGTATTTGCCATTCATACATTGTAGAATCAAGAAAAATTTGTGTGTGTGTGTGTGTGTGTGTGTGTGTGTGTGTACGTAATCACAAACTATACAGAGCTCTCCTCATCACTAACAGTCTATTAATCAGTGGGCTCCAAAAAATACATTGGCTGCCCCATAATTTCAAACAGGGCCTGAGGACTCAGGGCTAGCATCTGGATGGGGGATCACAGTGAAGACTGGGAATGCCTTTTGGGAAGGTGCCCCAACCAATGAATTCAAGGGACCAGAGGTCAATAAAGAGCAGAGGATCAAAGCTGGGCACCCTGTTGGGAGACTGAAGTCAGCCAAACCAAGATACAAGGAAGGAGGCAAGTGCAAGCTGAGCAATTATGTGAACAGAGGCAGACAAAAAGGAACTTTGGAACTGAAGAAAGCTGTCCCATGGCTTGCTCCATTTCAGAGTACTAAAATGTCACCTTCTCAGAATGACCCTCCCTAGTGCTCCTGGCTAAAGAGCAGGTTCTGAGACTCCGCATCCCAAATTTGCTTTATTGTTGTTCAGAGCCCTTTTCTCTGCCTAATAAAATATTAATTTTTCATTTCCTTATGCGTTTATTATTTGTAACCCCCAGCAGAGTGTCAACTCGCTGTAAGTGGAGACATTTTCTTGTTCACTCTGGTGTCCCCCAGTGCCTAAGACAGCTCCTAGGACATACTAGAGTTTCAATAGATATTTGCTGTCTGAATGATGAACTCACTTAATGCAAGGTTCTTTGAACTGGCTGCACCATAGGCCATACCCTAAGTCAAACCATGGCGACCCCTGTGACCCACATGTACACTTCTGGATGGCCTCCCCGAGCCAGAAGGTGTGAAGTAAGAAGAATGGCTAGCTCCTGCAAAGCCCAATTAACCAAGCTTGCGACATTATACCATTGTTCTTGCCTCAACTGGCTTGCAAAAACCGCCCTGAACTGTAACTTCTGTAACTTTCCACTGCTTACCCCAAACCTATAAAACCAACTCCTATCCCACCACCCTCCACTGATTCTTTTTTGGACTCAGCCTGCCCGCACCCAGGTGAATAAACAGCCATGTTGCTCACACAAAGCCTGTGTAGGGAGTCTCTTCATTCAAAGCACGCTTAATACTTAACAGATGAGGAAACTGAGGTTCAAACTGAGGACTGGCTTACAGAGGTCAGGGGAGCTATAAACACCCTACGATGCACAGAATCCCCCTTCAGCCCCTACAACTAAGACTTAGCCAGCCCAAAATGTCAGTAGGGCCCAGCTGAAAAACACTAGGTTACAGCCAGGGTGGGAGGTTAGGAATGGAAGAGGAGGGTGTGGAGAGGACGTGCGTGGCCCGGACCTTGGATGATGGGAACATTTGCACATAGGGACATGAGCAAGAACTGGCAAAGGAGGAAATTAAATGCCTGCCGAACACTCCCAGTCTGTGGCCTCCCTCGTTTTGTGCCTGAGCACTCCCTCCCCCAAAGTTGTGAGAACCAAAAATGTCTCCAGACATTGGCAAGTGTCCCCTGGAGGACAAAACTGCCCCTGGTTGAGAATTGCAGGAGTCTAGCCAAAGTCAGCTCTCCCCCTCTCCTTCCTCAGAACTGCAACCTCACTGTAGGAGATCCTTCTTAAAGACTGGGCACGGCTCAACTTGCTCGCCTTCTCTCCTGCTGGGTGATGAGCTCTTCATCCTGACCCCGGAGGCATTTCTCTCACACGTGGGAGTAAGGGGCATCAGGGCATCAATTTCTAAAGCATTAGATAATCTTTTAAGGAGAAATGACCTAATTCAGAGCCTAACAGAAATAAGTCAAAACTCTAGAGAGTCTGGATATCACTGGCTACCATGAAGTTGTGATGATACTAAGCCATCCTGCTAGATTGATTTGTAAATGATGCTAACATAGCTCTGATATTATAAGGAAGGCGTTTGAAATAAAAGACAAACAACTCTCTATTTAACACTGCCAAACATTTGAATGAAAGCTGGGAAAGGAAAGAGGCACTGAGGGCAGAAATCCAAGTGACTTGATTGGCAGTTCAGACAATAGTCCCTGAGGTGCACCCTCAGGAGCTCAGGGCTACTTTATTTAGCATTTAAAGATGTTGCTATCTGTCCATTCAAAGGAAAAAACAACACTTTTTGTTTGGTTCTTTCTGGTTTAAGATTCAGCACATCATCCAGATGGATGAATTTCATCAAAATACTTTCCCCAAATGACCTACAGTTCCATTTTGTAATATGCTACCACCCACGTCAATAGCTTAGACATTGGCTATTGATATTCTGTAATTTTCACTGACTAGCTGAAGCTCTCCCATGTACTACACTAATCCGGCTGCTTGTTACAGGTAAAAATAAAGGGAGTTATTATTACGCTGGTGGAAAACTCAGTTGCGGTTCAAAGACAGCGTAACTATAAATTACACAAGGATTAGGAAATCATGGTTGGGTAGAACAATTATAGGCCAGCAATTTCATGTTAAATTGCTTATTGCAGGGTGGGGGTGGAAGGTACTGCCAAGCAAAATCAATTTACCTTGAAAATAATTAGTGAGATGCAAACACCTGGAAATGGGAGATTCGTTTGAAATTAATTATTGCTGCTCAAATCTAGCCAGTCTCTTTCAGCAGCAAGGACTGTCTGGAGATTTCATCTCATTGAGTGCTGCTGAAAGAATCTGTTGGATTCTGATCTAAAATCAACTTGACTTTAGCATTACAGGGGAAAGCTCATGCTGTACCAAGAGCTAAATAGTCAAGATTAGATGAGTTTCTGAGTGCACAGGGAAGAGAAACATGGGAAGCAATATGTGAACTGAACAATCAAGTCAGATTTAGAGGTCTTAGCCTGGTCTAGTAACCCAGGTAACTGTCCATTTTTTTATGTGGATGAGGAAATATGAATGTCTCCTTTACTCACCATACACAACATACCCTCAGTCATTGAAGACAAAAAAATTGAACAGAGTGACACATTGAATTTTCCATGTGCAATCAGCAGCATCCTTACTGGGAGCGTTCGGAGTACTGAGGCAGAAGTTGTGAAGTCAGTTAAGATCATCAGCAATGGTCGGCAAGGAAACGTGAACAATAAAGAAGCTGGGACTCTAAACATACTGCACAGGACTGGGTCTCACAACCCTGAAGGGAGGAGGAATGAGATAGGGCAGATGGTTTTATTGCATTGAGGTATGCTTTGTCCTTTAGATTTGGTTCTATCCTCTATGCTAAAGACAGAAATGAAATCAGGTTCTGCAGATACGTGGCTGGCTCTGTATCACACAGCACTCCAGGTGAATTGAAGAGGGGCAGATCTGCATGAACAGGTTAAAAAGCCACAAATCATTAAATGACCAGAGGGACTGTTGTCTTTGGTTTGTGGTCTTTCTGCTTCTGTAGGATCAGCCAAAGTAATCAGTCCTTGGAGAGCAACTGGCGCCCCCTTTGTTACTGCTTCTGTGGCTGCAGCTTTGATAGAGATGACTCGCTCAGGCTGCAGGCAAAAGCCACAACTTACAGAGGGAGTGAAGAAGAGAAAATGAAATCCTCAGATTTTTTAACTTAGTTCTTTCAACTTAAAGTTGAGGCTCATATACATACATTTAGCCAAGGTGGCACCCACCTAAACTCTCCTGGGTAAGCATTAGCAAAAGGCATCTCAACCTCTGGGGTACATAGCTTGTTGAGCAGATTGCAGGGTGAATTTTAGGGTGCAGCCATTAAACCAACATGAATATCTCTATCAATGTCTGTGTCGGTCATGTTCTGGGAAAAAAATAGATGGCACATTGAAATTAGGGGAATTCAAGGAGAGCATACATAATAAAGGGACATTTATGAAGGTGTGGGCAGAGCATGGGATAGTGCAGTACTCCTAGGATGAAGGTCAGAGTGTTACTAAATCGGGAAAGAGAGGATCACTAGGAGAGGGTTTTCTTGGCAGGAGCTGTGACCTCCAGAAAACCCCACAAGAGGCCATTCCACAGGAAGGAGGTCAAAAGAATAAATACCCCAGCCTCACTCTGCTCCTCTCCCTCCAAACTCCTCTAGGACTCCTCATAGGCTGAAGTTACCTGATAAGCCAGAGGTCAAGGTATCCCATTGATGTGGCCTATGGGGTCAGCCCAGGGCAGAGAGCAGCAGGTTGAGGGTAGAGAGTGGATCTGGGGGCACACATGGGAAACATCCATCTCACAGTTCATGACGGGGCTGCCCCAGTCATTTATTCTTCCTTCATATGTGTGTTCAGAACCACCTCCTTGGTGCTGGACATGTTCTGGGGGGCACATTGATGTGTCCATTATGAATCCCTAACCTCAAAAAGCTTTTTCCAGTAGGGAAAACGACTGTTTTTGGGTTTTAGTTTTGGCTTTTTGACTGTGAATCTCCTGCCAAAGAATAAATCCACAAATCTTGGGGAATGGAACTTCTTTATTTCCAGCCATGTGGCTTCAGCTTCTACCCTAGGTGGCCAGAGGGGGCTGATATTATCCTGAAGGCTCCTGACAACTTGTGTTTTATGAGTGCATCCACTTTATAAAATATTAACCAGAAAAATATTAAAGTTTGCCAGCACAACAACAGACCCAGAGGGGCAATGTAATGATACCATTTTTTATATATTTTTTCAAAACATGAAAAAAATTTCTGAAAATCAAAGGGGAAAAAAAACAGGTGTGTCTTTGTTCTTTCAATGTAAGCACAGTGGCAGAGCGGTATATGTTTGTTTTCTTTGGACAGTGCTGATTCACCAAGGATTCAAGAATTACTAATGAGTTTTTTTCACTTCTTATTTACAAATGGAATACATTAAGAAATTACTCAGCCACACCCGGTGTGGTTTTTAATTGAAACCTACCTCTCTTAATGGATGAGTGGAATTTGTTATTCTCTGCATACAGTGGCTGGTTGACCTTTACTGGCCGGCCTGGTGGCTCACGCCTGTAATCCCAGCGCATTGGGAGGCTCAGGCAGGTGGATCACCTAAGATCGGGTGTTCAGACCAGCCTGGCCAATGTGGTGAAACCCCTCTCTCTACTAGAAATACAAAAAATAGCCAGGCGTGACGGTGCACACCTGTAATCTCAGTTACTCGGGAAGCTGAAGCAGGAGAATCGCTTGAACCCAGGAGGCAGAGGTTGCAGTGAGCCAAGATCCTGGCACTGCACTCCAGCGAGAAAGAAAGAAAGAAAGAAAGAGAGAGAAACAAAGAAAGAAAGAAATCACAGTTACTAAACAAACATGGGGGGGGATGTTCACCTTTATTTACTTCCTCATTAATTCATTCATTTGTTAAATACTTATTAAGCACCCACTGTGTGCCAAGCACCACACAAGATCCTGGAAATATAGATTAATAGAACACAGACCTCATCCTCAAAGGATTCCCATTTTAGCAAGAGAGAACTGTAAACAAGATCTATGGACTAGGCTGTTGTGCTTAGGGAACGATAAGCAATTTAAAAAGCTAAAACAGTTAAGGTAGGAAGAGTGAACATGGCCACAAGAGAACTCGGCCATAAATGAAACAAGAACTCAAACAAGTGCCATTTTCAATGAGGAAATGAGCACATATTTTTAATGTTAATGTTTAATGTTGTAGGGCTTGTTTGGCAGCAGATATATTGAACCGAGCTGACCATGTGGCAATTTTAGTAGTAAAAACCATGACTCTCTATTTCTGAAGTTCCATATTAAGGGTATAATCTATCAAAAAAACTGTATGTACTAAGATGTTTGTGTATCATACAACATTGTTATGTATAATAGCAAATAATTAGAATCATCTTAAATGCCCAACAACCACAGATTCAATAAATTATAGCATATTAATTTGCAAGAATATTCTGCATCCATTAGAAATGCTTATATTGGGACTGGTTGGACAGTGGGTGTAGCCCAAGGAGGGCAAACCAAGGCGGGGGGTGGGGAATGCCTCACCTGGGAAGTACAACTGGCCAGAGGATTGGGGACTTTTCCCCCTCCAGCACTCAGTTCAGACACTGCGCTTCTCCCATGGCCTTTGCAACCCACAGACCAGGAGATCCCCACAAGGCTAAAAAGCGCCACGAGTTACCAGCACAGATCTGAGCAGCGCCTCCGGCCAGAGCCATGGGTTGTTGGCACAGATCTGGGCAGACGTTTTGACTAGCACCATGAGTGCCTGCAGGATGGAGCTACCCGATCCCCAGAAAGAGGGGGAGCAGAAAGCAGAGAGATAGGTGATACGGCTTGGCAGGTCCCACCCCCCACAAAGACCAACAAACTGAACCCCTCACTTGACAGTTTCGCAGCCAGCACATCAGTTCAAGCTCAACCCAGGACAATCAAGCTTAATGGGGGGAAGGGCGTCTGCCCTTTTGGAGACTGTTCTAATCTCACCTGTGTAAACAAAAGCCAGAGGAAGCTTACACAGCAGCTGGACTGAGTCTATGGCAGCCCAGCAGTGCCTCTGCAGGCAGACAAGGGACAGACTGCCTCCTCAAGCGGCTCCCTGACCCCTGTATAACCAAAAAGACGCCTCATATAGGAGAGCTCTGGCTGACACCTGGCAGGTACCCTTCTGGGACGAAGCTACCAGAGTAAAGATCAGGCAGGAAACCTTGCTGTTCTGCAGCTCCCCCTGGGTGATTTCCAGGTAAGCAAGGTCTGGAATGGACCTCCAGCAGTCCTACAGCAGAGGGGCCTGACTGTTAGAAGGAAAACTAAAAAACAAAAAGAAATAGCTTCAACATCAAAGGATCTAGAGATAGAAATTCCATTTGACCTAGCAATACCATTACTGGGTATATACCCAAAGGATTATCAGTCGTTCTATTACAAAGACACATGCATACGTATGTTCATTGCAGCACTGTTTACAATAGCAAAGACCTGGAACCAATACAAATGCCCATCAATGATAGACTGGACAAAGAAAATGTGGCACATATACACCATGGAATACTATGCGGCCATAAAAAAGGATAGTTCATGTCCTTTGCAGGGACATGGATGAACCTACAAACCATCGTTCTCAACAAACTGACACAAGAACAGAAAACCAAACACCACATGTTCTCACTCATAGGCGGGTGTTGAACAATGAGAACACATGGGCACAGGGAGGGGGAGCATCACACACTGGGGTCCGTTGCAGGGTGGGGGCCTAGGAGAGGGACAGTAGGGGGTGGGGAGGGTGGGGGAGGTTGTGGAGGGATAACATTGGGAGAAATGCCTGATGCAGGTGACGAGGGGATGGAGACAGCAAACCACCATGGCATATGTATACCTATGCAATAATCCTGCAAGATCTGCACATGTACCCTAGAAATTAAAGTACAACTTAAAAAAAGAACAAAACAAAAAAAAAGAAATGCTTATATTAACAGAAAACATGATAATGAAGTATACACTAAATAATCATCAAGTTTATGCACAGAAAAGAAAATCTAAAAGGAAATACATTAAAATGCTAACAGTGATTGTATGTACTTTATTTTTTTCTTTTTCCTATGTTGCAAAAATTTTTATTTTATTATTATTATTTGTAGAGACAAGGTTTCTTTATGTTGCCCAGGCTGGTCTTGAACTCCTGGCCTCAAGCAACCCTCATAACTTAGCCTCCCAAAGTACTGGGATTACAGGCATAAGCTACTGTTTCTGGACCCCCAACATTTTTAATATGATTAGATTTTTTGAATAAAGTTCAACCTTGTATGAAATGAACAGTTAACCAAAAAACTAAAATTCTACTCCATCATCTCAGTAGCAGTTTTCTACAGGCTTGAATTCAAGCAGTGGGAAAAGCAGTGTTGTCAATCCTGCCTCAGTCCTGGATGGCAGGTCCATCTCTTTAATCACGGTGTAATTTTGGCCAAGTCTCTTATCTCTCTCTTTTCATTTTCAGAAAATAAGAGAGATGCCCTGAATTCTCTCAAAAGCTCTTCCTGACCCTGAAATCTATGAATCTTGACATTCTAGGAAAAGAGTTTTTGCCTCAATTCACTGAAATCACTAACAGTGCATTGAGACACTTCTTCACATAAATCAGGTACAAAATGTCAGACGGAGAGGAGGCATAATCAGAAAAGAACGTGTATTTTCATCAGACATTTTTCAGAAAAGATTAAACAGTGTCTTTTTCCAGTGAATTCACAACATCCTCTAGTTCTTGTCCTTAAAATCGATCTTAACAGAAGAGCAAGCTTTATCCATTATTTAACACATATTTCAGTCTATTGTTATTTGGCCATGGGGACTCGGTGCCTTAAATGTAGAATTTGGGTTTCCTATGCCAATACAAAACCTGTAACCCTAATTTACGGGTCCTCCTGCCTTTTTTATGGTCATTCACAATACAGCATGTGCTGAGCCTTTACAGATGCAGTGTCTCAAACTAAAAGTCATCCTGGGAAATAAATCTACCTAATTTTTGAGAGCAGAAAAAAGTGCAGCACTAGTAGGGTATTTCCGGGCATACGTATGCTTGGGAGCCTGGAAATACTCGTTTCTTTTTCCAACTGGAGAGATTTTTAACATTGGCTTGCTTTCTTTTCCAAAGCAAACATGTCATCTCTTGGATTGAATGAGACCTGATGGGCTTCTCTTATCAAAGAACCACTTAAGGTGACAGCCTACATGTCACAGAGCATGAAAAACCTTACCCACATTTCCCCCTTCTTTTCCCTGTAGGAGGTTTCCTAAGGGTTACGTGATACCAGAACCAGGAGAGGTAGGCAGAGAGAAACTTAAAAGACCTGAAAGAAAATAATTTCTCTGGATAGTTTCTCTGACCACTGAGGAGTTATTTATTAATAAAAACATACACTACAAATCCTCAGAGAGCTTGACTTTCCAGCAGTTAGGGATTTACTTCTGGTCATGACTGCACATCTCTGGGAGCTTACTGACTCAGTCTTGGGCTCCTTCTTTTCCCCTAACTACACACTCTCCTTGAGTCTCATCCAGTCCTTGAGCTTTGAATATTGCCAAGCTGACAATATCAACTGAGATTCCTGTATCTCACTGCCACTCGGATAGCTCCACTCAGATGTCCCACAAGACATCTCCAACTTAAATATCCAGGAGAGACCTCTTGCTTTCCTGCCCCTCACTTCTAAATGTTGAGCTTGCCTGGAAACCTGGGAGTCATGATTGGCAGATTGCTTTTCTCTCATTCTTTACAGTCCTTTCAGCCAGTAGGTCTAGCCTCCATACCTGTGATTAATGTCTACTTCCACTGCCACCACTCAGGTTCCAGCCATGGTCCCTTCTCGTTCAGCAACACCAGTGACCTTCTAATTATTCCTTCAACTTCCATTCTTACCCTCCTCCAATCTGTCATCCACACAGTGACCAAAAGTTCTTTTTGAAGCATGATTTGAATTACGCCATTCTCCTGCTTAAGACTTTTACCTGGCTTTGCATTGTACCTTGAATGAAATTCAGGCTCCTACCATGGTGTCCTGAGCCGTGCATGATGGGACCCATGCCCTCCTCTCCACCTCACCCAGGCCACATTTCCTGCTGCCCGTACACCGCAGTCCCAGTGGTCTTAGTCATCTCAAGCACATGCCATGCCTCAGAGCCTTTGCTCCCGCTAGCCCCTATTTCCCCTGCTCTTTGTATGGCTGACTCTTTCCTCTCCAGCAAGTTTCAGTGTCAACATGACTTACTCCTACAGAGAAACCTTCACTCGTTAGCTATGTAAAGAATTTCCCATCTTCATTTCTATCTGTGATAGTGCCCTGATTCTTTCTTAATACTTACTAAAAGTTGTAATTATTTTATTTATTGCTTATTTGGTTACTATGCTATACCTTGTCTAGATTGTAAACTCTAAGGGAGCAGAGGTCTTGGTTATGTTTTCCCAATGTATGTCACATCCAGCATATAAGTGCTCAATATATATTTGCTGATTAAGTTAATTAATTAAAGAAAGCCATTAGTTATTTATACCTTCGGCTAGTTGTTAGAAAAATTGACCTGTTTGACCTAATCTGATTAACGCATGCTGCTGTGCTCCTTCTACCTCTGTGCAAGCAGAGTTTCAGCTGCAGGAATGGAAAAAAAGAATTTGCAGGCTCATTCCCTTAAAGGTATTGAAAAGTCTATTTTCTGAACAGTTTCCTGTTTATAACATCTCCCCTAGAAAGTTTGGATTTCACAGAGTATAGAGAATATTAGTTATAATTTTTATACGCAATGCTCTCCATTTTGTAGTTAATTATCATGTAGCTCAATAACCTATGTATCATTAAATATATGTCAGATTAATTTTCTTGTAATTTTTTTTTTTTAGATGGAGTTTTGCTCTGTCACCCAGGCTGGAGTGCGGTGACACAGTCTCGGCTCACTGCAGCCTCTGTCTCCCAGGTTCAAGTGATTCTCTTGCCTCAGCCTCCTGAATAGCGGGGACTCTTAAGTGCATGCCACCACACCTGGCTAATTTTTGTATTTTTAGTAGAGATCGGGTTTCACCACGTTGTCCAGGTTGGTCTCGAACTCCTGACCTCAGGTGATCCACCCGCCTCAGCCTCCCAAAGTGCTGGGATTATAAGTGTGAGCCACTGCACCCGGCCTCTTATAAGTTATTATTTTTAACTATAGCTCAGATCATACAGTTTTTCTTTTTAAAAATTAGAGAAAACAATCCAGTGACTAGATGAACTATTATGCAAGCACATAAAGTTATTAAGTAAACATAGTAACAAATAGCAATGTTTATGATTCACTTTAAGAGACAAAAGCAGAATACATAATTGTTCTGATTCGTAATTAAAATGATCAAATTACGTATACAAGCAAGCACTAACTAATAGGGGAACGAGAAAAAAAAACCTTGGTTTTCTAGTGTGGTAGATTTATGTCTGTTTCTTTTTTAGTTATTTCCATTTTCTCAGTACAACAGTAACTGCACAATAAATTTAGAGCTGAACAGGGCTGTGAATATGATTGCTGGTGTGCCTGCAGTTAGTATAGTGACTAGAAACATATGGGGTCAGTCAGAGAAAGTCTCACTGCAATATTCCTGCTCGTTTGGACTAAAAGTTGTGCCCTCTTGTTTAATGTTTCCAGCTTAATCATCTGATTAAATTTGTCACTCAAATATTTATATCGAGAGGTAGCCGCAAGTATAAACCTCTTTATTGGTATTTGTATTTCCTGCTTGTTCTCCATGGAGGTGTCTATGGAGAACAAGCAGGAAATACAAGTACCAATAAAGAGGTTTATTCTCACTATGTGAAAGTGTGTGTGTTAGGATAGAGGAAGCAGGGAGGACCATGCACTTAAAATAAGCAACCCCAAATTTACAAAGAGCAATATGTGTTTGTATGTCTCATATGGAATAATTCCCAAGATATATTCCTAACTCTCTTTAAAAAGTAGAAACGTGAATACTATGCTGTCATAATTTAAAAACAGAATAAAACAAAAAAAGAAGATCAGAGAAGGAGATGCATATTTATAGGTGTGTTTATAGAGAGATTTACATAAACGATATATTTGCATTGAAATATATTCTTTTTTTTTTTTTTAAGACGGAGTTTCGCTCTGTCACCCAGGCTGGAATACAGCGGCATGATCGCAGCTCACTGCAACCTCTGCCTCCCAGGTTCAAGAGATTCTTTGCCTCAGCCTCCCAAGTAGCTGGGACTATGGGCACACGCCACCACACCTGGCTAAGTTTGGTATTTTTAGGAGAGACGGCGTTTTGCTGTGTTGGCCAGGCTGGTCTCGAACTCCTGGCCTCAAGTGATCTGCCTGCCAGGGCCTCTCAAAGCACTGGGATTACAGACATGACCCACAGCGCCCAGCCAAAATATGTTCTATAGCTATAATATAGATGCATATACTATACACATGTACACACACACGTACACACACACATCTGTTTTTAAGCAAAGCTGTATCTGGAAAGACAGACAATACGCTGGTAATAATGGTTACTGCTAGGGAAGGAAAGAGGGAACTGGGGGAGGCTGGCACTTAACCTTTCATCATATAATCTTTCATACTCTGTAAAACTCTCAAAATATTTACCAGGGACATGTATTACTATTCAAACAAATGATTAAATCACTAATAAAGACAGAGAGCTATTTGCCAACAAACCAAAATAAACACACAATGAAGTGAATTACAGTCAGGCGGGTGGCTCATGCCTGTAATCCCAGCACTGTAGAAGGCCGAGGTCGTATACTTTTCCCCACGGTCTTCACAACCCACAGACCAGGAGATTCCTTCGGGTTCCTACACCACCAGGGCCCTGGTTTCAAGCACAAAACTGGGCAGCTGTTTGGGCAGACACCAAGCTAGCTGCAGGAGATTTTTTTTCACACCTCAGTGGTGCCTGGAATGCCAGTGAGACGGAACTATTCACTCTCCTGGAAAGTGGGCTGAAGCCGGGGGAGCTGAGTAGTCTTGCTCAGCAGATCCCACCCCCACGGAGCCCAGCAAGCCAAGATCCACTGGCTTGAAATTCTCACTGCCAGCACAGCAGTCTGAAGTCAAACTGGGACGCTGGAGCTCGGTGAGGGTAGGGTGTCCACCATTACGAAGACTTGAGTAGGCGGCTTTTTCCTCACAGTATAAGCAAAGCTGACAGGAAATTCTAACTGGGTGTGGAACCCACCACAGCACAGCAAAGCTGCTGTAGCAAAGCTGCTGCAGCCAGACTGCCTCTCTAGGTTCCATCTCTCTGGGAAGGACATCTCTCAAAGAAAGGCAGCAGCCCCAATCAGGGGCTTATCCATCAAACTCCCATCCCCCTAGGATGGAGCACCTGGGATAAGGGGCGGCTACGGGCACAGCTTCAGCAGACTTAAATGTTCCTGCCTGCTGACTCTGAAGAGAGAAGCAGATCTTCCAGCACAGCACTTGAGCTCTGCTAAGGAACAGACTGCCTCCTTCAGTGGATCCCTGGTCCCCGTGCCTCCTGACAGGGAGACACCTCCCATCAGGAGTCAAAAGACACCTCATACAGGAGAGCCCTGGCTGGCATCTGGCAGGTGCCCCTCTGGGACAAAGCTTCCAGAGGAAGGAACAGGCAGCAATCTTAGCTGTCCTGCAGCCTCTGCTGGTGATACCCAGGCAAACAGGGTATGGAATGGACCCCCAGAAAACTCCAGCAGATATGCAGAAGAGGGGCCTGTCAGAAGGAAAGCTAACAAACATAAAGCAATAGCATCAACATCAACAAAAAGTACCCCCATGCAAAAACTCCATCTGAAGGCCACCAACATCAAAGACCAAAGGTAGATACATCCACAAAGATGAGGAAAAACAAGCATAAAAAGGCTGAAAATTCCAAAAACCAGAATGTCTCTTCTCCTCCAAAGGATCACAACTCCTCACCAGCAAGCGAACAAAACTGGATGGAGAATTAGTTTGTAAAATTAACAGAAGTAGGCTTCAGAAGGTGGGTAATAACAAACTCCTCTGAACTAAAGGAGCATGTTCTAACTCAATGCAAGGAAGCTAAAAACCTTGATAAAAGGTTACAGGAACTGCTAACTAGAATAACCAGTTTAGAGAAGAATATAAATGACCTGATGGAGCTGAAAAACACAGCATGAGAACTTCAAGAAGCATACACAAGTATCAATAGCTGAGTTGATCAAGTGTAAGAAAGGATATCAGAGATTGAAGACCATCTTGCTGAAATAAGGCATGCTGATGAAATTAGAGAAAAAAGAATAAAAACGAACAAACAAAACCTCCAAGAAGTATGGGACTGTGTGAAAAGACCAAACCTATGATTGATTGGTGTACCTGAAAGTGACAGGGAGAATGGAACCAAGTTGGAAAACACACTTCAGGTTATTATCCAGCAGAACTTCCCCAACCTAGCAAGACAGGCCAACATTTAAATTCAGGAAATCAGAGAACACCACAAAGATACTCCTCTAGAAGAGCAACCCCAAGACACATAATCATCAGATTCACCAAGGTTGACATGAAGGAAAAAATGCTAAGGGCAGCCAGAGAGAAAGGTCGGGTTACCCACAAAGGGAAGCCCACCAGACTAACAAGCAAGAAGAGAGTGGGGGCCAATATGCAATCTTCTTAAAGGAAAGAATTTTTCAACCCAGAATTTCCTATCCAGCCAAACTAAGTTTAATAAGTGAAGGAGAAATAAAATCCTTTCTAGACAAGCAAACGCTGAGGGATTTTGTCACCACCAGGCCTACCTTACAAGACCTCCTGAAGGAAGCATTAAATATTGAAGGGAACAACCAGTATCAGCCACTGCAAAAACATACCAAAGTGTAAAGACCATCAACACTATGAAGAAACGGCATCAACTAATGTGCAAAATAACCAGCTAGCATCATAATAACAATATCAAATTCACAAGTAACAATATTAATTTGAAATGTAAATGGGCTAAATGCCCCGATTAAAAGATACAGACTGGCAAATTGGATAAACAGTCAAGATCCATTGGAGTGCTGTATTCAGGAGACCCATCTCACATGTGAAGATAAACATAGGCTCAAAATAAAGGGATGGAGGAATATTTATTAAGCAAATAGAAAGCCAAAAAGAGCAAGGGTTGCAATGTCAGTCTCTGATAAAACAGATTTTAAACAAACAAAGATCAAAAAAGACAAGGGCATTATATAATGTCAAAGGGATCAAGACAACAAGAAGAGCTACCTATCCTAAATATATATGCACCCATATTCATAAAGCAAGTTCTTAGTGACCTAAAAAGAGACTTAGACTCCCATACAATAATAGTGGGAGACTTTAACACCCATTGTCAATATTAGAGAGATCGACGAGACAGAAATTTAACAAGGGTAATCAGGAGTTGAACTCAGCTCTGGACAAAGCAGACCTAATAGACACCTACAGAACTCTCCACCCCAAATCAACAGAATATACATTCTTCTCAGCATCACATAGCACTTATTCTAAAATTAACCACATAATTAGAAGCAAAACACTCCTCAGCAAATGTGAAAGAAAAAAATTATAACAAACAGTCTCAGACCACAATGCAATCAAATTAGAATCAAGATTAAGAAATTCACTCAAAACTGCACAATTACATGGAAACTGAACAACCTGCCCCTCAATAACTACTGGGTAAAGAATGAAATTAAGGCAGAAATAAATAAGATTTTTGAAACCAATGAAAACAAAGACACAATGTGCAAGAATCTCTGGGACACAGCTAAAGCAGTGCTTAGAGGGAAATTTATAACACTAAATGCCCCCAGGAGAAAGCAAGAAAGATCTAAAATCAACACCCTAACATCACAGTTAAAAGAACTAGAGAAGCAAGAGCAAACAAATTCAAAACCTAGCAGAAGGCAAGAAATAACTAAGATCAGAGCAAAACTGAAGGAGACAGAGACACAAAAAACTCTTCCAAAAATCCAGGAATCCAGAAGCTGGTTTTTTTGAAAAGATTAACAAAATAGATAGACCACTAGCCAGACTAATAAAGAAGAAAAGAGAGAAGAATCAAATATACACAATAAAAAAGGATAAAGGGGATATCACCACTGATTCCACAGAAATACAAACTACCACCAGAGAATACTAAAAAGACCTCTACATAAATAAACCAGATAATCTAGAAGAAATGGATAAATTCCTGGACACATACACCCTCCCAAGACTAAACCAGAAAGAAGTTGAGTCCCTGAATAAACTAATAATAAGTTCTGAAATTGAGGCGGTAATTAATAACCTACCAAGTAAAAAAAAGTCCAGGGCCAGATGGATTCACAGACCAATTCTACCAGAGGAACAAAGAGGAGCTGATACCATTCCTTCTGAAACTACTCCAAACAATAGAAAAATAGGGACTTCTCCCTAACTCATTTTATGATGCCAGCATCATCCTGATACAAAAACCTGGCAGAGACAGAACAAAAATAGAAAATTTCAGGCCAATATCCCTGATGAACATCAATGTGAAAATCCTCAATAAAATACTGGCAAATCAAATCCAGCAGCACATTAAAGAGCTTATTGGGCCAGGCACAGTGGCTCAGGCTTGTAATCCCAGCACTTTGGGATACTGAGGTGGGCAGATCACTAGGTCAGGAGATCGAGGCCATCCTGGCAAACATGGTGAAACCCCGTCTCTACTAAAAATATGAAAATTAGCTGGGCATGGCAGCGCACACCTGTAGTTCCACCTACTCAGGAGGCTGAGGCAGGAGAATTCCTTGAACCCAGGAGGTGCAGGCTGCAGTGAGCTGAGATTGCACCACTGCATTCCAGCCTGGACGATAGAGCAATACTCTGTCTCAAATAAATAAATAAAGTTTATCAAGTCAGCTTCATCCCTGGGGTGCAAAGCTGGTTCAACATACGCAAATCAATAAACGTAATCCATCACATAAACAGAGCCAATGACAAAAACCACATGATTATCTCAATAGATGCAGAAAAGGCCTTCGATAAAATTCAGCAGCCCTTCATACTAAAAACACACAATAAACTAGGTATTGATGGAATGTATCTCAAAATAATAACAGCTATTTATGACAAACCCATAGCCAATATCATACTGAATGGGCAAAAACTGGAAGCATTCCCTTTGAAAACTGGCACAAGACAAGGATGTCCCCTCTTACCATTCCTATTCAACATAGTATTAGAAGTTCTGGCCAGGGCAATAAGGCAAGAGAATGAAATAATGGGTATTCAAATAGGAAGAGACAAAGTCAAATTGTCTCTTAACATAATTTGCAAATGACATGATTTTATATTTAGAAAATCCCATTGTCTCAGCCCCAAAACTCTTTAAGCTGATAAGTAACTTCAGCAAAGTCTCAGGATGCAAAATCAATGTGCAAAAATAGCAAGCATTCCTATACACCAATAATAGACAAACAGAGAGCCAAATCATGAGTGGACTCCCATTCACAAATGCTATAAAATGCTATTAGCATTTTATTTTATGCTAATAAAATATCTAGGAATACAACTTACAAGGGATGTGAAGGACCTCTTCAAGGAGAACTACAAACCACTGCTCAAGGAAATAACAGAGGACACAAACAAATGGAAGAATATTTCATGCTCATGGATAGGAAGAATCAATATCATGAAAATGGCCATACTGCCCAAAGTAATTTACAGGTTCAATGCTATTTCCATCAAGCTACCATTGGCTTCCTTCACAGGATTAGAAAAAACTACTTTAAATTTCATGTGGAACCAAAAAAGAGCCCATATAGCCAATACTATCCTAAGCAAAAAGAACAAAGCTAGAAGCATCATGTTATCTGATTTCAAACTATACTACAAGGCTACAGTAATAAAAACAGAATGGTACTGGTACCAAAACAGAGATAGAGACCAATGGAACAGAACAGAGGCCTCAGAAATAACACCATACTTCTACAACCATCTGATCTTTGACAAACCTGACAAAAACAAGCAATGGGGAAAGGATTCCCTATTTAATAAATAGTGTTGGCAAAACTGGCTAGCCATATGCAGAAAACTGAAACTGTACCCTTTCCTTATACCTTATATAAAAATTAACTCAAGGTGGATTGAAGACTTAAATGTAAGACCTAAAACCATAAAAACCCTAGAAGAAAACCTAAGCAATACCATTCAGGACATAGGCATGGGCAAAAACTTCATGACTAAAACACCAAAAGCAATCGCAACAAAAGCCAAAATTGACAAATTAGTTCTAATTAAACTAAAGAGCTTCCACACAGCAAAAGAAACTATCATCAGAGTGAACAGGCAACCTACAGAATGGGAGAAAATGTTTGCAATCTATCCATCTGACAAAGGACTAATATCTAGAATCTACAAGGAACTTAAACAAATTAACAAGAAAAAAACAACCCCATCAAAAAGTGGACAAAGGACATGAACAAACACTTCTCAAAAGAAGACATTTATGTGGTCAAAAAACATATGAAAAACAGCTCATTATTATTGGTCATTAGAGAAATGCAAATCAAAACCATAATGAGATACCATCTCAGGCCAGTTAGAATGGTGACCATTAAACAGTCAGAAAACAACAGATGCTGGAGAGGATGTGGAGAAATGGGAACGCTTTACACTGCTGGTGGGAGTGTAAATTAGTTCAACTATTGTGGAATACAGTGTGGTGATTGCTCAAGGATCTAGAACTAGAAATACCATTTTACAGCAATACATTACTGGGTATATACCCAATGAATTATAAATCATTCTATTATAAAGACACATGCACACATATGTTTACTGCAGCACTATTTACAATAGCAAAGACTTGGAACCAACCCAAATGTCCATCAATGATAGACCGGATAAAGAAAACGTGGCACATATACACCATGGAATGTTATGCGGTCATAAAAAAACATGAGTTCATGTCATTTGCAGGGACATGGATGAAGCTGGAAGCCATCATTCACAGCAAACTAACACAGGAACAGAAAACCAAACACCGCATGTTCCTACTCATAAGTGGGAATTGAACAATGAGAACATATGGACACAGGTAGGGAAACCTCACACACCAGGGTCTGTTGGAGGGTGGGTGGCGAGGGGAGGGATAGCCTCAGGAGAAATACCTAACGTAGAAAACGAGTTGATAGGTGCAGCAAACCACCATGGCACAGGTATACCTATGTAACAAACCTACACATTCTGCATATATATCCCGGAACTTAAAGTAAAATAGAAAACAAAACAAAACAAAAAAATTTAAGGTTAGGGGAGGCATTACAGTAACTACTTTCTGATAATAAACATGTGTTTTTTATATATAAAAAAATAGAGTTTTATATAGTAAGAGCTAAATAAGTTAATTCTCACCCACACATTATGTACTAGACTTATGTGTCAAAGAAATTTTCATCCCTTCAGAACTAGCTATAATGATACTCTAATAATATGCAAATGTGGCAAGGTTAATTACTTCTCTTGGGAAATACTTGCATTTTAATAATGGCCTTGCATGCTGTTTTAACCTAAAGGCTTAACTCTAATAGTGGGAATTTCAGACATGGTAAGGAGTTAATCTACTTGACTGCTTGCCTCCCTGCACCTGTGGCCCTCTAAGCTTTTCAGTTTGGACCATTTAACCTTAATATGTGGATTCAGCCCTGGGCCAGGGCTGGCACTATTTCTCTCTCTAGAAGGGATTACATAATCCTAGCACAATCACTTGGTGACTCAGTCCCAACACAACTTCAAAAATAGTTTATGCAGTCTTTTCCTGTGATTCTTACAGGTTCCAATGGCTGACTCCGCATCTTGGTTCCTGAACCTGCACCAGTTTCTTCTAAAGCCTGCCTTGCTATCCCACTGGTCCCCACCTCTTATAATTCAGAGACTTCCTGCTGACCCTCAGCCTGCAATTTCTTATTTTACAAGCTTCTTACATAGACTAAACAAAGCCACAGTCTTCCCACCTGCTGGGACACTCACCCTTTGCCTCCCACAGTACACCCATCTGGACCACCACCTGTTGCCAGCTGATGGTACCTTCTATGTCCCTACTGATGTGTTGGCCTCAGTGAACCACATTCTGTCGGTCCTGGCACCAACCACACTATAGCTCAGCAGCAGAAAGGGGAGAGGCCTTTTGTAGAGTTGTGAAATCACTGGTACAAAAGCCAGGCCTGGCTGATATCCCATAAATAGTTCCTCTAAGCTTCAAAGCATAAGACATTTCTTCAGGTATTGGAGTCATCACAACTCTCCCTCCATAAAGTCTCAACACTATCATGCCAGTGGCCGGAAACAGAGGCAACTATAAACAACAGAAGCGGGGGTTTCTGCCTCCCTCGAGGCTTTGTGATGATGATACTGAGGATCTGTAAACATGTTTTCATGTTTTCAAAAATTCCTGAAATGTTTTCTATTGCCCTAGAATTGGTGGCCAGATACCTTTACTTTCTAACAGTGCCATCTACAGTTGCACCATGCACTGCGCCCAGAGCACACTAAGAGCTAAAAAACATCCATACTACTCCCAAGCTTCACACCAGCCCAGTTTACACAAGAAGGCTGGAAGTTGGGAAAGCCCGTGTGATGTGTCCTATTGCAGGAAGTTCTGTGTTCATGGTGAGAGGCTTTTCCTCTCTTTACCAGCGGGAATGACAGGCACTATCTTCTCACATGTAATATTTAGTGTAACATTAGCTGCTGTAATCAGTGAACCCAAAACTCCATTATGGCTCAAACACAATAGTTTATTTCTCACATAACAGTTCAAAGCAGATGTTTTAGTTCCACCAAGTGCTTTCCTCTGTAAGTGATTCAGGGATTCCGAGTTTTTTCATCATGTGGTTTTGCCATCAGTTCCTGGGTCCTCATCATCCACAACCAGCTGTTGGAAGTGGCAAGAGTGTGTGGAGTGAGCACATCTGCCTCCTAAATGCTTTGATGGGGAAGTGTCCCACCTCACTTCTGCTTACAACCCATTGGTGAGAACCAATCATGTGGGCACACCTGGAGTCAAAGGGGCTGGGAATTGTAGGCCTGATTTGAAACCTCTTTCTAAGAGACATGGGGAAGAGGGGAGAGCATAAATCCTAGGGGATATCTACCTACAACTACCACATTACCTAGTAATATCAAGCAATGGAGAGAAGCCTTCACGGGCATCACTTGTAGAGACTGAAGGTCCCTGCAAGAAGTGGAGGCTACCACTCCACCTCTGGATGGATACTTACAGAGCCACGCAATCTCAATCTTGTTCTGAAATCGCAGAGAGTGGTAACAGAATTGTTAGGATATCTAGACATACGTCCACTGACGGGGCAGAAGAGATGCTTCTGAACCAAGAGACTAGTGCTTGCTTTTTTGTCTGGATATTTCTAAAGAAGAGCTAGCAGAGTGAGAAATATCAATAATATATTATACCATGTAAGAAAATGATGGCTGGGACAGCTCGTCCCAGTCCCCATGACTCTCAAAGTGTGGAACATACCTCAATGATTTTGATAGCATCATGCAAAGGAACATAGAAGCTGTAGCAGGAGAGAGGATATGTAAGGTTGTCAGGGCAGCCACGAACCAGGTGAGGTAATACCCTATAGGGAGAGAAGGGTAAGAACCTGGATTGCTAGCCAGGCTGAAAAAGAGATCCAATTGTCTCTCTCTGAGGGGACCTCAGTACCAAGGGTGGTGGCAGGATGGGAAACAGAATTTGACACCACCCTCGAGGAAACCTTGAAGACTACCTATGTAAAAGTACTCCATCAACTACCCCATCTGTTTGAGACACCAGCATCCAACAGAACCAGATCAAAACAGCTTGGCCAGAGACATCTCCCTACCACACATATGTTGCCAGTTATGTAAGATGACCCCTGCCTGTACCATCTCTCCTTTCTGACTCCTAGCACCCCAGAGGATGGAGACCTAGAAGAGAAGGAGAGATAGGGGTGTGTGCAACTTCATCCTCCCCTGCTTCCAACATCCAAAGGTCACTGCTCAGGTCTGTGCTGCAAGGATACGGTGGGGGATGAGTTTTAATAGACTTAGAAATTGAATTGGACTCATAATTAAACAAAGGCGACAAGAAAGTTGTGGAATATGCTGTTAAGAAACAGGAAACAGGGGACTTATCAGAGCGTAACATGAAATGGTAATTGGGAAAAATAAAACAGTTATACTCCACTGAGTTTAATCTCCTCAAAACCTATTTCTGAGCCATTACCTGCAGGTATTTTCCTGATTAAGAACTAACTTTCTAATTTCAGGGGGTAGAGTTAAATTCAGGCTGTTTTTTCTTTAAAGTGTGGGTATTCATTTAGGGAAGATGGTCTGGTAAGCATAAGTAAAACCCAACCAAGCTTTAATTCTGCCTTCCAATCTCCCTTGTTCCAAAAGGGCCCCAAAAGAAGATGCGGCTCCCAGCCAAGAAAAGAACAAAGTTTTTTCTCATTCCAAGCAGGATTTCATGCTCACAGATGGTGAAGAGGAAATGGAGTGGTTCCAACTGTGACTTCTTAAGAAAACTAGGTATCCTTCCTCTCATTAGGGGAAAAGAGAACACGGGCATAGGTTTCAGAAGGTGCACCACAGCTGCACGGACTAATGCGTCCCATTACCTTAGGCTATCCTGGAGAGAGTGGTTATAGATCTGAATCTTAACAAGAAGGCAAGGCCACTTATTCACTGATGTATTATCTACTTGGCAGATACTGAACATCACAGCATGTCAGGCATTCTCTGCTTCACTGTTGGGATACATCAGTGAACAAACAGAAAATTCCACCCCAGTACAGCTCATATTGTAGCGAGGGAGAGAAAGAATCAACAATGGAAATGTCATATGTGTTTTTAATGAAGTGAGGGAGCAGGCCATGCAGTTATCTTGGAGAAGAGCTTTCCAGACAGAGGCTCTGAGGCAGGAGCTTGCCTGGATTTTCTGAGGAACAATGAGGATCCCAGAGTGACCGGAGTAGATTTTGAGTGGAGGGATATGCAGCAGGAAATGTGGTCAGAGAAGTAAGTTGGGCTCATCTTGAAGACTCTGGCTTGTGCTCTGAATGAAACTGAGAGCCATCAGAGGGTTTTGAGCAAAGGAGTAACATGATTTGAGTTACATTTAGAGAGGATTTGGGGCTGGGTCTGCTAGCTTAATCCCAGCATTTTGGGAGGCTGAGGTGGGCAGATCATCAGAAGTCAGGAGTTCAAGATTATCCTGGACAACATGGTGAAACCCCATCTCTACTAAAAAGACGTAAGTTAGCCAGGTGCGGTGGTGCACACCTGTAATTGCAGCTACTCGGAAGGCTGAGGCAGGAGGATCACTTGAACCTGGGAGGCAGAGATTTCAGTGAGCCGGGATCGTGCCAATGCACTTCAGCCTGGGCAACAGAGCAAGATATTGTCTCAAAAAAAAAAATTAAAATTAAAAAACAAATTAAAAATTCAAAGGACCTGGCTGGGCGTGGTGGCTCACATCTGTAATCCCAGCACTATGGGAGACCAAAGCGTGTGGATCACTTGAACCCAGGAGTTGGAGATCATTCTGCATAACACGGCAAAATCCCATCTCTACAGAAAAAAACAAAAACAAAAAAAATAGCTGGCCAGGCATAGTGACACTTGCCCATAGTCCCAGCTACTTGAGAGGCTGACGTAGGAGGATCACCCGAGCCCAGAATGTCAAAGCTGCAGTGAGCCGTGATCGCAACACTGCACTCCAGCCTAGGTGACAGAGTGAGTCTCTGTCTAAGAAAAAAAAGAATCATTCTCACTACGTGAAAAACTTGAACAGAAACTCTAGGGAAGGCAAGGGCGAATGTGAAGAAACTCAGTGGGAGGCTGTAGAAATGATTCAGCTAAGAGATTATGGAAACTTAGGCTGGAATAGTGAGAAAGTGCCAGATATGCATTTTTAAAATGTAGAGCCAGTGCAGTTTTCTAATGGATTGGATATGGGGTGTGAGAGCAAGACAGACATCATGATGTATAAGAGTTTTTAGTCTGAGCAACTGGAATATGACATGGTCATAATGTGGGTAGGGGTGACTGCAAAGGAGCAGGCTTTAGAAGGTATATCAGGAGGTCAGTTTTTATCATGTTAAATTTGAGACACCCAGGAAAGGATGTCGAGTTAGTAGCTGGATATGTGAGTAGCACTTAGGAGAAAGGTTCAGGCTGGAGATAAAAATTGGGAACTCATAGGCATAGGGATGGTTTTTAAAGCCCTGAGACAAAATTAGATTCCCAGGGTTGAGGGTGGAGAGTCAGTGTAGACAGAAAGGAGAATCAAGAACTGTTCAATGGGATGCTGAAATATTAAGAGGTTAGGAAAAGAAAGAGAAATCAACAAAGGAGATGGAGGAGGGATTAGTAAGGTATAAGAATTCAGTGGTTTGCTGGTAATTTTATAACAATCAGTTCATCAGAAAAAAAAAAAAAATCCTAATATATAGAGATGCAGCTTTCCACGTTGTAAATAATCCAACTACGGCCAATGTTAAGTTACCAGTGTGGAATCAACTACTCATGAATCTCTTAAAACCTTAACAATCATCAGCCCTCATGAGCCATATTAACTAGCTTCACCACACCACTTTTATGACTATTACGAACAACTACACACCACAAAATTTTAAATCCTAGTTTAAATGAATAGTTTTCTTACAATATATTTTTAAATGACAAAATCAACACATGGAGAAATAAAAAAACTTGTATAAGCCAATTACCATTCAAGAAGTTATCATTGCAATCAAAGTTCCCTCTTTCCTCCAAAAAGAATCGCACCCAGATGATTTTATATTATGAGTTCTATCAAACTTTGAAGAACAGATAATTACTCTCTGACATGTTGTTTAAGAAATAAAAAGGAAAAGCTGTCTGACTGGCTTCATTAGAGTTGTACAGTCTTGGTCATAAAACTAGAAAAGGACACCATAAGATCTGAAAATTTACAGGCCAATTTCACTTTTGAACAAAAATACAAAAGCCAAAACAATGCTAACTGTCTTATTTGAGACCCCTCAAAGCAGATCTATGATAAGGATTCATGTGCAATGATTTGATTTAGAAGGTGACACAAAGAAACACCAGTGAGTGACTGAAGAGTGAAAGAGTGAAAGGAAGGAAGCAAATGCATTTTCAAACAAGTTACCACTGTGAGTAACCTGAGTTAAATCTATTAAGTTAAACTGAAAGTTGGTGTAGAACACATGCTTCAGTGTTATTCCTCCTGAAGGACACGGAAACTGGGTCCTTTATTCTCCAATATATCAGTCATTCATTGATGGCTACTCCTGAGACAGAAGAAGTGTTATTTGTCTGGTACTTACAGCCCAACATGCACACAGGCAGGGGAGGCCCCGTGACCAGAGAAAACTCTTGAGGCCAAGAATCACATGCTGTTAGTTAGCTTGTCATGCACAGAAATGGTCCACACCAAGTCAGCATGAGCAGGACACAAAAGTACCTACTACTTTAGGTAACTAAATAGCGTATTAAACAGAATGTTGTAATGCTCAAGTAGGATTTGGAGACAGCAAACCACCATGGCATGTATGTACCTATGCAACAATCCTGCAGGATGCAGAACGTGCACAGGTACCCCAGAGCCCAAACAATAAAAAAAAATCCATAATTGTATAATGTGTTTATACCACATTATAGCACTACATGTAAGAACCCACATAAGTATCTCAGCAGACATCCAAAAGGTATTTAATAAATTCAACACCTATTAATGATTTTTTAAAGTGTTCAGAAAAGAAGAGAGAATTAACTTGCTTTTAGAACAGCTTACATGCATAGATACACATTTCCTTTACTCTTCTTTGACAACATGTGAGCAGCTTCATATGATATGTCAAGAGGCTATCCATCATTGGCCTGATCCTTAGCGTCAAGAAAACTTAAACAGACTGCTGACCTTCCTTCTAAAGACTGTCTATGATTTAAATGATGTACTCTTAAGCTAAGCAAAAGAATTAGGAACCTTTGTCACTCTCATGCGATGTCCAGAGTATGTGCATTCTTTTCTATACCTAAGTCATAAAGTTGTATGAGAATTAAATTTTAAAAGGGCCTTTCAAAAAATACCCAGAATCTGGCCATTTCCTACCAAATGCATCATTCCCATATTGATATAAGTGACTATCATTTCTCACTTGGCATATAATCAAAATGACCAACCAAATCAATAGTGAAAGAATGTACTATCTAGAAAATGATATGGGCGGGGGGGGGGGGATGTCAGTATATTGAGAAAATTAAGTGGACTTTCCACTTCTTACTATATTTAAAAAACAAAAGAATAAATTATATAATTCTATGTATATAAAGTTCATAAAGCAAAATTCAAAGATGTTAAAAGTAAAAATAGTTGCAGTGGTTTTAAAAATATGTTCAAATTTTTAAATATTTCTTTCTTCATGAAGTAGCATCTAATTCTCCTCCTCTTGAGTGTAAACTATACTTAAAGAATAGCTTCTAATAAAGAGAAGGAAAGTGCAACTTCAGAGCCTAGATCATAAAGAGGCACTACAGTGCCTATCTATCTGTCTATCCATCCATCTACCTGTCTACCTACCTACCTATCTATCTATCTATCCCTCTCCTACCTCACTCTGGGGAAGTTAGCTACTGTGTTGTGAGCAGGCTTAGGGAAAGGCCGACATCGTGAGGCCTTCTTCAATAGTGAGTGAGGAACTGCGGATTCCAGCTGACAGCACTATGAGTAAGACTTCTTAGAAGCAGATTCTCCAGTTTTAACAAAGCTTTTGGATGGCTACAGCCCTGGACAACAACTTCACTGTAATATCATGACAGATCTCAGCTCAAATCAACTAGCTAAGCTGTTCCTGGATCCCTGACACTCAGAAATTGTGAGATAATAAATATTTATTATTTTAAGTCACTACATTTGAGGTAATTTGTTATGTAGAAATGGATAACTTATACAGTTGCTAACTTCAGAGAAGAAAGGGGGGTTAGTAAAAGAAAGAGAGCAAAAGAGAGACATATATTTGTAATGTCCTATTTCTTTTCAGTAGAGAAGAACATAGGCACATTCATTTTGAGATAAATAATCAGGCTGTAGACTTATAATTTGTGTAAAACTGTATATCTGTATTTCAATATTAATCCAACCTGAAAATTTTGCTAAATTCAACTATGACAGACAAAATATTTCTGTTCATTAAAAGACACTAGGTCAGACATGGTGGCTCACACCTGTAATCCTAGCTTTGAGAGGCCTAGGTAGATAGATCACTTAAGACCAGGACCTCAAGACCAGCCTGGACAACACGGCAAAAACCTATCTCTGCAAAAAATATGAAAATTAGCCAGGCTTGGTGGCATGCGCCTGTAGTCCCAGCTACTCGAGAGGCTAAGGTGGGACAGTCGTCTAAGCCTGGGAGGTCAAGGTTGCAGTGAGCCACTGCACTACATCCTGAGCAACAGAGTGAGATCCTGTCTCAAAAACAAAAACAAGGAAGGAACACAGAAAGTGAGAGAGAAGAAGAAAGAAAGAGAAAGAAAAGAAAGAAAGAAAAAGAAAGAAAGAAAAAAAGAGGGAGGGAGGGAGGGACACTAAAGACAAAATTAACAGATCAGTGACTTTCTAGAAGATATTTTATCATTTCCAAGACTGACAATAGGTTAAAATGTAAACTGTACAAAAAAGTCTGTAATACAAAGAAAGGCAAGGACATAGGAAAGTGGTGAAATAATAATAAAGCAATTTAGAGTAAAGGAAACACAATTAGTTAATAACTACATAAAGAAATGTTTAATACCCCCACTAACCAGAGAAACTCAAATAAAACAATAGATACCACTTTACACACATCCAACTGGCAAAAAATAGAAAACCAAACAATATCAAGTGCTAATGAGGATGTGCAAAATCAAAAATATTCTTGCACTGCTAGTAGAAATGCAAGCTAATGCAGCCTTTTTGGAAAGCAATCAAGCCTATAGAGCTTGTACTCTAGAACTCTATCATTTCCTTCCTGGACATAGATCCACAGAAACTCTCATATAAGTGCACAGGAAACATGTAAATTAATATTAATTGAGCATGATTTGAAAGAGTAAAGAGTAACAAGTAACCACCAGGGGAAATCATAAGTAAAATGCAGTATACACACAAAATGGAAATTCATGCATGTATCTAAGAAATAAACCAAATCTACATACTGCAGTGAAAATGAAACTCAAATAATCCTTACCTTCAAAACAAATAATAAAGCAAGATTTCTGACCAAATACCATTTCTATACATTTCAAGTGCACTCTCAAAAGTATTATCTACTTTCACTTACATACATATGTGTAAATAAACATAAGAACAGTGAAATAGGCATTCATAAAGCAAGCAAAACTGGGTGCCTTTGAGTGAATGATGAGAGTCTGGTGAGATTAAATGAAGAAGAGAGAAAGTAATGAAATAAAACATAAACAAAGGAAAGATTTTCTATGAACCAATGACAATCGTGAGACATGAATTTGGGAGTAGATATGATGAAATTAATTCTGTTTCTCAGACTGCAAAAGAAGAAAAGGAAATCTACAAAGAGAATAATCCATTTCTAGACTACCCTGGATAGGAAACGTGGCTTCAAAGCCCTTAAGAAGTCATTACCTGACAGCCTCAGCCTCCACGGTATATCTGCCAGTCAGCTTCTCTCCCAGCAAGCATAAGAGAAAACAAAGGGGCACTGGTCTCACCTGCAATGAGACTGTACTGGCTCCTGTCAAACTATAATGCTTTCTGATTCTCTGCCCACATATCCATCCTCAAGAGGAAAAAAACCTTACTGGAAATAGTAATATTTAGATTTAATAACTACCATTTATGGGGGGGCACCTACTTTTTGTCAGAAACTGTGCCAGCACTTTACATGTGTTCTGCCAATATATCCTCACTACAATTTCGAAGTTAAGTTCCTCACCCCATTTTATAAATCAGCAAACCAATGCTCAGAGAGTGAATTAATTTCCCCCAAACCATACAGCTAGCAAATCAATAAACTGAGCGTCCAGGTCTATCTGGCCTTCTACTACACTATGCTAACTCCATACTGGTCTTAGAAAAAGAAGCAGATACAAGCTCTTTGTCAACAGAAAAATATTGACATCATATGGCTAGGAGATGCAAAGAAGCCCATGTTTAAGCAATATTTTTTTTAAGTCTGTCCCCATGATTGATGCATTTATGAAGATGGTCTTGGCCACAACCCTGCCAGCAGCTGCTGGGAAAGTGGGACCACAAGCAGCTGCTATACTGCCTGTTTTCAGACACCCACCCCTTGCTGCCTACACATAGCCATGGCATCTGCTGCACCAGGACATGGGGACGGAGAGCACCACTACTCACTGTGCTGCCCCCACACTCATGTGGGGAGCCTTCCTTGGAAGCAATTATAAAATGAGTTAGACTATGAAGGACTGGTGCTGTCTCTGTGCTTACTGCTCATCAGCATTGCCATCTCCATTTGTCAAAATGGAGCCTGCTCACCCTCTTCCCAATCTGTCCTCTAGATAAACAATTTCTTCCCTGCCCCTCATCACCAATTTTAGAAACAGTACTGTTTACAAAATCCACTCTTCCTACCCGAAAATATCTGTTTCAGCACCAAGGACAGAAACCCTCCATTTCTTGGTTGCATGAGTGAGAAAACATACCATTCTAAGAATCATACCATGTTTAAGGAAAACGTCTTCAGCTGGTAAAAGGGTCTTACAAATATTGTCTGATTATTCCTGCCAAATTGACCAACCCCTGTGCTATTTTCAGGCCAGCTCATGAAATGAAAGCCATAAACATTAATGGTTATTTTAAGCAATCCCTGATTCTCTTAAAGTGTTCCGGTAGCACCTACTACAATGCACTGTAATTTTTGGATAACTTCTCTGCCTTCCCCATTAGATAATATGCTCCTGGAAGGCAGAGACTGCAACTTCTACCTGGTTATTTCTAGTAACTTGCATGACACTGGGCACATAAATGCTGTATAAATGGTTGCTTAAATAAGTGACATGTAGAGGCAATGATGAGTCTAAATAAAAACCTAGAGGATGTATAAAGCTTCAAAACTAAAATTAAGGGCTAAATTCTACACATCACTTCCTCATTCCTCCCCTGACTTCCTCACCAACTCCAAGCCTCTCCCCTTCCATTCACTCAGGTTACCATCCTAAATCAAAAGAAGAATAACAAAACTAATTTTATGCATCCAAAAATATTATCTAGGAGATAAGCATGGCTGGAGAGATGGGAAAGGAAGCTCTCTGGGCCAGGAGCTAAGGAGGGATGATCTCACTCAAGGTAATGTCAACTCCCAAAGTCAAAAGAAAAATCAAAGAAAGAAACAAAGCATGCAAGAGTGCTCAGTGAAAAATGCCAGGAGATCATCCAAAGCCAAAGGGGCCACAAGCAGGCACTGAAGTCAGAGTACAGAGTAAAGATTTGAAGTGGGTAAGAGGAAAGCAAGTGCAAGCACAAGTGAAAGTCATTACCCTTTAACATGGAGACATGAAGGAGAAAGCAAGTCATAGCCCCTTTGTGGATGCTACATATCAAGATACTTAAACTGAATACAAATCTTTCTAAATGTAATTTTTTCAGAATAAAATTCACAAATAACCCCTAGCATAACCACAGACAATTTCTAATCAAAGCACTTAGTCATTTCTGCTATGACTAAGTGGCTCCAGGCATAATTTAACAGCAGTTCAAGTTTAATATGACTTAAGATGTTCTAAGAACTGTTCACTTGGTTTTACAACAACACAGAAGTGCTCTGTTCCAAAATGATGCACTTTTCCATGAAAAAAGTTAATGTTGGAGTATCAAATGATTCACAAGCTCTGATGCATACTGTTGCAGAGTGAAGCAATATGGAAAAGAAATTCCACTCATTTTTTGGAAAGTCAAGTTTCTCATGCATGCTCTTACTTCTCAACTACTCATCTGTAAAATGAATAAAAAGCATGGTAATTTAATTGGATCAAATTTTTACTTTATTTCATTAAAAGTCTGCATTGAAAGAGAACAATTTATTGCATGGCCTTATGAAAGCTTTGACAGGTCATCCATCTGAGTGGACATGACTTACCATGATAATATCAACTTTACTAACAAATAAACATTGATGATTAGAAAGGACCATTTGAGTATTCTGCTGCTAGTAAAACATACTCATGAGTGGCTTAGGGAATTTATAAGTTAATTTTTCTCATACATAAAGGAAGGCTTCAGGTAAGAAGTCCAGGGCTGAACTGGCAACCCTAGACTCATGAAGGACGCAGAGTCCTTCTATCTTTCTGCTCCACCATCCTTGGCTCCTAGTCTCCATTCCCATGATCACCTCCTCACCCAAAATGGCTGACTGGGCTCTAACAATCATATCCAAATTCAAGATAAAACAGGTAAAGACCAAAAAGTCACACAGCTGTCAGCTCATCTTCTAGGAGATTTCCCAAAAGTCCTAGAGGCAAAGTAAACTAAGAAGTGTAGACTTTAGCTGGCACTTTTCTAACTAGAATGGAAAGGAGGTATTGTTACTAAGGAAAGAGAAAATTAATATCAAGTACCTGAGTAGCTCCCATTATATGGACAAGGAAAATAAAGCTTAAAGTGGCTGTCTTGCCCAACCTCAAACAACTGGTAAGGATAGATTCCAGACAAGTGTCATAGGCATCCATTCCTTTCTCTCTTCTGTCCTCCTAAAAGAACTCTGATTTTCTTCAGGTATTCACTCCTCCTGCACACAGAGTCAAAGCTATTCACACATCTGCCCTGAGAGGTGGTCTCTCATCCCATCTCCCTTGCTATAACGATCTCCAGACCAGTCACATGAAGTCAAATGAGTCAATTAGACACAGAAGGAGTTTTTCCATGGCTTCTGGAAGTTATTCTTTGATCTCTTGGGAAGAAATCCCCAGAAGCAATATTTTAACTCCCTCAACTATCTTATTAGTAGATATGAGGTCTAATTCTAGGGCAACCCTTCAATATCACTATGTAAATGACATACAAGGAGAGAAGAACTAAGAAAACAAAGCTGAAGTAAATGGATTGCATTAACATAGTGGTGTGCCTTACCTCTGGATTCCAGGTAAATTTTCCTATTCTTTAAGGTGATTTGGGTTTGGTGGCTCTTGTTGCGGTCAGTTTTTCAGACACACCTGATGTGGCACTGCTTCCTGCTTGGTTGCCTCCAACATCCTGCAAGCCTCCTCTTCTTTCTATAGTGGAAGCCATACTACCAACATCCTAAGGCCTGACAGCACTTGGAAGTGTCATTAAAAAGGCCATGAAAGTAACAGTAAGTTTCTGTTTGAATTTAGGCTAAACTTAAGGATACTTCCATATTTCACTATTTACCATAGTAACTATGATTAAAGTTTTCTCTTTTCTCTGCTTTCACAAAAACCCATGTTTTCTTTCTCTACCAGCGCCTGGTATCATAGTAAATGTCACAGCATGTCTTCTCTACCTCAACAATCATGTCAGCTTTGCTACTTGACACAGATCAGGCATCTTTTGACGTCCCATTGCTTAAGCCTGAATATGTCTCTCATAGTGTCTGATCTCTGGCTCCTGCAGCATGTCAGTTGTCTCTTTAAATTGTTACTTTCTTGTGCATGTTTATGGAAGCTATCTAATCAGTTGAAATTGATGCTGTTACATTTGAGAGGAGTTTGTATCATAAATACTATTGCAGCTTGAGTGAACATGCCGTGGCCAAAGTCTACCAACAGGTTAACATCTGTCAGTGACTGGGATTTCAGAATTGTACACAAGCTGTCTTTACTGATGGCTGTTTACACTTCCAACAATGTTTGCTGATACCAATGCTTATCATTATTGAACTTTTAAAGCTTTTTTTTTTTTTTTTTTTTTGCTGTGCTAAGTATTATTGTGATTGATAGTTAAGTAAAGAACAGGCCTTTAGAGGATGTAAGCACATGTGTCAACAAATGGACAAATGTTGATGGGATTATTAAAGAATTTTATCCAGTTGATGGTCATTTGCTGTAACAGAACATACATAAATAGATAATAATGTCTATAATTAAAGTTATTCATTTACGTAAAGAAGAAAGAAAGCATTCAATGTAATATTTATAAAAGAAAACAATATTATCACATTTATTCAAAAGGAATCCTCTTTATATCTCAATTATCAATGTAGTTTGCTATAGTCATAACTGTCTACGTAAAACTTTAATCTCAGACAAAATCGTAAATTACATGTTTGGAGTTTGTTCTCTGAAGTCTGTCCTTAATCAATAGTTTTAAATAATGACTATTTTTTATAAAGGTAGAATGTCTTACCTAAGCATAAAAATAATAACATTTGGGCAGTAAATGTTACTAAATTTACTAAAAGCTATTCTGTTTTCCAACTGTAGCCTTATTCAAAACACACACTACATGTTACATATGAGGCTAGAAACATAAAATGCTAAAACCTAATGGCAACTCAATAATCATGAAGTACAACTCCCTTATTTCACAGAAAAAGAAGTTGAAGGCAGGAAGATTAAGTGATTTGCCCAAGGCTATGAAGATATTTAGCATTTAGAACCTACACCTAACTCGACCTGTGATCTTTCCATTATACTAAACCACAGGGTTGGGTAATTACCACTGTTTATAAATGATTAAAATCATCATTAAATGTAAACTTTCATTCATTTGCACAATAACTACAGCTTTTATTAGAGTACAAAGTCTACTTGGAATTCCCATGTAGATTGACATTTCTATAATATTTTCAGGTCCAGAAACAAAGTTCTCAATTTCAACCTATAAAAATGCCTAATTATAAAGTTTATGCCATGAATATGGATTTCAAGGAATTTAAATAGAACAAAATATATTTAGTACTAACACTACGTATGAATGTAAGATGAAAGTTACTCAGCCTAGGTCGGAGACACTTGCTCTGCCTTGAAAAATCATCTTTACAGATGCTAACACTGAACTATTAATTTATGGATTCACTGGCAAGTACAAATAAAAACAAAAATTGGCATATAAAGACCAAAATTGATTTTCCAAATTTCTAAGAATTAGTAATTTTTTTTATTTTAAAAATTAAGCATAGCTATATTTCTTAAAAAAGGCCTTATAAAATCTTACGAGGTAAAGACTACATTGATACATTAACATATTGGTAGCTAAATGGATGGCTACTTGTTTGTATTTTATATCTAAATTATTCTGGTAATATAAATCAATTTTAAAACATAAAGCCAAGCATGCTAAGACACTTACAAAGGTTCAGAAATCACTGTCTGGTTTTAAATATCTTAATGCCATCTCCAAATCATCTTTAAGCATATAAAGAGCTCTATTCACAGTGTTTATGGATGTATGAAGCATAAAGAAAGCTTCCAAGATAAGGTGTTTCTATTACTGTCCACTTGTTTAACTAGTTACTACAAGCAGCCAAGCAAGTTACCACTTAGTAAGCAGATACTGTGTGCCAGGCATCACTGAGCACTGTGTAGATACCAACTTATATAACCATCCCCCAGATATTATGAGATCAGGGTTATTATCCTGTTTGTCCTACCAGAAACCTGAGGATCAAAGAGGTTAATGATTAGCTCAAGGTTGCATGGCAAATTGGTGTCTGCCTGTTCCAAAGCCCACACTTTTTACCTCTGGATATTCCAAGGGGAATAACTAGTGCAGTGCATTACACTGCAGAGCATAGTCTCTCCCCACATGGCACTGTCCTGGGATACTGAAAATGTTTCTAAAAATAACTCCTTTGATCACAGAGGCATCCATCTGGTCTTCCTCCAGCTATCCCAAAGTCATTGTTTCTTGTACTCAGCACCACATATCTAAAAGCCACTGCTGCTGCTTTTCTACAACTGGAGGTTTTTTCCTAAGCAAATCTGCTGTTCTGGGTGATTGCTCTGAAATCTCTATTCCTCATGAAATGATGCTGGCCATGAAAAAGAAAAATAGTAAAAACTTACATTTTCATTATAAACTAGAAAATGCTGCTGAATTCATGATCTTTTCTTTGATCATAACAATCTTGTGAGGTAGATAGGGTAAATACTATTTCCATTTATCTGATGACAGACACTGAGTCTCAGATATGAGATATGGAACTTGCCAAAGGTCATAGAGATGAGATATGGTAGACCCAAGTCTTAAACACTGAATTCCTAATCCAATAATCCTTCTGTTAGCCCTAACATACTCCTACTGATGGCCCATGCCTACCTGAAATCCTCTGTAGAATGAGGATAAATAGATAATATCTCAAAGAAGATAAGAAAAAGAATACGGTGATACCAGCCTACTCTGGTGGGCTTTGCTGAAAGTTGCCTCCCCCTATCCAACTCCCATTCCTTGGTAACTACCCATTTTACTCACTATCCGTAAGTGTGAGAGGAAACTAATCCCAAATCTGCCTTCAGGGGTAGGTAGATTATTAATCAGCATAAATCAAACATCTGGTTAGAGGTTTTGGTTAGGAGGGGGTATATAACCTAATCCAGGCCAAAGAGAGTGAAGAAGATGTTTGTTGGAAACTCTTTTTTTTCTCTTTTTTTTTTTATGCCACTAAAATAAAAAACATTTTCACGAAGACAAAATTACTTAGGACACTTAACATCATCATTAAGAGTTTTGTAGTCCAGCGAGGGGGCAGATTGAATTAAGGGGAGTTGGGAATCAGGTATGATATTTTGGCAACTAATGACAAGAAGACTGATGTCTGTTAGCTAAGGTTATTGTATAATTGACTCCAGTTGATGGCATCTAAGAGCTAAGAAGATGATATGAGGGAGAAAAACTTGATAAAGTATAAAGCACTGAAAAAATGCAAAGTGGTCCTATAAGAAAAAATTTATTCACTATTATTATCAGTTCTTAGGGGTGTCAAAAGCAGGCAATACATTTTTGTCCTTATTTACATATAACTGTAATGGGGTCAGGTAAGAATCTCTAAGCACAAGACCATGATTATTATGCAAAATAACTTGGGGATTGGATAACTTAGGACTGCATACTGAATAGTAACCTCAAGAAAAAGGATTCCATGGTGAATAAAGTTTGAAGAATGTTTTCACCTGATTAGGATCTTTTTCTCCTTCTGGTAGCATGTCCCAACCAAACTCCCACTCCATGTGGTTTATGTGATACTAACCCCACTTCACAGAACTTTGCTGGGCACAGGACATAAACCAGACAATTATCATATTCCATTTCCCTGAACTTAGTGATTCCTTAAGCAATGGACAAATGACCCCAGTCAGTCCAATGAGTGACAGCCCTGGACTTGTGCTAGAACTGTCGGAGAAGAGGTACTCTCCTTCCACTGGGGGTGTTAATCTGTTTGTTTGTTTTTCTTAATCGAGCCCAGAGCCATTTGCCACCTTAGAGAAGAGTTGACTAAGGGTGAAGCTAACTCAGAAACAAAAAAGAACTGAGAGATGAAGGCAGACACCTAAATCATTTTCTTTCAGCACCTGGACCCAGCTGTACCTGAAGTCCCTGACTTTTCCATTACATGTGCCTCCAATTTAGAGTACCATTCACAGGGAAGACTAAAAAGGCCAGGTCACAGCCACATTCTCCTCGCTGCCCACTCAATTATAGACCACATCAAGACTGGCAAACTGCTGGACACCAACTGCCCTCACAGCTGTGTATACTCTTCATTCACACACACAACCCCAGGGCCTATACCACAGAAGAATTTCTCGGTTCTATCAAACAACTCAACGTTTTAGGTAGTTATACTTCCCTCTTTTCCTTTATCTCAAAGGCTCAGCCTAGGCAACATACACATAGTAGGCTCTCAGGAAATGTTTGATGTCTGTTGAACAAATGGCCACAAGGCAACTGTTGAGAATTTCTCTCTGGAGAATGCATAGGTAGATTCTACCTTTAATTTGGTTATTCAGACTTTATTTTGGCTAAGTTAGTCAACAAATGACTGAGATCTATGACCTTCCTGAACAGCATCTGCCACTAGCCAGCACCCACTAAGTGTCAGCCACATAATTTTTGTTTTTAAAGTCTTTGGCTTCATACCATGTAGGATGGCTATTTTAAAAAAAAAATAGCAAGTGTTGGCAATGATGAGCAGACACTGGAACCTTTGGACATTGCTAGGAGGATTGTAAAATTGCTAGGAGGATGTAAAATTGTAAAAAATCTACGATTTTCATATTTTGTGGAAAAGAATATGACAATTTCTCAAAATATTAACGATGACATAATCACGTGATTCAGCCATCCCACTTTTAGGTATATACCCAAAAGAATTGAAAGCAGGATCTCAAAGAGGTATTTGTACCCCCATGTGCATAGCAGCCCCATTCACAATAGCTGAAGTGTGAAAGCAACTCAAGTGCCCAACAACAGATAAATGGATTAACAAAATGTGCTATATGCACACAATGGAATACTAGTTAGTTTTAAAGGGAAGAAAATTCTGACACATGCTACAAACATGGACAAACCTCGAAAACATTATGGTGAGTAAAACAAGCCCGTCGCAAAGGACAAATACTGCATGATTACACTCATATGAGGTGCCTAAAGTAGTCAAATTCTTAGAGACAGAAAGTAAAACGCTAGTTACCAGGGACTGGGAGGGAAGGGTATGGAAAGTTTTTGTTCAATGGGTGCAGAGTTTCAGTTTGGGATGAAGTTCTAGAGATGGACAGTGGTGATGGTTGCACAATAACATGACTCTAGTTAATGCCACTGAATTGTATCCTTAAACATGATTAAAAAGGTAAACTTTATGTTACACGTATTTTACCACAATAAAATTCTTTTAAAATTAAGGCTTTTAGCTTTCCTATTGAGGCTGAAATAACATGCATTTTTTTAAAAATGCTTTTATATTTGCATCTTTTTCCATTTGTCCACATAAGCATTTCCTCAGCAAAGGTCCTAAACTTGCCCTAGCCTAATCAGGGGAGGCCTCCAGCCACAGCAACTATTTCCATATTGGTGGTTATTTAGCCATCAATCCTCCAACCCATAGAACATAACACAATATATATGATTTGAGATTCCTTTATCTTATAATTCACTTACCAGACATGAGGAAAAGGCCTAATTCTCAAAACATATTCAATGCTACTCCCTTGACTAGACACACTGCCTTTTCAAAGCTAGAGATCATGTCACCTTTCTGAGTAAGGCAAACATTAAATCATTGCTCTCTTTCACACTGACCCAATTTCTCTTGTTTGATGAGGATTCCCAACCAGCTGAAAGCATTAGCATGTGAGAGATGACCAAGTTTTATGCAGAGTTCATTTAGTAAAGAATCAGGGATGGCAAATCTACTTATAGAATTCAAAGGAGATGGGCATTTGCTTGTTAAACCAGCCATTGCCAGCATCTGTTCTGGACAAAGCAATGACAGCCTTTAAGCTGTTGTGGGATGGGATTAAGTTTGCCTCATTTCCCATTATAGTTTAAAGTAGTTCTGATGATACCTTAATTGATACAAATGTTCCCAACATTAAACATAGTGAACAATAAAGCAAAGGTAGGGGGATAGGGGAGTGAGAAGGAAGCCATAGACATTGTTATTGCACTGTCATCGTCATTATCCTCACCACATCTTCAAATCAGAAGGTGGAGATCCCAAAGTACATGCAGAGAAGCACAAGACTGGAAGCAGACTTTGGATGAAGCAAGCCATTGCAATGATTTTGGGATGGTAAGTGCAAATGAAGCCATCCTTATTTTTTATAATTGCATAATCCATGAAATAAGTGCCTCCTATTTAATCACCATTTTAATAGATAAAGCCTCAATTGAATACCAATATATAAACATAGATTGAATCAACAAAAATTCAACATGTCTCCTCTACAATAACACAGAGCTTGGCTGCATAATTGAATGTGGAATCTGCAGGGTCAGACCTGGAAGACAGTGAGCTGGTGTCTGGTTCAGGACTTGGTCAAAGAGGTCAAGTCATGTTTCAAAATCCAGGAGTTTGCTAGAAACTCCTCCAAGCCACATGGGGAAGATGTCCTGCACCAAGCTGACCAAAGAGCTAGAGGTCAGATTTCAGAATGATTGGACAAGCTGAAGACAGATAGCTGCAGGGAGCAGCTGCTCAGGTGGAATGACTGAATCCGCACAGCAAAACACACTGGTTTTCACCTTCAGTCATCTTAAAAGCACTCTTGGTAACTGAAACAATAAGGCTTAGGAAACCTTAATGCAAGGATGATTAAATACTATGACATTTTGTGGAAGGAGGGGGAGTGGGGCAGCCAAGCTGTGAACTCTCCCCTCCTGGGGATTCTGGAAGGAGACACCTTGGTTGATGATTTAGGTCTTCCCCAGCTGGGACCTGGAGGAGTTAAAGACTGGAACTTAATTCCTGTCTCTAAATTGTCTCATCATTTTCATCTAATGTACTGGAACACTTTGCAGAGTCTTTGGTCTTCTTAAGAGCTTTAAGAAATGAGTAAATAGAATAAAATACTCTCATTTTCTAAAAGTCATTGAATTAAACAGGACAAAGCTTATACACACCAGGTGAATACATATCTTTAAAAGGCTGACAATAAAATAATCACTGCTTTACACGACGGATGTTTACTCAGAGGGTAGTGATTCGCTTGCCCATCTCGTAAAGGGAATTTGCTGCAGACATAATTGGCCCACTACCAGTATAATCCATTATGCACTTGGTGGCAATCACATAGACTGCCGAGACTGGAGCAAGCTCACAAGCCCATTAGAGTGAGCATCATTTCTTTTCCTCCAATTCTCTCTCTGCTTGTTGACATTTTTGTTTTGTATTCAACGCTGTTGCTGTGAGTGCTGCTTCAACAATGTGACCTTTCGTACATGCAAAGTTGGCTAAAAAGGCTACTCCTTGACCCATGGTCATTTCTTCACTGTCTCTTGTAATGAGTCATTGGCTGGTGGCAATGGCCAGAAAATGAAGTTTGCTACAACTGAGGCTCGGGAACGCTGCCAGTGTGCCTAGGGACTCCTCTATTCAGCATCAGCTGGCACTCTTCTCACTGCTGCACTGAGTATGGCCACTCATCAGAACTACTCCCAGCCTGCGCCCCAGGAAACCCACACAACCCTTGGCTGGTAGTATTGAGTCAATGGAAGAGCTCTTTAAAGAAACCTGTTCCCATTCCCTCGCTTTTGTGAAGAATGAATGGGGACTCAGCCAGGGAAGTGGCCATGGCTGAGCTCACTCAAGTAGATATGACTATTCTTTATGTTGTTAACGATAAGAAGATGGATATGAAGGGGGACTAAAGAGGCTCAGCCGTATCTTCTTATTGGATATGAACTCTTTAGTCCCCTTCATATCCATCTTCTTATCGTTAACAACACAAAGAATAGTCATCAATATTGAACAATGATAACCAGGCACTTTATGCATATTATTCCCAAACTTCACAATTCTACAGTCAGGCATTATAATGCCCTCTCAGAGGTTGGTACACCGAGCCTCAGAAAACCTGAATGATTTGCCAAATAACACATCATTCATTCATACTTGAGTTTGGATACAAACCTAGGTCAGTCTGACTCCCTGCTCCTTCTCACCATGATCTCAGCAGTATATGGAACAATTCTAGACCCCACCACTCTCAGGCTCCAGAGGAAGACTCCCCAACACCCATGCTAGCTGTGACTATCACATCCTCCCACAGCCCAGACAGGGTAACCTTCCAAGCATCTATCCCATTCTATACTGTGAGATATGTTTCTTAATATATTGCAAAGTTTTTCCTAATGTTTATTATAGATTTTTCATTGTAGGTTTGGAATGCATGCTTTATCATATCCTTAGATTATTTACTTCAACCATAGCTCTTATGTCAGTATACAGAATCCTAGAGAGAGATGATTTCATGCAGTGAATGGGGGAGTGGAATCAACTTGTAGCACAATGGGAACTCATGTATACATCTCTCCTCAGTGCAAGACTGGCATCGCATGTAGTAGTCACTATAGAATTCGGATGTTTCAGCTACTTGTCTGCACATGCCTAATACAGCAAAGCCAAATCTCAGGAATTGCAATGTCAATGTGAACAAGTGGTCCATTCTCCAGAGCCACTGCTGCCTTGCTCCCTTTCTTAGACTTCCTGGGAGATTCTAAATTTGCACTCTGGCATTGATCCTGATTTATTCTCTATTTTGACCTTAACACGTTATATAAGCCCTCTGAGCCTCTGTTTCCTTGTATGTAAAGCAGGATAACAACAACCTGAAAAGAATATTATAAGGACAAAAATTATATAAATGTCTTAATACATGGCCTAACACTTAGTAGGCCCTCAAGAAATGACAGTTTTCTTTCCTTCCCTTTTTCTCTGCCCCCTCTCCCCTGCAATTACCCTGACCATATCCCTGACTGACCTATCTCTTTTGATGCCCCTGCTGTCACCAAAGTGACATTCTGCATTCCCTCTGCCATTTGCCTGCCTTTTCCCTGTGTATGATGAGAACTTAGGGAGGAAAATGGACTAATGGTGGTTCATTGTCCTGGGAAACTTAGGTAAGATTAAGAGAAGAGTAATTGAGATGAGAGAAGCAAGGATTATTAGTGATGGAAAGAAAAACATCTATATGGTAGAGGCTTTTACAGTTTGCTTTACCTGATTCTAATCTCATTTCATGTAGAGGAAAGTATGATTCCTCTTTTCTTACCCTGTGATTGCAGTGGGGTCATGTGAGCCATCCTGGACCGTGAGTTGTGGGCAATAGTGATGTGCATCATTTCTATCACAGAGCATTTGGTTGCTGGTGCAAGGTTCTTCAGCCCTGGTTTTGCCCCCCCAAGGTGAATTCTGAAGTGTTAATGTTGTGACAAAGCATTATAAAATAGTATTGAGTGACTACATAAAGTGGAGTCCACAGTGACCGAGAGTGGGTACACAATGTGAACAGTAAATAAACTTGTGTTATTTCAAACTACTGAAAGTTTGAATGTGTACATTACCACAGAATAACCTATTGACTATAACAGTCCAAGCACTGGCTTTCACGCTGTGTCAACACAGAATAACCTATAGAATAAAGCAGTCCAAGCTTTGGCTTTCATGCTGTGTCCCCTTGAAAAGGGGTGGGTTTTGGCCCAAGTAAGCAAGATATTTTACAGATCTTTTGGGAAGGAGCACCCAGACTGGGAGACAGACAGATCTGCAAACTGTGAGTTTTAGCTCTGGCTCATCTACCAACTAAAAGGTTCTAAGACATACCATTTCTGTATTGTTCATGACTGTATCCCAAGTGTCTAGAATACATTGAATAAATGAATCAACACTTTCACATTCCAATTGTTGGAACAAGAAAACTAACTGAGGTTAGTCAAACCCTCTGAGTACCAACTTTTCTCATCTTTAAAATAAGAGCTAGTATCTCCCAAAATAAGGAAAATATATCATCAAAGGTACTTGCTACTCAAAGATCCTTGCTACTCAAAAGGTAGTCCAAGAATCAGCAGCATCAATGTCACTGGGATTGTGCTGGAAATGCGTCCCATCCTAGTCCTACTAAATCTCATTATGCATTTTTAACAAGATGATTTCTATGCACATTAGAGTTAGAGAAATATTGATTTGGATGATATTGGGGCTCAGCATTAAGTGGCCTGTAATCACAAAGTGGCAAGGTTAGCCCTTTTCCACTTATCATTCAATCTTTTTGGTTACTTTATGGAGAAAGTCTCAGTTTGATGTCAATGCCTTTAACACCTCACTAACAGCTGCTAATTTCCCTTTTAACAAGGAGAAAGCAAGCCTTAGGTTCCTGGGCAGGCTAAAATATTTTTCTTGACTACAATAGCATTGTTTTACTTTCATTGGGTTTGTTTAAATGGTTGCCTTGTATTTATGACAACTGATATCAGTTTTCTATTTAAAGTAGTGATGAAAACCTCTTTAAAATAAATTCTTTTAGAAAAGTGAATGTATTTAAAGGAAAGAAACACATAATAAATGGGAAGAACTGTTTGTTTTAACGATTCCTTCCATGTCAAGGAAGTCCATTGGTTTGACAATCCTGACCTGTGTCTTATCTCCACATTTCACTGATCAGGCAACTTTATTTACTCTGCATAGGGTAAGGGTGGGGAAAGTGTTATATTCAATTGTAAATTTAGAAAGAAAATGAGCGTGCTTAGGTCAGCATCCTCCTTCTTCCTTTTGAAATTTAAATACCTAAATTTACTCATAGATAATTTGCTTATAAATTTCCAGTCCAATTGGTAGGATCCTAGCAGCAGGTCATTTGCTTAATTGATCTTTACGGTGTGCCTATGATATGATAGGTTCTGGTTGTGTGTCTTATTTTCTGTCTACCTGGTGCTTAAAGGTACTGCTCCCTTTGGAAAGCTTCAGACCAGCCTCTAGCCAGGCTATCACAGTGTCTTCAGTTTCTCAGCTTCTGATTCTGCTCAGAGGCAAGAGTTAGGGGCACTGATGAGCTTGAGGTCTTCTAGAAGAAAGCATCCGGTACTCATTTTCATGAGTCATGAGACAAAAATGGAGAATCATTTTAAAGGCATCTGGCCAAATCCCTCATGGCCTAACCACCACTGTTCAAGCAGGTCAGTCATGAGGGATTTTAGTGATAACCCTTTTAAAGAGCCTGTTTTGGCAAAAGGCCCTAGGTAAGAGTGCTCTGCTGCTTCCCTGGAGAGTGATCGCTTTTGTCTCTGGGCCCCACATTTGCTTATGTTAGTTCTCTACCACTTAACTAAAGTGGTGCCCCCTTACTCTTCATTATATTGCTGTGCTATATTTCCATCATGATACTTATCTCCACTGCTTTGTTTACTTGTTTACGGTCTGAACCCCTGCTCTAGACTGTAAGCTCAAGGAGAGCAGAACAGCTTCTGTACTGTTCGTGGCTATATCCTAAGTGTCTAGAATAGGTTGAGTAAATGAATCAACATTCCAATTGTTGGAACAAGAAAACAAGGATGTGTAAAGACCTAGTTAGTAGTCATTTTGTAATATCATTGTTGAACCCTGGAACTGAGATGTTCACCAGTTGTTGCTGCCGTGCATGGCTCTAAACAATTAAATTTTTGTCTACTGCATTTCTATTTCTTTGTTCATTAATGTTCTACTTACAGCTGGAAAGTGTTTGCAGTGGCTTATGATAAAGTCAACAGTCATCATCCAAAAGACAGGAACTTATAAGTAAGGGAGGACCCAAGGGAAACCTTTACAAGAAATCATTGCTAAGGTATAACTTCCTACTGCAATCTATGCAAGATCTGTTTCCTAAGCTTTCTTTTCTGCCCTTCACTGGGTAAAGCTGCCTTGGACATTTAAAACTGCTTTGAAAAATATATATATTCAGAGTCCTAGAGCAATTTCTGGTGAAACTGCCCAACATTTTCTGATTTAGATGGTACTAGGACTCAACATTAACATTAATCTTCAGAAAATTTCAAAATTTTCTGAAATTCATACTTGTCCAGGTAACTCCTCATAAAGGCATCATGGCCAAATTAAATGATTTCATGCTTACTTTTCCCTTTCTCATGTTTCTTGATGACAATACAGAGGTAAGTAGGAGTCAGAAGCAGCATTTTACCTAGCCCAGACAATTTTTTCAGTGGTATATATATAGAAGCATGGTTGACACTTTCTGGTCTTTTAGTCCCCCTACATACAAAGAGGTTCAAGATTGGCAATTTCCAAAGAATATTAAAGGGAAGTACACCAGGAAATAGGATTGGAATCTGTTTAAAGTTGGGGGGGGGTTCCAGGAGTTCCAGATTTGTGTGAGGATTTCATTAAGTTTCGTGGCAGTGGATTAGAAACACATATCATTATTCAAGCTGCTGATGAATGTCTGGAATTTACTCCTAGAATTCGAATATTTTTTCTTTGAAATCAAATCCATTTTGAATTATCAACTCAAGTCAATTTTACCTTGCAAAGGCAGAAAAGTCTAAACCCTGCAGTCCTGAAATACAAGCACAAATTTCTGTCACATAGTAAATATTCATAACCATTATGATTGTGTCTAGTGTTCTAAAGATAAAAGGCCAGAGAAAATTTATCACGGAAAAGAGTGAAACAAAGAACACAGTTCTCCAATAATTACATCCCCTGAGCTACAAGCATACATGCAGACTTAGAGAAACATACCAACATTTTAGTAGCTGCCTATTTCATGAGAAATCCCATCTTCCCAACTTATCACCCTCATAATTCATTTGGACTAGAATAAACTCAGGGTTTTCCTCAGTCCATAATGTTCATAGCTTGTATTTGTTTACTCTTTACCTTTTACAGTGACTTCTCATGCACTATCCCATCTAAACATCACAACTATCTTATATAGAAGGCAGATAGACATTCCTTTACCATTCTGAAGATGAGAGTCTGAGAATTTAAGTGATTTGGGAAAGATCATAAGTAGCTGGCAGCACCTGCACTAAGATTTCTGATTTTTTAACTTTACACTTTTCTACAATGTCTCACAGCTTCTTGGTGATCCCAGGAGGTCTAACATATCCTGCAGAACTACTCAGAAGCTTAAAATATGGGGGATATCATCAGGCCTACATGCTCATCAAAGGCAATAATGGGCTTGAGGTAGGTGGACTTAACCAAGACTGTCCTGGCAATGATCAATCAACTTTCTAGGAAGAGCCCAGGGCAGACCCACAACCTAGAGCCAGATTTGAACTGCTCCACACTAGAAAAGGAGTGTCAGTCAGCCAGTATTCTCCCAAAACACAAGCCCAGTGAATTTATTTACAAGGGTAGGGGAGTTACATTTTGTTACCTCCCATGTGTTTTGAAGGCTTGGGCCAAAGTGCAAGAATTTATGTAGGTAACTTTCATCCAAATCAATCTACTCAATGCTTGTTAAATAATTCATTAGGTGATGTGGCCAAGCATGCCTGGGTTGGTCCCATCCAGTCCCAATCATTTTGGGACATAACTTGGCTCTGGGACACTCATTTTAAAGGAGCCAATATAAAATATAAGCCTTATCTCTCTCTTGTCTCCACTTAGTACGTGTCCAGCATTACCACACAGATGCCTCCTTCCATGTTTAAAAAGATGCTCTCACTGTTTCGCACACATCACATCCTTCTTGTTTTATGAAATTTATTTTAACAGAGGTGGGGGAGAGAGAATTCTCTTTTATTGAGCCCCCAAATATGTGTCCAACACTAGGCTAGGCAATTCTAAGAACATGGTGATTTCTCATTCTTATGACAATCCTGCAAGCTGGTTATTTCACAGACAAGAGAAGAAAAGCTAGAAAGTTAAATGCTCCAAGGTCATACAGACTGGAATTCTAGTGGATCTTCAAATCTCTAGTTCATGATCTTTGCACCCATAAGATGTTGTGAACCAAAAGGTAAGCTTAGCCTACTTGAGCTTTGGAGAAGGAGCTGGGTCTTGTCTTCTTTAGGAGGAAAAGATAAATCAACCTCTTTCTTTTTCTTTCCAGTAGGGCTGAGGGATGTGGAAGTTTAAGAGCAATAAAGGCTCCGCAGAGGATGAGGGAAGCTTCCAGAGGGCAGGAAGGAGGTCTGGACAGCCCAGTCTAGCAGGGGCGGAGCTGCTGCAGATGCCTGCCCAACAAACAGACACTGCGGAGTCCTGCTGGTCCCTGCTTTCCCAGGGCAGAGAACTGCCCCCATTCCCGGCCCCTCAGCCTCCCCGCAGCCTGAGATAAGACACTGGGGGGTCGCACGTGGAGGCTCAAGCCACCAAAGAGCTATGAGCGGCAGACACAGGGGAGAGCGGAGGGGGGTCATGTGGGAGGTGGTCTGGTGCCAGACTTGGGCTCAATATGTAAGGGGTTGGGCAGCCCACGTGACTCCAAAGAGGCGGAGACAGGCTAGCTGGAGGGAGGACGAGCAGGCGCGGGGGAGGGGTTCGGGGGGTGGGGGCGCCATCTGAATAATTGAGGAGCTGTTCAGCAGCAGCGGCTGCCTCCTGCCTTCCTCTGCTGCCACCACCACCTCCCATCCCAGCTGGAGAGACAGCCCCGCGCTGTAAGTGCGGACAGCCAGCCACCAGCCTCGGCAGCCAGCCGGTCGCCTCCAGCCCCCACCCCGGTGAGTGAACGGGCCCCTTCGCCGCAGTTTGTCCCTCTCCGCGACCCCCGCGCCCCAGCGGGACCCCTGCAACTGGAATGGTCGCCTCTCTGGGATAACTCAGGAAGCCGGAGTCTCCGGCAGCGAGGGACCGTGAATATGGCGCGGAGGCCGAGGGCGCCCTCCGGGAAGGGGTTCCTTGGAAGAACGGAGGAGCTGGGTCAGGTTCTTTCCGGCTCTGGCCCGAATGAGGCCCGGACAGCTCGCGGTCTGGGGACACCGGGCTCTGCCTCGCGGGAGCTGCCGGGCGGGGCGGGGGGCCAGCGCGGGAGGCAGAAGGGGAGCCACGAGCTGCGTCCAGGCAGCCCGGGTCTCGGCAGAGGCCGGGCCCGTCCTGTCCCCGCCTTGGCGCGCACCCTGCACGGGCAGCTCCGTTCTCCGCCTCGGACTGAGCCCATGAAGCCGAGACGCTTTTCCGGCTGCAGTCCGAGGGGGAGGTCGGGAGCAACGTTTGCCCTTTTACCTGGGGAGCAAACTCCTCAAAAGGACTCCCGCCGAGCCCGGCGCCCAGACCAGGCTGGTGGCACCCCGAGGGGCGTCTGTCCCCCGAGAGCGGTGACTCGCCCGGGGGCAGCGAGGAGGACGTGACAGGAGCGGTGTCCAGGGAAGGGAAGCTCCCTGCCCAGAGCCGACAGCCCCAGCAAGGGGAGCTCTCCTGCACTGCTTCACCCCTCAGTCTCCTCTCTTCCTCCACCCCAATGCACACCGGCTCCCCTCGAATCCTAGAGGGCCAGGCTAGGGCAGCGTGGTCATGCGGGATGCAGCCCTCACCCTCCTCTCTCCTGTGTCACCCCGCCCGCTCCCCCAAATGAGTATTTTGCGATTGAAGAGTGAGCAAAGCAAAGGCTGAGAAGAGATGCCGAAAGGCTAGAGCAGCAGGGCTCGCGCCCGTTCCTGGCACTGCTCATCCCCCCCACCTGTGTGAGGCTCCCTTCCTTGAGGTTTTGAGCGGAGAGACTCACAGGAATTGGCTCTGGCGAAGGGATCCTCGCCTGAGTGTCGGGGATGTCACTGGCCCGAGTTGCCCAAGGGCCGCAGGATGACAACCTGCCTCCCCGTAGGTACAGGGAACAGGAGAGCGCCGGGGGCAAGGTAGCTCTCCGCCTGGGACTGAGCACAGGGGATGGTGCTGTCCACGGTACTGAAAGTTCTCGGGGGCTGGGTGCTAATACCGCCGGGGCCCGCATTCCCTGCAAGCAGAAACTGCGTTAGAACCACGTAAAGGGTTCTAAGCAAGCGACCTAGAAAAACAAGTAAAGGGGCTTTGCCTTTCCCGGCTTTCTGCTTCCCCGGGGCTCCGCTTGGGAAAAGGTTCCCGGCTTTTCTGGGTGGAAGAGCAGCAAGCGAGTGTCACTTCAGGATCCAGCTTTGCTAACTAACTTCGGGGAGCTTCCTCGTTCTACTTCCTATACCTGAGCAGTGAGTCTTCCTGTCGGTAGAGCGTTGAAACGCAGTAAAGGATGCTCTTTTGATAATAAACATTTCTGTGGCCTTCAAAAATCAGAGAATTGCTAGGCTACACAAAGGAAGGGGCTTCATGGTTATAGCTTCTTCCTCTTCTTAGAATCCTTCTTACCCTACCGCGTGTTATTTACATGCTCATAAAGATCACTAAGTAGCCCTGTGTGTTTGTTTCTTTAGCTAGTCTTTTATGGGTAAGATGGGGGAAAGGATTGAGCAAATTTGGAGAGGCCTAGTTTGTACTGAACACCTCTATCTGCTGGGTAATAATATTTCATTTAAACTTCGCAATACCTGCTTACCATTAGTATCACACAGAGAAGGAAACTGAAACTTGATTCCAGAGATTGGATTCAAAATCAGATCTGTGTAACTCAAAGTCCAAGCCATTTTCATGTCTTCATTTTGGTATTTGGCTCTGAATAGCTGTTCTTGGGGATTCTAGCAGGAGAATGACAAAGGAGGGAGGCCTGCTCTTCTCTTTCACACACTCTCCTCTCTTCCAACCCTTTTCTTTTAATGCATTCACCCACTCACTGTCACGCACTCCCACCCTCCCAACTGCTTTTGCCTGCTGCTTGAGACACCACTGTTCACACAACTTCAGCTCCAAAACTATGGAAACAAGTTAGAGAACTAAATCAGCAGGCTTTTCTAAAAGAGTAGCAGGGCTTCAGAAAGTCTGGAGAACTAGAGTTCACAGGCACTTTCATGTTTAGAATTATACTATTGAATTTTAGGACTTGAATAGCTTTGAATATCATTTAGCACCATTGCTTTACAAGAAAGAAAACCATTAGTCTAAGTCACATGTTGGAAAAATGAGAACTCAGTTAACTTGATTCCAGGGCCAGGGCCTTTCCCACTATTTAATAGTGTCTGAAATACTCTTCCATACTGCCTTCTTTGATTACCTTTGACAAAACATCAGCATCAGTGAACTATACTAAAGGGCATACCAAAAATACTAACACTTAACATACAAGCATTCCTCTTACCTTTCTTCCACCTCCTTCGTTGTCCAGCTCTTTCCCCTCTGGTCCTACTATTCCAGTGTTGTCTAACCTAATATACCTGGGAGACATGACAAACCTTTCTCAGTAACAGTTTTCTCTGTAGCAGCAATTCCTAAATGGGTATGGTGGTGTGGCATTTCTTTACTTGCCCTATGTTGTCTATATCTCCTCTTCTATGCCCTATTCCTAAAAAAAAAAAAATTCCCAAAATTGGTTACCCTAAGCAGCTGCCCATGTTCTCACAGGGACTTGGAAAAGGCTCTAATAAGACATAAGATTTTTATAGATAAAGATCATTATAAGTGCTAATATCTATGAAATGCTTACCATATGTGAGGCACTATGCTAAGTTACTTCATCAATCATTTTACTGAATCATCACAATTCTGTCAAGTAGGTAGCTCCATTAAGGATGGTCCTAGAGTTCTAGTTCATCTTAATATACAGCAGAACCTCACGTTCTGTTCTTATTTCCTCTTCTTTCTAGTGCCGGCTCATAGTAAAGTCTCATCTTCATTAATTAGATTTTTGTATTTAATTGATAGTTCCATCCTGCTCCAAAACATAGCATTTAGAAATTCAAATTCAATTCAAATGGCACTGTTTTGCTCTCTCATCTCTTAATATTTACCAAACATATTCTCCCCATTTGTTATCCCTTATTTAAAAATTCCCATATGGCTTCTTATTGATAATGCCAACATTCTGCTTCAAACCTTTTCTAGAGCCAATTAAGGTATAATTTGTAATTAAATACATAACTTCTATTGTACCTTCACTAGGTGATCTGTCAAGAATGTTATTGCTAAAGTGCTCTGGGCCCTGTGAACCAGAACCTTAAACTGTCTGGAACTACTCTGCCCAACATGGTAGTTCCTAGCCACATGTAGCTATTTATATTTAAATTTTAATTAATCTCTTAAAAATTAAAAAATTAGTCCCTCAGTCACACTAGCCATATTTCAAGTGCTCAATAACTCTATATGGCTATTGACTACTATATTGGACAGAGCAGATATCAGAAAATTTTTATCATTTAAGAAAGTTCTGTTGTAATGCTGCCGTAGACAGTACTAAAACACCCTCACAGCAACCAAGCACTAGGAACTGGAAAGAAGTAAGGACCTACTCTTCTTTGAAGCCTCTGCCAAGAAAGGCAGAAAAAGCCACTTATGCCTAATACATCACAAGCAGCCCAAAGATACCTAGGACAATTAGGCTACCAAGGAGTGTGCACGTCTTACATAAGGAGCTGGTAGCCTCTGGAATTTGCTTCCTGTGAATTCTGTGTTACTATAAAGTACAATATTCCATGAAGGAGGTTTACTGGTTTCCTGAATTTCGACTTAGATATAATCTGAAAGTGTGTGTTTATCTTGTCTTAGTAATCATAGAATGACAAACATGGAAATAACGTAAGACGGAGTCAGTAGCACAGGCGCCACTTACTACTTGGTGACATTATGAGGCCCTCTAGAGCTCCATTTCTTCATCTGTAAAATGTTGATGAGAATTGCCATAACTATCGCAAAGGACTATGGTGAAACTCAAAGTGCAGGTATATGAAAGTACTTTATAAGGAGAATGACTGAATCTGCAGTGGGTTATTATTTTATACAGATATGGTACAGTCAATGTACAAATAGGGTAGTTTAGGCTGAATGCATTTCTGAATGATTTTAATCCTGATATGACTGTATTTTTGCCTTTGTTGTCATTTATTTCACTGAAAAGTGGAATGGTGAAGAAAAAAATTGGTTATTGAAATTTTTGGTTGGCTAGGTTCTATTAACTGGTAATAGGAGTTTAGAAATAACAAGAAAACAAGCATTATAGATACTCCTCAGTATGAGTGAGTGAGAGGGATAATTTTAAAAACATAGTCTTACTAATTACAAATTGAAATGAGCTTCTATCCATTCTCATAAATCAATCAGAACAAGAATAATTCTATTTTATGCATCGATTTAGCTAAAATAAAAGTGAAGATCATTAACTTGACTGAATTATTGAGTTTGCATTAGGAATTCTAACCTTAAATAATGAGTCTTTATTCATTCTCCAAGTTAAAATCTGCTGGGGTCATCAGGAGACCCTTATGCATCTAGCTAACATTTACTCCCAAACCTGGGGATCTATTATCTGCTCCTGCACTTTGATCCGTGTATGCTATTTATGCCTCAAGTAAAAGTGCTTTTCAGATGCAGCCATACCTTCTATAATGGCTCACCATTTTGATACTTAAATATTTTTCTCTTATAACACAAAGATTAACACAGTGCTCAGACATTGTAGAAAATAACCCTGGAAATGAAGTTATTCCATCAGATGATTCTTCACTGTATTTATTAGGTTGTTATCATCTTGAAAACTCAACAAAATCACTTTATTTATTCATTCATTCATTGATTAACAAAGCACCTGAGAGTCAAGCTGAGTATGCCCAAGGGTGTTAGATTTTATCTCCACTTCCAGAAATCTAGTTTACTTTTTTAAAAAGTTAACAAAGGTATAGATGGTACCTTGTAAGATACTCTGCCAGATAGTTGAGACAATACACTTAGCCTCTGTTTCTGGTCAAGCATGCTGTGCTCAAGTCTTTGTTGCATGTGGAACTACATTACTGAAGGAAAAATAAGTGAAGTTGTTAACTCTGGCCTCTAGTAGATGATGTTAGCTTTAACAATAAACATATTTTGCTGGGCAGCATGATTTATTCATGTCAGTGGACTTGTTTACTTCTTGGAAGGACCTGAATTTTGGAAAGGGGAAAATGCCATTACCTTGGAGCTGAAAAGAGTGTTTCTCTGTCTGTAGCTTAAAGAATTTCTCTCATTGTATACCCCAAGAGATAAAGAGAACTGACAATGTAGCTTTGAAACTCATTCTTATAGCATACAATTATCCATTTAATCAATAACATAGTTGAAGAATGGCCTATATTGACACGAAAATGCTGTGATCAAGAATGTTTGCAACACATGAATGCTCAAGAAATATTTGTTGAATTCAGAACATTGTTCTAGGTTGATTCATGCCATACACTCATCTAGCCAATCCTCTCTACCAAGAATTCAGTATTCCCTATGGCATGTTCCTTTAGCAAATAAAACGGGAAGCAAACACAGTATTTCAAATCTTACCCTAGTAGCCACACTTCTAGCTCTTTTGGGGGCATAAATAGTAATGGCCAAGACAGACTACTCCTGAGAACTGTCTTGCTTCTTCACCCAGAAAACAAAGGATACATCAGCCCAAGGGCCTTGCATTTCACTGTGATGAGGCAACTTCAGAAACTCAAAGCTTAAATGGAGTTGTGTGTTCTCTTCCATTTTTACCTTAAAGAGATACTTGTCATTTCCTTGAGAAAATATTGGGTTGGCCTTCACAATAGTGGCAGGCAATTTCTGTTTTTCCTAAATTCAGAAGCAGCTTAGCTTAGAATGAAAACACATATATTAATTAGAGGAGAACTAGCGACATGACAGTCTGATGCTTTACAGAATATTATCATTTTCCAGGAATAATAAGGCTTCCCTTTAAGAGTTTTAACTGGTGATTACTGACAAAAATGAAAGAAAAACAGCTCACTCTATTCTAGCAAGTCAATAAGCAAATGCCTAGAATTAACTGATTCTTATTTGCCAAAGGCAAAATATTCCAACCCAATGAACAACAAGTAATCAAGCTGGATCTCACTGTCTCTTCTTTTTAGAATTTTTTCCATGTTTTAAAAAAAAATCAGTAACTAAAAAACAATTGCACCCAGGTGTTTAAACATTCTGATGACAAAAGTGTCTTCAGAATGGAAAGGCTTAATTGTTTGTTATAGATTACACAACATATTTTTATGCAAATATTTTATAACAATCACATAACTGAACTCTCTCACTTTAGAGAGAAATTGACGCTGGGAACAGTCACCTGAGTTAATGTCAGAGGAATATGACTTCAGTCTCCTCTCTCTCAGCCAATTATAGAATGTACTCTTTGCATTTTTTTAACATCGTGTATCATTTCATTAGTCATGAAAACTTGTTTAGTCAATGAGTTTAACCTCTTTCACTAAACTTTTATCAAAGATAAAAGGGAGTAGGAAAGAGGATGTGTTTGGAGTTCAGATTATTTTCCTTTGTACCTCCAGGTGAAAGAACTACTGGTCAAGGATGGTCAGCAGGTAGATATTTCAGGGGTGGAACTATGAGCTAGAGAAAAAGATTCAGAACCTCAGCATCTTTGTTGTAAGAATTTGGGCAAGGATTTAACTCTTTAATCTAATCCTCAACCCTTAAAGAAGATATTTGGATTAAATAGTGTACAACATCCTGCAAGCTATAACGTTCTGTGGTTCGATGAAATACGGCCAAGAGCTTGAATAATCCATTATTTGCCTCCTTAAGCCCAAAAAATTAAACATAAATCAAGATTCATGTTTTTACATTATTACTTATCAGAAGCTCTGAATTTCATGCTGGTACTTTACCTGGTAACAATAATGATAATGATAGCCAATACTTATTTACAATTACTATGACCTTATAAGGTTGGTAATATTATCATCGCGATCTTACAGATGAGAAACCCAGATACTAAAGTAGTTAAACTACCTGCCCAAATTCACACAGCTAACAAGTTTGTGCCACCATGCTACACTGCCTCTATAAAAACCACAAATCTGACATATAGATAACTGATAAGTGCCATTTATAGCCATTTAACATACCAGCCAGTTCTCTGGAGAATTTCTATTTTACCTCCATTTTTTACTAGAAGGGCAATCAAGACAGTGAATAGAACCTCAGGTCTGTGTATGGGAATCTATGTTGTCTTTCTGTAAGATGGCTCTTGTGCTTTTGCAATTGATGTCACTGACCAATTGTTTACGTGGTTCAGCATTCAATGTTGGTGCTCCACAGGCTGCTGCATGTGGTGAGGACCACTCTGCTGCCTCTTCCCAAAATGTGTAGCCAGCCACATCACCAGAAATGGATGGTGCTAGTGCAGGATCGATCAATCCAGCACCTTCTAATGCTACAAAAGTCAGCCCACCACATCTTCACTGTTCAGTAGTGTTTTCTAGTTTCTGCCTCTAGGTTTTTGACTCAATGTAACAATCTAGACAGCTTTTACGGTAGCGAGTGAGAGCTCCCAGAGTGCTACTTCCTGGAGGTAGGCTTGGGTCAAGGTTAAGACTAAAACTCAAAATCATGTTGTGAAATTTATTTCCTTCTCATTTATTCTATGTTAACAAATTAGTCATAAATACAGTACACCACAGTACCCATTTATTTCACTGTGGATTTCAATGTACTAAATATGCAAATGAGCTTTTAACTCTTAATATGGCATATCTAGCTAGCTGAGAATGCTCTGACAGTAGCCAAATATATATGTTTATTCTTTAGCTCTAGTTTCTGGCTTATTAAACTAGCTACATATCCCATCAGCACCAAAGCCAATTACAGAATGCATAACTCTACTCCTTCCTCTGTGATTTTCCAGATACTCTGTGGGGGAGTGGGATGGCCTAGGAGTCAGAGGATCTGGTTTCCAGACTCAGCTTTGAAATGTGCTACCTGTGAGACTTGGGACAGCACCATGCACTGCTTTAAGACTGAACTTCCTTGCCTTTAAAACAGGGGTAATAGATGTTGCCCCTCACATTACAAATAGGGCCAATGAAATGGCATTTGTTAAAGCTCCTTGTTAACCATAAAGTTTGTCCAAAGGAAAGAGATGGATTTTCCATCCTTTTAGTCCGTCCCAGCTAGAAATTACTCTCAAGTTGTTGATACCCAATCCTGAACCAGGGTTGACAGCTAAATCAACGACTTTAAAGTTAAGAAGAGCTTGGATCTAAATTTGTAAATCTGGAAAATGGCACTTACAATAGGAGAGGCCTCCTGGTTTCTTCTAAATTAATGGTTTCCAACCTGGGGCAATGCCACCTCACTAAGAGGTATGTATATGAGGGACAGGGGTGTTACCACTGGCTTTTGGTGGACTGGGATCTGGAATGTAAAATATCCTGCACTAGACAGAACAATGCTGCAGAATAAAAAATACCCCGCCCAAAATGCCAATAGCACTTCACCCCCAGGAAAAAACACTGTTCAAAGTAATGTGCTGTTCCTGGTCCCTAATTCTCCAATTAATTCAGACAGAAAGTTTACTCTTCATTTCCCCCTACAGATGAAATCCAGCCATGCTCATGTGAGGTCTGTAATAGTTCTGAACTACAGAAGCATAACCAGACTTCCAGTAAGTTTACCAATAAGTAAAACAATGGGGTCAGAGATCATGGCTTTAAAATGGCTTTAAAATTGGCCCTCAGAAGCTTCTACAAGAAGCCCCCTCCAACCTCTGCAGGGGCAAGCATTCCCAGTAGGTTAATATGCTTAAAATGTGGGGCCCAGCCTAAAGGTTGGCATATTTAGGGACACAAAATCAGTAAATCATGACTCTAAAACCACCATCTTTGCAATTTATTGACGAAATATTGTGATAAACACTTGTTTTATGACAAGCATGGGTAGCTAGTCACTGGATATGAGACATAATCCCTGCCTCAAGTCACCAGTAATCTTAAAGTCACACAGATATAAACCCCACTAATTATATATGTAGCATGATACATGCTGTAACATATTATGAGGGAGTCTTCAAGGAGAGACCAGGGAACTATTCACCTCCACAGAGGAAATTATAGTTGGACAATATCTTGAATGGTATATAATATTTTTTTCAGGTGGATAAATGAGAGATAAAGCTATTGTAGAAAGGGGACCAGCATAAGCAAATGCTGGAGGTGTGAACAGAAATGACATATGTGCAGGCTGATGTCCTTACCTGGCTGGCGGGAGGTCATATTGGAAGGAATGAAGAAACTTGAATACAGACAGGCGGATGTATTTATTCAGTCAGGGGCTTATGCTTTGAACAGGGCTTTCATGAGTATCTTAGGAATATCATTTGAATTCAGGGCTCATGGAGTCCCATCTTACAACTAAAGGAAATCTCAGAAATCACCCTAGCATTCTCTTTTCCCTATGGTGTTTTACAGTTGAAGTAGTTAAAACCCAGAGATGTTGAGTGACTTGCCCAAAGTCGGCTAGCAAATCTGTGGCAGTATAAGAGCTAGAGCCTAGTCCCTCCTCTTAGTTCATAGCATTTTGCCCTGCTCTGTGCTGCCTTCGGGAATTTTAGCCGTCATGTGAGCATAACCCAATGTAACACACAAAGTGACTATTAAATATTCATGAAGCTCAAGTTTTCCATTGCTCACTATGAAGCTATACCACTGTTCCTTCATTACAAGCAGGTGATAGATAAGACCCTGAGCTGCTTCTACACGAGAGCAGTCTCTTCAGAAACACAGACAGACAGTACACCAACACGTGAGCATGACATCCTTTGCCTGCCACACACATCCTCCCCTGCCTCCTCATTTCAAACTGCCAGAGATTATGGAGTCACAGCCTGAACAGAAGGCATCTTAATCTCTGGTGGTTCTGTAAATAATATGCTGTTCATACTTGCATATAAATTATCACAGTCTTTCTATTTTCTAGATGAGGGAGGATTCAGAAAGATGAAGCTGCCTGCACACAGAGCACATCAGAGATAGAATTTCAGACTCCAGAGTTTCAGCCCTCTTTGTAACAGCGTTGAATTTTTCCCTCATCTACATGCTCCTAATAATTTATCCAGGTTTATGGTCTTACATTTCACCTTACAGCCAAGTTAATCTAGTCTCTGTATATTTAGGTTTCTGAGATCAATTATTTCTTACTTCCCTTTCTTTCCGGACACTTTTCCTCCACCCTTCATTCAATAAGCATTTAATAGAAATCATCTACGCTAATCCATTCAGTTTATGAGAATGGAAACTGAGACCCAGAGAGGTGTAGCCACTTGCCCAAGTTTACTCAGTTAAAAGTAGTTCTGTGACTAGATTCCCTGACTCCTAGTCCAGTGCTTTGCCTTCACACTATACTGCTATTTTCCCAGGATAAATAACATGGCATTTTCCCACTCTCAGGCTCCCTTACTCCTTGCACAACCCCACACGATGGATAGAAATGACTGATTGCCTGTGCTCTGAGGTTCATTCCAGAACGTTGTTTAGAATGTCCACGACTTGTTATCCTTCATGCTGTATTGGTCCATGTATCATATTAAGAAGGTGGTTAGGGAAGAGTTTGACATACTTTCTGGTCTAGAGGATATTTGTGGTCAATGCCACCACTCAGGTAGTGGTCACCTGAGGGAGAGGGGTGTTACTACAGGAAGTAACAGGAAGTTACTCAGTAACAGGAAGTGTGCTCAGGAAGAAAGAGGGCAGGGTCCATGACTCCCATCATTTGAGAATGAGGCAAAACTCACCCGAAACTTACTGTAAGTGGAAGGATATTAGATTCATAATCCCAGAGACCACGCAGTTGGGCAATTAGATGGATTTAAGCAAGATTGGGAGTGGCCAAGAAAGTGAAAAAAGACAACTCCCAAACCATGTCTGCTTCAGGGGCAGGGTATTTGCCTGGATGGATCACCATGACGCATTTCATTAGTGTAGACAAAGATCACATTGATAAAATATTTCTTAAATCAATTGAACTAAAATTTTCCATTTATGTCACTTCTCAGGAATCATGTTAAGACAAAACCAGATGGTATTTCAGTAAAGATTATATTGAAAAGAGAAGCAAGTAAGAGGAGAGAGAAATGCCAGAACTAGCTTCTTAGTTAGGGCTTTATAGGGTCATGATTGTCTCACAAGCTGATCGGGCTAATTAGGTACAGAAACTTGATTTTATCAGTTCTATCAAGAGCGATTTAGCTCTGAAAATCTAGCCATGCTCCCCCAGGTCCCAAGAGACTGGTTTGTTAGCTAGATGCCAATATAGCCACATATAATAGAAGATGCTTTTAACTGTGGCCCAGGCTATTTTCTTCCTAATAGTGGGAGAGTGTGAAAACCAAATGAGTGGTCAAAGATAACCTGTGTGCACAATATCAGGATTAATGGGGTTGGACAGACAGTCTAATGAAATGTGCCATTCAGGCTGCAACAGAGAGAAAAGAATGCTTCTAAATTCCACCCAAGGACAATTTTCAGGTTACTAGAATAGTTGTGTCCTTCAAAAGAGGGTCTTGTTCCCTCTGTTTCCCTAGTAGTGAAGAAACTGGCAAATTATTTTGGTAAAAGATGGAGACTAGGCCGGGCGTGGTGGCTCATGCCTATAATTCCAGCACTTTGAGAGACCAAGGTGGGCGGATCACCTGAGGTCGGAGTTCAAGACCAGCCTGACCAACATGGAGACACCCCATCTCTACTAAAAAATACAGAAAAATTAGCCAGGCCTGGTGGCGCATGTCTGTAATCCCAGCTACTCAGGAGGCTGAGGCAGGAGAATCGCTTGAACCTGGGAGGCGGAGATTGCCATGAGCCAGGATTGTGCCATTGCACTCCAGCTTGGGCAACAAAAGTGAAACTCTATCTCAAAAACAAACAAAATATATTAGAGACTTCATCTAGTTTCTGTGCAGCTCCCATCTTCTCTTAGGGGTCCCCATTTTCTCTTAGGGTGTTACTCTAGACATGTTATAATACTCAACTCATAGCCTATCTCACTTATATCAGGGACATCTTGTCCAAAGCCCCTAACCAAATCTTTGAACTCCTGGGCCTAATTCTCTGCTAAAGCAATGAAGATAGACTTTCAGAGTCATTCTTATTATCCATGTACATGTATAAGATCCATTACGATTAGTCTACTTCTAAGAAAAATTTTTAATTGTGGATGAACTATACAGATGGTGAGAATTACCATCTCAGATGGCATGGCACTTGAATCTTATGTTAGTGACTATCTTGTATTGGCCTTCTTTAGAGAGTTCTGGTAGATGCCACTGATTACCCACCAATAATAAATAAACCATCTGAGTGTTTGGGTTATTTCCGTAAGGGACATATCTCTTGTATTTTATGCTAATTCTGTTTATTTCATTTCAGAGGCCACTATGATCTGGCCTTGCACTGAGTGTACCTGAGTTTGGTATATCCTTGTCAGTAATCTCCATGGTGGACCCTGACATTTGAAACTGTATCTGTTAGTCATTCTCACTACAGAAAACAGTCATGGGGTGACTATGACTCATCTACAAAACACTGAAGAAATAGACTCCCAAGAGGTTTTTTTAAAAATTGCGCAACATTGCTACCTCTAAAAGAGGCCAAACAACCATTTTGACTATTTTAATTTTCCCCTTGAGCTGACTGACTATCCTGATTCCAAGTAGGAACAAACTATACAGACAGCTTGGGATTCATTTTAGATTCTGTCCTAGTCACAAAGACATTTGACACACTTTCTATTCCAGCATCACAATGCAGAGGAAGAAAATATCTGAATGAGTAGAGACTGGCATGCCAGAAATAAATTCCTAATACAGACAACTGAAATATGCCAGTAGAGAATCTAACTATCAAAACAGAAAAAGAATTCCCTGTTTCAGCACTGTCTTAGTAAATAGCCTCTGTTATTCCTTTCTACCCCCCACGTCTATTTCAACCATAGTTATAAATAAATACTCTGATCCCATCACAGCACATTAAGAATCTAGAGAAAACTTGTCATTTGAGTACTATGATATCATCTCTTTACACACGATTCCAATATAACAACTTACTGAGTGCTCTCTTAAACTCAAGAATAATTAGACAGCTATATCTTAATACTTACAATAATAATAGTAATCACTCACATTTACTCATTTAATCATATAAAGGAGATATTATTATCCTCATTTTACAGATGAGGATTATAAAATTTGAATGACTGGTTCAAGTTCTCACAGCCAGTGAGGGTTAGAGTCAAGATTCAAAGACCACGCCATCTGACACCATGATCCTCACCATCTATACGATGCATCTGCAATTTAAAAATTCTCTCAGAAGCTGACCAATCCTAATGGATCTTATACAAGTGCATGAATAATGAGAATGACTTTGCAGGTCTATCTTCATTGCCTTAGCTGAGAATTAGGCCCAGGAGTTCAAAGATTTGGTATGGGACTTTGACAGTCTTACTTTTTCTAGGACTCAGTCACTACATCTAAGAAAGAAATAATAGCTTTTTATTCATTTAGTTACTCATTAATTCATTCAACATATATACCAAAAACTGAAGCTGTAATGGGAGAAAAACAGACTAGGAAGAGTTAATAAAGATAGGAGCCATTGTCTTGAGTATTGTTGCTAAAATAAAAACAATATGAAGTCCCAGGTGCCTTGGGTATGTGGAAGATCATCTTCAAGATTTGTTGTTTTGGTTTAGTTTTTTTCATCAGTGAAGTGATTTGAATTTGTCTCATGTAACTGTCAAGGAAACAAAATTACAGGCCCTATGACCAACGTAATGTAACTTACTGCTTACAAAAACAAAGGTCTAGATCCTCAAGTCTCCTATGAGTGGTTTGTAAAAGACAGATTTGCCCTAAACTGTCAGCAATACACACTACCTCTCCAGACTTAAATTAATATTCTAGAAGCTCAAGATGTATCTATATGTGCCAGGAACTCATTTCTTTCAGTGAAGGCTCGGATTGTTTGATTAACCCCAAAGCAAGAACATAGTACATGAAGACTAATAAGCTGTAATGCAAGAACTGATGGCAGAAGGGATATTTATTAAACAAAACAGAATGGGGGTTTTGAAAGGAAGGCAAATAATTTGAAAGGCCATTTTGTTCTGTTTAAGAGAGTTGTAAAGCTTAATCTTGCTGACGGACTGGAGTATATTAGGGAAACGTTGAGTGAGAGAATCAAAAAGAAAATTAAGTCAACAATAAAAGAAGGGGTGAGGCATAAAAAAAATCAGCTGTTGGGTACAATGCACACTATTTGGGTGATGGGTGCACTGAAAGCTCAGACTTCACCACTACACAATTTATCTATGTAACCAAAACCACCTGTACTCCTAAGGCTATTGTTGGAGGGAGGGGTTGGAAAAGAGTATGGGAAAAGAGAAAAGAACTTACATTCATTTTTAAATACTTTTTATCCTAGGAAAAGTTAGGATAGAAGACATAGGGGCATTTGCTGAGCAGTACAAAGTGAAAATGCATCTCATTCCCCACAATGAAAGACTTTCCCAGTGTCCAGGCTTGGAACTGAGAAGTACATATAAATAAATAGTTGCCTCTTTCTCCATTTTGAATCATTCAATTTGTTGACATTTTCAGATATCAGTTACAAGAGATATCATCATGAAGCCATTAACTAATGGATCCCAACTGCACCAAGCCTAGAGACGTAATTTACATACAGGAAACTATTTGGATTCTCTCTCTCTGTCTCTCTCTCTCTTCTTCTTTTTTTTTTGGCTGAGGGGGACAGGGTCTCACTCTGTTGCCCAGTACAGTGGTGCAATTATGGTTACTGCAACCTTGACCTAGCGGGGCTCAACTGATCCTCCCACCTCAGCCTCCCAAGTAGCTGGGATAATAGGCATGCATCACCACACCTGGCTAACTTCCGTATTTTTTTGTAGAGACAGGGTTTTGCCATGTTTCCCAGGCTGGTCTCAAACTCCTAGGCTCAGACAATAGTCTGCCTTGTCCTCCCAAATTGCTGGCATGAGCCACCGTGTCTGGCCTACTATTTGGGCTTTTAAGGTGATTTTGCCCTCTTTAGACAAGGAACATCAAGGCTTTCCTACCGTAAGACCAAAAACAAACCAAAAAAATCAGGAGAAAATGAGTTATTCGAAAATAAAATAAATTTACCAGCCTAATCTCAGCTTGTATGCAAGGGCCAATTTCTAATTTTAAATGTAGGACTATATTAGTTGTAAATGAATGTTTAAGGTGTAACTTGTAGCATGACTGCGTCATATCTCTCAGGGTGGTCTATTTCAACTTTGCTTTAAATGTTAAAGCAAAAGTCTTGGCTATGCGGGTTTGTTTTGTTTTGTTTTTCTTTCTTTTTTTTTTTAACTGAAGTATAAGGTGATCCACCAGAATTTGTTTTAGGCTCAGCTGCTTGCAGTTTTTTAGAGAAGCATTTTATTACAAGCTAAGTGGCTGTAAGATGAGTGAAACTCATCTCTCCTGGACCTTGACTGCTGAACTAAGGAAATTCGACTCTAAGCCACCGGCAGTGGGAGCCACCAAAGATGGCTGTGACCAGGACAGTGAAGGAAGATTCTGACAACAGTGAGTGGGATGGATGGGGCAGGAGAGAAACAAGAGACAGACAGAGAGAAGCTGAAAATAGAGAGTGAAGTCAGGAGATTAAACCGAAAATTGTGCAAGAAAAAGAACATTTCATAGCTGTAGAATCAGGGCCCGTTGTTGCTATTTGTTGGCTAATGTGGAACCACGTCACCGACATCTTGCTGGAGAAGAGCTCAGTTCCGACTTCAAACAGTAAGGAGAAAGATGACCTCTCCTCTCCTTGGCTTTACACCTGACTCCAGTCGCCCCGCTTTTATTCTCAGCTGGAAGGACTCCTCCACTTACGATAAAAGGGTTGGCAGAAATGAGCAGAAGTACAGAGGTGAAGAAAAACCAGATGAGTTTTGCATGCCTGGAACCAAAACATTGCCAAGGAAAGACCCGGAGGGATGGTGCGGGGCAGTGGTTTCAGCACAGCCCTCCCTCACTGTGTTAGCCTCACCTCACACAGGTCCCTCTGCTGCTCTGGGCCTGAAATTCCTCCTCTATTAGACAGAAGGGCAATCACAGATGATTGCCATGGTTCCTTTAGGCTGGAAAATTTATAATAGCAGTAGCATATTATTAATTTAAATATGCATCACATGGATCATATTCAATTCAATCTAATTCCAGTATGAGCCACTCTATAAAATGCCAAAGATCCTAAGGGCGTGCTTTCCTCACTTTATTTTTCTACCTTTCATTTCTTGTTTTTTTCCATTACTCTTCCAATGCAGTATTTTTCCCCCTCTTCCACTTGTTTTTTCATTTTCTAGTGATAGCAAGGACGGGGCCATTCAATAGGACAAGAAGCTGAGATCATCTGTTTATCCACAGGACAAGGAGGAACCAAGGCTCAGCTAGCCAGCTCCTTCCCACACTGTTCTGCTGGTGACCCTCAACCCTACACCAGCATGAAGAGGAAGTCAAGCCCAGGCTCCCCCTGACACTTTATTTTTCATTCTTTTCTTCACCAAGCTGCAGGCTTCCAGATGTCATAAACAACTCTCCCTCTCACTCCCTACAGGCCCATCAAGGTGACTTGTCACTCCCTCTTCCTAGGAAAAGTATCAAAGAGGGAGACAATTTGCACAAATCTTGTTCTAGCTTAGCTTGAAAATAACCACCATCGACACATGCACATGAACACATGCAATCCCCAGCCTTTTATCTGCAACTGCCTCTAACTTTAGCCTGCTCAAATCCAGCAGATCAGCAGAACCATGGCAGCCCCACTCCCAAGGAAACGACTAAACCCTGATTAGTCACTTCTCTCCTAGTCTCCTTAGCTACTACTGCATTTGAGAACCATCACCTCCTTGCATTTTTCATCTCAGCTAGAGAAGAGCTCAGGCAGGGTCTCCTCTACCTTGCTACCCTACTCTACCCCACCCACGCCAGGCCAGGGATTCCTACTCAGGGCTTGCATGTCTCACCTCCTATGCAACTTGGTTCTCTTTCGTGTGAAACAACTGAAGTTGCCTTGAAATTTTCAGGGCAGAACACAGAATCTATTTTTCCTGGTCCTCAAAGCCTACAGAGACTAGAGATTTCCTTCTAACAATCAAGGCTTCTGTAACTAGAACCAGATTATTTAATTTCTAGAAGTCCTAAAACAAAACAAAACAAAACAAAAACCCACTCACTTCTCAAAATAGGCCTACAGGGCCTGAATCTACATAAAGCCCAAAGTAGGAAAGACAGGCAAGAGTTCGTTGCCAAACAAGTGCTAAAGAAAGTGCAAGCTACATTAAAATTAGAGGTAGCAGTTGGTCCACCCCCATCACCTAGAGTACTGACAACACTCTGTTTTAATTTGTATGCTCCAGGCACTTCATATACGTTAACACAAATTAGAGCAACAATCCAACAAGGTGGATAGTATCCTCATTTTTCAGATGAAGAAACCAGTGCTTAGAAAGAATATACTCTTGTAACAGGTAGGGCAAAGACTGTAATACAGACTTGTCTGACTTCAGAGACTTGGTAGAAAGCTACCTTGCCTCTGCAAAAGGATAAACTGCTCAAACACACACTTCATGAAATAAAACCAAAATCAGTAAACTGGAGGGAGACCCCTGTGTTAGTGCCACTGCCTCTAACTAGCAGCATGACCCTGGGCACATCTTTCGGGTTTCAGTTTCTTTGTCTATGAAATGAGTGTCAGATCCAATTATTTCTTCCAGCTCCAGCACTGCAGAGTGTGCTTTCTAGTTCCTGCATGCCTCCTCGGTGAGTAAGGGACCAGCAGCTACAATCTAAGCTCAGCACAAGAGATCTCTAACAACAGGAAGTGCCTCTTCAGAGGCTCTGGGAATGACAGAATTATTTTCTGTTCCCCAGTGAGAACCCATAATTTCTATGACTGCAATTCCCCACTGGCCAGGGCTGGCTTAGTACCCCGCCACTCCACAACACTCTCTGGAGAAAGGATCTGTGCTCCATACTTGTCACACATGGGTTTAAAGGGGCAGTGACTCAAAAGTGAAATGGGGGAGAAAACATAAATATTACACACCCACACAGAGCTCTTAAATGAAAATCCATCACTAGAACATAATAGTAAGGCTGGAATTATTTACTGATAAGGATTCATTATTTAATAAAGGAAATCACCAGGATTTCTATCAGTAGTGTGTTCACAGTTCATCAAAGACTGAATGTGGCGGAGAGATAAATACAAAATCTAATGTACTATGAATCGATGCTAACCAAATGCAGATTAAAACCAAAGAGGGTGCATGTATTATTTAATGTGAAAATAGGATACTCTGCAAAAATTTGCTTTACACACAACCTTTAAGACCAGCGTTTGTTGAACTGATGTGAGTGCATCTTTTTTGCAGCAGGAGGCCCAGCAATATAAATCTTTGCAAATGGGCAGGATGCACACCAGTAAGAGAGGGAGAGGGAGGTGAAGGTGACATGTGAGAGAGCAGATGTGTGCATAGAAAGGCATCACGGTGGCAAATATTGTATTGACTTTTTTAAAAATGGAAGGGTGTTGATAGAAGAGATGGTGACACTTGATGCGATTCTTCAAGTTAAACAACCAAAAAGAAGCTTCACCTAAGCCATCTAGAATATCAATATGGCTCCTTTGGTCAGCACATTAACCATTAAAGGGAGTTTTACACGTGAAAAACTAGTATTTCTTGGCCAGGCACAGTGGCACACACCTGTAATTCCAGCATTTGGGAAGTCGAGGGCAGTTGACTTGAGGCCAGGAGTTTAAGACCAGCCTGGCCAACATGGCAAAACGCCATCTCTACTAAAAATACAGGAATTAGCCAGATGTGGTGGCATGCACCTGTAATCCCAGCTTCTCAGGAGGCTGAGGCATGAGAATCGCTTAAACCCAAGAGGCAGAGGTCACAGTGAGCTGATACTGTGCCATATACTCCAACCTGGATGACAGAGCAAGGTTCTGTCTCAAAAAAAAAAAAAGTAATATTTATTATAGCAAGGCTGCAGCTAAACAATGACAGGAACATTGGGAAATCTCGTTGCTGCCTCTGTGATTTACCATGTCCCAATTTATATTTTTTTAATTTTTTATTTCCATAGGTTTTTGGGGAACAGGTGGTATTTGGTTACATGAGTAAGTTCTTTAGTGGTGATTTGTGAGATTTTGGGGCACCCATCACCCAAGTGGTATACATTGAACCCAATTCGTAGTCTTTTATCCCTCTCCCTTTACCACCTGCCCCACTGAGTCCCCAAAGTCCATGGAATCATTTTTATGCCTTTGCATCCCCATAGCTTAGCTCCCACTTGTCAGTGAGCACATACGATATTTCATTTTCCATTCCTGATTTGCTTCACTTAGAATAATTGTCTCCACAAGGTCTGTTCCCCAGGTTTGTGTTGAACTCTTGGGGCTCAAGCAATCCTCCCACCTCAGCCTCTTGGAGTGCTGAGATTACAGGCATGAGCCACCCCACCCCTGGCCTTCAGTGTTGAATTTTAAAAGCTCTTGATATATTCCGGATACTAGATTCTTATTAGATATACAATTTGCCAAGTTCTTCCTCCCATTCTATGTGTTGCCTTTTCACTTTCTTTACAGTGTCTTTTGAAATACAAAAGTTTTTAATTTTGAAGTCCAATTTATCTCCTTTTTCTTTGGTCACTTGTGCTTTATGTGTTATATCTAGAAACCGTTGCCAAATCCAAAGTCACAGAAATTTTCATCTGTGTTTTCTTCTAAGAGGTTTATGGTTTCAGGTATTTCAGCTTATATTTAGGTATGTGATTAGGCTAGAGAGGTGGCAACGCCTGAGCCAGTCTTCCTCACCTGCAAAAACCCACTGGACAGAGAGTGGTTTTATTTGGTTGCTAACTACACAACCAAATACAGGTACACGGGACCCCAGTTTCATTGTGTGAGACTGGGGTCCCGCGTACTGAAGCCAACTTCAGTGTAACTTCGCAAATTCAAGAGAGAGTGAAAGATAAAAAGAGGGAAAGGAAGAGAGTGACCAATAAACTGTATTATGTCAGTTGAATCTATTGGGTTTTTTGTTCTGTTTTTTTTTTTTTTTTTGTAGAAATAGAGTCTCGCTCTGTCGCCCAGGCTGGAGTGCAGTGGTGCGATCTCGGCTCACTGCAACCTCTGCTTCCCAGGTTCAAGCGATTCTCCTGCCTCAGCCTCCCAGGTAGCTAGGACTACAGGTGCACACCACCACTCCTGGCTAATTTTTTGTGTTATTAGTAGAGACGGGGTTTCACCACGTTGGCCAGGCCAGTTTCAAACTCCTGACCTCGTGATCCACCTGCCTCAGCCTCCGAAAGTGCTGGGATTACAGGCGTGAGCTACCGCGCCCAGCCTCGGTTATTTTTTAATCCAAGTATCAGAATTAGTAACTTTAAAAGAACAACTATGGCATTTAATTAGAACATGGATTAATCAATATCTCTTTCTTGAATAATGCAAACTAATGAGTGTTCAAGGGTGAAAATAAATTTGCTAGAGAAAAAGAAACAAAAAATCACATTGTGACTGTTGCATCTCTTACATAAAAATATTTTAAAACTAATATAATAGTAGATGTGTTAAAGTGATATCATGGATCTTTCTCCCACTTAATAAATTTTCACTATAATGATAGTCAATTATTACTTTTATAGTAACAAAATCTTTAAGGAAAACAGGTAGCATTATATTTCTGAAATCAATTAACTCTTCTGACAGAGAAATATCTTTTCTAATATTTAGAAGACAATCACTTAAGAAATCAGTTTTAACTTAATAATAATTCACCTCTCTGAAACAGAAAAAATTACATTTTATATTTTGTTCCCCTGAAAAAAATCTAAAAGTTGACACCACCTTTTGAAACCACAAGTGTGCTGTTTAACTTGTCGTCTATCAGTTTAATACTGGCAATTGACAGGAACACATTAAGCAATAATTTTGTGGGGAACAAGTTTGGAAAGCCCTGTCTGGTATGGTGGGTTTTGTGAAGCAGGTTTTCATGCAGTTGGATTCCTACATAAACCTCCCACCACAGTCACTTGGCCAGGCAGTTACCAGCATGAAAATAAACCGTTTACATTCTTCAGTTAAGCAGGCCCACACAAAATAAAAACTACTGATACCAGGACTAAGCCCTATTATAACAGGAAGGAACAACCACCTCTTCTGCTTAGGTGTAAGCAGAAGCTTAAACAAGCCATTTTTATACTAAAACCTTACATTTATAGCCAGCAAAAGAGCCCAGTCATTGAAATCAAATTCAGCTTTGTAATTCTCCATTCAGAATGACATTGTAGGAAAAACATCATGTTTCATTCTGTCATTTGACATTTTTCATATGAAGTAGGTGTGTTTCCTGTTTGAATTTCAGCCGCACACTCTTATTACGGAGCTACTCACATCCACCACAGTGATCTGAAAATAAAACTGGCTATTTTCCCAGAGACCTTGGTGCACAGAACACAGCAAGTCAGAAGTAGAATGGGATTTCAAACTTGAGACTTGCACACGTGAAAGAGAGTTTAACTAGTTAACCCCCTCCCCCTGCCCTTTTATTTTCTAAATTGAGCATACCAAGGTTCAGAGCAGTGCTCCCTGAAGCTGGCGTCCCGCCTGGGAGGGCTGACTGACGAGATCGACTTCCTCAGGTAGCTGTATGACGAGGGGGATCCGGGAGTTGCAGTCCCAGAGCTCAGACACGTCTGTAGTGCTGTCCACGGACAACAGCCGCTCCGTGGACGTGGACAGCCTCACGGCTGACGTCAAGGCGCAGGGCGACGAGATCGCCTACGGCAGCCGGGCTGAGGCTGAAAGCATGCGCCAGATCGAGTAGGAGGAGCTGCAGACGCAGGCTGGGAAGCCCGGGGATGGCCTGCAGCGCACAAAGACTGAGATCTCCGGGATGAAGGGAACATCAGCGGCTCCAGGCTGAGACTGAGGGCCTCAAAGGCCAGAGGGCTTCCCTGGAGGCCGCCATCGCAGACGCCGAGCAGCATGGGGAGCTGGCCATTAAGGATGCCAACGCCAAGCTGTCTGAGCCGGAGGCCGCCCTGCAGCGGGCCAAGCAGGACATGGCGGCAGCTGCGTGAGCACCAGGAGCTCATGAAGGTCAAGCGGGCCCTGGACATCGAGATAGCCACCTACAGGAAGCTGCTGGAAGGCGAGGAGAGCCAGCTGGAGTCTGGGATGCAGAACACGAGTAGCCATATGGAGACCACCAGCGGCCATGCAGGTGGTCTGAGCTCGGCCTATGGGGGCGTCGGCTACGGCCTGGGCTCCAGCTTTGGCTCTGGCGTGGGCTCCAGCTCCTTCAGCCGCACCAGCTCCACCAGGGCCACGGTTGTGAAGAAGATCGAGACCGGTGATGGGAAGCCGGTGTCCCATTCCTCTGATGTCCTGCTCAAGTGAACAGCTGTGGCAGCCCCTCCCAGCCTGCCCCTCCTGCGGCTGCCCCAGAGCCCGGAGGGAGGCCACTGTTCAAGGGAGCACAGGGAACCGGAGACCCACCTGAGGCTGAGCTCTAGCCCTCAGCCCAGGCGCGGGGGAGTTTACTGCTGGGGATCCCTCTTGCCCATGCCTCCAGCTGCAAAACTATTCAATTGCTTTTTTTTTTTTTTTTTTGTCCAAAATAAAACCTCAGCTAGCTGTGCCAAAAATAAGTAAATAAATAAGGCAGGGAGCTACCACAGAATCCACTCAGTAGGAGAACTGTGCTTCCTAACCCACTTGGAAGCCACGGAGAAGAACAGACTCTGAGAACCCTGATCTGCCCTCTGACTGATTAGGACTGAGGGGTGCAAGAGAAAGGAATTATTTGAGGGATCAAAAAGGCCTCATGAGCACCACTTTTACTTTTGTTTTGGTTTGGTTTTTTGTTGTTGTTGTTGCCTAGGCTGGAATGCAAGGGCGCAATCTCGGCTCACTGCAACCTCCATTGGTTCAAGCAATTCTCCTGTCTCAGCCTCCCAACTAGCTGGGACTACAGACGCATGCCACCATGCCCGGCTAATTTTTTGTATTTTTAGTAGAGACAGGATTTCACCATATTACCGAGGATGGTCTCCATCTCCTGACATCGTGATCTGCCCACCTCGGCCTCCCAAAGTGCTGGGATTACAGGCGTGAACCACCACACCCAGCCGAGCACCACTTTTTTTAATGAGACTTCTATTCATCCATTTATTATTACTTTTGTTACAAAGGTTGTGATGAGAGTGGTGGAGAGCCTGGTAGGCCATATTTCAGTGATAATAATGTAGATCTTGAAATAATTCACCTGAAAAAACCAATGAAGTGGCTTTCTTCAGTGTGTGTATCTCTGTCTATGGTAGGCGAAAATCAATACCTTGTTCCTCTAGATTTTCTGAGGAATGCCTAAATGGGCCCTATGTCGAGAATCTGCTAATAAAATACACATGCAGAAAACAGGCTTTTACAGCAACTCAACGTTCTCTGTGCTGACGTTGTAAAACAGTATTAGTGCCCTTCTCAAAGAATAACCCTGAATATCCAACTTTTTTATTGTCATCCAGATCACATGAGGCCTAAGTGATTTACTGAATGTACCTTACGATAATAGCTGTGACCATTAAAAACCCTACTATCACAAGGAGCCCTACATATATCATCCCATTTAGCCTTCCCACTAAACCTGCAAAGTAGACATGATTAATGGTATTTACAAAAGATCTGAAATTTAGAAAGGCTAAGGTACTTGCCCAAGTTTGCACAGAGGAAATTAAAGTCAAAGCTAAAGCCAGACTTCCCACTTTGCCATATTGCCTCCAGACAGCGAGACCCCAGTAGTTATCTAAGTTGCAGACCATTCTAAGCCCCACAGAAAACAAGTTTGCCATTTAAGGAATGGGCTGTGATTACAACTATTTATGAATATCATATCTTAGATACATGTTAGCTAAGGTCTGAAAGTACAAAAACCATAGCATCTCATTGCAAACAGGTGATAGAATTCAGCACCTTCATTTTCAAAAGAAGAAACTGAGGCGCAGGAAAGTAAACTATCTTTTAGCACAATCAACATTTGTGGTGCACCCCACTATGGGTGGAACTTTGTGCCAGTTTGCACATTTAGTAGGGGAGATAAAGAAACTATGCCAATTATTAAAGTAATGAGCAGAAGAGTTGTAAGGCACCATCTTCTAGGAATGTCTTCTAAGCAAACATCAAAGATGTTGTCAGATTTATATGCAAACAAGTTTATTGTAGTATTATTTATAATAGTAAAAATTTGATAGAAGCATAAATGACTAGGCCAGGCACAGTGACTCACATCTGTAATCCCAGCACTTTGGGAGGCCAAGGCGGACGGATCACCTGAGGTCAGGAGTTTGAGACCAGCCTGTCCAACATGGTGAGACTCCGTGTCTACTAAAAATACAAAAATTAGCCGGGCATGGTACAGTGCGCTGTAATCCCAGCTACTCAGGAGGCTGAGGCAGGAGCATCTCTTGAACTCGGGAGACGAAGGTTGCGGTAAGCCAAGAGAGTGCCATTGCACTCTAGCCTGGGTGACAGAGCGAGACTCTCTCTCCCAAAAAAAAAAAAGTAAATGTCTAAAAATACCAACATGGATAATTACATCAATTATGTCAGTATGGTCATGTGCTGTATAATGACATTTGAGTCAACAAACTACATATACAACCATAGTCCCATAAGATTATAATGCTATATTTTTACTGTAACTTTTCTACATTTAGAGACACAAATACTTACCACTCTGTTCCCATTGCTTCCAGTATTCAGTACCATCACATGCTCTACAGGTTTGTAGCTAGCCTAGACGCATAGTAGGCTGTACCATCTGGGTTTGTGTGAGTACACGCTATGATGCTTGCACAATGATGAAATTGTCTATGGAAGTATTTCCCCATCATTAAGTAATGCATGACTGGACACAGTGGAATGTTGAACAACCATTCAAATCATATTTTATAAGAATATTTTAACCATCTGAGAAAATGTTATTAATATAATGATAAATGAAAACAGCAGGCTACAATATTGTATATACCGTTTGAGCATAATTTCGGACTATTTCAACCAAAATGTTAACAGTGGCCAATTCTAAGCAGTGGGATATGGGCTATTATTATTTGCCTCTTCACACTCCCTATATTTTCCAAATTATCCACAATGAGCATGTATAACTTTCATAATTAGCTAAACAAGCAATATTTTTTTACAACTGCTTGGCAACCTCTTAGTAGATTACTTTCCACTGGAGCCATCTTCAAGTAAGGAAAAACAGATGAGGGCAAATAACCTAAAGATATAAACTTCATTCTTTTTGCATCAGGGCATTGTTGAAGGCTCCTGAGCAAAGACATAATAACCACAGTTGGGCTAGTGAGGGGGAACATCTGCCACGGGGCAGAGAATGGGGGAGGAAGGGACTGAAAGCAGAGGCCAATCAGGCTGTGACTGCAGTGGTCAGGGAAGCTGTCTCATGAAGGCTGAAGCAGGTGAATGCTGTGGGAAGAGAGAAAGAGACTGTGTCAGAGACATCGCAAAGGCCAGTGCTGGCTGTTTGTGGAGATGAAAGAGAAGTCACCCAGCTGGGAAAAGGAAATGCTGAACATCAGTTACAGTGTGCAATTTCAACACGGCCCCTGGGACTTTGTACTGAGTAAATGAAACATAGGCATGGGGGAGAAGATGTGAATTAATAAACCTTCCACAAGAACTATTTCTCCTTAGCTTAACAAGCCAGGAGCTGCCATCTGACTCATGGTTAATTTCATTCTGGTCATTCTGAATTGCATTACTGACATCATGGCTGTGCAGTGGAAGATATAATAGAATCAACACTCTAATCACTCCTAGCCATGCGCAGCACGGTTCCCGGACAGAAAAGAAGAGCTGCCAAATGCCTTGACACTTATTGTTTTCCTCTTCTTCTTGCTCTTGCCCATTTTTTTTTCTTTTTTAGCTCTACAATTTGCAGTTTTCCCTAACAACTGACTATCAGAGTCACACCAAGGAGGGCTTAAAAATATGGACAGAAACAAAGCTACTAGAAACATGTGCATTGAAATATTCACAGTGCCATCTGTAGGCAGTGGAATTCATGGTAATGAGTGTTGCTTCTATTTAACCATGTTTCTTAAGACTCTTCCAATTAATGTGTATTAAATTTTGGAAAGAGAAAAAAGGTAGTTTTAAAATGTCAAACCGTGCAAAAAAAAAAAGTTTTTTAACAGTGGCTGGGGCACCAGAGCTGCAACAGGAGCACTGGTGTTTATGGTTGACTACAGTGCTAATGCTGGCAAGCAAGTCACTTAAACATAGCAGCTGCAACTCAGGCAAGCCTATTCTTCCACCTGTTCTCACTTTAGAGGCCTCTGCGCTATGGCTCCTTTTAGGTCCTAGGGCTTCTTCATCTGTTCATAGCCTCAGCTTATCCTCCACTGGACGTTTCCACCATCCTTGAACATCTCCCACGGAGTATTGGAGTTTTAAACTGCCTCTTTCCTTATAGACATAAAAGCTTTGCCCGATTAAAGATTCCTACTATTTGGCAGGCTTTCTATTGTTGCAGTGATGATGATAATGTTACTGTTTTGAACTTGGAGCTTCGCTTACTCCCTCAAATTACACATACAGATTGCCTATCATCTCAGATAAGGGCATATGTAGCATATAAACAAATGTTCATATACCTTTATGAGCTGCAAGGCTAATCAATGTCTTAGAAGAACTAGAACAATTAGTTTCCTAAGGTGTAAGAACATATGGCAATACTGAAGATTCACTCTTTCAACCAAAATTTACTGACCTTAATGATATGCTAGGCACTGTGCTTGGGACTGAGGTGGAGCCAGGGATGCCAAGATGAACAAAACAGGGCACTTACAGCCAGTGGCAGAAAGAGAATTCAGCTCTTGCATTTCAGAATAATAAATGCCAGAATGAAACTCTCCAGAAGACACTTTGAGGAGCTCAAGGCAGGGTACCTCTAGCTGAAGAGAAGAACAGCAAGGCTCTCATAGGAGCTGATGCAGCTAGTTCCAAAGGATGGATGTGATTTTCAAAGAGCCATAGGTGTACCTGGAAGAGGGGCAGTGCATGTGGAGGTCCGTAGTCTCACAGCCATAGGCTATGTGGCATGCAGGAAAAGGATTTGGAAGGTGATCAAGCTGATAAGTCATGTGGAGAAGTTTGAACTTCATATTCCAGACCATAAAAAGTCACTGAAATCTTCCAAGCAAGGAATAACCTGGACAGATTCCTATTTTAACCATGTGGCACATGGGCTAGAAAAGGCAGAGAAGAAAATAGGCAAAAGGATGCAGAAGGTAACATTAGAAAAGAGGCTTTCAGTGGGGGTGGTATTGCCTCCTGAGCAGTGTTCTAGAAATGTATGAGATATCCTGACTGTCCAAACGGTCACAGTGGCATTTAGTTGTCAGAGGCTAATAATGCTAGATGTACTGCAATGGGCAACACAGTCACACATATGGAAGAATTCCCTTGTCTCACGTGACTTTCAAATATACCACCAGACAATCATACAGGTCAAAAACCTGTTAATTATGATCTCAGCAGCCCAGAATATAATTCCACTTTGCACGTAAACATAAAGTGCTATGTATAAATTTTATATGTGCTATAAAGATTGATATATAAATCAATGTAATAAAGTTAAGAGTCCAGAAATACATCCTTACATTTTTGGGCAATTGATTTCGATGCCCATAAATGTAAGAGTGTATTTCTGGACTCTTAATTGTATTGTATTTTAAATTTTATTGAATTTATTAATGTAAGAGTATATTTTTAGAGTCTTATTTTTCTTGGTGTCAAGACAATTCAATAGGAAAAGATTAGTATTTTCCACAAATAGTGCTGAGTGTACTGGATACACACAGGCAAGAGAATTAAGTTGGACGCCTACCTCAAAACTTATTCCAAAATTAACTCAGAATGGATTAAAGACAAAAATATAAGAGCTAAAACAACAAAATTTCTAGAAGAAAATATAGCCAAAAGTCTTTGTAATTTTGAATTAGGCAATAAGTTTTTTAGATGGGACATCAAAAGCATAAATAATAGAAGGAAAAATAGATGAGGTAGATTACTTCAAAACCAAAAAACTTTTGCATTTCAAGTAAAACCTTCAAGAAAGTGAAAAGAAAAAGCACAGAATGGTTTATATTGCAAAGCATGTATCTGAGAAGGATTTAGAATCCAGAATATGTTTTAAAAAAAAACAAAACCCCCTATGACTCAAAAATAAAAAAAAGAAATAACCCATTTTTAATGGGCAAAGAATTTGAATAGATATTTCTCCAAAGGTATATACAAATCGCCAATAAGTTCATGAAAACATGCCCAAGACCATTAGTCATTAGGGATATAAAGTAAAACCACAATGAGATATAACTTCACACCCTTTAGGATGGTTGTAATTTTAAAAACATGAACAGTAACACGTATTGAGGAAGATGCAGAGAAATTGGAATCTTCATACATTGCTGGTGGGAATGCAAAGTGGTGCAGCTGTCTTGAAACACAGTCTGGCAGTTCCTGAAAGTGGTAAACACTGAGGTGCCATATGACCCAGCAATTACACTCCCAGTATGTATCCAAGAGACTTGAAAATGAACGTCCACACAAAAACCTGTACACAAATGCTCATAGCAACGGTACTCATAATATCCAAAAAGTGAAAACAGTCCAAATGGTATCAGTTGAATACTATGAATGAGTGAAGAAAATATGGTGTAGCCATATAATGAAATATTATTCAGTCATAAAACAGAAATGAAGGACTGATATGTGATGCAACATGGATGAACTTTGACAATATTGTCATTAGTGAAAGAAGCCAGATACAAAAGGCCACATATTGTATCACTGCATTTATGTGAAATGTCCAAAATAGGCAAATCCATAAAGAAAGTAGATTAATGAGGATTTCAGGTTTTCTAATTCTGGAAAAAGAAAAGGAAATAAAAGAAAGTAGATTAATGGTTGCCAGGAGTTGGGGGGAGGAGCAACGGGGAGTAACTGCTCATGAGTATCACATTTTTTAGGGGGTAATTTAAATGTTCTGAAATTAAATCAGTGTGATAGTTTCACAATTCTGTTAATATACTATACTAAAAAAACACAGAAATATACACTTTAAAATGATTAATTTTATAGTATGCAGATTGTACTTCACTTTCAAAAATTATATGTGCTCAATTTTTCAGAAAGGCAACCAATATACAAATCAAGGAAAGATGGTCGGGTGCAGTGGCTCACACCTATAATCCCAGCACTTTGGGAGGCAGGCGGATCACCTGAAGTTGGGAGTTCGAGACCAGCCTGCCAACATGTTGGAACCCCATCTCTACCAAAAATACAAAAATTAGCCAGGCGTGGTGGTGGGCACCTGTAATCCCAGTTACTCAGGAGGCTGAGGCAGGAGAATCACTTGAATCCAGGAGGCAGAGGTGGCAGTGAGCCGAGATCACACTATTGCGCTCCAGCCTGGGTGTCAAGCGCAAAACTCTGTCTCAAAAAAAAAAAAAAAAAAAAAAAATCAAGGAAAGATGGTATTAGGTTTAGTTTGGAAGTTTACAAGGGTTGTTTACCATTTCACAAAACCACTTCACCACAAACCCTGTCAAGTAGTATTTGAGTCACCAACACTCACACTTTATGGTTTATGGCTATGGAGATCACAGCGACTCTGCACAGATGCAAGTTTGAGTATTTCATTATATTGTTCTTGAGCATTTACAGCTTAAAGAGCATTTTTTACTATAAATTAATTGCCTTCTAGTTCTTCTTCATATTATAGTGAGTGCACTATATTCATTTTTCTTGAATAATGTTTGTGGGTTGGTTAAGTTATCTGTGAGCTTAATTTCAGCATAGAAATGGGCAGAATGCCCCATCACATTTGTAATGCAATGTGTGCTATTAAAAGGTGGCATTAAGGCTAATAGAACTGAGGACCACTGACCTATTTTCAGGTCAGTCCTTCATTACACACACGTCCAGTCACAACCGTCATTTAATTACAGCTCAGGGTCTTCCTCTTTTCTCCTCTGCACATAAAATTCCAAACAGGTAAAACCACAGCAACCACAGCTTTTGGCATTTCCCTAGACTAAAGCCTTCATTCATCAGACCTCTGCCCCTGGAATTATAAAGATTTTCTTGTAAAGAGTTTAAATTGCTTTCCATCCTCGCTGTCATTCAGTTTCCCCATGCGTTCATGGTTTGAGAGGTGATTTTTAGCTGATTGATCTAGGTACATTTTCTCCCCTGCTTAGGTTAAAAAATTAAAATATGGAGGCGACCTGGGGGAACCATTGTTTATTCTCAAAGGATGCAATCTTCGTGTCACTGTGCAAGTGAAATGTCTCTCCCCCAGGGCATCGGGTAGGGCTGTTAGCATTTTTAATTTCTGAGGTCATAAGTGTCACACTGGGGACATTTAAACAAACTTCCTCAGCTTGGGCTGATACAAGAGATATAGAGGAGCAGCCTGGATTGCAGAGAGGGAATTGGCCCACCAATGAGACGGCCGGTGTTGGCCTGGTACGGGGGCTCACACATGTAATGCCAGCACTTTCGGAGGCCAAGGCAGGCAGATGGCCAACATGGTAAAACCCAGTCTCTACTAAAATACAGAAAATAATCAAATGTGGTGTCACGTGCCTGTACTCCCAGCTACTCAGGAGGCTCAGGCAGGGGAATCACTTGAACCCAGAAGGCAGAAGTTGCAGTGAACCAAGATCACACCATTGCACTCCAATCTGGTGACAGAACATGACTCCATCTCAAAAAAAAAAAACAAAAAAAACAAGGGCCGGTGTCCCAGTCTGGATTCATGCTGTATTATTATTGAACCAGTCACTTTCTCTTTTTCCAAAATTCTCTTTTTGCATCTGTAAGAGGAGGATATTAATGCCTAAATTTCCTGCCTTACAGACTCATGATAATCAAATGTGAAAATATTTATAGTGTTTTATGTCTATTCACTTATTCATTTATATGTCCCAAGTGCCACCTACCTACCATCAGGCCCTGACTTGGTATCAGGGACACTACAGTGCCCACAACAGACACAGCTCTGACTTCATGGAACTCAGAGACCAAAAGAGACACAGACGCTAATGAATAATGACACAATTAATTAATTTATTATATAACATGCTCCAAAGGAAAAGGGTAGAGTGCTATAATAAAAGTTTACAGTGGCGAGATAGGGTCTAAACTCATTCACAGATCAGAAGTGATGCTCAGAATGAGACCTGAGGGGTTAATCAGAGCAGCCTAACAGGAATTGCAAAAATATGGTCTAATGATTTTCTTTAAAATACTGATTCTTGAATCTCACTCCCAGAGATGTGGATTCAGAAGCTCCATGAAAAAGCCTGAGGAGTTGTGTTTGTGCTTTTATTTTGTTAAGTTTCCCAGGTGATTCTCATGTGTAGCCAGGCATGGGAACAACTGAGCTAGGCAAAGAGTGGGGGAAGAACAAAACAGAAGAAACAGCTACTTTGAAGACCCAGAGGTGGGGCAGACGCCTACTGCTAGATGAAAACCAACTGCAGCACAGGTAGAGGCATCTTCTGGAAGCTTCTTAGTAGAATCTCAGGCCCCATTCTTGACCTAAGGAGGCAGAAACTGCATTTTCACAATATTCCCAGGTGGGTTTTATTTATGTATTTATTTAAGCCGCAGGCTCCACTTCCAGTGACTTTTTTTTTTTTAATGTCTGTTAAAATACCTAGAAGCACTGGGTAGGAGAATTAAAAGAACCTTGAAGGAAGAGTCCTGGCATATCTGTTCTGGTATCCTTAGTTCCCAGCACATATAAGGCACTTGGTAAACATGGTTTAAATCAAATTGCACAAATGTACATTTTCATTATGTGGAAACTGCCAAATCCAGAGATTAGTAAGACTGATGAAAAATTAATCCTTCTTCATATGGAAATGGGCAAAGACATATTCTACTGAAGAGCTGGGAGACTGGCACAGTCTTTTGACAGGGCAGTCTGGCAAAGGGCACCAGAACATAAAACATGTATGCCCATTAACTTGGTAACTCCCCTCCAAGGAGATTAGCCTAAGGAATTACACAGACATGTCTGCAAAATATACATCCATGGTAGCATTGCTTATGAGAAAAAATTGAAAATAGCTTCAATTTCCATTAAAAGGCAATTAAACCATTGTTGTACATAAAATGAACAATTCTCTAGCTCTTTAAGACGACATCGATGACATATACTGTCTTGGATATGTGGTATCACTGATACATTAGGTTTCACAAAGGTCATAAAAGTATCTCAGTTTTGTGATATATATTTCTTCCACCTCCTTCATCTCTTCCACCTTTGCTACCCCTGAAAGAGTAAGACTAACCCCTCCGCTTCCTCCTCCTCCTCAGCCTACTCAACATGAGGAGTATGAAGATGAAGATATTTATGATGATCCACTTCCACTGAATAGAATATATATTTTCTATTTCTTATTTTCTTCATAATTATATTTTCTTTTCTCTAGCTTATTTTATTGTAAGAATACAGTACATAATACATATGCAAAATATGTGTTGACCATTTATGGTATTGGCAAGGCTTCTGGTCAACAGTAGGCTATCAGTAGTTAAGTTTTTGGAGGGTCCAAAGTTATATGCAGATTTTAGGCTGCACAGGGGTTGGCACCCCTAGTCCCCAGTGTTGTTCAAGGGTCAACTGTATTTACAATTGGTATATTTTTTTGCTTATAGGAGATAAAAGATATATTCATGTTCATAAAAGAAAACAAAACCCTCCACTTCAGAAAGTGGAAACTACTCTATTTGCCTCATAGAATCTGCAGGACACAGTGAAGAGAATGAAAAGCAAGAGAGAGGAAGAGGAGAAAAAGGAAGAGACAGAGGAGAAGGGGGATGGTGTCTTGACAATCTTACATCTCCATCCAGGTAGACCCAGCCCTGGCTGCACATTAGAATCACCTGAGAAGGCTTCTGACATCTCTGATGCCGGGTTCCTATCAGACCAATTCAATATAAATCTCTTGGAAATGTGGCTGGACATTATTATTTCTAAAAGCTCCCCCGGGTGATTCTAATGTGTATCAAGGCTGTGAACCCTTGGAGACTGGCCTGACAGACCAAGGACACCTGTCCATCATCTACCTGCATGTGACGTTGTTCAGGGTGCCACAGCTCTCACCAACAACACCAATTCAAGTGCAGCCTGTAGGAAAAAAGATAACTGGAGGCATGAAAGACTGATCAAATCACCTTCTAAGCCAAGCTGTTCATCAGTATGAAGGGCCTCCCCCTCAATTGCTCTGAAAGTCAGAGCACAGGGGAGCCAGCATGGGTTGACGTTGGGGTTATTCCAGGAGGCAACCTGGAGGTCTGATTGTTTGTGAGCAGGAAGAACTTCCATATAAAAGTACAATGCTAGGTTCATATCTTGAGAAATTATAAAATTTCCTCTTATCTCTTTCTCCTTCTCTGTTCATACCACCATATGAACTTGTTCCCGCTCAACAAGTCAGTGGAAATGGAAACACTGTATCAAAGTTCTGGATTCTTTAAGTACCAGCAGGTTGCCTGTACTGTCATAGGTCAGGCACCATTTGAGACCCACCAAGTCCAGGGTGTGTCTCAGGGAATTCGAGCATCAAGGAGATCCCAACAAAAATGCCCTTTTTCTGCATATCTTCACTGTCCTAAAAATGTCCCCTCAGTCATTTCTCAACCTGCTTTCCAACAGACTCCTACTTTCCAGGTCACTGGAAATCCTGGTGTGCTCCTCTCCACCAGGTAACATTAGATTCTGTCCGCTTCCATCTGTGAACTGGGTGAGTCTTCATATCCAGCTGAGACGCGATCACTGTTTGTGATTAGATGGGCAGCTTGCTAGCTGACAAAGTAATAGAATTTCTTCTCTTCTAGTGCCAAAAAGGATTGCCTGGGTGCTTTGAGCCTGGTGGACCAGTATTTCAATTTGATTTTTGGTTAGATACAGTTGTGTTTTTCTCTGTTCATGTCCAGTGGTTAAGTAGGGTTTCCTGCTCAGATAAGTCCTAAGTCATTAAAGGATGGCAGAGAAAGGCAACCCCATTACATGTTAACAGTTGTCAGAGGCTGCTGGCCACGAGTCACTGTGCTCAGCTTATTATGAGTTAACATAAAGTTGATTTATTCAAAACTGTGTTTAGGAAAAAGTGACAAGTCTCCCAAACCGTAAATAATTATATATCTTTTCTTTAATAATAATAGCGGCTAATGTGAACCTAATTGAAAAGTTTTCTTGGCAGGAGAAGAATATTTACAAATTAAATAGCAAAGATTGAGGTGGCTACAACTTTAGGACTTTTAGCCAAAGGCAGTTTTGTTTATATGGCATATATTTTGTTACCACTGATGGGAGAACTGGAGTAAGGTGGAGGGAAGAATAATCAGGAAGAAAGAGACAGCAAAGAGTGGGTTGGGATAAGCCCTTAAGGATGTTTAGAATGCGTACACACTTGATGCCAACTTAAACTGTTCCAGTTTGGCCAGTTAAACTCTACAGGGACATCCCACATCACCCACACATGTGGCATGATGTTCATCACCAAGCACTGTTCTACGGTTACTACATTAATAATAGAGGAAGGGAAAAAGACTCTGGATAAGGGTGAAGGAGGAAAGATAGGCTTTCAGATCCTATTTGGAAAAAGATGAAGAGCCAAGAGTAGATTGCCGCGGGGGTTGGAAGAGGCATTCACTGCTGGTGACCAGAGCATGTGGCCATGGAAGCTGGCATCCTGGCTCTTCCAATGCTGGTTTCGGAGCCTTGGATAAATTCCCCAGCTAGCCTGACAAGCCAATGTCCTCTTCTGTTAAGGATACCACTCCTTTCAGGTGTTGTTTCTAAAATTGTTAAGTGCAGACTCTGCAGCTATGCTGTACAGTATAATAGCCACTGGCCACATATGACTATTTAAATTCAAATTAATTAAAATTAAATTTAAATTTAAAATTCAGTTCTTCAGTTGCACTAGACACATGTCAAGTATTCAATAGCCACATGTAGCTAGTGGCCATTGTATTACACAGCACAGAAAATATTTTCATCGTCACAGAAAGTCTGCTGGGCAGTGCTGCCCAGCAGGCCAGTCTCCAGAGCTGCTTAGAATGGAGTCACATCCCAGCTCTGACAGCAGCTGTCACTTTTGACAAATGTCTTAACTGCTCTGGACCTCAATTTCCTCATCTTCACCTTGGGAGTGGTTAAAAATAGTACCTCTTTCACAGGGCTGTTGTTAGACTACACAGACAGCCCTAGCTTACGATGGTTCTACTAGTGACGTTTCCACTTTTATAGTGCAGATATGATACACATTCAGTAGAAACCACACTTCTCCCACAATGCTGGGAAGTGGCTGTGAACCACAGCTCCCAGTCACATATTTTCAACTTGGGATATTTTAAACTCATAATGGGTTTATCAGGTACCCTATCATACGTCAAGAACTGCGTATAAATCGGTTAAAATTATGGCAGGTACATAGTAAGCATATATAAGTGACACTGTTATTTAGGTGAGGATTATCTAGATTTTTTTAAGCACTATGATTTGCATTTCAGATATATAGCCATTTAATCTCTCAGTTTTTAGCCTCCCAAAAGAGGCTTTTCTCTTTGTGTGTGTGTGTGTGTCTATTTTACCCCCTTTCTGCGTACAACAGAATGATGCCCAGAATTCAGAATAATAAGGAGGCCGTTTCAGTCCTGTAATGTGTCCCAAGAGGAGTTCACGCCTTTTTATTTGAAGATTTCTCACTAAATTAATAGAATGGGGACCCTGGCCAGACCCAAACCACAGGCAGGGAGGATTTACCAACTCTTGCCTATGACACGCAATACAAATTAAGCATGCTCAGTACTAGCCTCTGAATGTGGAGGCTTATTTATTAAAACACTCTTCAGACATCAAAATAGGAAATGCAGTTTGCAACAAGAGCAGTTTTGCTCTTGTTGCTCAGGCTGGAGTGTAATGGCACAATCTCGGCTCACTGCAACCTCTGCCTCCCAGGTTCAAGCAATTCTCCTGCCTCAGCCTCCCGAGTAGCTGGGATTACAGGCATTCGCCACCACGCCTTGCTAATTTTGTATTTTTAGTAGAGACGGGGTTTCTGCATGTTGGTAAGGCTGGTCTTGAACTCCCAATCTCAGGTGATCTGCCTGGGCCTCCTCAAGTACTGAGATTATGGCCGTGAGCCACCACACCCAGCTGAGGCTGTGCTTCTTAAAGAGAGAGGGGCCATGACCTCATGGATCTCTTTAACGCAGAGCATAGTAAAATGGGCTCTCCTGGGGCTGATTCGAGACACCAAGCATCCTGGCCCTCTCTTCCAGAGAAGGCAAAAAAGAATGGCAGCAGGTCCAGCAGCCTGACTTGGCACAGGGATTTTATGTCATCAACCTAAGCTTCAGATCTCAGAGAGAGGAACTGTCTCAGACAGGTCAACCCCACACGTGACTCAAAGAACAATGATGACCCAACAGTCCAGATAGACCTGAAAGTTTGTAAACCATCTAACCCCTACGTTGAGGAATACTTTTATTCTTGTTCAGGTTTGTCAAGCAGAGTTTCCCATTTCTTTTTCAGATCGAACTAAAGGCCATTTCGATAGCCTCTTTTCCCCTTCTAGATCACTCTTTCAGCAAAGACATTCCGGGCATCATGGCAAAATGGTTCCTTGATGTTGACTCACACCGTCCTTTGTATACTCACATCTAAATATCACTCTGTGATTTCATCTAGTAATAGACACCATATTAAGGACTGAAAATGTAGCAGAATTAAAAATCTTCGGAAGGAGATGTCCTTCTGAAGGTCTTTTAAAATCTTCTTATATTATACTAAAGAAGAAAAAAATCAGAATAGCTTATTCCTAAAAGAATGATATGAGGTCACAGACAACCTTGCATGTGGACATGCACACACAACCCACGGCTTTCACTGCTGTGAGACAAAATTCAAATCTCTTTGAGAAGGAGGACTTGAACAATGCTGCTGAGTGCTTGTGATTGGCCAAGTGAGAGAGATGAAGGCTTGAAATGTGTTCATTGGATTTAGCAAAATGGAAGCTGTTGATGACCTCAGCAAAAGGAGTTGTGGTGGCAAGGGACATGTTCCCGCAAGGGCAAGTTGTGGTGGCAAGGGCAGAATGGGGAAGGCCAATGGCTGACAAGCTGTGAGAGAGTGGACACAGTTGAGGGGAGAGTAGCTATACAGTATAATAGCAACTGGCCACATGTGACTATTTAAATTCAAATTAATTAAAATTAAATTTAAATTTAAAATAGTGTGGCCTAGTGCTGGTGGATGCTTTTACTTGTTAGTTTTATGAGATGGACCTGTTGAGGATAATTAGCATTCTTAGGAGAGTCCATGAAATTAACAGAATTAGTTGCCTCTGGGAGAGTCAACGAGAAGAGAAAGCAAACCAAGCTATCAGAAACCGATGTCACGGAACTGAGGTCTTTGCTTCCATCTTTCAAGTAAGGATGTTGGCTTGAGCTTTGTGTAGCAACTGGGAGAATCTTGCCTCTTGGCACTTGGTGATTTGATTCTGCTGTTTTAAAGCTGGTTCTGCAACCAAGTAGGAGCTTTCCCTAGGCCTGAAAATTGTATTTCCAAAGTGAAAAGAAAGCTAATCGTAATGTTAATTCAGTGGAGGGTACAGACCCTAAAACAGTTTCCCATAATGGAGATGCATGGAAACGTAACTACAAAAACCGAGGTTATTTCTGCATGGTCAGAACAGGAGCATGCATGTTATTCTGGGAGCTTCTGCGTTTCCTTTTGTTTTTTAGTTACATAATTCTTTTCTGATTTTAAAGGAATATATCCTGACCACAGAAAAGATAAAAATATTAGGTTGGTGCAGGAGTAATTGTGGTTTTTCGCAATTTTGAAAGAAGAAAAATCAGAATAGCTTGATGTTGACTCACACTGTCAATTTGAAAAGATTGCAAAACCTAATGCACCAACCTAATAGATATCATTCCTAATCCCACCACTCAGATTCTCCATTTTTAACATTTTACCGTATTGCCTTTAAAAGAGAGTGAAATTAAATGATATCCTTTATTGCTGTAGTTGTTTTCATTTATCCTGAGTAATTTTTAATGTCATTACATGTTATTTTTTCAGAGACAGGGTCTTGCTCTATCACCCAGGCTGAAGTACAGAGGTGTAAATCACAGCTCACTGCAGCCTCGAACTCCTGGGCTCAAGCAATCCTCCTGCCTTAGTCTTCTAAGTAGCTAGGACTACAGGTGTGCCACCATGCCACCTTATTTTTTTTTCTTTTGGTAGAGATGGGGTCTGTCTGTTGCCCAGGCTGGTCTTGAACTCCTGGCCTCAAGTGATCCTCCAACCTTGGCCTCCCAAAGTGCTGGGATTACAGGCGTGAACCACTGCATTTGGCCAATAAGTATTCTTTTTAAACAATATTTTAACTGTTGCTTAATATTTTATTCTTTGAATGCCTCAGAATTCATTTAACTGTGTCACCATATTGAGAAATGTAGGTTATCTCCACCTTTTTTACCACTGTAAATAATATTGCAATTAATGCCTTTGAAATCAATCTTTTGCTGCACCTGATTATTTCCTCATGATGTAGCTACTTTCCAAAAACATTTATATCAGTTTATAGTCCCACTATCACAGTGTGGATGTATCATTTCTTTGATGTCTCATTAGCAATGATTATTTTTATTTTTTTAAGCTTCCCATGTTAATAAGTGAAAATATCTCCTTTTCTTGGCATTTCCTTGAATATTAGTGATAATGGATATATTTTTACATATTATTGAATATTTTATTTGCATAAACAATTGTTCCTTACCTTGCTCTATGAGGAATACATTCAAACTTAAGAGCTTGCAGTCTGGAAAAATTTTAACTCAACAGTTTAGAAGCAAGCACTAATCAGTTGAATAGCTTGTAGGCTGGAAATTCATTTAAAAAGTCACCAAACAACATCTGGCATTCTTTTGTGAGCAAGGGCTGTTAGCATTGAAAAATGTTCTCCTAGTTTCAGATATCCTAATGGAAAGACATAATGATAGGAAGGAACCTGCCTCCGGAGAAGAATTCTCTGGACCATGGATCCAAAATGTGCCCTGAGGGACTGTGCAGCACCATCCTCAAAGGAGACGCCAGAAGGTAGAAACAGACAGTGTGCTCCTGGGCAATGCAAATCTCTATTTTTCTAAAAACGTTTTACTTTCCCAGACTGTCAAAGGTCTCAACTATTTTCCTTCCAGATTTAAAAACAAAAAAAAGAAGCAGCAAACTAAAAATTAAAAATTTAGCTTTTATGTTGCATCCTCTATGATTTATGAGGTTTTCACTGCTCTGATTAGGTAAAAGACCGAGGTCTCCAAGGAGCTACATGGAACCTCCACATTGATAAGTATAGCTCTAAGCCTAACTAAATTTTAATATTTTTTAATATTTTATTGCATTTTAGGTTTTGGGGTACATGTGAAGAACATGCAGGATTGTTGCATAGATACATACATGGCAATGTGGTTTGCTGCCTTCCTCCCCATCACCTATATCTGGCATTTCTCCCCATGCTATCTCTCCCCAACTCCCCACCCCGCACTGTCCCTCCCCTATTTCCCCCTGACAGACCCCAGTGTGTGATGCTCCCCTCCCTGTGTCCATGTGTTCTCATTGTTCAACACCCACCTATGAGTGAGAACATGCAGTGTTTGATTTTCTGTTCTTGTGTCAGTTTGCTGAGAATGATGGTTTCCAGATTCATCCATGTCCCTACAAAGGACACGAACTCATCGTTTCTTATGGTAGTCCTCCCTTATTCACAATTGTGCTTCCCATGGTTTCAGTTACACATAGTCATCTGAGGTCCAAAAATATGAAATGGAAAATTCCAGAAACAAACAACTCAGAAGTTTTAAATTGCATGCTGTTGTGAGTAGCATGATGAAATCTCACACCATCCCACTCTGTCCCACCCAGGACATGAATCGTTCCTTTGTCCAAGGTATCCACACTATGGACTACCACACTCCCCCTCAGTCCCTTCGTGGCCATCTCAGCTATCAGATCGACTGTACATTGTATCACAGGGCTTGTGTTCAAGTCACCTTTATTTTACTTAATACTTGCTCCAAAGCGCAATAGTAGTGATGCTGGAATATTGTTATTCTATTTTATTATTAGTTATTGTTGTTAATCTCTTACTGTGCCTAATCTATTAAACTTTATCATAGGTATGTACATATAGGAGAAAACAGTATATATAAGATTCAGTACTATACACAGTTTCAAAGATCTGCTGGGGGTCTTGGAATTTAGCCCCTGCAGATAAGCGGGAAATACTATATGCTATTGTAGATTTTAAATTTGTGTTTCCCTTAACTTAATGAGCATAAAAGCATTTTTAAATAGAGATAATTTATCTATAATTAGATATAATTATTTTTAGATAATATAGTTTTCCAAAAAAATTTGTAGAGACATGCAATGAAAAGAGAGTTTTCTCATTTGCAAAATCTGGGACTTGGACCAGATGGTGTCCAAGGTTTTGTGTTCTGTAATTTTATGCACACAGTAGTTAACAAAGTCATCTTACATTTAAATAGATGTCTCAAGATAGCAGGAATTATCACCAACTACTATTGTAAATGATATCTTTTTAAAAAGAAACACTTGTGCCCAAGACTCTTCTAGGTATTGTAGAGAACCATTTATTCTACAAATATTTGTTGACTACCTACTGTGTACAAGTACCTGCTCTAGTCACTGGGGATTCAGCAAAGAATGAGACAGACAAAATTCCTACCCTCAAGGTGTTTGCAGTCCACAGGGAAGAGACAGACATAAAAATATAAACAAATAAATGTCAAATCAAGATAAATTACTCAAACCTAAATGAATAAGTAAATAAGTGGATAAATGGATAAATAGATGATAAACAGAGATGATAGATGATAGATAGATAGATAGATGGGTAGACAGATGATAGATAGATGACTGATAGATACACAAATAGATACGTAGATAGATGCACAGATAGATACACAGACAGATAATGAGGGAAAGAGTACAAGAGACCACAGAGAAACCAGGGCCACTTTTAGCTCAAGTGGTCCAGCTGGACCTCTCCCTGCAGAGATGACATTTCAGCTGAGACTGGAAGCATGAAGAGAAGTCATGCAAAGACCTGGGGCAAGAGATTTCAGATAGAGGAAATAAGTGCAAAGTCCCTGTGACAACAGAGAGCTTGATGTACTTCAAGAACAGAAAGGAAGTCAGTAGTGGCTGAACCAAGAAAGAGGGTGGTAGGAGATGAACTTGGAGATGAAGTAGATACCAGATTATGTAGGGTCCTGGAGGACATTGTAATGACCTTGGATTTCATTTCATTTGCAATACAAAACCATTGCAGGGCTTTAAGAAGACATCCTAGCTCTCAAGTGTTTAACAAGCTGCACAAGGCAATTGATTAATACATGTTGAGTTGAGGGTCCTACAGGAAATCAGAGAAGAGGAGGCTCACGTGATTAACACACATTTAATGACAGATGGAGTATAGCTGAGTCCCAAAGGAACATGGAAGTGTGGATAACTTCAGAGAAAAAGGTGAGGGAAACAGGAAAGAGAAGCTAAGAAGTGGGAATCAGTATAGTCAGTGGGGAGACCTGCTTGCCTCACGTTGGACCGTCACTCACTTCATGTCCATCTCCCAGGCCAGCCTGAGGGCTCCTGGAGGGCAGGAGTTATCATTTTCTTCTTTTTGCCTCTACATTTTGCACACACAGTGCAGACATTAACTAGGTGCTCCATATTTATAGAAATTCACTGCAGATGGTGTAAATTGAGAACAGTAAAGCCAAGAGTAGAGTGAGGCTGGTGTGTTGGAGTCAGGCTTTGTTGAGAACTGAAAATTCGTGGAGCATTTGTAATAACCTGTTTCGACGAAATTAAAGTTCTGCTTGTCCATTTAGTGTTGTATCACATGAAACAGCAGTTCTTGACATTTAGAAAGGTCTAGCTGGAATTATCTGACTTAAAAAGCAGACTCTTTCAATAATAGAAATTTCCTTTGGGTGCAATGAAATAAATCTCAAAAGAAACAGGTGGCCAGCCCCCCACAAGAGCAAAATCTAAAGTGTAAGAGAAGCCTGGCTGTGGGTTAAGATACAGAGAATAGAGAAAACAAAAGTCATTTCAACTATGAGCTCCAAACCCACGGGCACAAAGTCAGTTATCCGAATTGCAGTTATTGACTTGGGAGGAAGTATCTCATATGGACAACTCTATTTAGCATGTCCAGAGTGAGTAGCTGCAGGGATGCATTCAGTTAAAGATTTTCCTGCACAACCCTGGGGAAGCCAACGCATTAATATTAATGTGAACAAATTCATTTAGGAGACTCCTGCTAGAACTGGGCTTCTCCAGGTCAGGCTGAGGAAACTCCCATTGAGGCCACAACACTAGGAAGACTTTCGAGATTAGGTCATCTTTCTTCCCTCAGATCCTGCAAGGAAAAAATATGTTTAGAAGGACCACGATCATATAGCCAACTAAGCAAATGCCTAATTCTCTTCTGGAGATTATCCCAAGCCTGAGATAACATTATATGCAGAAAATATAGGCTGCTCCATTCATCTTCTTAAATGGAGCAGTAGGGAAAGCACTGGCTTGGAAGCCAGGAGACCTGCCATCACTTGGGTATGGACTTGTATAAGCCACTTCAGGGCTCAGGCTTTGAAGCTGCTCCTCTGAAAGCTGCTGGGTGAATGACTCTACCGTGAATATTCTTGACAGACAGTAGGTACATGTAGTTTGGGTTAAGTTTTTGTTTAATTAGGGACAGAATTTTTACAAAAGCATATAAACGCTCAGCTGAGTGTTTTTAGGAAAAGAGAGATGGCAGTTTGCCATAGAGTACAGAAATATGAAGAGAGACATGTCTAAGATAAGAATGCTCTTAGAAGATGGAATAATGTTCCCCAGAGATGTCCATGTTCTAATCTTCAGAATTTGTGACTACGACAAAGGGAACTCTGCAGAGGTGATTAAGTTAAGGATCTTGAGATGAGGAGATTATCCTGGATTAGATAGTAGACCTGATATAATTACAAGGATCCTTATAAGAGGGAAGGAGGGGGTCAGAGAAGAGAGAAGATACTATGCTTCTGGTTTTGAAGAAGGAAAGGACCACAAGTCAAGGAATGCAGGTGACCTCTAAATTCTAGAAGCTGGAAAAGGCAAGGAAATAGATTGTCCTCTGGGACTTCCAGAAGGTACACAGCCCTGCAGAACTCAGAGCTATAAAATATCAAATCTGTTGGTTTTGGCCACTAAATTTGTAGCCGTTTGTTACAGCAGCCAGAGAAACCAAATACGGAGGGAGTTCTGTGAGATATGTGATAGCATTTCTCTATTTTGTCAAAAAGCCTTCAGGAAAGCCCCCTTTTCCTTCAGTATCTTAGGAGTCCAGTTAGTGTCTCTGTCTTGGGTGTAAGGATAGGCTGAGATGGGCATCCAGCCAGAGTGGGTGCAGATTGTCTTCTGAGGGCTCAGATTACACATGGCATGAAGGTGCCAGGCTGGGATGATCTCAAATACAACTATTTTATGATTTTATTATTTCAGAATGGCCTCTACAATCACATTTGGGGTGAGGAGACCAGAACTTTTTTGCAAAAAGCCACCTTACACATATCTCATGAGTACACTTTGCAACCTATAGTATCACATTAAAAAGTCCTTATCATCATTTTCTACATGAGAAAATAAAAACCTTAGAAAGATGTGGCTTACTCAAGTCTTACCCATACCTTGTCCTACAGGACTGGGACAAAACCTCAGGTCTCCTGATTCATGAGTGTAGAGAATTCACACTATACTCATGGTACGATAGTGTGCTCTCACTTTTCACAGTGTTAATTTTGAAAATCTGCATGTATTTAGAAATGGCCTGTGGGCTCTTCATACTTCCCAATAACTTTTGTATGCAGTTAAAGCCCAAGTAACTGGAAGGCTTGGGAATTATGTTCTAACTAATTACCTTTTCTGGCTAACCAAATGTGAACCAGAAAAAAAAATTGTTATATCAGTCTTCCATTCAAAGGTTTTCTAAATTTTAATGGTTCACTCTTCTTTGGTAAGCAAAGCATTGCAAACAGCTTTTGATCTCCTTCTGCTAATTACCAAGTCTCTTATGGTGTCTCTTAAGCGATATGTGGGGCATTGGTCACATTTTCAATGCCTGTACTTATAGGTCGCTTTGTTGTTTCCAGATTGCGTCCACAAGCATCATCTCATTAAATCCTCATGACAGTTTTACAAGGTAACTATTATTTCTCCTGTATTTCAGATAATGAAACTGCCGCTCAGGGATTTTAAGATATATACCCAAGGTCACACAGCAGAGTCAAAGTCCAGACGTCAGTGTTCTGGCTTCACACCCAGTATCTCTGTAGACACAGGGGGTATGGTTGACTTTCAGAATCTCTCTTAGCTGTGGAATATACCCATGTATCAGTCAGGATCCCAGCAGGAAGCACATGGCACATTCAAGTCTGGTAATTTGAGGAAACTTAATGAAAAGAACTACTAATATATGGAAAGATGAGGGCAATGGGTAGAGGAATCATGAGGCAAAATGCAGTTCCAAGGGCTACAAACATGAGTACCACCCTCTGCCTGAAATGACAGGGGAGAAAATGAGTTATCAGAACCAGAGATAGGGCCAGATAGAGAGGGCCACCTGGCAGGAGCCACAGCCAACCCACAGTGACCTGGCAAGGGGAAGCTAGGGACAAACACCTGGGCTGCCTCTCTTCCATCCTCCTGATCCCCTGCTGGTGCCTCCCATTGACCAATCCAACCAGAGGGCAAGGGAGCCTGTCAGCTCCCCAGGACACAGCCAGTGGGCTGCTGGGTGGATCTGGAAGGAGAAGCAGAGGACACTCGCACTCCCTGAAGCTGCCTTGTGCCGAAATTCCTGATATTCTGTGTAATTTCTTTTGTGGCCATAACAGCTACCACTGAACTAAGCACACACTAGGAACTCATTAAATACTTTTTCAATGATTGATACAAATTTTAAAATATTTTATGGTGGCATAGAAGGATTAACTGGTTTTTGGTATTATCTGTCCCTTCTAACAGAGAGGTTTCCCAGTAGTTTCTGATTAATGAAGAGTTTTTGGTTTCCTGAACTCTGGTTTTGTTATTATCATGTATACAATGAATAACACATAACACCAATCAGAGACCTGAGACTCTGACCTGGGGAGACCCTGATTCATGGAAGAAGAGTGGAAGGTGATGTCAGACCGTGGTCACACATGCAACGATACCTGGCCCCAAGCAAAGACCTGCGGGCCCAGACCTGAGGTCCATGGGAAAGGAGAGGAGAAGGTGATGTCAGACTGTGATGCCCTCTCTGACTGGGGTATTGAAGGAGAAACATGGTATCTCAACACTGAGTAACTGATCTCTGAACAAGCTTCTCCTTGCTTCTCCAAGTATATGCTCTTGAGAGTGTCTTCACCACAGTTTCTCACAAATATATACACAGATAGTATTCACAACCCTGGAGCCTTGACAAATAGCAGAGTAGAAATATTGCCCCAGACCAGGTAAAGATCGAGTATTTTCATAAGTTTTTTTTAAAAAAACAATTATTTCAAGCAAACAAAATTAAATGAGTTTCTCTTTATTTTGTTCTGCTTGGTGTTGGAAGCAGACGAATTTTTTATTTACCTGTTTATTTACAGTCAATCGTTATTTATACCTTTAAGAATTAATTGTGGAAGTGCAGGAATGAACATATCAGAGTCTTTAAGTTTATACCTCAGATGTACAGATATCTGCCCATTTCAGAGAAAACAGCCTCAGAAGACAAAAATAGTTGCTTTGCCTAGTGCATAGTAAGGGATCAGCGATACATCATCAAAACTATTTACATCCTCCTTCATATGAAAAATGCACAACTTCACCCTGTTCCATGTGACTCGCCTGCCTTCTATGGAAGGAGGACACATCTCACCCCACTAACTTTGGGCTTGGTCATATGACTCACATTTGTCAATGGGAAAGTCAATGGAACTACCAGTTCCCAGCAGAAGCAGTAGAGACATTTCACATTTCCATCAGTTCCTTGTTCCTGGCCTGTGCCATGAAAAGCAGCATGCATCAGAAAGGGATTGCTCCTTCAGCTTGAATCCTGGAATAAGCAGATGTGTGAAGTAGACCCCAGTCCAGATTGGGGAAAAGATCTGAAGCTGATCCACTGTCTGGAGTAGAGCCGCAGCAAGAGACAAACATCACCATTGTAATATATTAAAATTTGGGGGGGGGCCGGGCACAGTGGCTCATGCCTGTAAAACCAGCACTTTGGGAGGCCGAGATGGGCAGATCATCTGAGGTTGGGAGTTCGAGACCAGCCTGATCTACATTGAGAAACCCCATCTCTACTAAAAATACAAAATTAGCCAGGCATGGTGGCACATGTCTATAATCCCATCTACTCGGGAGGCTGAGGCAGGAGAATCGCTTGAACCCGGGAGGTGGTGGTTGCAGTGAGCCAAGATTGCGCCATTGCACTCCAGCCTGGGCAACAAGAGTGAAAGTCCATCTCAAAATAAATTAATTCATTAAATAAAATAAAATTTGAAGTGTTTGTTACTACAGCAAAAGCTGATTAATACACTCAATAACTTTTTAGAAACAAACAAAAAAAAACCAACAAGCCTTGAAAAGGAAGCTTAATTGGTGCAACCTTATTTGCATAGCAAAAATATGCAGTCATTGTAGATTCACACTCCCCTTTAAAGACATTCCAAGTAAAACAAAGTTGGCTGTGTCTGAGACTCCACATACAATATAAACAGGCTAGCACATTGTTAAATAATATGGTAGGTGATCAAAAAATATTTGAAGTGGGTTTGATCAAACACTTAGCAAAGATAGAACTGAAAAAAATAGCAATCTGAAAATCAGGAACCCTGGTTTTAAAGCCAACCATATATCTGAGTGAATTTGTCAGGCACCAGAATTGCACGATTTAAGAGGCACGTGTTTGTGCACACGCGTGCGCACGCACACACACACACACACACATGGCCAGATGGATCAAAAACATCTCCCTTACCGCTCTGTCAGGGTCCAAAAATGTCAACCATGATAAGCTGCAGCCTATTCAAGAAGTACAAATCAAAATGAGATTGATTTAGAAGCTATAAGATGTGAGGCACTGTTGATCGCAGAAGAAATTGAAGATGTTTAGTCTAGGAAAGATAAGACTTCAAGATATATGCTAGTTGCTGTCAAAAACTTGAAGACTTATCCCATAAGCAGATTAACTCTAATCTGTATAGATACGGAGAGCAAAACAGCAGACAACAGAAGAGAATTACTGGGACACACATCTCAGTTCAGTTTACTAGGGTGTTCTGTCAGGGCTGAGCAGACCCTGAGATTAAGACGCATCTGGCCTGCACCTGGCCACATAGTATAGTCACAGAGGCTGACATGCAAGCACATCCCCCAGTTGCGGTGCAAACACAGAGCCATATCCGGTGAGCCTGGAAGGAGCAGAGAGCAACAGAAGCAAGGGCTTCAGGAGAGGATCCGCCATCAAAGCTTATGCTATCTGAGTGAGCCAGAGTAAGCCACAGGCATAAAAGTCAGAAGGGGAGCATGTTTTCAGGGATAGGGTGGTAACTGTAGGTGAACCTACCATGTTCTAGCCATCCCAAAGGTATGCGTGCATTGTGGGGGAAAAAGTGAAAGGCATAGAAGAATGAGAGAAGGTATAGCATCCAAAGGCCTAGGAAATCTGCTGAGGGGCCCCTTTAGATAAAGGAAAACAGGAAAGAGGAAAGTCATTCTCTACAAGTTTGAGAAAGGTAAATAAGAATCCCTTGGAGTGGAAGTACCAGAGTGTACAGTCTGCAGCCAGGAGAAACCCAGGGAGGGTCAACAGAAAAAGTCCTGATTAAGGACTTGGCATCAAGCCAAGTGCCCTCTGAGAGCTGCCTAAGGAGGTGGAGGTAGTGGGAAGGGTGTCAGCAATAGGGAACAACACACACACACACACATACACACACACACACACCTGGTCAGGGGCCATGGCAGGGTGATCCTAAGCTAACGCTCCCACGGCATGTACTATATGCCAGGCATAGTACTAAAAGCTCCACATGTATTAGCTCTTCCACTCTTCACCACAAACCTGTGAGCTAGGTACCACTATGATCCTATTTTATAGATGGCAAAACTGACGCATAGTGAGGCTTTGCCAAGGTCACTTAGTTAGTAAAGGCAGAGCCAGCATTTGAATGCAGGGAACCTGACTCCTGAGTTGCGTCCTTAATCCGAACCCAGGAGCTCAGCGAAGAGGAAGAAAAGCAGGGAGGTGGTGAGAGGGTTGGCCAAGACCCAGATACAGGAGTGGGCAGAGACCTCAGAAGGGTCCTCAGATCCCACAGTCACCAGATGGGGCTCCGAAAACCAGGCAACGTTTACTCTAACTACAGCCTCATTTTCCCCTGAGGACATCAATTTAAAAAATTTTGTAGCAATCCTAACTGTCCACCATGTGCAAGGGCTGCCTCTATCAGCCGATATTCCCTGCTGCCCAGATGTTCCAGAAAAAGCTGGACAACTACTCATCGGGCATGTCATGAGGGGAGTTTTGTAGTCCCTTAGCATGTTTGCAAAATCAGGCAGGAACGATTTTTGACTGTTTACTGTTTTGTTAGAACTCGTTTCCTTCCTCTCCTCACCTCCAAAGGCAGGCTCTAACCTAATTTGATAATCCTACTCATTCAGTGAACTACAAAACTGTAATTATTTGCATCCTGAAACAAACCTGCTTTTACTGTCATTATCCTTGGAGTCCACTGAACCCCCAAGCATGCCAGCAAGCACCGCAATGATGACTCTCTTCTCCCCGAGGCCCTGTAATAAGCCTTCCTTAGTTATAGCTGTGAAGTATTTTGAGAAACCTGAGTTAAAGCGCTAGAGAAAGCACAGCACACATTTATTGTTCATCTTGGAAAGACAACAGCAATGAGCTTCCAAAACTATCTTTGATTAACATAATCTGGGGGATACTGAATATGCATATTGTCAATAGTCACCTAGAAGCATGTTTTCTTTTGAACATTTTGTTCTCTCCAGTAAATTTCCTACCAAGAAAGGAAATGCCCCCACCTCCCCGTTTGCATCAATAAAGCAAGCACTCGGGAATTGTGTGAAGGGAATAGGAGACCAGGAGGGCATCTTGCCACCCTCAACCTTTGCTTTTGGTTGATTCTCCACATTTTCAATACAGTTTCTAATTACCAGGAATATGAAGTGCAAATAGAAGCCATCACCTTCATAACAAGGCTGGTTTATTCTCGGTGTCCTTGTGGGTTTCTGATGAAGGCTGAACAGGACAAGTATCCCAGGGGATATCTGTGGATAGTGCTGCATCCACAGTCATTGCCTGCCCAGGACAGCAGTTAAGGGGTCCCACGACCAGCCCAGGGAAGGAAACAGGAAGTACCTGCCAGACAAGTGGCCTCCTGTGGAAAATGGCAATATCTGGTTTTCCACATGGAGCACTTGTCATTATGATAGGCCTATAGATAGGCCATACTTCAGATAAATTACTGTTGAATTTCTGCGGTGGGCACAGGCCCCAGCAGTTCTGAAGATCCTCGGGTATTCCAATGTGAGGCCAAGATAGCCACCGCCAAGGATTCTCAATATGGGAAACCCATTCACCACAGCTGGCATGAAGCCCACCTGCATTTACCACAGCCACAACCTGCTACGGGGCCACTATCCTTGATTCCAACAACACAGGGCTCAGCAGGCTCTCCTCTAGCCGGCTGACAGTTTTTCCCCTTCCTGTATACAGTGTCCTGTGCGCCGGCACTGCCCTGGCTGCAGAGTCCCACTGGCTTGTAGATCTCTGCTTACTTGTCGGCCTCACCCTTCAGCAGGTCGACAGCCCTTGCCTTTTCACATCCATCCCGAATTGTCTTAAACGGTCCCGGGCCCAGAGTCTGCCACAGTTACAATGAGCTTTGAGAAATGTGAGTCCTCTCATATCGCTCACCTGAACAAGCCCTCCAGGGGCTTGACAGGACACTCAAATCCTCCCCCCTTACCCCATACCAGTCTCCCTTAGATCCCAGCAGATGCAACACCCGCTCTACCCCTTTGAACCGCGAGGTAAGGAGCACTTCCCTGACACCTGGTACAACTGGCTCCTTTGCACCACTCAAGAACCAATGTCATGTCCACGGAGACCTCCCCACCCCTTCATCACCCCATTTTATTTCCTCAAAGCCTGTACTAGTTTGCTAGGGATGCCATAACAAAGTACTATGTTGGTGCAAAAGTAATTGCAGTGTTTGCAATTTGTGGTTTACGGCCATTACTTCTGCACCAACTTAATACCACAGACCAGGTGGCTAAAGCAATGGAAATGTATCGTCTCACCATTCTGGAGTCTAGAAATCCACAATCAAGGTGTCAGCAGGGTTGGCTTCTGCCTCTAATCTAGCTTCTGGTGGTTTCATGGCAATCTGAGGCATCCCTTCACTTATAGAGGCATCACTTTATCTCAGCTTTCCCTGTGTGTGTGACTGTGACTTTTGTGCACAAATTTCCCCCTTTCAACAAGGACACCAGTTGTATGGACTAAGGTCCCATTCTACTTTAGTATGACCTCCCCCACAACTAATTACACCTGTAATGATATTATTTCCATATAAGGTCACATTCTGAGGTGTGGCGGCCAGGACTCCAACATTCTAATTTGCGGGGACATGATTCAGCCCATAACACAGCTTTCATCCCTCTCTGAAATGGACTGGTTTTATTCATGAACCTGTGTATTGCCTCCTCCCTCCTCACCAAACGTCAGCTCCATGAGAGCAGGACCTTGACTGTCTCATTTACCGCAGCAATGCTACATAAGGCTGGGCTGACACAGAAAGATGCTTTGTATCATTTCCTGAATGGATGAATTAAAGCTAAAGCAACAGGCCAATTTTCTGAATAAGAACACTGAAGCCACAATAGTGAAGCTACTATTCAGCTATTAAAAATGATGTTTCCATAACTATTGATGTGGGAAAACATTCTTACATATTGTTAAGCAAAACAGGAAAGTTTCAAGTCAGAATAAATGGTATAATAACATTTACAAAACACACACATACATATATATGTCCATTCAAATAGGTGTGTAGTTACATAGAAAAGGGTCTGAAAGAATATAAGGTTGTAGCTAGCTGGGTAGTATTTTATTTACTCATGTGGTTTTTTGTTGTTAATATTGTCTGACTTTTCTGCAATAGATATGCTATGTTTCTGTAATAAGAAAAATAATAAAAGCCAAGCTGTTCAGGGAAAAACAAAAACAAAAGTAAACCCTCTCACTTGCAATGTCATCTGAGCATCCATTATCTCTTATCCGAGCCTGCAAGCTCCATGAGAGCAGGGACCATGTCTTGGTATCTATAAGCCTCAAACCATGCTTGGCACATAACAGGTGTTCCTTATATGCTGACTGAGTGGAAGTAAATAGATATGTGGATTCATTTCCCCACAAGGCCTCAACCAAAGCAGTTGTTCTAGCTAGCAGCCTTCCTGGTAAACATATGGTATATTTTCTTAAAATGCGAAAATCTTCAAAAGAAGAAAGAGGAGAGGAGGAAGGGGATGTGGAAGGGAGGAATGCAGACACTCTAGCCTGTTAAATATCTCTGGCATGTTATCCAGCTATAGTGATATCTAAGGTGTTGTCAAGAATAAAAACACAGCACAGAGCAACGCTGTCAAAGCTAGGAAAAAATTAAACCCAACCCTGTGAACCAAGTAGCCACAGTTCACCTGATTCTTCTAATTAGTGTTTGAAAAGCCTTTAGAAGCAGACAAATGCTACATTAAGTGCTTAGTATTCATTAATAATATGAGTAAATTAGGTAGGCAGGTACTTACTGATTATGTAAATATCCTCAGCTTGTCAGTACGGTATTTGGAATCCATGTCTGGCTATACTTCAAAAATTCTATACATTTATGAGTTTTGTAAATTTTATACAATTTTAATAAATTTTCTGCAGCTTCTGGCTTCCAAAGAAAGTACCTTCATATAATTGCGTTTTATAATTTACTAAACTTTAGAAATCACGTAACACTAGTTCTCAACACCCAACATCCCTTTTTATAATAAATATTTTGTCATACCTCCTTTTAGTCTCCTGAAGTGAAATTATTGATTATCTACCTATATACAACATATTTCACTGTGTGAATACCCAGGCACATCCAAATGCAGATGTCAGATGCTTGCACTATGTGAAAAATCACCACAAATGTGCCAGTTCCAGATGGCAGGCTGTTCCAGAGTGCAGCATGAGAAATGCAATACCATGAGTGGCATTCCCATGGAGCCTTGGTTTTCTGAAAGGGTGAACAACTCCTCTTAAGTTCCAAATTAAAGACATTATCATCTTCCTTTTATTTATTCTATAGTTGTATTCCTGGAAAATTCAATTTACTTGAATATTAAGACTATCCAAAATATCCTATGAGTTTATATGTAAAAGAGAGTGAGGTTCCAGGCTCAGATCATCATCGCCAGGATTTTCAGCTACAGGAATGTCAAGCAAAATATATGAAAGTTGTGTGACAATGTTCTACACATTTCACATCTCAGAGGCCCCCAGATGCCAGGAGTACTTCCTGCCACTCCAGTGTTTGAGATTAACAAATATTCCCAAAACATTTTTTATTTCATTTGAGAGCCAAGTGCCAAAATAACCCATGAGGTGGCATGGCCCCTCTTGAGACTCATGGATCTAATTTTACATCCTTATGTAAAAAAAATGTAGATATCAGGGCGGGCGCAGTTGCTCATGCCTGTAATCCCAGCACCTTGGGAGGCCAAGTCAGGCGGATCACCAGAGGTCGGAGTTCGAGACTAGCCTGACCAACATGGAGAAACCCTGTCTCTACTAAAAATACAAAGGTAGCCATGTGTGGTGGTGCATGCCTGTAATCTCGGCTACTCGGGAGGCTGAGGCAGGAGAATTGCTTGAACCCAGGAGGCGGAGGTTGTGATGAGCCGAGATAGCACCACGGCACTCCAGCCTAGGCAACAAGAGCTAAACTCTGTCTCAAAAAAAAAAAATGTAGATATCGTGTCCCCTCATAATATGCCCAAGAATCCTAGACCAAGTATTGGCAGAATCAAGTAAGAGGTAGTTAGAGTTGAGATGGATGAGCACTTTCCATATGCCAGGCACAGTCTTAAACTCCTGATGGATGTCAGTCATCTAATTTTCACATCGACACTAGGAAAGAGACTTCATTGTTCCATTGGACAGCTGAGACTGAAACACAGACTTGGCTTACCCAAGACAGCAGAGCAGTAAGTGGTAGAGCCCTAACTCAGACCATCCTCATCAGGATGGCTGCACAACACGGTACACGTGCCAACTTGAGGGCTGGAGAGAAGAGCAAGGAGAGTGGAACCATGGAACCCTTCTGTGTTACGACAGTTCTACCAGTTCAGGACACTAACCTCCAACCATTCCTCCAAGTCAAGGTTTGTTTCTCACTCAGTCTTATCTTCTGCTTTCTTGTGTTTTTCCTGCAGACATTCATGCCCAGGAGAAGGCTGCATTGGGTCCCTCAGGACCTATCCTAAAGGGAGATCCCTGTTCACTACATGAGTTCCAGAACCATCCACTAAGGCTTTGTAGCCCCCTTTCATCAGCTGACCTTCACTGCAATCCCTCTCGCTCAAGATGAGTGGCTTCCTTGCCTCACTGGACCCCCGGCGGGTGCAGTGGGGGGCTGCCTGGTATGCAATGCACTCCAGAATCCTACGCACCAAACCAGTGGAGTCCATGCTAGAGGGGAACTGGGACCACCACGGCACATGGAACCAAGCTAGCCCAGGTGCTCACCACAGTGGACCTCATCTCTCTTGGCGTTGGCAGCTGTGTGGGCACTGGCATGTATGTAGTCTCTGGCCTGGTAGCCAAGGAAATGGCAGGACCTGGTGTCATTGTGTCCTTCATCATTGCAGCCGTGGCATCCATATTATCAGGTAAGTGTCTCCGTGTAAGGAAGTACTGTGGAAAGTGTGTTTACCAGCCTGGTCACTGCTTCTCCCCCCTTCTCCGAGTATTTAGTGGTGAAATGGATGAAGTGGCAGAAAAGTGGATCATCATGCTGTTTTTTTGCCTTGACTGCCAGGGAGGTTAGGACCAGGTTTTGACTCAATTATAGTAGCTTTCTTTTTCTTTGTTTCTTTATTTTTGGAGATGAGGTCTTGCTCTGTCACCCAGGCTGGAGTGCAGTGGCACAGTCTCGGCTCACTGCAACCTCTGTCCCCTGGATTCGAGCAATTCTTCTGCCTCAGCCTCCCAAGTAGCTGGAATTATAGGCACCTGCCACCACAGCTGGCTAATTTTTGTATTTTTAGTAGAGACGGGGTTTCACCATGTTGGCCAGGCTGGTCTCGAACTCCTGACCTCATGATCTGCCCACCTCGGCCTCCCAAAGTGCTGATATTACTGGCTTGAGCCACTGCACCTGGCCTATTTTTTCAATACAGAGAATTATTTCTGTTCTCATACATCTCCCAGCTTCTCATTCCCCATCATGTTCTAATGGCTCTGTTTTTACTTTAACTCTCCTTTTCACCAGAAGATAGGTCAATCCTCTTGCGGAAGAGGGGAAGGATACAGCTAAGATATAAATAATAAAGATAGGCAGAACAGCAAAATGACAAGTCAATAAATCTGATGTGATTGGGACCTGATAAACCTCAAACTGGCATCGTGTCCCCCAAGGAGAAGGGAGCCAAGCCAGGAGATTTAAAGCCCTTGTGAGAATCACAATGCACCATCTGCCACAAGCACCTCCACAGATTTATATTCCACAGAGACAGGCCCACTAGCAGCTCCTTGTCTCCCCTTGAGAGAGACTCATTTTTTAAAATAAGGTGCCAGGACTTACATATCGATACTTTGTAAAAATTGCTCTCCTATTGCCTTTCCTCTTCCTTCCTCTTCTCTTGAGTTGCAATCTACAGTATCTTCCCAGAATTGCCGGAGTAGGCTGATGGACAACTTGAGAAAGGAAAACCTCCTGCTTCTTGATGATTGCATTCCAAAAGCATGAGGCTTTTCTGAGTTTTAGGGTGGCAGATCATGTGGGCCAACCCATGTGCTGACAGTGAATGCCTTGGTCTCTTTGAACATTTCAGGAGAAGTAGGAATTCTAACTTATATGGGGAATTCTGTGTACCAATGCATGCCATCGTAAGAAAGGCACTACATTAATATCATACATATAGATTAAATAGTCTTCATGTAGGACATAAAGGCAGACTACAAACATGCAATCAGAAAGTGTGAGGATTGTATTTAATGTCTCTTTAATTTAATGAGAAAAATAAGCTGAGTTTATTAACCTCCTGTCATGCCTTCTCTTTCCTGTTGATTTTACCGTTTATTCCCCTCTCCTGAAGTCATCCTCTTATAAGCATGAATATCCTAATAGTTGAGGTTTCTTCAGAATAGAGGAGTTTTCTCTCTTATAGATGAAAATAAATTATTCACATGAATGAACTTTAGGAATACTTGCAATTCTATTAATGTGATAGAAATTATCTCCAAACTTTTTTGATAAAGAAATTGACTCACCATGAGTTTCTAGGTCTAAACATGTTATGTGGAACAGAATGTTGATAGTAGAACAAAACGCAGCCATATAACCAGAGGGTTCCACAGAAGGCACAAGGCCGATGCATGAGGTTAATGAAGACTACACGGTTTTCTCAAGATCTCATCATATTTTGACCCAGTCTCTCAGACCAAAGTGATTTTTGTGAATGAAGTACCTGTGTCTTATTCTTCACAGGATACATTACATCTGGAAACCAGAACCTGTCCTCCACCCCCACCACAGTGCTCAGGGGCAATGTATAATCTAGACTTTTCCGTGGCTCACCTGGAGAGCCTGAGATTGGCCCAAACTGTCTTATGCTGGAGCAGCTCACACCAGCTGCCAAGAGTACTGATTATGCATACCTGTTTCCAACTTTACATTCAGTGATGTCATATTGTTAACTTGGAATCAGCTATGGTGGGACTATGTGTTTGTTGTTTTTACTGTTGTTCAGAGTCAGTTGTTAAGCCTTTACCAGCACATCACTAGCCCACCTCCACTAAAGACCCTGGTCCTGCCCAGGAACTGAGGCCTTCACCACAGCACCAAGCACAAGAAGAAAAAACCCTATGCCTCCCCCAAAACCGGATTCCCTCTCTCCACATATGGCCCCATCCATAACACTTCTCTATACTTCATGACTGACTCATCTAACCACTGAGGCCATTTAGAATCCTCCTAGAGTCCCTAGCCTGGGCCAGGACCAAAGTATTATAACTTGTGCCAATGTTCACATGTTTATAGCAGGTTTATTCAAGCAGGCCTCTTGCTGTTATGATTGTTGGTCACTAAACTAAAGGAAGTGCCCCTTCTGCGCCTTCTTTTCACTTTCATATCATCATCCCCACATCACCTCACTTTGGCAAAACCTCCCACTGCCTCTCCATACCACAATAATCAAACTCCCCTCTATATCTTCATCCTTTCTAATACATGGTCCTTTTCTCCTTCAGGTCTTAATTAAAACCTGGCTCACCTGAGGGTGAGTCCAGTCTCCACAATTGTGCATTTATCTTCAGCAATAATTGCTGCTTAGTTGCAAGAATGAAGTAAAGAGAAAATTGGGATTAACTTAGATTTAACTTTTTGCAAGCAGGGGGAGAAAAGTAATGGGGTTAGGGTATTTTCAAAGGAAGAGTAAACTGTGCTGACTCACATAATCTGGGCTGAATACTAAGGGAAGTGGAGACACAAGAGTGACAACTCATGAAAAGTGGTAGAATCAGTAGAAATTGGAGTTGTCAATGAGGTCAAGATATCATTGCAATTAAAATACTGGGACAGAGAGACAGAAAGCTAGGAAGTGACAGAGTGAGATGTTTGTTTGAGATATAGATTTCAGAAGTAGCATAGCAATCAATAACATTCAGTTTAGACTTGAAACCTGGCTCAGCCACTGACTAGCTGTGAGACCTTGAGCAAGTTCCAGAATTTCTCTGAACTTCAGTTTCTCCACTTTAAAAACAATAATTCCTACTTCACAGGGTTGTTGTCAAGACTAAAGACGATGCATATTAACTGCCTGGTACATTGCCAAGCACATAGCTCTAAATACGTAGTTATTATTTTGTGCCAAACCCTATATTAGGTGCTTTCCAGAGTGTGTGACCCTCAAAACTCCTTATCACTTTAAAGTAGATTTTATTATCTTCAATTTCACATATGTGGAAAATATGTAAACTGAAGTTTAAATGACAGAACCCAGATTCAAATCTGTTGATGGATAGGTTGCGAGATAACGCCAACAATATCTCTCAACCCTGGCTATGAGTTTAAATCACTTGGAAACTTTTTTTTCTATAATAATGAAAAATGGATTTTGGAGTTGAGTTTTATTGAGTTATAATTACATATCATAAAATGCATCCTTTTAATTTTCATTTCTACTAGCTTTGATAAACACAAATAATCACGTAAGCTTCATCACAATCGATGCAGAAGAGCTCCATCACCCCCAAAATAATTTCGTCATGCTGCCTCTTTGTAGTTAATCCCTCCTCCCACTCCCAGCCCCTGGCAACCACTGATTTGTTTTCAGTCCCTATCGTTTTGCCTTTTCCAGAACATGATATAAATAGAATCATTCAGTATGTAACTTTCAAGTTTGCTTTCTTTCACTTAGTAAGATGCATTTGAAATTCATTCATGTTGTGTGTATCAGAAGGTTGTTGCATTTCCTTGCTGAGTAGAATCCCATTGTACAGATATACCACCATTCGTTTTTTTCTTTTACTAGTCGAAGGACAACTGAATTGTTTCCAGTCTGTCACCAAAATAAATAAACTCACTGTAAATATCTACAGATAGGTTTTTATGTAAAGACAAGTTGTGGTTTCTCAAGTAAATACTTGGGAGTGAAGTTGTTAGCTTGTATGATATGTGAATGCTCAACTTTACAATAAACAGTCGAGCGTTTTTCCAAAGTAACTGTATTATTTTTGACTCGCACAGGTATATGTGAAAGTTCCTTGCCAGCACTCAGAATTGTCGTGTTGTTTTTTTGTGGTTGTTTTGTTTGTTTGCCATTTTAAAAGGTATATAGCAATATTTCAATGTGGTTTTAATTTGCATTACTCTAATTACTAATGATGTTGGACATCTTTCTGTGGGTTTGTCATCCATGGGCTCTCCTTGGTAAAGTATCTATTTAAATCTTTTGCCCATTTATTTTTTTGACATGGAGTCTCACTCTGTCACCCAGGCTGGAGTGCAGCAGTGTGATCTCGGCTCACTGCAACCTCCACCTCCCGGGTTCAAGCAATTCTTCTGCCTCAGCCTCCCAAGTAGCTGGGACTATAGGCATATGCTACCATGCCCAGCTAATTTTTGTATTTTTAGTAGACACAGGGTTTTGCCATATTGGCTGGGCTGGTTTCGAACTCCTGACCTCATGATCCGCCTACCTCGGTCTCCCAAAGTGCTGGGATTATAGGCATAAGCTACCACGCCTGGCCCTTTTGCCCATTTTTTAATTGGGTTTTTTATTTTCTTATTATTAACTTTTAAACATTCTTTATATATTCTGGAGAAAGTCCTATATTAGTTGTGTATTTTTGCAAATACTTTCTCCAGTTTGTGGCTTGTCTTTCAATTTCTGTTTATTTCTTTTTAAAAATATTGATACCCAGGCACCACCTCCAGAGTTTCTAATTCAGCTGGCTCAAGGATTGGAATTTTTTAAAGTTCCCCAGGGAATTCTAATTGTAATTACTTTTGCATCAACATAATAGAAACTATTTGGACAGCACAATCTTAAAAGAGTTTTTTGGCCTTGTAGCACCATTCTCCATGCTATGCAAACCAGCTTATAACATGAAACAAATCTGACTCAGAGAGCCATCTATTTTCTGTCCAGTTTGTCAAGCTGGGAGGTTATAGCAACTTGCCAAGCTCCTCCCACTACTCCCGCCCCAACATTATAATTGCCCACTGCCCTGTCACAGGTGGAAGAAAACTTATCAGAGGAAGCAGCTTGCGCTTTGTCCAGAAGGTCTTATCTACTCTTCAATAGCTCAGTAGGCCACAGCCAGACCCCATAGCTATGCCAAACCTAAAAACCCTTTTGTATATTGCAGATTGTATAAACTAGATGGAGGAAATGGGTTTTTTTCTTAGTGGTTCCCACCTACAGCTTTTTGAAGAGACCGAAGGGTGGAGGCAGGATGGTTTACAGAGGTCTCTAATGTAGTTGGCTATGGATGAAACATAGCAAAGCCATCATGTCAGTGACATCTGGCCATTCAAAGCCCCAAGAGGGTCTTAGGAACTTGAGTAGTGGAAGAGAGGCAGCTTTAACTTTTTTTTCTAAACTTACGTTCAGTTCTCTTTAACATTATTAAAATTGTTCCTCCAACAGGATATAGCTCTGAATGACTCCTAAGCTTGTACACTTTCTGTAGTAACCCTTCAAGCTCATTTCTCAAATGATTTTGGTAAGGATTCAACAACAGTATGCATATACAGCATCGGTCCTTTCCCTGGTACACAATACTTATAATTTTTGTCACCTACTCATAAGAAATGTTTGGCAAAAATCTAATAAGATAAGATTCAGTAAAAATGTATTGGGTTCTACCCATGTATCACTCCTGGGGCAGTACCAAAAATAGGCAAGAAATTGCCTCTCATCTATCTCTAAAGGACCCATTGCTATTGAGTCCCACTGCTTATGATGGAGATGAATGCCAAACCTGTATAACTATGGTAATAATAGTCATAACAATGTAATAGTCTTAGTGGCAACTACCATTTATTATCTACTTTGTACCAAAAAAGTTCTAAGTGCTTAACACATTATTTTACTGCATACTACAGATGAGAAAACAGAGGATTCTGAAAGGTTTGGTATTTAATTTGCTTAAGGCTCCTGCTTAAGAGGTGACAGCATAAGGAATGGAATAGAAGCAGTCTGACTCCAGAGCTCACTTGGTAATTATTCTGCTACTGTGCTACTGTATTAGCAGATTACATTAGATTCGATTGCAGACAACAGAACACCAAAATAAGAGATAATTTCATTTCTGTCCTGTGTACAAGAAACCTGGAGAGAGGCTGCTGTTGTGGCCTCTCAGACATGGAGACAGGCCCCTTTATTTTTCTGCTGTACCAGTCAGATATTTGGCTTCCATTGCAAGGTGACTCAAGACCCAAGATGGCTTCTGAAGCTCCTGTCAGTATGTCTGAGTTCCAGAAGGCAGGAAGAAAAACGGGAAGTTGAGGCAGGTGATTCCTTACCATTCTGTCCTCTGTTTGTTTGTTTTGTTTTTGAGACAGAGTCTCCCTATGTTGCCGAGGCTGGAGTGCAGTGGCACGATCTTGGCTCACTGCAATCTCTGCCTCCCAAGCTCAAGCGATTCCCCTCCTTGGCCTCATGAGTAGCTTGGATTACAGGTGCACACCACCATGCCTGGCTAATTTTTGTATTTTTAGTAGAGACGGTGTTTTGCCATGTTGACCAGGCTGGTCTCAAACTCTTGACTTCAGGTGATCTGCCTACGTCAGCCTCCCAAACTGTTGGAATTATAGGTGTGAGCCACTGCACCCAGCCTCTTTCTGTCCTCTTTTAAGAATCTTTCTTAAAAGTCTTTCCCCATTTCTCCCACTGACATTGGCCAAAACTTGGACATCTGGCCACAGCCAGTGAGGCTGAGAAGTATAGTCTTCTAACTGGGTATATTGCCAACCCCAGAATTACAGAATTCTGTTGATAAGTAAGAAAAGAAAAACTGGCTGTCACTGCCAAATCTATAATGGATGCAAAACCCTGAAGCCTTCCAGTTTGCTGAGGTTAATTTGTTCTGCAATATTTAAATAAAATTGGTTCTGATTCCCAATTTACAATGAGAAAAATCTAAAGTCCCTCAGTAAATCTAGGGAGTTGTGAAGCTTATTTTCTCTTCACTCTTCTAGCTCTAAATCTCTGCTTCTACAGAGTCTCTGTTTCCAGTTTGCGTTTTACCTCCTACCTGCTGTCCCCTTTCTTTATCATCATTATCAAACTCATCTCCCCAAAGCATCAGTAATGCAAGATTGTGTGTGCCATAGACTTCATGGAAAATTTGGACCAGAGATGGGAGATACAGTACAGTCAATCCCAGCAAACAGCAAGCTCACACTTGAATATAAGACACTCCAATTCTCTCTGCCTTTAGAAAACATCCAACAATCCTCTTTTCTTGGCACCAGCATTTAGCCCCATGGATGGGCAGCATTTCTCCCATAACCTTACCTTCTACTCTGCTCATTGTCAAGCCCTAAAACTCTGTGCATATCTTACCAAGCAGTTATTTCTTCATCACCCTCCAAGTTCATCCTTACCATTCTCCAAAGAGTATTTTTCCCCAACCAAAATAATCCACCAAGATAATTCACTAAACAAAGAAGATTCTCAAAGGAGGGATGGGGGGCCACGCCGGGAAGGTTAGGTATCATTCTGCAGACATTGAGAAGTTCAGTGACATGACCAGATATGTACTTTAGTAATACAGCAGAAAGAGGATAGAGGCAGGGAAGCTGTCATGCGCATATTGTATAAAACTTGCAGGAGATATGAAGCCCTAATCCCTGAAAGGTCAAAAGGAAGCTTAGGAGGAAGAGAGTTTGGGCATGAGTAGATGAAGGACGAGGAGGGAGAGGAAGAAAGGCTCTTCTAGCCAAGGAAAGACAAATAATAGAGAAACTATTGAAACAATGTTGTCACAATAATAGATTTTACAACACAGTTCTGGTGACAGAAAGTGAAAGTAGATACAGAAAACTCTAGCAAAAAGACCACCACAGAACACAACGAGGGGGGCTAAAACTCGTCTTTGCATGTATCACACTGCAGAAGGGGCTTTCCTGTAGCACCTCCTTTCCATCCTCACCAATCCTGTGGAGACAGGGATGACCTTAGTTCTGCTCTACAGATGAGGAGCCAGAGGCAGAGGCTAAAGGAACTTCCTGAACATCCCACAGTTATTTAGTGCCATGCCAAAACTCAAATCTATGAATGTGAATGCCAAAGCTCATGCTCTGCCGTTTCAGCAAGCTATCTCTGAGATCTTTGAAGCCAGAAAATCTTTCTCATTAGATGTAAATTAATAAACTGTGATCAGTTCCCGTTGATTGGGTCTAAAAGGCAATGAAGGGTCATCACACTGAGCAGTATTTTTCTCAACACCCTTAGTTTATGATTTGGCGTTCGGGTTTATAATTTGTATTTCCTGCCATCCTCATTTGATGTTTGGCACCTTGTGATCCATCATCAGGCAATCTCATGCTAATGGAATCCCTGGGGAGGAGGTAAAGAGCAGAGCCCTGTTGAGCAGATGTCTCTCCACAGGTTCCCAACCTCCTCCTGGGCTGGTTCTCGCAAAGCTCAAACATAGCATCCCCATTTCAGTGTTCACCTTGGGTTTGGTTCTCATAACCAAAGAAAGATTTCTTTAAAAGCTCAGTCTATATAGATAGTCTGACAAGTTCCCTTGTATTAGCTTTCAGAACAATAAACAATTTTCCCTCCTCAAATTGAAGACAGCCTTGAGAGGTGAAACAGGAGGGTTGGTCCTTTGCAACTCTGCTGTGATCTAGGATTAGTCATTCATTCCACAACTTGCATTTGTTTGTTGCCCCGAAACACCTCTGGAAACTCCTCTTAACCACAGTGGGGGAGTGGAAGAGGCAGAGTATTGACAGGATGGGAAGGAAATGCAAAGATGAACAAATGCATGCTAGCCCTCAAACCTCTGGAAGAGTAGTTCTCGCAAATGCCAAATACACAGCCATGTCAAAATCAGAATGATGATGCAGCTTACTCCTGATGCTTATAAAGTCTCTAAGATATAACTTAGCGAGCACATGATAAATGTTAGTGCATATTATTATTACTATAAGTTTTACTGTTATTAGGCAAACACTGTGCACCAGGCACTGTGCATACATTATCTCATTTAATCCTCTCAATCTTCCTACCACGTGAATATTAATGTCCCCATTTTACGACTCATCATAAAACTAAACTTGAGGAGTTTTTCTGTGCCTCACACTAACTGAAAACCATTTGCACAATCCCAACAAACCCTACAAAATAAATGCCATTATTATACTCATTTTGCAGACGACAAAACTGAGGCTCAGAGAGGTTAGGTGACCTGTCCAGAGCCACAGGGTGGTCAGTGGCAAAGGCTGAGTCTAAATACGATGCAGCCTGATTCTAGAGACCATGACCCCCAAACCTGCTTCATACAGACACAAACTTCTAAATGTATTATTTATTGATTTATGTTTGAAATAGGGTTTCACTATGTTCTCCAAGCTGGAGTGCAGTGGCATGATCATGTTTGATTGCAGCCTCAAAATCCTGGGCTCAATCGACCCTCCCGCCTCAGCCTCCTCAGCAGCTGAGACTATAGGTGTGCATCAACACACCCAACTTTCTTTCTCTCTCTTCCTTTCTCTCTCTCTCTCTTTCTTTTCTTTTTTTTTTTTTTTGGTAGAGACAGGTGTTGCAATGTTACCCAGGCTGGTCTCAAACTCCTGGCCTCAAGCTATCCTTCTGCCTCAGCCTCCCAAAGTGCTGGGATTACAAATGTGAGCCACCGTGCCCAGCCCACCCCTAAATTTAAAAACTCACCAAAGAGAATCAAATGAATCAAGGAATCTTCACTTTTATCGGGGTTTCAAAAGACCCTGTACCTTACCCTATTGGTTAGCAGAGCACTTTTCTAGACCAAAATTTCTCTAAACCAGGTCATGAGAATGACTTGTAAGCTCAGCATCTTTCTGTCACCTGTCAGCAGTGAGGAGAAAGGTATTGTAAAGTTCATGTGGCTCTTCTATACAGGGATCGATTGACAGCACTGTAGGAAGGATGTCAGTTACCAATTCAGAGAAGGTGAGCACGTTTTAATAGAAATTTGCAAGTTTCTCAAATTGCTGATGGTGATAATGAGTTTCCTCCAGCAAAGCCAGGAAAACCTGGGCTTCTTTCACTTCTCCTGCAGCACCGAGTAGCATGGACGGTGCACACCACGAGCACCTAGCATGGTTGTGGGAGGGACTGACCACCTTCTCTGGCCCCAGCATAGCAGGAGATGCTGCAGAACACGGGAAAGAACTCTGAGACAAAGGGCTTCACATCAAGATGAAGAAACGAGAGACACATGAAATAACTGTCAGTGCTGCAAGAGACAATCAGGCCTGGGTCAGAAGTCGGGACATCTGAGGTCTGAGTCCATCTCTCAGCCTCAGCAGTTCAGAGCCCTCAGGCAAGTCATTCACATGTCCTGATCTACGTCTTGGTTTCCTCCTCTAAAAATGAAGTTTGAATTGGATTGCCTGTCACATGAGTTTGCAAGAAAAAGAATCCAGGGAAGGGAAAGGTTTGTAAAGAAGGGCCTATTGTCTCAACTCCCCTCACACACATCCCAATCCCAACTAGCATCTGGGAACCAGGTGCAATTAGTTTCTGTAGCTGAACTGCCTCAGTTCAAGTCCTGCTTTGCCATTTTCTCCTTGCGTGAGCTGGGAAACACACTTAACCCTAGAGCTTCGCACACAGGTTGCTGAAAGTTAGAGGTGTGCCAGGATGTGGATCCTTCAGCTTTAGGACACCTGGCAAATGACACAAGCCCTAGGCTAGTGAGTAGGCTCGCCCTTTATACATTACCTCCTTTCCGTATACATCTAAATATCTTCTTTTTTTTGAGACAGAGTTTTGCTCTTGTTGCCCAGGCAATAGCATGATCTCAGCTCACCGTAGCCTCTGCCATCCAGCTTCCAGCGATTCCAGCCTCCCGAGTTCCTCACTCCTGCCTCAGCCTCCCAGGTAGCTGGGATTACAGGCACCTGCCACCATACCCTAATTTTTGTATTTTTAGTAAAGGCAGGGTTTCGCCACGTTGGTCAGGCTGGTCTAGAACTCCTGATCTCAGACAATCTGCCTGCCTCAGCCTCCCAATGTGCTGGTATTACAGACGTGAGCAACCACACCCGGACCAAATGTCATTTTCTAGGTGGGTTATGTGATGTGGTAAAGGTTGAGAAGTCCTGATAACCTGTTGAGATCTTGGATTCATCATCTGCAAATGGAAATTATAATCAGTTCTGCATCATGACCATCTCGTGAAAATTAAGATTTTATATGTAAAGTGCTTATTATGCCCATGCACATAGTAAATGCTCAGTAATGTTTGTGTTATTACCACCACTACCGAGACTATTGGCCAGTTTTCAACCTAACAAGGCTAGGTTCTTAATGCCAGTGAGTAGTCCTGGTTACAATGCTGAAGCTCCTCAGTCCACCCCTAGCAAAAAGACTGATAGACTTGCCTCCTACTCACTTTCCTCCAGATGAACCTGCACAAAGAGCATGCTTTTGACTCTGAAGGTGTATGCCCAAGAGGAATTCTCTTCTCTACAGGAACAGCCTCCTTTAACAAGGCTGTGCCTTAAAACACACTAATAGGTTGTGCCTCAAAACAACAAGTAAATAAACATGTATAATAATTACAAACAGTGACAAGTGCTATAAAGGAAAATAAAAGTGGTATCATGACAAGGTACCTTTCCTGAAGAAGTATATTTAAGCAGCCTCAACTTTGTGCACTGAAATAGGTGCTAGAGATGTAGAGATAAGTAAGGCATAGTACCTGCCGACAGTCATGGGATAAACACCTGAGACAGGAATGTTGATGGAAATTCATGAAGAGGAGTTATGCCAAGCACCAGCCCTTGCCCTCAGAGGTCTGCACAGGCAGGCTTTCTAGTGGAGTCTAACTGGCTGACCACAGCAGTTCAGCAGCTTTGCATGTCCCGGGCCATTTACTTTGAACACTCTGGCCCACTCCTCATGTTGCTAGTTCACAGAGGCTGGTGACAAGGAGCCATGGCCACCCCAGGGAATCAAAGAGCTCCTAGCACTTGCCCTGGCAAGGAGATGAGATCACCAAAGCAAAGGGGTGCGAGGAGAGGAAAGAACTTAAGGGAGAACTTTGTTAGGTGACTACACACAGATGAAGATGGATAAATAAGAAGCAACGATGGAGAAGAAAAGTGCGCTGAAGAAAGGGAGTGAAACCAAAGGAAGAACAGATTCTTACACAGGGGAACAGAAAGGGAATGAGTGTTTGCATCACAAGCTGCAGGGACATTGATCTAAGGCCATTCTGTTGACAGCTTATGGGTTAGAGATGGCAATTTCTGGGGTGTAGTGAAGGCAAACACCACAATGCAAAGGGTGGCATTAGCATGGAGAAGAACAAACGGCAAGCAAGAGAATGGATCCTTCATTTAACAACCCAAGGAATGCATTTGGCTGGACACAACCTGTGCCTGTGTTTTATTAAGAGTCATGAGTATGTATGTGAAAAGCAATTTTTTGCTGACGTGCACCACAAACATTTTATATACTATTCCTCACCACTGGTCACTCTCATAGATCTGGCCCTAAAAAGTCCCTTGCAAAGTAATTGAAAACATATATATAATGTATACATTTACATATATATATGCATATACACATATTTGCTCAAATATATCTGTAGATGTTACTAACTCTTTAGACATTTCCTACTTGGAATAAATTCCATAATAGCCCTTGACTATATTTATTTCTCTTGAAAGTTTGTTTATAAATGCCCTAGCTTATCATTTCTTAGACTATTTTTTAAAAAAATAACCAATATAATGAATTTCTCTTATATATGAAGCATAGATACAAACACCTGCTCCTTTAAAAACACTTCTTTTTTTTTATTTTATTTTTTATTTTTTTAAGATGGGGTTTCTCCATGTTGGTCAGGCTGGTCTTGAACTCCTGACCTCAGGTGATCCACCCACCTCGGCCTCCCAAAGTGCTGGGATTACAGGCATGAGCCACCATGCCCGGCCTAAAAACACTTCTAAGACTATTTTAATTAGGAGAGTGCTTATGTGGCAGAACACTATAAGCTCAGCCAAGAACACCTGCTGTTTTCCTTGGTGGGAAAGCCTCTTTCAAGAAGCCCCCCCAGTGTATCCAAGAAAGTCACTGTTCCATTCATTGGAGTTCTCTTGTTCAAAATTTAGCTCAAAACTCACCATGGCTGTTGCATTCAGTAGGGGCTACTTAGCTGGAAACAATCCATCAGGACGATGTAGGTGAGACTCTTAAAAGAACAGTAACCCCCATCTTTGTCAGCTGTGCACAGAAGACAGTGGCTGGTTTACCCAGCGCATGCCAGCCTTCCATCCTCATGGACCAGCAGGTGGCAACACTCATGCCATAAAATGCAAAGTACGTATGTGTACCCTATAGAAAGCTGAATCCGCCTAGAGTTCTGAGGGGTAGGGGAGTAGAAAGGGGAGTGGAGAAGGAAGGAGGTGAAAGTGTTAGAAGTTTGTAACACAGGATGGGGGAGAACTAGAAGTAGGCGCTGTAACCAAATCCCCATCACCAAAAGATTCTCTCCTGCAAGCCTCCTAAATCCGGAGTCTCTGGCCCCATTCTTCCCCTCCCTGTGTCCCCTCCTCTGTTTTAGAAGTGGGTTGAGCACACCTAGGGCTTGGTCTAGAATCAACATGATTTCTAATCTTCCTACAAACTCTGAGACTCTAAAACCATCAGCAACGATACTTGCTTCCAACCTCTTTATCCCACTCTGAGGCAAAGGCTCCTGGGTAAATACTCCAGAGGCTACTGCTAAGTAAAGCTCTCTGGGATTCCTTTTCCTCATCAATGAATAACAGCCCTAGCTCCCCCTGAAGGAGTGCCTACCGTATGTCAGGAACTGTGACATGTGCCCTCTGATGACCCAGAACAACCTGCATAGCAGGTATCACCAGCACCAGTTTCCAGGTAGGGAAACTGGGTCAGTGAATTGGGCGACCTGCTCCAGACCATAGCTAGCAATAATTTTATTTGTGCTTTATTAAGCACCTACTGTGTGCCAGGCACTGGGCAAAGTGATCTGTGTGCAACATCTTACTTCATTGTCATAACCACTCTGGGTCTCTCTCCAGAGGCTGTGTGAATTCTGACACCTCACTCCCTCTCCTAAAACGAAAGGGGCTGCTGATGCTGGCCGCAGCATTCTCACAGGTGGTCTGAGCATCAGATGTGGAACCATGTACAATGAGCCTAGCATGGGTAGATGCCAAGAAAATATGTGTCTTTGCCTTTCCCTTTTGTAGTGACTTTTTCCTTCCAAGGTGGCCTTCGATGGTAATCTGAAGCCACCCACATAAAAATATGAGGAGGAGAGAAAAAGGCAGTTCGAGCCCACTTGCCACTTCAGCAATGAAGAAGGACCAATCTGGGCCAGAAGATTGGCTCAGGGCACAGATAACCCTGTGGGTTCTTTAGTTGACAGTAACCACATGAGCATCATCAATTACCATCATCATCATCATCTGATAAAGCAGTCAAGTAAAATAATGTACATTGATGATTATGAACAATTATCATGACCAGACAAGATAATGCTTGAATTCCTCCTATTATCGAAACTGTACCTTCAATAGCCTCCAAAATATTTTCATAGAGGGAGATCTAGAGAAGAGAGTAAACAGACAGGTTGGTTACATTCTTTTTTTTTTTTTTTTTTTTGAGACAGAGTCTTACTCTGTCGCCGAGGCTAGGGTGCAGTGGCTTGATCTTGGCTCACTGCAACCACCGCCTCCTGGGTTCAAGTTATTCTCCTGCCTCAGCCTCCTGAGTAGCGGCTATTACAGGTGCCTGTCACATCACCTGGCTAATTTCTGTATTTTTAGTAGAGATGGAGTTTCACCATGTTGGCCAGTCTGGTCTCGAACTCCTGACCTCAGGTAATCTGCCTGCCTCAGCCTCCCAAAGTGCTGGGATTACAGGCGTGAGACACCACACCCTGTAGGTTGTTTACATTTAATAAACAAATTATTAAACTTCCTTGAACTGTTTTGGGGGTCACTTCTCTGACTGTAAGGACAACTTATTTCCTACCTGTTTATATGTTGATATATTGATGCTGTGGCTTGGGGGACTTGAGTGTTCTCTATTCCCTACCCAACTTTAACTGGAGCCCTGTCAAGTTCAGTAACTAATGGTGTCATACACCCACTGATTAATGATGCTGCCTGTCCCCTAAGCACAGGTGATTACTGTCCACCTGGGGCCTGCTTGGGCAGAGAAATCATGAGTCTCTTCTTAAACACAAAGAAACATAGGCATTCCCAGACAAACTGCTTTTCCTCCAGACACATTTGTAAAAATTGTCTGGGTTTCCCTGACCAGTGCTGGAGTGACTGAGATTGCTCAAGTAGAAGAGACAGTGGCAGTGAGGCTGAAGGGACAGAGCACCTAACCAATCGCTCCCTGAAGAAGAAACCCACAGTTTTCTTGGCTAACCAAGGGCATCGAGAAGAGGACATCAGTGCAGGTTCACTGGGTCCAGCCACACATGATGGGGCCTGGATAGACGCTTCTCAGGACCCAGCAACCTCTTAGGACCCAGCAACCTGCTTCTCAAGACAGCAATGATGGGCACACTGCATTACTCACCATATGGAACTCAGCATCACAGGGAAAAGAAACGTTTCTGAGAGAATTCACACTTCACTTCTCTCTCTGAGGTCTGTGATTTCTCCTCATACCCCACTCCCATCTACATTTAGGCAGGACTAGCGACCATAGCTGCATATACAGCATGTCTTAGCCCTGCTGTGGCTTTACAAAAGGAACAGAGATGTTTTAAGGAAAGTAAGAGAATGAGGTCGGGCGTGGTGGCTCATGCCTGTAATCCCAGCACTTTGGGAGGCTGAGGCGGGCGGATCATGAGGTCAGGAGTTCCAGACCAGCCTGGCCAACATGGTGAAACCCCGTCTCTACTAAAAATACAAAAGTTAGCCAGGCATGGAGGCACAAACCTGTAATCCTAACTACGGAGGCTGAGGCAGGAGCATTGCCTGAACCTGGGAGGCAGAGGTTGCAGTTAGCTGAGATGGTGCCACTGCACTCCAGCCTGGGTGAAAGAGTGAGACTCCATCTCAGAAAAAAAAATAAAGAAATAAATAAAAGCAAGAAAATGGGTAACAACTCTCAGCAAAATGCTATATTTGGTGAGGACTTTCTTAAAGACATGTTTGGGTCTAAGTGGTGAATTTCACCAGTGCAGCCCAACAGCTGATTCCATCCTGTGTCTGGGAGATGGCAGATAGTTGGCACTTGGGAAGAATGACTTCATGGATGAGAAATCACTGACCTCATTGCTAGACCAGCCCACCCCAACCTTCCTACCTACCCACTGTGAAGTATAAGATACAGTATGGGCAAAACACCTAATAGGGCCTGGTATCAGTGGTCTGTGTCCTCCCTCTCCAAGGCAACCTGACTCAACACTCCAGTTGTCACTGATCCCAGAGGCCTGAATGAAACTGTAAAGTTGGCAACTTTTTTTCTTGGACACCTGCCTCTACTCCCTCTCATATTTCTTGATAGCCTCTTTCCCTTTGGACAGTTCTTCTGGTTGGTTGGTTTTCTGGTCTGTTTCCTCCATGATACCATAAGGCCCACAGAAAGAGACTGTATTCTTCCTGTTCACCTTTGAAGCCTTAAAAGATAATATAGATGCATGAGATGATACCTGATCAGTGCATTGAATAAATGAACGAGTGAATTGGAAAGCTCCTAAGGCTGGGTATCAGGAGACCTCAGTTCCAGCCCAAACTCTGCCATTCATTGAATACAGAGCTTCATTAAAAAATAGATTGCCTCCTTTTGCCTACGCACAGCTGGGTCTTTCTCCTTTACCCGCTTAGGAAGGAGAAGTTTTGCCTCCTGGTTTTAAGAGGTCATTAGGGAATCCTGAGGAGAAGCATGTCATGATTACCTTTGCTATTGGGTTGTGCTATGTTAAGCATCGTTTGGAAAGGTCAACGTTGTATGTGGCCTGTCTGAAAGAACTAAACCTAAGGCTGGATCTTTATTCTAACTTGAAAAAAAAATTCACATTGAAAAGGACCATATTTTTCTGAACTCCAAATCACACATCATCTGAGATACACAAAAGAGAATTAACAGAGAATATTGCAAATCGAGACTCTCCTGATACTTTGTCCCACCCCACTTTTCGATGTGGAAGTCCTCTCCAAGTCTAGCTGATTTTTATGCTGACAAATTGTCAATTTAGCCACAAGTAGTTCTGGATATAGAATATTAAACACTAGAAATAGGACAAAATATAAATGGAATATGTTTGCAATAGACTTATATGGTGGGTAATTGAAAAGGTATCAGACTTGCAGGCTTATTACCTCTAGTCCTGCTGAAATGAGTCCTTTATATTTCTCAAGGACTTAGATTTCCCACCTCTGACCACCACTAAGGGAAAATTTCCATCCTGTGGTCTGCAGCTAGCGGTCACTCACTGATGGCTGCCTGCGCCTAAACTCTGGATTTCTTATTGATTCTCTCCAGCTATATTAATAAGTACTTTCGAAATCAATATGCTTCTTCCTCTAATCATCTGGTGGATAACCACAAAATGCAAAATCACTCTGATAATAGCATAAGGCAAATATGATTAGAAAGGTAACTCTGGCAAAAATTTTTAATGGCTTCACCAAATTAAGTAAAGATTATTTATACATTGCTCTCTCATTTTTTTTTTTTTTTTTGAGACCGAGTTGTGCTCTGTTGCCCCTGCTGGAGTGCAATGGCACAATCTTGGCTCACTGCAACCTCCACCTCCCAAGTTCCAGTGATTCTCCTGCCTCAGCCTCCAGAGTAACTGGGACTACAGGCGTCTGCCACCACACCCGGTTAATTTTTTTGTATTTTTAGTAGAGATGGGGTTTCACCATATTGGCCAGGCTAAGCTCGAACTCTTGATCTCAGGTGATCCACCCACCTCGGCCCCCCAAAGTGCTGGGATTACAGGAATGAGCCACCATGCCTGGCTGTTGATCTCTCATTTAAAACAGTGATTATCCACCCTAGTATACCCAAATTCATTTTTGGTAATAAATACTTTGTAATGCTGCCTCTACTATTCTGTATGAAAACTGGAGATGGTTACCTTCCTACACACTTCATTTTTTTAAAAATCAATATACCTCGAGTATGAAGGATAAATCAAAAAAAGTTATTTTGAATAAAAACAATACTTATTTCAACATGAATGCTGGGCATGAGTACATTGAGACACAACGAAATCATCAGATGTTTGCGGTCACTTACAGAACTACTGTGAGTACAGCTGCCACAAATGCAGACTCATATAGCTCTGTTATTTGATGCTCAAAGACCATAAATAACATTGTTATTGATGATGGTCATCCAAAATGATGATCAACTCAGTAAATTCCAAACCAAACAAATGACAACTGTCTCTCAATTTACCCAGCTGTTGCAGTCCTGGAAAATTCAATATCTAAAAAGCCATGCCAAAAAATTTACTTTGTGTGTATGTGGAAAGTGGAGATAAATTCAAGTTCAAAAATTATAAACAGGTTTGTACTTAAATGAATGTCCACTGGGGCCATCAGCAGGCATACGTGATACAAGACAGACCTTCAATCTGTGAGTCAGTCACATTGCAGAATGACGAATAGCCCAGGCGCCTGTCCACTTAATGCCACAAGTGCCCACAATCATTGTGAGAGACATAGACACTCCCATATATTTCCAAAATTCCCCTAGGAGTCAATGCCACCTCTATTAAGAACCACTGGTTCATATGGTATTTTCTTCATGGCTTACCCCACTAACTAGATGATTAAGAGTTGGCTTTAGCTGTGAAACCAAAGAATGATGCATCAGAAGCGACCCTAAAGTGTATCTAGTTGGCAACCTCATTACTTCCATAGGGGGGTAAGTAACTTGCCCCTGGACACTCACTACTCTAGGACCCTAGATAATCTAGGATAAAAACCAATGTTTCGCCGGGCACAGTGCTTCACGCTATAATCCCAGCACTTTGGGAGGCTGAGGCGGGTGGATCAGTTGAGGTCAGGAGTTCGAGACCAGCCTAGCCAAATGGTGAAATCCCATCTGTACTAAAAATACATAAATTAGCCAGTCATGGCGATGCATGCCTGTAATCCCAGCTACTTAGGAGGCTGAGGCAGGAGAATGGCTTGAACCCAGGAGGCGGAGGTTGCAGAGAGCTGAGATTACACTACTGCACTCCAGCCTAGGCAGCAGAGTGAGACTCCGTCTAAAAAAAAAAAAAAAAAAGTTTCCCTTTCCATGCTTTTAATTTCTTATTGAAATTAGAAAGATACTCTTGAATATGTTTCTCTTACATACCAGATATTTCAAAATAGTTTAATGAATGAGAACATTTTCTCAGGACATTTCAGGCTGCAAACATTCATTTCTCACCAATAAGCTTAAATGTCAGGCTAGATGCTCTCTAGTGCCCACTATAAGTCTGAATTTCTCCATACAAACAAATCAGAAAAATATAAAAATATTATAAGATATTTTACAGTGTGTCCAAAACAATGATTTCTTGGAGCAGAAATTGTCTAATATGGCTAGTGGCTGATCGGTTTTTCCCACTGTTCTCCACAAACTATAGTCATCAGTACCCAGCAGGGCCTTGGGAAATGGCTAAGATTCCAAATGCTCCTTATACCATGCACAACCAGGGCCTTTTTTGTTGATTCAGACAGCAATGGACTGGTCCGTTAACAAGAACTAATGAAGACCTGGCCATTTGCTAAGTACCCTTGGCAAGTGTATTCTGGTGGCGAAATGGGTATTTTAAAATTTAATTTGTCAGATTGAATGTTATGGAGAGAATATTTGATTGCACGAACTCCAAAATATCATCTCTCCAAATTAAATTTGCAATCAAATCAATGCCTGCTTCAAAAGTATCATTTGAAAAATATTTTACTTATAAACCTTGGGCAAGATCAGGTGGTAAAGTTGGGTGATGAGAATAAGCTCATAGAATATAGGAATTATTGGATAGTGCTGTGGATCTGATAGCAAAACAGAGAAGCGAGTTGCCTCCTCACTTCCTTCCTCACGCAGCACTAAAAGAGCAACCAAATCTGTATATGCAAACTCAACTCCCGAGAACCCTGAAAACACACGGCATCCAAGAAAATATCATCAGGTTCTTGTATTTAATGCATGCACACACGATACTTTCCCCATGGAAGAGCTCTTAGGCCTTTCTTCAAAGACCGTTTCCTCTTAATTTTAGACTCACTCTAACAATTGAAATAGCAGGTGTTGGAAGCAGCAATTTAGAAAAGAGGTGGTCTGACTGCTCCAGGTGAGCACTGGGACAGCAACAAGAGTAACAACTGACAGTCTGACATCAAGGAAAGAGATGAAAAGCTGTATTTACAAAGTAAGGGGAGGAGGGCTGATATAGGAACTCAAAATAAATAACAGCCTGGGCCATTTAATGTAGAGACAAACAGCTTCACTATCCCTGAGAGCATCTCCATAATACCAGACGATATAGTAACTGTTGTAAAAGAAAAAGCTAAGTTGTGCTCAATAGATTTTGCAGCAAAAAATTTACAAAATTCAATGTAACAGATGGAATCCTGGAGTGTCAGAGTTAGGAGATCGTTAATAGAGCCTTTGGTATAATACTTTTATTTTAGAAACAAGGACGCTGAATCTATAGGGATGGAGTAGGAACAGGAGCCCAGCATAACTGGTCCAGTGCTTCCTCCATGTAGACATCCTGACAACTGAAGCAGCCGAGGGGTAGGAAGAGATAGTGCATTTTATGGAATCCTTTGTTGTGCCATTGCTTTTGACATGTCTGCTTTTGCTTCTTTGCATTCATTTCACCCCCTTCCAAAGGAGAAGAAACCTGCTCTCTTTATTCACAAAAGAGTGAACTATTGTTCCCTGGTTTGTGATGAGAGACCCTCAGGGTTGACCCTTAACAAAATTGGGACTGAAGGTAAAGTTGACTTTGAGTTCCCTCCTACATCCCCCTACATCCCACCCCTGGTATGTTTCCTCCTGCTGTCCTCGGTCTATCCTCCAACTTGTTGCCCCACCCACTGGCCCACACCCAGAATTCCCAGCACAAAATAGGAAACTCTCCCAACTCCCAGAAGTTTGGTGTGTTCTCAACCTCTTTCTAATTTATTCTCTAATTACATCAAAGAATGAGGCAATATTCCAGTGCATTTCAGATACAAGTGACCACATGCATTACCGGGGGAGCTGGTTAAAATGCAGCATCCTGGTTCCTATCTCCTGCAATTAGGATTCAATAGATGATTCTGGTGGAAGTGGGCCCTGAACCCACTTTGGAAAACACATGGCTCTGCTTACTTGGCTAGCCTCATCGCCTTCTAATACCTTATTGCACACTGCCCTCCACCCAAATACTTCATATGGTCTCTCCCTGCCATGTCTTTCCCTCATGTTCCACCTTCCTCATCCAATTAATCCCTACATATGCCTCAAAATCCTCTGAGTACATGTCTCACATCTCTGCTCCCATTGTTATCCATTTTCACATTGTCAAGCTTACACAGTGCCCAAGCCTACAATGGGCACTGATGGCCTCTCTCCCCCTTGAGGGCAGGGGCATATGCCATTTGTCTTTTTTAATCTTCAGTGCTTCACACCCTGCCATGCACATGGCAGGTCTCTAAAAGTGTTTATTAAGTTACCTTTGGTGCATGTGCTAAATTTCCTTGTTAATAATCAGTAATTTACTTATATTTGCATCTTTTATCTATCCACTAGATATAGCATAGCATTTTCACAGATTGCTCAAAGTATCACTCTCAAATGAGGAGCACCTTCTATAACACGTAAAAACCAAAAGAGAAGAAGTCTGTGCATAATATAACCCTGGTGCCATCAAGGGTGGGGATCATAATGAATTGGGCCCAGGTTCACACAGGATATCTGACACCTAAGGAACATGACAGAGACACACACAAGTGAAATTTTTTCTAAATAGAGATTAGTTTCCAACAGTTCAGTAGAATTAGTTCTGATTGCCTTGCTAGGCATCCAGGTTCACATTTTTCAGAAGTGAGGTTGGAAGAGATCAGAGTTGGCTTTGAATCTATTCATATACATAAAACTTTGCGTATTTGTTCTGAGATCCTAGAGAGTCTCAATATGTTCTACCCAAGATTGTTAGCCACAGGATGTCACCTCATCTCCTGAAGTCTACCATCTGTGTATGTTTGTCCGTTGCAGGGGTCTGCTATGCAGAGTTTGGAGTTCGAGTCCCCAAGACCACAGGATCTGCCTACACCTACAGCTATGTCACTGTTGGAGAATTTGTGGCATTTTCATTGGCTGGAACCTGATCCTGGAGTACCTGATTGGCACTGCGGCTGGAGCCAGTGCTCTGAGCAGCATGTTTGACTCTTGGCCAACCACACCATCAGCCGCTGGATGGTGGACAGCGTGGGGAACCCTCAATGGCCTGGGTGAGACTACATCGTCCTACCCTCAACATGCGAACTTACCGAGCCACAGATGAGCTCCCCTTTCAGAAGGCAATTTGGCAAAATGTATCAAAAGCCTTAAATACATCTCTCTCTTTTTGGCAAAGTAATTCTATGACTCTATCCATCCTTAAAAAAATAATTCTAATGTCCATAGAAGCATTATACAAAAAGATGCTCATCACAGCCTCCTTTACAATAACTGAAAGTTAAAGACAGCCTAAATATTCTACAATGGGGCAAAGGACTAAGTAAATTGCAGACAAATGCTAGCAGTTAAAAGGATGATTAGGAAAACTTGTAATAACATAGATTATGTTTTAATGTAATATCATACGTCAAAGAATACAAACCATACATCCACATGTCAATAGCTATATAAAAATAAAACCAATGCTGGAAAAAAAGAATTTTAAGCAATTTCTCCAGTGGTTTCATCAGATTTTTTCCAAATTTCAAATGAAAAAAAAAATTAAGGAACAAAATAGATTCCAGCCTAGAAGAGGTCAGGAAGGGGTAATATAACAGCAAATGCTAAACCATCAGAAACTCATGTAACATATACCATGATACCTCAGGCTCTATCCATCATTTGCCACCCACTATCCATCTTTTTTTTTGAGACAGAGTCTTGCTCTGTCATCCAGGCTGGAATGCAATGACATGATCTTGGCTCACTGCAACCTCCACCTCCCAGGTTCAAGCTATTCTCTGGCCTCAGCCTCCTGAGTAGCCGAGATTACAGGTGTGCGCCACCATACCCAGCTAATTTTTGTATTTTTAGTAGAGAAGGGGTTTCACCATGTTGGTCAGGCTGGTCTTGAACCCCTGACCTTGTGATCTGCCCACCTCCACCTCCTAAAGTGCTGGGATTATAGGCATAAGCCACCGCGCCTGGCCACTCTCCATCTTGCCTGATAAACTCACATTTAAGGAAAGCTAAACAATAGTTGAGGAAGCTCTGGAGTCTTGCTTCAGAGGAATGATTCTGTGGCTGTGTCAAGTCATCTGACTTCAATGTTGGTATCTCAGAACTGACAAAAACGCTGAGCACCTAGGTACCATGACAAGATAAAACTATAAAGAACAAACCTGGTCAGTGTACTGATTGCATAGAATTTTAGGTCTAAAAGAGTCCTCCAAAATCATGTCATTCATGTCCTTTGCTTTACAAATGAGGTCCAGAGAGATGAGTCAACTTGCCCAAGGCCACACATCTGGCTACGGCAAAAACACAGCTGAAATTCAGGACCCCTGACAGCTGAGGCAGTGCCTTTTCCACTCTACAGAGGGCAGGACTCCACTGGCCATTGCGCTAAACCAAGCAGGCAAGGCATGGTTATTTTGTTCTCTACAACCACATATACACAAAAGAACAGAAAACCCCTCTTGCCCTCGTTTTCAAAGACATACATTCTTAAATTTGCTGATAAAGAAAATGTTTGCGAATGGGATGGAAATTTTACAGACTGTAAAATTAACCCTAATGAAGATAAAAACAATTTTCAAATAACATGTTAGACCTAAATATACATCCCAAATATCCCAGGACAGTTCCTACTTCAAATATTCTGTGCCATCGTTCCATAGGCGCTGTTGTAATTGTCACACCACATAGCCCAAGTTTTGGTCCAGGATATCAGGTCATCTGACCTGTCTACCAAATACTGCTCATTTGCAAATAGACACTTGTATCTGCTTGTGGATGTGTAGGTGCGTATCACACACACACACACACACACACACACACACACACACACACACACACAGTTCCTTTTACAGACTTACTGCCCTTCTTAAAGCTGAGCGTGGATGCACTGGGGTAGGACCAGGAGTTTGCATGGCCCTTTCTTCCCCCTAGACAATGTCAAATCATGTCTTTCCTCTCTAGGGAAAGGTGAAGAATCATACCCAGACCTTCTGGCTCTGTTGATCGCGGTCATCGTGACCATCATTGTTGCTCTCGGGGTGAAGAATTCCATAGGCTTCAACAATGTCCTCAATGTGCTGAACCTGGCAGTGTGGGTGTTCATCATGATCGCAGGCCTCTTCTTCATCAATGGAAAATACTGGGCGGAGGGCCAGTTCTTGCCCCACGGCTGGTAGGGGTAAGTTTGTTCCAAACACCTGTTGTGCCTGTCATACACTCTGCCTTCTACCCTGCAGCCAGCCTAAGACATATTTTCAAGAAAATGCTGCTCTGCTCCATAATTACCATAGCACCCTCTTTATCACCTTTTGATCTGAATTTAGTTGGAATATCCTGAAAAAGTAGTTCTTATTTTTTTATTTGTTTCACAAGCATTTGTTAAGATCCTATTTTATACAAATAACAATAATAGATTCAATGTTTTGGCCACCTGCAATTGCCTAAAATTGTGCTAAGTAGCTTTGCATGTACTATCTCATTTAATTATCCTGATAATCTTGTGAGGAAGATATTTACATCCTGGTCTTAAAGACGAATAATACTCCCATTCAGAGAGTTCAAATGGCTTGCTGTTGAACACACAGTGTCAATGGCAGAACCCAGTTAGCCAGGACTGCCTGACTCCAAAGTCTGTACAAGAACAGCTCAGTTCTATAGAATCATCTCTACAATCTCCTAAGAGAGAGCAACATGAACATAAATAGATGAAGCAATAAAGGAGGCCGGGGAAAGGGGACAGTGGGCAAGGGATGAGTTTTGCCTGGGTATGAAACTAGGAAAATAAGAGATTTTAATTTCAATGTAAGCATTTGACTCTAGGAGGAGAGTCCCACTGGGGTCTGAGGACAGCTGAGCTGGCCTAATGGAGGGCTGTGCTATAAATCCCATTCCAAAGGCATAGTTCATGACAGACGGGTCTACCTGGTGTGATCTAGGGGTTAGCCAGAGGGTGGGCCAGACCAAAAGGACATTTTCAGATCTCATTCCATGATCTGGCTAGTGTGGTTTATGCTAGAGAAAAATACGAAGGTCAGAGTGGCAAATTCTTTATACTGACAAGTGGTTCTCAGTTGTAGCTGGTTTCTTTCTCTAGGGTGACTAAAAATACTTATGTTGTGGATTTATAGCTGAAATTCACTAGCCCATCTTTCTTTTCATGGTAGAACATAAATCAGAGAATTTTGAGCTGTCAGTGACCTTAGAGGTTGCCTGGTCCTATCCATTCATTTAACAGATGAACAACCGAACGTGGAAGAGGTAAGTCTGCCCAGGACTGACGGCAGAAAGCAAGCGCAGGATTCCACCCACTTTGCTTTTGTAGCATTTGCTTAGACTGGTTTTTCTCCAACATGTCCAGGGATCAGAAATGTTTCTTGGAGAACACTCAAAACCACTTCTGTTTATTCTGAACCATGCTATGCCGTTCAATGCAGAGAAATAAGCAAAGAAGCAATTTAAGCCAAGATTCCTAGTCTTCTGCTTATCTGTAAGAATTCAACAGAACTACAAAGTTCATTCCTCCTCTTTGAAATGAATAAATACTGAAACTGCTTAAACCCAAAAGAAGAGACAAAGAAACACTGTTGGCCCCATTCTGGATCCCCAAATCTGTATTATCTTATGATACAAACTGTTCCTTTCCTATCGTATAAGAGAAACAATAAATTACAAGAGTGAAAAGAAGGAATGTTTTCCTGTAATTCTATTGTTTTTTTATTTTTGGTTTTTTTTTTTTTTCAGTGCTAACTGAAGTTTTATTTTGGACAAAAAAAAAAAAAAAAGGCAATTGAATTGTTTTGTAGCTCAAGGCATGGGCAAGGGGGATCCCCAGGCAGTAAACTCCCCCGCGCCTGGGCTGAGGGCTACGGCTGAGCCTCAGGTGGATCTCCAGTTCCCTGTGCTCCCCCTGCACAGCGGCCTCCCTCCCGGGCTTTGGGGCAGCCACAGGAGGGGGCAGGCTGGGAGGGGCTGCCGCAGCTGTTCACTTGGGCAGGACATCAGAGGACTGGGACACCGGCTTCCCATCACGGGTCTCGATTTTCTTCACAACCATGGCCCTGGTGGAGCTGGTGCGGCTGAAGGAGCCTGTGCCAGAGCCAAAGCTGGAGCCCAGGCCGTAGCCGAGGCCCCCATAGGCCGAACTCAGACCACCTGCATCCTCACAGCAGAACACACTGGTTTTTACCTTCAGTCATTAATTAATTTCTGTGCTTTCAGTTTTTCCATCTATTAAGTGGCAAAACTAATTGCACCACATGCTTGCAAAAAACAGCAAAATCTTGGATGTTTTTATGTGCAGCTTGTAATGGTTGGCAATAGTTAAAACTACACAAGGGGCCAGGTGTGGTGACTCACATCTGTAATCCCAGCACCTTGGGAGGCTGAGGCGGACAGATCACTAGGTCAGGAGTTCGAGACCAACCTGGCCAATGTGGTGAAACCCCGTCTCTACTAAAAATACAAAAAAGCTAGCTGGGCATGATGGCGTGCACCTGTAGTCCCAACTACTTGGGAGGCTAAGGCAGGAGAATCACTTGAACCCAGGAGGTGGAGATTGCAGTGAGCCGAGATTACACCGCTGCACTCCAGCCTGGGCAATAGAGGGAGATTGTCTCAAAAAACAACTACACAAGGAAGGAGCTAGTATTTATTGACTACCTGTTGGGTGCCAGTTATTGTATTCCATGAATAATATCTCACTCTTACAACAAAACTTTAAAGCAGGTGCTGTTATCCCTAACTTAAAAGTGGAGAATCCTCATGGAGGCTGGGGAAACTGACCTGACCTCACTTAGCTAGTCAACTCCAGGGCTGGGGTTCCTGCCCAGATCTGTGTGACTCCAAAGCCCTTTCTACCAATACAGTATGTTGTGTATTATGATCATTCTCTCTGAGCCTTCTTTAGTAAGCGGCAAGGTAATAAATCTTACATGTTATATTTCCTTTGAATTTTCATGAAGTCATAGAATCTTGGAGGAACATTAAGAGATAGTCGTCTCTTTCTTATCTTCAGATGGAATATAGTTCAACTGACCCAGGCTGAATACACATTGTTTATGAAGACATCCTGTTAATGCAATTCTAAAACTCTTCTTAATTACTTGGTCAATATTTAATTTTCAAAATCCTCCTATTAGCTCACCCAAACGGCATACACTCTAGTTTAGGCCCCACTTAAAGACTGGAAAGAGTTAATATCCTCTATGTAAATGTTCTTTATCCATTCTAAAGAAGATGGAGGCACGTTTTAGCATTCCTTTATCCTTTTGATGGTCTCCCTTTCCTTCTCAGGGGCACTACAGCCTTCCTCAGACAGGAGCCTGCCTCATCAAGGAAGAAGTTAATCAAGGCAACCTTGGGGTACCCCACTTTATACATCCTGGGTTCTCACTAACTTTCCTAGAGATCAGAAGTCAGGCATAAGAAGGAAATGAAGGATGGTTTTCCTAACATTGAACATTTTCTTTGTGACAAACTCTTTCATGTACACCTTTAATCTTCACAGCAGCCCTGCAAAATAAGTACAGAGATTTTCACTTTTACATGCAAATAACTGAAGCTTAGAAAAGTTAAAGTCACAGATTTAGATGGTAAGTAATAGAGCTGAAATTCGATCCCACTCCTGGATGGGCCAAAGTACTTATTTACCCCACTGCCTCCTGGGTTTGGGGCCATGGAACTGGTTAACTTTTTTTGCACTTCTGTTCACTGTCCTCATTTCAGTCCAAGCTTACTACCTTGAATAGTTTTGTCATTGGCCAAGAAAAAGCTTGGCTGGGATTTTGAATATTTTGCTGCAATTCCATTATCCCTAAAGGAAACTCAGGGATGATGTACATCCTAGTAAATGTGCCTAAAATATCACCTGAGAACAAAGAACAGCCCAAGGTGAAGACGGTGCCGATTCATCCTCTCTGCACTCTGCCTGGCCTTGGATTTCTATGTAGTATATTTCCTTCCTAGGGAGTGGACCTGGACTTGTTATTTCTCAACTTCAATTTCAGGTCATTTTTCCAAAGTCCAGCAAAGTCACTTTGAATTTAGATCCTATTTTTTAAGGTCTGACCCTGTCTCATGAGCATGTCATACATCAAGGTAATACACACATTCCTCACTCTGTTACCTACCAATTGTCTACAAAAGTGTGTTGCCTAGTTGACGGATACATGAACTTCTCCACTCCTTAGAAAAACCTTTACCTCTACCCCTGACTAGGGGACTAGCGCAGAGGTCCAACCCACTTTATTCTTCAATTGCTTTAGGTAGGATGGCATGGGGGAAACCATTGTGTAGATGATTTAGAAGAATAGCATTACATGACTTTCCACACAATTCTCAAGGACTTTGAAAGAGTTAATGAACAATCCATTCTCTAACCATAGATCCCTCACAAACCTACTCTTTCCCCTGCTCCAAACACTTCCTTCCAAAGAAAATAGCTTAAGGAATGGTTTACTCACTTACAGGTTCTGGGTCAAATGCTTCTTTGGTCTTGAAGAGTTTAAGAACAACAAACATTTTTCCCTATATCAAGTAACTCTGGCCTTCAGCTGAACCCCTGCTTCCATCTGCAATTCTGCAGCCCTTGAACATTGTTGGATGTGTGTTCCCTTCATGTTATTTGTTCCTGATACTATCTTATGGTTTTTCTGTAAGTAAATAAGACACTCTACCAGCACAAATAGCTCTCAGGAAAATGGTCCATAGCAATCGTTTGTGGGGGAATTCTGACAGCCTCCAAACAAAGGAAAAGTTGTTTTTCATGTTCTCCACATCTGAATCCATTTGTAGGAACCTATTAGCACATTCCACTGTCACTGAGGACAGGCTGCTAATAGAGCTGGGGCATGAGGGTGGTAGAAAATGCTATGAAAAGATGGAATTTTGTCTTGTTGCCTGGAGAGTGAATATAAAGGTGCCTAATTATCTCCCAGGCATCCAGCAGACTGGCCGAGGCAGAAAGTGTGAAGCCCGCAACATCTGAATGCCTCTCAAATATCAGCAAAGCGCAGGGGGCCAGTTTTTAGGGACCCCGCACACTGAGTAGCAGGCCACTTATGGCATTGCTTTTGACAACTAATTAAGCAGAAGCCCTCCAGCAACAGAGGCACATGCTGCTTCCCCACAACGCCATTCTAGCGGAATGAACTCTGTTCTGGATCAGCTGGCTGAGTTTTTACACCAGGTTTACTTCGAACAACAATCTCAGCTATGTCATCAAATTAAAAGGTCAATATTTTTTTTCTGAGACAGAGCCTCACTCTGTCACCCAAGCTGAAATGCAGTGGCACGATCACAGCTCACTGTAGTCTCAACCTCCCGGACTCAAGCAATCTTCCCACCTCAGCCTCCCAAATAACTGGAACTACAGGTGCACACAACCACACCCAGCTAATTTTTTTCAATACTATTTTTTAGTTTTGCAAAACATTAAAGCAAAGGGGATAACATACCAATAAACCCACAAGTACACATACACACAAACACACATTCACACATTTCACCCACCAATTTTATTCACAGATGCTCACCCCTAGGTACCACACACACGCTTTTATGCATGGAAGTCTATCCTAATTATAAACACCAGTGGTCAGATCTGAGATCTGGACAGAATGATGTGGAAAACAGTTTCAGTGGTTATTTGGGTAGAGACACCCATACACAGTTTCATTTAATGAGTCTTTGTATTTACCAATCAGGGACCATTTGCTTGCAGGGAAGAAAAGCTCATTCAAACTAATTCAAGTGAAAAGATGACCATTTTTGCTAATTTTATTATCTTCAATAACCTGTTTATTTCATCTATGTCTTGTTAGGCCAAGTTCGGTTTGACCTTGGTAGGTGTGCTGGTCTTTCTTCTCCATTTGCCTCCACTCCCCAGGCCTATTCTCCACCCTTCATGCCCTGTTTTCTGCTCCAGGTTGCTTCTTGCTGGTTGCTTCCTGTCGAATTTAGCCAATGGAAAATATTATCAGATCAGAAGGTGAGAAGAAAACAAGGCCAGAGTATTTTTTCCTTGCTGCCTCCCAGCCTTGGCACCACACAGGCTGTGCCTCCGCAAAGGCAGCTCCTTCTAGGAATCTCTGCCCCATACCTCCCGCTCCCACCAGACTCCAGGACACCATTCCACCCGCTACTCTCAGGCCTCGGATGACAACTTCTTACTGTTGCTAGTCTCTGATGCCTCAACATACCCATTCAGCTCTCTCAACCCTGCCTAAATACTGCCTATAGTCCTGCACTGAAATTATTTCATTTGAATCGTCTGAGTTAATAAATTCTCTTAACTGCCTAATGTGGTAGAACCTCCTCATGCCCTGCCTTTGATCTATCCAGTCTTTCTTCAACAGTACTGACTTTCTAGTTCTACATATGCAAATGCAGGCTAAGAGACATCCTCTTTGCAAGTGTACTTCCTCTCTGATCATAGTTAACCTTCTGATAGCTAATCATTATCAGTAATTGCCATCCCTTCTTTCGTTCATTTAGAGGAAAGTAGCATTTGTGTCTTATGAATAATATAGATGCTTTTTAATCTTGTTCAGTTTGTCACCACAGTCAAGTTTGCATTTGGGATCTTGCAGTATCCTCTAGACTCAGTCTCTGTAAAATCAAGCTGGGTACTTTATGCTCATGACTGTGTCCCCATCGCCAAGCACGGTGCCTGGCACATGGTAGCACATAGTATACACAAGTCAAGCTCTAAAAGGAGGAAAGGGAGAGAGTAGAAGGAGGAGAGAAGAAGAGAGGAGGAAGAGTTTGTCCCCTTGGGTGTCAACTGCTCTAGAAAAACTTAGAACTGTAATAATTATACTGGTGGTAAGAGCTAATATTTTTTGAGCACCTACCATATTTTAGGACTACAGTTTACTATATTATCTCATTTTATCCTTGTAACAACACTATGAGCTAAGTGCTATTATTATCTCCATGTAAGTAAGAATGAAACTTGGGCTCCAAAGAGGTTAAGAACTTGTTCTAGATCACCAAGCTAGTACGTGGCAGAATCAACCTAGGCCTGACAGTCTACAAAGTCGATGCTCCCAACCAAAGCCAATCGCACCCATGTGCGTGGCTCTAGGATTGCCACTGAAGCCTACGGTGAACATCGCATCTACTCCAACTGCTGATACTTCACATTTTTGAAGGTGTCCTCTGCAACTTCCACTGAGTCTTCTGCTCTTCAAGTTAAACATCCCCAGGTCCCCAGTTCTTCCTTACATGGCATGGTTCACAAATCTTTTACCTTTTTCTAAGATTGTTTTGCCCAGATTTACGTGGTGGTTGTGACAGGTCACTAAGCAATTTACAAGAGGAGTGTATGTGTGCATGTATATGTGTTTGCATGTGTGTGTGTGTTTGTGTGTGTATGTGTATACATGGTTGTGTGTATACAGATATGTGTCTGTATGTGCAGAAGGGAAGAATAAATGTTAAAGGAAGACAAAGTAGGACCTGTTTCCTGTCTGTTTGCTTTTTATTTTTGTGGGTACTTAGCAGGTATATATTTATGGGGTACATGAGATGTTTTGATACAGGCATGCATTGTGAAATTGGCACATTATGGAGAATGAGGTGTCCATCCCCTCAAGCATTTATCCTTTGAGTTACACATAATCCAATTACACTCTTTATTTTAAAATGTACAATTATTATTGACTACAGTCACCTCGTTGTGTTATCTAATAGCAGGTCTTACTCATTCCTTCTACTTTTTTTGTACCCGTTAACCATCCTCACCTTCCCTCACCAGCTCCCAACTGTCCTTCCCAGCCTCTGGGAACCACCCTTCTACTCTCTGTGTCCATGAGTTCAATTGTTTTTGTTTTTAGACCCCACAAATAAGTGAGAACATGCAATGTTTGTCTTTCCATGCCTGGCTTATTTTGCTTAACATAGTGACCTTCAGTTCCATCCATATTGTCGGAAATGACTGGATCTCATCCTTTTTTACGGCTGCATAGTACTCAATTGTGTATACATCCCATATTTTTTTTTCTATCATTCAACTGTTGAGACACCTAGGTTGCTTCCAAATCTTAGCTATTGTAAACAGTGTTGCAACAAACATGGGCATGCAGACATCTCTTCAACATACTGATTTCCTTTCTTTTGGGTATATACCCAGCAGTGGGATTGCTGGATCATATGGTAGCTCTATTTTTAGTTTTTTGAGGAACCTCTAAACTGTTCTCCATAGAGGTTGTACTAATTTACAATCCCAACAACAGTGTACAAAGTTTCCCTTTTCTCCACATCCTTGCCAGCATTATTATTGCCTATCTTTTGGATATAAACCAGTTTAAGCAAGGTGAGATAATATCTGATTGTAGTTTTGATTTTCATCTACCTGATGATCAGTGATATTGAGGACCTTTTGACATGCCTGTTTGCCATCTGTATGTCTTCTTTTTGAAAAATGTCTATTCAAATCCTTTGCCCAATTTTAGATCCGATTACTAGATTTTTTTCCTGGAGAGTTGTTTGAGCCCCTTGTATATTCTGGTTATTAATCCCTTGTCAGATGGCTAGTTTACAAATATTTTCTCCTATTCTGTGGGTCATCTCTTCACTTTGTTAATTGTATCCTTGGCCACGCAGAAGCTTTTTAACTTGATGTGATCCCATGTGTCCATTTTTGCTTTGGTTGCCTGTGCTTGTGGGGTATTGCTCAAGAAATTTTTGCCCAGACCAATGTTTTGGAGATTTTCCAAACATCTTTCCAAACATCCCCTAGGGGTAGTCTTACAGCCTCTGATTGCAGTTGAAAACATTGGACGAAAACAAAGTACCAAAAGGTAAATGAGTTCGCTAAGTCATAGAGATAGCCAACATACCGATTTACTTATAACCCCATTTGTTTCCACAAAGGACTTGAATGTGTAGAATAACTCTGTTTTTATTGGGTTGCCTGTGCTTATGGGGTATTGCTCAAGAAATATTTGCCCAGACCAATGTCTTGAAGATTTTCCTCAATGTTTTCTTGTAGTGGTTTCATAGTTTGAGACTTAGATTTAAGTCTTCAATCCATTTTGATTTGATTTTTGTATACGATGAGAGATAGCGGTCTAGTTTCACTCTTCTGCATATGGTTATCCAGTTTTCCCAGCACCATTTATTGAAGACTGTCTTTTCCCCAGTGTATGTTTTTGGTACCTTTGTCAAAAGTGAAGGACCTGTCTTAAAGTGAGGCTTTTCTTTTTTTTTTTTTTTTTTTTTTTTTTTTAAAGATGGGGTTTCACCATGATGGCCAGGCTGGTCTTGAACTCCTGACCTCAGGTGATCCACTCACCTTGGTCTCCCAAAGTGCTAGGATTACAGGCGTGAGCCACCGCACCCGGCCAAAGTGAGGCTTTTCTTGATCAGGACTACTTAGTGAGCCTGCAATCTAGCATTCATTCATCCTTGAAGACCAGTAATATTTCCTGGATAAAACAAGCACATTCCCAAGCCTTGAATGTCCATGTATGATGAAGTGAGATCTATTTTCTCTCCTTGTCTGGAGGCCAAAGACATTTCCCATACCCTTGTACGAAAAATTTTGCTGTAGGGAAAGCAGGAGCTCTCTTCTCTTCTGGAAGGTAGCCATCTAGAGATGAAACCGCTTATGTTTGAGAAGTTCTTTCTACCTGACATATTAGAATAGACCAGGAGTTCTTAAATTTTCTTGTGCCATGGACCACTTGGATGTCTGATGAAACCTATGGATCCCTTATGAGAATTGTGTTTTTAAATGAATTACTAATTACATAGTAATTCAAAGGAAATCAATTATATTGAAATGTAGAAATAAATATTTTTAAATTGTAATCTAGTAACAATGCGCTTCTCTATTAGGGGTTTATATGTTAATATATATGTGTAATAACTATCATAATATTAAAGTAACAATAAGCATAAGTGATATTTCAAGATCTCTATAACAACTCTCATATGAAATGAAAATATCTGATTGCTATTAGTGAGTGACACAGGCACAGGTATTGTTAGATTGTCATCTACATTCGTAACTGAAAGAAATGCTAATTCAACTAGAAGGTAGTGAAAAAACATATGTAATTCTTTCCCAGCAAAATTAATAGATGCCCTGAATTCCATGGCCCACAGGATAAGAACCCCCAGAATAGAGGGTTGAAACATTAGAATCCTAGCTGAGAGAAACTGTAGGAAACACCAGCTCATTTTATAGATGAGCAAAGTTTGCTTCTGAGGGTTTAAGAAGATCTTTGATTTTGTGATGTACCTTACAGGTTCTAGTATTTCATATTTTGTCTTATTGAGAAGTCAGTGGGGGGGAAAATAAGAGTGAAAATTTTGGACAAGTGTCAGCTTGGCACAATTTGATTTTCATCATTTATAAACTGAATGTGGAGAAAAGAAAAATAAAATGGTCCCGTCTACAATGGGTCTCACCTCCTGGACCTCTGGCCAGGGCTTGCATTTTTTTCCCTCAGCCCATACACACAAGTCCAAAAACATCTCTCACCTTCTAAAAGGGTGTCCCTAAGCATTCAAAGAGGCACTTTTTTACTTAAAGCTAACAGTGAAAAATACCACGGTGGGGGAACCTGCACTTAAACTTTAATAGATTCTTCCAAAGAAAGTAGCCACTCTCCAATGGAAGGTTTTCACTGACATCTTAACATATATAATAAATTCCCAAACACTCCTGGAGCCACGTGGGCTCCTGGCAGACAAACTGTCAGCAGATGTAACTGGATACCACTCCCCCAGCTTTACTCTGACCTCCTGCCTCGTGCCCAACTACATCATTCAAGCCCCCAAAAGGAGCAAAAAATAAACTGTCTTTACTTTGTCTTCCCACTGAAGACAACAGAATATCTGAAGATCTGAAAATCTTTTATCTCATTTCAGATCTGGAAGTTACCACGAAGCTGATCTATCAGGGGTACTAATGGTAGTTTGGGTAGGATAATTCTTCCTTATGCACAAGTATCTGAATCCCCTACACTAAGCGCCAGAAGCACACACCCATGTCTCAATGACAGTCAAAAGTATCTGCCCACCTTTCCAAACATCCCCTAAAAGTAGTCTTACAGCCTATGATTGCAAAAGGTTGAAAACACTGCATGAAAACAAAGTACAGAAAGGTGAGTTCCCTAAGACACAAAGACAGCCAATATATTGATTTATTTATAACCTCATTTCCACAAAGGACTTGAATGTGTTGAATAACTCTGTTTTTATTTGGGGATAATTCTTCTTATCTCTATCTACACATCATAAGAGAACTGCCCACAGCCACACAGCTAGAAAGTAGAGGAGATCAGAACTTGTGCGTTCAGCATGAATTCCACCATGTTACTCCCTCAGCCACTCAGTCCTGTCTGCAGGGCACCGGGCAATTGCAGGTTCCATGTTTAAGGCCCTGATGCCGCCCTGACCTTCTGAGTCTGACAAATGCCATCATCCACACAGGTGCTACAAGGAGCAGCGACATGCTTCTACGCTTTCATTGGCTTTGACATCATCGCCACCACTGGAGAGGAAGCCAAGAATCCCAACACGTCCATCCCTTACGCCATCACCGCCTCCCTGGTCATCTGCCTGACAGCCTATGTGTCTGTAAGTACCAGATGCTTGTGCGACCCTCCTCACCATGTGACTCTGGCACCGAGCTCCCTTCTCTGTCAGGAAGGAGTCCTTTCCTGTGTCCTCTTGGTGTCTGTGCGCCTGTGTCTTTTGCCGCTGTAGCCCCATTCCCCACTCCCCATGATAAGAAAAAAATTAGGACTCCAGACTGAAGAAGAGGAGAAACCCCAGACCTTCACTTCAGCCTTGGCCTTCACTCCCACTCCTCCACCCGCACAAGCTCTTCGTGTCTGCTGCTGCCCCAGGGGCTGGTGTGCAGGGAATGGGCTGCCGTCCAAGGAGCTCAGGTCATAGGCTGGCAGTAACGGGTGGGTGTGCGAGCAAAGGCATTGTGGGCCTCTGTGCACATTCCTCAATGCTCTTCTGTCTTCTGGGAGCTTCCCGGCAGCAAAGAGGCGAGGCTCCCTGCACAGCGGAGAGAGAGAACACATTGTCCTCTACAGACTCTCTTCCCCTTAGATCTGGGGAGGAAAGTGCCATTTCTTTCCGGCTGTTGCTCCCTCTTTTTACACCAGCTCAAACTCACCTTTGGGTTTCCCTACCTAGGGGGAAGCCCAGAACAAAGAGTTCAGCCTTGTCTTCTTCAGGATCACACCCCTGAGACACTCCTCATACTTTGATGTTTGCTTTCTCAGGTCCCACCCCAGAATTTCTATCACAGAAATAGCCTAGCTGCATCCAACATCCCCCTCCTGCTCCTGGCAATGGAAAGGGAGAGAATCAGCTCCCAGGCCAATGAGTGTGTGGTTCCCCTCAGGTCCTGAGGGACCCCCTCACTTGGGTCACCACAATTAGGAAAGAGCCGGCAGTGGTGGCGGAGCGGGGGTTGCTGCCGCTGATCAGCACTGCTGTTTCTCTTTCCCAAAAAGACATCTTTAGCAACTAGCTAAGAAAGTCACACCTATTGATCATTAAGGCAAGCTGTGAAACAGGATTGTTCTAGAAGCCAGAGGAAAACACAGAGCAAACATGGGGGTGGTTTACAGACATTCAGTTGACTACCCAGAGGTTCTATGGATGCCTCAATTATCACCTCCCCCTATACACACACATGTAAGTGGCTTCACCCTGTCCAGACCCCGATGATCCCTGTGGGCAGAATGTTGAAGGAGGAGTCGCAGGGTGGAAGAAACAGCAAGGACACTCTGCGTTTCCCTTTCTACTCCTCCTTCATTCCTGCCCTTCCTCCAGGGGTGGGGCCCTTACAACACACACAATAAAGTCAGTCATCACAGTGCCTCCCTTAGATTCGACTACAGAGTACTTCTATGCATCCACCAACTTTTTACCCGTCCTGATCTAACTTAGGAGCCTCAATCCCACTCTCCTTCAGGCCACCCTGTCCCATCCCCAAAGGGGATATTGCAAGTGGTTATGTTAGTAGGAAACATTCTCTTTCATACTGCACAGGCCTTAAACACTCCCTAGGAGCTGTTTGGTACTGTACTGGTCAGCAGGCAGCCCCTTCACCACCATGAGTAGAACGAGGTTGCTGGGCTGTGATGGGACAACATGTCCTCCCCGGTGACCCTTGGCTCTGCTGGAAGAGCTTGGCTCCAGAGGAATAGGCAAAGAAATGGTCTACATGTGACCACCCTCTTTCCTTCAGGCTTTGAATTCCTTTCTTGATGCCAATGTGGCCTTCATAGGCCTGGGGGAGCCCTATATCTGGCCAAATGACTGGTGGCTCCATTGCCTATGGCCAATTCTGAAGGCAGGGGTGTTAGGCAGATCAATAACATGTGAAGGGAGCAGGTCCTGGGAGGCTCCAGTCAAGTGCTATCACCTCCTCCATGCACACGTGTGCCAGTGGCTTTGTCCTCTCCATACCCTGATTTCTCCCCATAGGCAGAATGTTGAGGGAGGGGTGGTGGGATAGAGGGAACAGCAAAGACACTCTGCTCTCTATCTCCCCTTCTGCTTCTCCCTCGTGTCTCCCTCTTCCCTGGGGTTGGACCCTTGCAGCACACACAGTAAATGATTCCTGATTAAGCAAAGCCACCATTGTCTGACAGCCATACAGTCAGTAGGACTTGACTCTGCCCTGATGCCGTAATTTGTTTGTTGACCTGCCTGGCTCCTAGGACTAAGCTAGAGAAAGGAAATAGAAATATGAGTTCTCCTCTGGGTCCCAAGAGTTAATAGGCCATAGACCTCTTAAGCACTTACCTTTGGAGATTTTATCCCTGGTATTTCACAGTGAAAGGGAGCACAGATAAGACCCTGCAGTACCAGAAAGCGTAAGAGAAATGAGAGCCTGGCCCAGGTGGGCAGGGTGCCCCTGGTCCCTGCCAGGTCCTGGCTGCAGCTCCCTCCTCCTGGAAATACCTGCTCTCCACTGAACTGTCAGCATAGATAGCTCTGCTTTCATGGGGCTGAAATACCTGCAGACTTACTCCTTAGATATCAAAGGACCAGAGAGATAGTTTCTGGCCCAGTCCACTAAATTCACATGTGGGAAGAAGATATTGACAAAGGCCTAGAAGCCAGATGACTGGTCTACAGTAAAGGCACATGCCAGCGAAGTGGAGGATCCAAACTGCCATGCTAGCCTCTGCCTCCAGGGGCAGGGCTCTCTCCTCTCCTATGGGACCTCCATCCATGCTGTTTTTCCCATGTACCTCCAGCCCTGTCTTCTTTTGTTTTAACAGGTGAGCATGATCTTAACTCTGATGGTGCCATACTATGCCATTGACACGGAATCCCCACTCATGGAGATGTTTGTGGCTCATGGGTTCTATGCTGCAAAATTCGTAGTGGCCATTGGGTCGGTTGCAGGACTGACAGTCAGCTTGCTGGGCTCCCCTCTTCCCAATGCCGAGGGTCATTTACGCCATGGCTGGTGATGGGCTCCTTTTCAGGTAAGGGCTACGCTCCATGAAATTTGTCCTGCTCTGCCACGTCTATCCAGGGAGAATGTCTACACACTGTCAGTCTGACTGTCATTTTGATGTCAGTGCCTTTCACCTGGACTGTGGACCTTGTCATATATCCGAGTGAACAGGGCTCAGGCCCTGAAGCAGCCTTAGTTTAACTCTGGGGTCCCTTAATCCAGCGTAAGCTGATGTGTGTCCTTCACTTCCCTCCTCCCTCCTGTTGACATTGTGTGAAGATTTGTGCAGATAATGGGTGCCAAACTGCTGTACTGGGTGACCTCCAGAAGGAAGAACCCATCCCAGGGACATCTTAGGCCTGTCCTCACATTGAGACCTGGTAACTGCCCCCTCTCTCCACGACCCCTCTGAAATTGAAAAAAATCAACAAAGAGTAGATCGGACCCTCTGAACAAATCCTAACAATAGCAGCAACACCAGCTGCCATTAATTGAACATTTGTGTATCCTGGGTGCTGTGTATACAGTATCCCACTTAGTCCTCACAATAACTCTATTTTGCAGACAAAAAAAGTCTGCTAGGACTCAGAGTGGTTAAAAAAAAATGCCACAAATCCCTCAGCTACTGAGTGGAAGGTCAGGATTTGATCCCAGAACAACCGACTCCAAAAACCAGACTTTTAACTGCACCGTTATATTGGCAGTTCTTGCCCCCTACATTGGCCATGAAGTGGCGTATCTGCCCATGGTACAAAAGGGATGTGGCCTCATCTCTTTGTTTCCAGCCTGAGGGGCCTGCTGAGAAGGCATCCTTCAAGTACACAAAGCAAGAAGTAAACTGTGGAGGCCAAGGAGCTCTCAGGTGTGCAGAGGGGCTGGTTCAGGGACTCTGTCTCTGCAGCCACCATCTTCGGACTCATTTCCCCTGCACACCCTCTGAAGCCATCACCAGGTCAGAGCTGATGTGTTTAGGTTGCTGAAGAGATCAAGAAGGGCCTAGGGTGATGGAGGTGTGGCAACTTCACACATCCAAAAGATTTTTCTGCTGTCAAAGAAACTAAGAGGAAAGATACTTCAGCTTTAAGCACGTTTACAGGTTGTGGGAATCATAAAAATATGGGACCAGGAGGAGAGAGGAGGGGGAAGGGAGCCTACTGCATGTGCCATTCAGTCGCTCTTGTTGTTCTCTTCTTCAGCAGTAACTAGCTGGACTTAAGCCTGTATCTATGAGCACAATTTCTCAATTACTGTGCTATTTTGCCAACTAAACCCATGAACTTCGTTACAGGTGGTGTCTCAAGCTTTGGCATAAATAAGAATCTTCTGGAGGTCTTTTAAAGCAGTTTGCTAGGCCTCACCCCCTACCCTATGATTCTGGTATAAAAGGTCTTGGGTGAAACCTGAGAATATACATTTCTTACAAGCTCCATGAGGATGCTAAAATGCTAGTTCACAGGTCAGGAGGGCCCCCAGGCACATGTATGACTTCCTCCAACCATACTTTTTCACGCAGAGCTTGGGCTTCAATCTAGATCGCTGAAAGACAGACCTCCTAGGTTCAATCAGCCGTTCCCATTACATAATGATTAGGAACTTTACTAAAGAAGTTTGCCTCGAAATCAAAGAATTAGGCTGGGCGCGGTGGCTCACGCCTGTAATCCCAGCACTTTGGGAGGCTGAGGTGGCCCGATCATGAGGTCAGGAGTTTGAGACCAGCCTGGCCAGCATGGTGAAACTCTGTCTCTACTAAAAATGCAGTAATTAGCCAGGCATGGTGGTGTGCCTGTAATCTGAGCTACTCAGGAGGCTGAGGCAGGAGAATCACTTGAACCTGGGAGACAGAGGTTGCAGTGAGCTGAGATCATGCCACTGCACTCCAGCCTGGGCAACAGAGTGAGACTTCATCTCACTAAAAATATATATATATATATATATATATATATATATATATGTATATATATCAAAGAATTGAAGTGAATTTTCTTTTAATTATATTCCAAACCCTGGGGTAGGAATAGCAGCTGAATTTAAAGTAGTGAATGAAGAAGTAAATTGGGGGAACAAGACCAGGAGGAGTTGATCCCACCAGCCTATTGACAGTTTAGCTCCCTGGAATCGGTCACTGTAGCCCACCATTAACCCTCTGCTCGCACGGCCCCTCCAGGTTCCTGGCTCATGTCAGCTCCTACACAGAGACGCCGGTGGTAGCCTGCATCGTGTCGGGGTTCCTGGCAGCGCTCCTCGCACTGTTGGTCAGCTTGAGAGACCTGATAGAGATGATGTCCATCGGCACGCTCCTGGCCTACACCTTGGTCTCTGTCTGTGTCTTGCTCCTTCGATACCAACCCGAGAGTGACATTGACGGTTTTGTCAAGTTCTTGTCTGAGGAGCACACCAAGAAGAAGGAGGGCATTCTGGCTGACTGTGAGAAGGACGCTTGTTCTCCTGTGAGTGAAGGGGATGAGTTTTCTGGCCCAGCCACCAATACATGTGGGGCCAAGAATTTACCATCCTTGGGAGACAATGAGATGCTCATAGGGAAATCAGACAAGTCAACCTACAACGTCAACCACCCCAATTATGGCACCGTGGACATGACCACAGGCATAGAAGCTGATGAATCTGAAAATATTTATCTCATCAAGTTAAAGAAGCTGATCGGGCCTCATTATTACACCATGAGAATCCGGCTGGGCCTTCCAGGCAAAATGGACCGGCCCACAGCAGCGACTGGGCACACGGTGACCATCTGCGTGCTCCTGCTCTTCATCCTCATGTTCATCTTCTGCTCCTTCATCATCTTTGGTTCTGATTACATCTCAGAGCAGAGCTGGTGGGCCATCCTTCTGGTTGTTCTGATGGTGCTACTGATCAGCACCCTGGTATTTGTGATCCTGCAGCAGCCAGAGAACCCCAAGAAGCTGCCCTACATGGCCCCTTGCCTCCCCTTTGTGCCTGCCTTTGCCATGCTGGTGAACATCTATCTCATGCTAAAGCTCTCCACCATCACATGGATCCGGTTTGCGGTCTGGTGCTTTGTGGGTAAGCAACTTCCTTTGGAGCCTTGAGAGTTCCCTTTTAAGGTCTTAAGCATGCTTATCTGAAAATTACCTCCTAGCTGCACTAAGCAACTCCAATTCTAGAGAAATCTGGCTGGTTCTACGGACCCTTGTGTTCTGCATGAGAGTCAATAAAGCCAGTTGTTCCCTTTCTGCCTGTAATGGTCTTGGTCATTGGTTCTGGAAAAATGATGTTGATTAATCGCTCACTTTACTGAATTACTGAAAGTTCTTTCTATATTAGGATAATTAATGCCAGAAAAAGTCCACTTAAAATGAATCCACATTTTTAAGGGGACAAAAACAGCATAGTATAATTGGGGTGGGGACATTTGGTTGGAATTTTTATCATAGAAACTAAGAATTGTAAAATGAAAAATATGAAAAGTTATCTTAGATTTCACAAAATTAAATTAAAACAGCAATTATGCTCTAATTTTTAAATGAACAAAGTGTGAATTAAGTGTGGATTTTTTAGCATCATTTTTCTGACAAAATTGAATCCTGGCATCATTTAACATCTCTCACTTCATACTGACTTTTGTAAAAGATTCAAAAGTTTTTCATTTCTCCCAAGGTCCTTTCTCCATCCTTTGACATCCTGATCATTGACTTGGGAAGTAGCCGTCATGCCACCATCCTTATTGATTTCCTCTCTCCTCCTGTTAGTAACTAATATGACTCTCTTAGGTCCTCAATTATCCACAATTTTGGGTGGGAATTGAAATTGTTCTCTAAACTCACTTTCATGGACTTCAAGAAGTCCTGTACCTTTTCTAAGATTTCTAATTTTACTTTGTGATCCATTTCTATTGTATTGGTAGTACATGTTTATCATCTAGGACAATCTCTGATGTCCATGAGGTGGCGAGGGGTTGATGGTAGTAATAACTTCAGAAGTTTAAGGGAAGATTCATTTTAAAGTTCCTTAGTCACTATTTGTATGTCCCCTGTACAACTTGGTAACCCTGGGGTCTCTGATAACAAATTCTTAGCTAAAGAGAATCCTTAGAAGCTTTGGGGAACAGAAGATTAGCCGCTGCCTAAAGGAGAGACAAGACAAACACACGTGAGTCATTTAGCCCAAGGAAGGTCAAAAAGACTCATTCATTCATTCATTCATTCATTCATTTAATTTCCAAGATGGAGTCTTGCCTGATACCCAGGCTGGGGTACAATGGCTTGATCATGGTGCACCGCAACTTCCGCCTCCTGGGTTCAAGCAATTCTCCTGCCTCAGCCTCCCGAGTAGCTGGGACTACAGGCAAGCAACACCACGCCCAGCTAATTTTTGTATTTTTAGTAGAGATGGGGTTTCACCATGTTGGCCAGGCTGGTCTTGAACTTCTGGCCTCAAGTGATCTGCTTGCCTTTGCTTCCCAAAGTGCTGGGATTACAGGCATGAACCACAGTGCCTGGCAAGCAGATCACCTGAGTTTAGGAGTTCGAGACTGGCCTGGCCAACACGGCAAAACCCCCTCTCTACTAAAAATACAAAAATTAGCCAGGCATGGTGGTGCTTGCCTGTAATCCCAGCTACTCGGGAGGCTGAGACATGAGAATCGCTTGAACCCAGGAGGTGGAGGTTCCAGTGAGCTAAGAGCACATCACCACACTCCAGCCTGGGAGACAGAGCGAGACTCCATTTCAAAAAAAAAATTATATTTTAATTTTTAAATAAAAAAATTTTTTTAAATAATCTCTTATCTCTAAACATTTTTCTACTGGCATATGTAGCTAGCCAATGCAAAGATTCTACTCTGGATAGAAGTGATGGAAGTGGGTAGAAATATTTTAGTTATATATTTGTCAAATTAATAAAGACACAGACACAAATACACATAGACTTATTTATTCATAGACTATTAAAGCTGAAAAGGGCCTTCAGTGTCTAGTACAATGCTACCCACAGTGTGGTGACCATTCCATTGGTAATATTTTCAGCTGGTATTAGAAAGCATATGAATGAGCTTTTAAAAATACTGTATAGTTAGTATACATTTTCACCTGTGTTAGAAAAACCACACATACATATGAAATCTGGTGATTTCACAAATACTTGCAAAGAGACTATAGATGACATTTTTAATTTAAAATGTGAGTCATATTAAAGAAAAAAACATTAGTTCTATAGTACAGGTACCATATGATTCACAAAAATAGTAATAATTAGCACTTATGCAAACTTATCACATATCAGCCATTATTCTGTGGGCTTTACTTATTTTACTTATTTAATCCTCACAATGGTCTTTATTTTACAGATGAGGAAACTGAGGCACTTGCCAGTGGTCACCTAGCTAGGATATAGAAGAGCCAAGATTAGAACTCAGGGAGTGTGGAGCCAGAGGCCATAGTTATAGCCTCAACAGTTACATACTAAAAATGTGGTATATACGTAACTGGAGTTGGAGAAATACTGATATAGTCCACCTCCCTCCCACTTCTCCCTCTCTCTATTTTATGGATTACTAAACTGAACCTCCAAGAAGTTAAATAACATGCTCAAAGTCAACAGGAAGTTATTCAAAGAGCTATTACTAGAATTTGGTACACCTATGCTCAAATCTGGGGCTCCTACTACCCCACCACGGTGCCACTGAGCAGACTCATTTCATTAGAACATTCGGTAGAACTCAACACGTAACATCAGGACTGGTCTCATGGGCATACAGCTGTGCACAGGGTCCCATGCTTGGTTTAATGCTCTGCTGCTGCCATCTTGAATTCTTAATAATTTCTGAACAAGAGGCCCCAATGTTTTCATTTTGCGTTGAAAACCCTATAGCCAGTTCTGCAGAATATTTATGGCTCCTGAAGCACCAGAGGCATTTTGCAAAAACAGGTGGGAGGGGCCCTTACCTTTGGAGTCAAACAGCACCAACTTCAAATCACAGCTCCGCCCTCTTTTGTCCTGTGACTTTGAGGAATTTACTTAACTTCTTTGAGCCTCAGTTTACTCATCTGTAAAAATCCAGATAATTCTATCAGCCTTGACCTGGTTACTCTTTGGGACTTAAATGAGAAAATGTTGGGGAAAGCAATAAGAAACATGTATTTACTGCCTTTCTTTTAAAAATCTAAAACGATTCATTGTCCACAAGTATGGACAGACTGGCTATCATATGCCAAAGCACGATGTGAGCCTTCAGCGACTCAGACTGCCCTTCCAACTATCACGCAGAGAAAAACTCCCTGAGTGTCTTTTGTAATCTTGCTGACAGCACAAACTCCCTCCAGAAACTGCTACTCACTGACTCAGAAGAATGCCACCCTGCAGAGTGGGGCTGACCAGCCAGAGGGCATAGGTGTCTGCAGTTCAGCAAGCACCCAGTGATTCCAATATACAGCCTACAAATCACATTGGGGAAGGACTGCTAGTATTTGTGGGCACCTGCTGCTAACTGCTTTAGTATCATGATTTTTGAAGGCAGCTATTTAACTTAGTTTCACCCAGAACAAAGATTCTCAACTCCAGCTACACCTCAGTATCACCCTGGGTTGCTTCTGAAACATTCTAAGCCCAATTCCCTCAACAGAGATTTTCTGATTCAATTGGGCTGGTGGTCAAGTGTTGAGGAATTTTTTAAGTTCCCTAGGTTTTTTTAATAGGCAGCCAGGTTGACAATGATCTAGATCAATGGTCCTCAAAGTGGAACCCCAGACCAGCAGCATCAATGTCATCGGGGAACTAGTTAGAAATGTGATTTTGAGGCTGAGCCTGGTGGCTCACGCCTGTAATCCCAGCACTTTGGAAGACCAAGGCACGGTGGATCATCTGAGGTCAAGAGTTCGAGACCAGCCTGGCCAACATGGTGAAACCCTATCTCTACTAAAAGTACAAAAGTTAGCCAGGCATGGTGGTGGGCGCCTGTAATCCCAGCTACTCAGGAGGCTGATGCAGGAGAATCTCTTGAACTTGGGAGGTGGAGATTACAATAAGCCAAGATCGTGCCACTGCACTCCAGACTGGGCAACAGAGCAAGACTCCATCTCAAAAAACAAAAGGAAAAAGAAATGTGATTTCGAACTCCATCCCAGGTCTACTGAATCAGAATCTCTGAGAGCAATTTAGGGTTTAACAAGTCCTCCAGCTGACTCAAATGCTTGTCACTGCTCTAAGGGGAGAACAGGGGAGAAATTATCAGGCAGGGCAGATAATTCAAATTACAAAGACTTGTTTTGCAAAAACAATTTTTGCATATATAAACTATATCCAACCCACAACCCCAAATTGGCTGTAAAATCCTTAATGGTCTTATAACCCAAATATCTCACCTCTGAACTTCTAAGCCTCCAAGATATCAGATTTTTCTTAATCTCTCTATACATAGTGTAACTTTCCTGGGGAGAACAGTGGAGATATTTTTAAATAGAGCTTCTTATGAAACTGGAGATTTACATGATTAGGCTGAGTCATAACTTGATCATCATCTTAGGCACATTTTTTATCCAAGCTTTTCTAAATGAATCTTAATTACGGCATTTTTGTAACAATGTTTTGCTAAGCTTTTGACCTTCAGAAGAGCACAACTCAGAGAGTAAAATGAGGCACAAGCCCCAGCAAGATTATCCAGCACATGTTTCTTTTACTCCAGAGAAGAAAAGGAATACAAACAGCAAATGTGTATTAAACCCAAAAAAGTGAGCACAAAGCAGCCTTCCTTTTCCTTTTAGCCCATGCAGTTTTGTGAAGAAAGCTCTCAAGGGGTTGGGCAGAGTCTCCGGGAACATGGAACTAGCAGGTGCTCAGTGAGAATCCTGCATGCTGGTATTTTCCAACACATCTCTCAGGCCTGCTGTTCCCTGTGGGTTTTTATTATAAATAATCGCCTGTTAGAGTGGCTTGCCCTGACCATGGGAATTGCCATGTTGTCACGCAGGAATTTTTTCAGTCTCTCTGAGGAAAACAAATTCTGGTCTATAGATTTAGAGGACAGAACTTGTGATACAGACAGTGGACCTCATGAATACTATCTCAAAACAGAAGTGTTCCAAAGAGAAAACACACCTTATGGTCTATACCTGAGCAATTATCTGAAATCCAACTGGAAATTGGACCCAAAGCAGCCATGTGATAAAGAGAAAAGGAGGGGAAGGAAAAAGCAATGAGTTGGGACCTGATAACTAAATTCTTGATGATGTGCCCCATAAATAAGCTTGAAATTCTCCTTGGAGGCAGAGGAAAAAACAACTGGCTCTTCCAATGTCAAAATCATGCTCGGATGAGCAAGAATAATCCTGAAGGCTAGGATGAGGATGGCAACAGGGCTGGCTGCTGGGATTCCAAGGAGGGAGTGTGAAGGTAGAGTGTGGAGGGGGATCATGCAACCGTGAGGCTGTCTGCTGGCAGAGGTCCCCTGCGGGACATAGAGGGGGCAGAGCACTCACAGCGCTCTGCAACCAGTGGCGACTGAGACACTGGCTCTCCTGTGAACCCAATGAAGAGGGGAAAGGGCAGTTGCAGAGGTGCAGGGCACTGGAGCTGGTATGTGCAGCTTACCTGGAACAGAATTCAAGCCACAACAGGGGGGATGCTTGCCTTCTTTCCCTCAACATTGTTTGTGAGATCCATGCCCACTGTTGCTTGTAGTTTCAGTTTGTTCATTCTTATTGCTGTCTAGTCTCCTGCTGTGTTAATATACCACAATTTATTCGTTCTAGTGTCCAGGGACATTTGGGTTGTTTCTATTTTAAGGCTGTTACAAACAGAGCTGCTGTGAACTTTTTTTTTTTTTTTTGAGAGGGTCTTGTTCTGTCGCCCAGGCTGGAGTGCAGTGGTGTAATCTCAGCTCACTGCAACCTCCACCTCCTGGGTTCAAGTGATTCTCCTGCCTCAGTCTCCTAAGTAGCTGGGATTACAAGTGGGCGTCACCACGCCAGGCTAATTTTTGTATTTTAAGTAGAGATGGGGTTTCACCATATTAGGCTGGTCTCGAACTCCTGACCTCATGATCTGCCTGCCTCAGCCTTCCAAAGTGTTGGGATTACAGGCGTGAGCCGCCGTGCCTGGCTGAACATTCTTGTACATGTTTTTGGTGGACACATGGGCACATATCTCTTGGGTTTCTGTTGAGTTAGAAATAGAATTGTTGGCTCAGACTACTAGGTTTTTTTCATATTCTTTAACAAGATTGCATTACTTCTCATGGCTGTTATATACCTCAAATAAAATAAGTGTCCCCAACTCCATTTTGCATATGGGAAACTGAAACATAAAGTAGCATGACTTCCCATTAGATCAGCTGCAGGATCATGGAGAGAATCTCCCCCACAACTTGATCCTAAGCCTGCTCTTCCTGGCCACACCATGTTAAACAAGCCCTGCTGTTATAGTCAACAGGCTAGTGGAGGTATTTTTAAAAATAATCAGCAATAGTGGGAGTTGGTGGGGATTGAGGTGGGTGGGAAGGATACCTTCTCATTACCATCCGATCTCCCTTTCTGCATTGGCAAATGTCTGTTTTGGAAAGTTGACCCCAGAGTAGTGAAAATAAAAAGCCCTCTGGGCATAACAAAGTGCCTCAGCTATCTGCAGTAGGCAGGGCTTCCTGCTGGAAAGCGCACCCTAGGAAGAGGCTGCTCCACCCAGCCTGAGGTCAGGTGGTCCACCTCCCTTGGCCCTGAGCGTGGAACCACATGGAGAGGACAGGGCGTTCCCAGGACTATGGAGATCAGGGACCTGGTCTGCAACCTAAGTGTGTGCCCTCAGAGTTGGAAATATGCTATTATTGTTTGTGTTACCCAGTCTCTTCAGAGTTGAGTTTTTGTTCTAGGATTTCTCCTATATGATCAGGACCCCCTTTCACAGCCCTCTTACTTGTAGGTTTGGGGTCATTTGCTTAATTTGCACAGGATGGATAAGCACAGGTGGGTGAGCAGGTATATCAGCTGCTGATGCCAAGGTACCCTAGTATCTGAAGGCAAGTTTAGCATTTCTTTTTTTTTTTTTTCTTTTGAGATGGAGTCTTGCTCTTTCACCCAGGCTAGAGTGAGTGCAGTGGTGCAATCCCAGCTCACCACATCCTCCGACTCCTGGGTTCAAGCCTACTGAGTAGCTGGGCTTACAGGCGTGTACCACCACACCCAGCTAATTTTTGTATTTTCAGTAGAGATGGGGTTTCTCCATGTTGATCAGGCTCGTCTCAAACTCCTGACCTCGTGATCTGCCAGCCTCGGCCTCCCAAAGGCTTAGCATTTCTAAACCTCCCCTGGAGGCACCTGAGTGGGACAGGAACAGCCCTCAGGTTAGAGTTAAGACATATGAGTCCCGGTGCTTTTTCAATCACTGATTTATCACACAGTTCTTAACTTCCCTGGGATGATGGATGATAAAGTGTTTTTTTTAAAAATAAAGTGTGTTACAACCACAAAGTGTTTAATATCATAGAGAAAGCCCATTCCATTGCTAAAGGCATGATTCTTCATCTTTTCTAGCCTGAACTTCTCATAGGCACGTTTTCCACAGGGGAACTTCTGTCTGGAAAAGAAGCCAAAGCCTCCCTTTGAATATTTCCCTTCACTGCAAACAGACTTTCACAGGACTAACCACCATTACCTTTGACCAGGGCAGGCATGCAGCTCACGTGCCCCAGTCCAACCATGTCTGTTGTTAAAATATTGAAACACCTTTTTTTTTTTTCTTAGAGATGGAGTCTTACTCTGTCGCCCAGGCTGGAGTGCAATGGCATGATATCAGCTCACTGCAACCTCCGCCTCCTGGGTTCAAGCAATTCTCCTGTCTCAGCCTCCCAGGTAGCTGGGATCACAGGTGCCTGCTGCCACTACTGGCTAATTTTTGTTTTTTTTTAGTAGAAATGGGGTTTCGCCATGTTGGCCAGGCTGGTCTCAAACTCCTGACCTCAGGTGATCCACCTGCCTCGGCCTCCCAAAGTCCTTGGATTACAGGTGTGAGCCACCACGCCCAGCCAGAATATTGAAACATTGCTAACTATTCAATTAGCACGCCAGGCACCCTCACCATGACCCATCAACTAAAAAAATAATAATTCCAGCCCTGCAGAGGAGCCGCCAGGCCCCTGCTACAGCACAAAGGCTGAGGCCCTCTGATGTTTACCATCACGCCTGCTTTAGTTCCTTACCAACATAAGATATATAACTACAAAGCAATGGATCTAAGTTATCTGCTTTTAAGGTGAATCACAATTAAATATCCAAGTAGAATAAATAGTATTGTTTATGAATTTGCCATCTTATTCTTGAGGCTTGGTTTCAAATGACTTCTGGCTTATGGCAAAATCAAATCCACTCTCAAAACATATGAGATTGCCATCTGTAAGAGTTTACAAAAGAATATGATACCATTCCCAGCAAGCCTCTTAGTTACCAGTGCCCAAAAACTACTTCAAGCAATGATGGCATCATGGGAATACGTGTGTAGCCTCATATGGTGAAGAGTTTTCCCGACACATGGAATGACTTAAATTTTAATACTGCTGGATATCAGATAAAATTAAGAAATTATTATTAATTTTAGGTGTGGTGATACTGTTTTTTAGAGATACATACTCAAATATTTACAAATCAAACCTATGATGAAAGGGATTTGTTCCAAAACAATCTGTAGAGAAGGGGCCAGTGGAGGGGATGTGAGGGAGCTGTGATGAGTACATGGGATTCCTGATCCTGTTCACTCCACTTCTGTATATGTTCTTCACAATAAGACGTTAAGCTAAATCATTTTCCATCCTTGGTAGACGGGAGATGTAAGAGAGATAGAATCGCCCTGGATTAGGGCACAGGGAGACCTGGGAGGATTCACTGTCTGCCTGCTCGCTGTGTGACTGTGGATGACCTTTATGTTTTCTGTGCCCACTGTCTTGTCATCCTGTCTATGAAGTGTGCAATGCACATAATCCCCCACACACACACACACACACCCCTTCCCAGACAGGTTAAAGGGAATCTAAACAAAACAAGATACTGTTTGTGTAACATTTTGAGCTTCTTGGGAGAAAGGTACAACATCAATGATGTATCATTATCCTAACCCAGCACACAGAGGTGTTTTGTGAAGTTTAGTTTAGATGATTCAGGATTCCCAGAAACCCCACAGATTTTTCAGAAACTACCTCATGCTTCATTCTCTCAGCCAACTGAGAAAAAGGAGCAGAAACAAAACACCCTGCTTCTTGCTTCCACACAGGAGGCGTTGGGCAGCTCTGTTTACTCCTCCGACACAAAGCCCTTGTTTATATGTGACAGATGGTAGTACGTTTCTTCTCTTCTCTCTCCCTCCCTCTCTTCATCTGTTCCCCTCTATTTCTTTGTCCCCCTCCATTTTCCCTTTTCTCCAATCCTTCTCAGCCTCACACGACTTTTCCTGAATTGACTCAAGGGCCAGCAAGAAATATGCACACACAGATTGCCAAGTCGTAGAGGAATGGCTTTGTGTCTACTACTTATTCTATCCGGCTGCCCACACACACTCACCTCTTGTTTCACAGTACTCATATTTGAAATGCATTTTTGAAGACAGGGTGACACACCTTTGAAACTGCAGGGGGCTCAGGGCAAACATGAAAAGACCCATAAATATGTATGTGGCAAGTTTCCATGGGTTGCCTTCACAAAGTAAAAAGTAACCACAGTCAATGTGCGTGAGTGCGCGCACACACACACACGATGTTCCTTCCAGGCCTGTCCACTCTCAAAGAACAAATGTAAACCTAACCTCTTACCACATATTTACTGCAGTAAGCATCATCTACAAACCAGCCTGGGGGAGGGGAAGGGAGCTGTGAAGGACCAGACATGCAAGAGACTTCTCTCCCTTCATATAAAAAGCTGGTTCCTCTCCTTCTCAGACCCAGTAAGTCACTTACTCTTTCCCAGCTTCTGTTTATTCTTCCGTAAAATGAAGGTTTTAGAATGCATAGGTGATGTATAGAGTCTTTTCCAGCTCTAAATTTCTATGATTCAAAGTTTTTAGAGAATTCCCATAATATGAATCTACCTGACACCCAAATACCTGTGGGTGCAGGGGACAGCTCTGTTGGAATCAACAAACCAGTGATGAGTGATGGAAAACCAGTGACTGAGCAATGACCTGTGTAGTGGCGGAGGACAGAAGGTCGGAGCAAAGGGAAAAGAAAAAGATGGTATTCAGTTCAGTTGGGAAATGACTCATCTATAAGTAAAGTCAGAGAAGGGCATCAGAAAGGAAAGAATTGCCATAATAGATACCAAGCGAGAGTAGGAGGCAATATTTGGCATCTGCCTGTGTGTCTAGAAGAAAAGATGGCAAAAAAGCAAAGTTGTGCAAAAGGAGGTGTGCACAGGTCCTTCTTGGCTCAGGTCCTGCTTGGTCACCTGAAATGCATTCTCAGACCCCAAACATGCTTCAGACAGAGACATTCCCCACGAACGGGCACACTGGCACTCTGAGAAGAGTCCTCAATGCGAGGCCCTGTTCTACACAAGGATAATAATGATCCCCCATGGCCAGCCCGCACCTGCAGACAAGAAGGAGTAAATACTCATGGTTTAAAAAGATGAAATGACTGTTTGAGAACTAATGGCTACATCTGCAAATAATTAGCTCCAGGATTTATTACCAATTAGGAGTATAAATCTCTGCTTACTTTGGCTCCTGAAAAGTTGATTTCACTGGGGAGTGTGTGAGGGGGTGGGGACAAAGTCATCTGAGACAAGGAGGAAGAAATCCAAGCTTAAAAAGACACACTTCAAATTCAAAAGAGCAAGATTTCCCAAGCACGACAGCAGCAAAGCAGGCTTGATTTGAGGTTCTAAGCAAACCAACCCGGCAGACGCCTGCAGGGTTAATAAGTCAGAGACTGACGCTACTCAGAGGAGGATGTTAGGGCCGGGAAGGAGGTTGCATACTGTGTGGACCCCAGTGGCTAGGCCATTGTATGGCCTGAGTGGGCAGTGGAACACAGGCATCAGCCGCAGTGCATTATCTCAGGGATACGCTGACCATTGGAATCACCTGTGGAGCTTTGAAAACATACCTATGCTGGGGTTATACTGAAAACTAAATACATTGGAATCTCCAGGATGGGGCTTGGGTATCAGAGTGGTTCAAAAACCGCCGCAGGTGACTTTCAAGTGCAGCCAGCCAGGGTTGAGAACTACCAGTTACCTCATTTCATCCTCAAGCACTCCCACGTTAAGAGGGTTGCTGTACCTCTCGTGGTTTTACAGAGAATGCTGAGGAACAGAGAGGCTAAGTAATGGGGACCAGGGTTACACAGCTAATACTGATGAAGGAAGGATTTGAACCCAGAGCCCAAACTCTTACTTATCATGTTCTATGGACTCCAAGGTTATGGTTCTCAGACTTCCAGGCCCTGAGCCTTCACAGTCTATTCAAGATAGAAAATGGGACTCAGGCCAGGCGTGGTAGCTCATGCCTGTAATCCCAGCACATTGGGAGGTGGAAGCGGGCAGATCACTTGAGTCCAAGAGCTTGAGACCAGCCTGGGGAACATGGTGAAACTTCATCTCTACAAAAATACAAAAATTAACTGGGTGTGGTAGCATGCGCCTGTGGTCACAGCTACTCGAGAGGCTAAGGCAGGAGAATCTTGCCTCGGCTTGAGCCCAGGAGGCAGAAGTTGCAGCGAGCCAAGATCACACCACTGCACTCCAGCCTGGGCAACAGAGTGAGACCCCGTCTCAAAAAAAAAAAAAAAAAAGAAAGAAAATAGGGACTCATAAATGACTTTTATGTATTTTTTTAATCACAGAAATGAAACATTAGCTCATATTAATGCTACATATTAGCAAGGGAGGCAATTTTCTTTCCTTTGGTTGGAATGACATCAACACAGAGGTTGCACTGGACATTTCCTGCTCATCAGGAGTTCTCAGTTATTCATTCCACAAACATTAAGTACCAATTTTCTGCAGAGTCTATAAAATAGAAACGACCCTGTGCAGATAATCACACAGCAGATGTTCTAAGGGCCATAATAGTGGCATGCACTAGACACCCTGAAAGCACACAGAAGAAAGCAGGCAGCTTGGAGTGGCCGTGATATATTACGCCTTTGGTGAGTATAAAATGGCAAAGTAAATCACAGGATAATATACACATGCTGCTAAGAAGTGAAACAAGAGATGGAGTCCCTAAGTGGAGGCAGGGAATGATAAAATCTTATGAGAAGGTTGGGAAAATACTGTTGCTGATCCATAAATATTTAACCCAGGGTAGAAAATGCAAATTCCTAGCTGACAGCTACTTTAGTGTAATGAGCTGGATGTCAGCAGGGGAGGTGGGGACTGAGGTGACCTAGAGAGCCTGTATCCTGTCTAAAGAGGCAGCTAGTTCTCACCACCAGCCAAAAATCACCATGTAGAAATGTGGATGCAGTGTTGTCAGACCTTTTGACTTTTTAGGAAAATCTGTAAATATGGGTTACTTAACGCAGGATCTCCCAATTTTTAAATGGCATCTAATTCAAGTCTTTTCAAAACACCATGTAAACCAAAGAAAATTCATTACCCGCCCCCCTCACCACCTAGCTTTGATTTCATCATTGAAGGTGATCTCTCTGCTAGTTCCAGGATCCCAAAGCAACTGCTTATTCACCTGTACCCTTACCCCTCGCCCCACAGGTCTGCTCATTTATTTTGGATATGGCATCTGGAACAGCACCCTGGAAATCAGCGCCCGAGAAGAGGCCCTGCACCAAAGCACTTACCAGCGCTACGACGTGGATGACCCCTTCTCGGTGGAGGAGGGTTTCTCCTACGCCACAGAGGGCGAGAGCCAGGAGGACTGGGGCGGGCCCACCGAAGACAAAGGCTTCTATTACCAACAGATGTCAGATGCGAAGGCAAACGGCCGGACGAGTAGCAAAGCGAAGAGCAAAAGCAAACACAAACAGAACTCAGAGGCCCTGATTGCAAATGATGAGTTAGATTACTCTCCAGAGTAGGAGAAACACACAAGTGGGTAGAAATGGTGATGATAGATTTTCAGTAACTTCACCTGTGGGCTAGAAGGTGAAAACTTCTTTGGCTCTCATTCCACAAATCCAGCCTTCCCCAAATTCAATCCCTAGTCATAGCCTGCCATTTGCTACTTTTGCTCTTCAGGATAGTTCTGTTGAAGGGCTTCACCTGGGTCCCCTAACTGGACACTGGTTAAAAAAAATGCTAAACAAGAGGCTACATGAAATTCCATCTTAGGTGCAACCATCAGAGCTGATGGTAGCAAATGTTTCCTAGGCCTTTGCTTTGCTGGTTGAATCTTTTTGCTTCTTATTGAGATCCCAAGAAGCAAGGAGCAAACTTCTTGGACCCCACTGAGGCTGCACCTCCTCCTGGAGATATGCCCAAGCGGAGGCTGTGGGCACAAGGCAGAATTTCAGTCACCTGAGACAGGGGGACAAAGCTCTGTTCTTGGCATGTCAGCCTGCACACTGCTCCCCGAGGTCAGGGTGGGTAGGTGGACATGGGCATTTCCTGAGCAAGCAACATTTGATCCTGCAATCTCACCCAAAATTAATTCATGGAGAAGACATGTGCTTTTTTTTTATATTCACCAACATTCTCACAGCTTCCAAACTATAATTTTAGGATCCAGCAAAGGTCAGGGACTCTGAGACCATTTTCCCAAAGGTTTCAGATTCACCATAAAGCAGTCATGCAGACCCGGTAATATCATAAGAAGCACCATCAAAGCTCTACTTAAATGCCAAGAAGAAAATTAAATAACCCTCTCTTGCAGGGAAGGCCAGAAGGGCATTGGCAGAAATTAACTCTCTGTCATGGCTTCTCTTATACCAGATTCCAGCTCCTGGTGATATGATGAAAGAGGGCAAAGATGGAGCATGATTTCATGGCACTAATATGCCTTGAAAAAGTAGGTTGTTTGTTTTATAATCAGATAAAAATCTTTACAAGGAGAAGTGACCCAGCCACTGAGATCACATTGCAAATTCTCTTTCATATTTCTTAAATTATAAATTCTGTAGTTTTTTGAGATATGCAATCATTTGATTGCTGAGTGCTACCCTGAAAACAAACCATGCTGAAGTACAGCTACTCAGGTAGTTGCATTCCATGAGATCACATTTCACTTCTGAACCTTATTCCTTGGGGGTAGCTCACTTTCAGAGGTGTATTTTTTTTTCCTGTTATTTCCCAGATTAGTTTCACTTAAACCCAGAGAAATACCTACCTGGTAAGATGTAAATTTGGGTCATAAAAGGGGTTATTAAAAGAATTTTCTCAGAAACAGAATGGATGAGAGAATCTGCAAAGGAAAAAAACCACATGGGCTATAATATAAATTCTACTCTTGGATTACAGGGATTCCATGGCTGCACTGAGATGTGTACAAATGTAGGTGAAGGCACAATTCAAATCAAGCTATTATAAAATTAACCAAGCTATATTAAAATTAATCAAGCTATTAATAAAATCTTCGTGAGAATTTCCTGGAAGAGGGACAAAAGAAGAAATCCTTGCCCTTTCTCTCCTGGATGTATCAGTATGCCAAAAGTTTTCCAGAACATAATTCGCTAACATTCAAGTCTATTCTTTCTTAAAGGCTGAGGCTCATGCCATCTTGGCATGCTTTAGGATTATGGCAAGGAGATAAAAGTCCATTTTTTCATTGAACTAACACTGGTTGAGAATTTACCAAATGCTAAGTGACAGGAATGAATAGAAGCATGACATCTGCCTTGGGGACTACAGTCCGTGGATGAACAGCACTGGAGCCTGGTAAATGCAGATAAACAACAAATTTGACAAGTCTCCAGACTGATGCACTGGGTTTTAACGTACATATAAAGATCAATTGAAACTAGTTTTTTAAAAATATGCTTTAAATAAATTACATATCATAATCATAGCCAATGTATACCATTAAACTAAAATAACTGCAATTTTCTAGATTTTTTTTTCTTCTGTAGTAATTGTTTAGAACTCTGGTTTCCTGAGGTCATTTTGTCATTTTAACGTCATGCTTGACAATGCTGTGTTTTCTCTTCCCTAGAGTTAGCCATAAAGACACAGTGCCTAGTCGTGAAATACATCATTGGGAATTAATTATAAACTAATTATCGGTCATCTTTTGAAAACAAAGTTTTGAACTGGCTATAGGACTCAACAAATCTGCTTGGTTTAAATACAATCTATTAAGCTTGATAACACAGATAAATGAGGTCTCTATTCTCATCAAATATGAGAATAGAGAAATAGGAGTGCAAAATAGCAAAATCTTAGCATAGGTGAAAGAACCTCCTTTTACTAGTGAGGTTTAAGTATTAAAGTAACAGTAACCTGGTGGCAGATGTACGCAGTTTCTATAGGATGGGAATGGAAAGCGAATGCTTTGGTTAACACCATTGGTATTGATCTTGTGCAGATTCTATGAACCACTCTCATTTCAGGAGTCAGTTTTCCCAAATGGTATATTTGTATATTTTAAGCTTAGCTCTCTTCATTTTTCTCAAGTTGATAGGTCACCTCCCTGACAACCTTAGTTTAAAAAAAAAAAAAAAATCACTATAATGGAAAAGGTTTTTTCAGGCACATAGACATGTTTGTCCACAAGTTTATCGGGCTTCTGTGAAACAGTCCCAGATTTCACAATGCAGTTTTCAAATACCATCAATCACTAGAATAACAATATTACTATTTTCCTGACAGGTTTCTTAACGATGTATTTGTGGGACTACATTAAAAGTAAGATCACCTTGTAATTATCTTAGAAACCTCGTTCCTCGAATGGAATCCAAGGAAGACCTACATTTTATTGAATTCTGTATAGAAAAGCTCTCCAAGTGAGATTTCAATGGGTGGATTTGTGGTTTGGAGCCAATTACTTGATTTTTTCAGATTTTATTCTACTTATTTATTGGTACTCTGCTTCATTTCAAAAGGATTTGAGGCAGCTATTATAATATATATATTACAAAACAAAAATTAAGTGAGGAACTCAGGGCAAATAAAAACAGAAATAGAAACGATAACACAAAACTAGATGTGTATTTAGTGCATAAATGCAGAACTCTGATATGCTTTACTAAATTTGCCAATGAGGGGCACCATGAAAAATAATAGAATTTATGGTAATGACAAGAAGATGTACTTCTGCATGATAAGAACAAATTTTTCCCCATGCGGGCAGAGGCTTGAAATAGCATAGATCATTAAAATCCACAGATAAGCTTCAAACCCAGATTTTGCTAGCTACATGTGTCTGGCAGATAGTGGGTATTCAAGAAATATCTGATGATTAAAAGAATGAATGAATTGGAGGAAAATGTAATATTTATTCAACAATTATTTGTGGAGTGCCTGTTATGTACTGTGGCAGATATTAATCCCATAATAAGTCAGATTAAAAATCCAGCTCTTAAGAAATAGGGGAAATAGAGCTAGGTGTGGTGGCATGTGCCTGTGATCCCAGATACTTGACAGACTGAGGCAAGAGGATCACTTGAGCCCAGGAGTTCAAGTCTGCAGTGAGCTATGATCACGCCACTGTACTCCAGCCTGGGTAACAGAAGAATGCCCTGTCTCTTAAGAGGAAAAATAAAATGGAGAAAATGGGATATATAAATAAAGAACAATAGTGAAAGTGTCAGGTAAGATGAGGGAGTTGTAATGTGCAGTGAGGGTTCAAATACAAAGAAGTCCCTCTTCTGGAAAGGCCATAAAGAATGTCACACTTGTGTTGGGACTTGTGAAATGGGCAGAATTTTACCAAGTAGCAATGAAAGAAAGACATGCCAATCAGAGTATCAGCATGAGTAGACCTCTACTAGCTTGCTGTCCTCTAAGAATTTGTGCTGTGCCTCCATCAAGGGAAAGCAAAGAGCTAGTTTGCCTGAGTACATGATTTATGCATGACTTATACATGCAACCATAAGAAATGATGCTGGGAATGCAGGTGAGGGCTCACGCACAGAGAGACTTAAATGTCACACTGAGCTGGCTGGCTCTCCTCGGGTGGGAAATAATTGGGAACTGATGAAGGTGTGAATCCGGAAGGCTGAACTTTAAAAAAGCTGAGACAGTGGCTTCCTTGCCTATGCAGGGAGCTAAGAGACCACATTTACACTCCAAGTTGATTTAACAAATCAAAGGGAAAAATATCTGTACTTTGAGTCCTGTGTCTGCATTCATCATTAACCTATGAGAAATATAGTTGTTTAATATGTGGACAGGCAACACAATTTACAGCCACTTTAAAGTTTTCAACAATAGGTTTCAACAACCAAACCTAACAACGTTTCATAGCTATCTAATATAAACAGTAAAACCTCAGCTCCAGGCTTTACTGAGCTTGAGTGCAAGGCTGCTTTTTTTTTTTTGAGACAGAGTCTCACTCTGTTGCCCAGGCTGGAGTGCAGTGGCACGATCTTGGATCACTGCAACCTCCACTTCCCAGGTTCAAGAGATTCTCCTGCCTCAGCCTCTCGAGTAGCTGGGACTACAGGCGTGTGCCAGTTCTACTTATTAGTAACAAACTGGTAGCTAATCAAATGCCTACATAAAGGTCATGATAAGTCTGTTTAAATAAATGGTGAGTGGAAGGGAGTTGTTTAATTTAACAATCTATTCTTCTTCGGAATCTATGGGTCAGCCAGAATGTAAAACTAGTAATTATTGGAAGACAAAACAGAAACTCCTTCAAAGAAATCTCTCCCCTCTGTTCTGCTGAAAAGGGCTGGTAAACCTGACATTCTTTCTGTTGTCAGAAGGCAAATCCAACATTTGTTGGAAGTCTGCCTTACAAGGAACCACTTCCTGTCCGCAACATAAACAGAAGCTACATCAGTTTTAAAATCCACATGGAAAACGAGAAAATTGCTGTCCCCTTTCGCACTAGGTTTTACCAGGGGCCCAAGATGTCAGAGGAAAGTCCACAGAGGGCCAGCCACAGGTTTACCTAATTATGAATCTCAGATTAGAATGTCTTATTGTGTGGAAAAGTCAGAAATCAGGAAATGTATCTGAGGCCAGAGAGGGGGTCCGCTTATGGAGTCTACGCAGCAGATAGGGTTCACTCTTGGGGTTTAAGCCTCAGGTCAGTGAGCAATGCAGAGGTGGCCCTAACTTCCTAGGGGAAAACGGAGGAGAGCAAAGGAAACACACTCCAGAGGTCGCCATGAGGGCTGTGCGGCAGCACTCCATTTTCATGCCATTTGGAATGAGACTTGTCAAGGAAGATGTTTTTATCCAGAGTTTTCACAGAGCCTTTGTTTCTCCCGTACCTGTGTAACTGAGGACCCATTTGTCTGCAAAGACCTTTGGAGATCCTAAAAGAGAGGCACCAGCAAGTAACCAGTGGTGACCTGGCCATAAAAAAGTATTTGAAATTAAACAGTGAGCAAGTTCAGAAACAGCATCCCAAACCTCAGGCCCCACTGCAAGCAGGAACCGGAAAGCTGAAGTTTCACCAAGGAGTTTACTTTGTATTCTCACTGGGAATGGGGATGGGTTGCAAAAAGCCCCTTTCATGTATATAATTGTTGGCCCTATGTCCTACTTTTATTTTCTCTAAGACTTTTAGAAGAAAGACTGTTTTAATTTTTTATTTTTTTTCTCCTTAGGAGCAACTTCCTTTTTAAAATGCTTTCCTCTTCTTGCTCTGCTCGAGTAATGCATGTATCATCCTGAAACACCTAGACAGTCGCCTTTTGCCAAAATTACTTCTCTAAGAAAGTAGAATGTTCTTTTTTGGGGGACTTAGATCCCACAAGGGATGATGGAATTTTTGTAGCCCATCAAAGGTGAATATGTGTTCTGCAGCATCAACTAAAACAGTGTACAAAATTATTAAACTGTGTTCTGCACACACGGAATTACAAAACCCCTACAGGACTTTCACAGACAGCTTTGGGCTTAAGGTCTTCTGACAGCAGGTAGTTCTAACTTCTTACTCTTTGGGACATTTAGTACATGTTGGTACCCATAAGGAAGGACAATGGCTTCTTAGAACTAGGAAACGGGGGAAGCCTGGATTTTTATGGTAGGGACTCACTCTGTGCTTTTTTTTTTTTTTTTTTTCCTATTAAGCTTTCTTGACACTGACATCGGTAACACTGGCTCAAGAGAATTGTGAGTCATGTGAATTTCGCCTGCAGTGCAGACTTTGCAGGACTGTGTTCATTCTGACTTGGGGATAAAGAGAATGTTCCATGCACATCTGTTGATTGGTCTTGGCAGTTGCTGATACACTTTTCTCATTCACACTCCCGAAGGCGAGGATTTACACTGGAAATCATAAACCCCCACTTTCCAAAGCAAAGATACTGTTAATGTTACGATGGTGCATAAATACCTCAACTGTCTGGGCTGAGAGAAGGGGCTGCAGGTTTTTAAGAGAGCAGCTATAGTCCTCATTCCATGTAGTCACACCATCTGATGCCAGGACTCCACATTCCAGCTTTTCTCACTGTGGAAAAGAAACGTTACTGTTTAATTCATATCCAAAGTTATAAATACAGCTTGTAAATTTTACTAACTTGTTTCTTTTCTGTTCGGTCCTTGAGAAGTACAACTTGCATTTGCAGATGGTAATTTCTAGTGTTGTTCTCTGCTATATATATTTTTTGGTATGAAATTGCTGTATTTGTTAAAGTTTGTTCGTTTTGTGGTTTTTAATTCCCATTGGTGCGCTGTACAATGTAGTGTATCATGAAGAAAGAAATAATATGCAGATGTATTATGAAATGTCTTTTATTTTCAAATGTGTGGTGTTGACAATATATTGATTTATCAAGATACTAAGGGAAAATTCTAAATTTAACAAAATGTGTATATTTTAATAAATGCATAAAGCTTTATTGTGTGCCTTTAAATTTAAAAATGGGTGTATAAACAAAGTCAGAAACAAAAGTGTCTTACTATAAAATATCCATAGTGATGTAAAGCTTTTACACAAGAGACTACCAAAAAAAAAGAAAGAAAGAAAAGAGAAAGGAGCGAACTTCCCATATTTTGTTAACCTTAACCAATACCTGAAGTCTGTTACTTTTTTTCCATTCTTAAATGGAGATGAATAAGTGAATTTTGCCTTAAGTGTTTCAATTGTCCTTTGTAGAAAAGCCAGATAAATGAGCTCATTTTGAATTGCATTATTGTGGAAAATTCATTTTCAGAATAAAAAATTTTTAAAATCACAGCTAATCGACTAATAAAATTTAAATTTGAAGAAAGTCAGTGCCATCCTACCTCTTTAAATTTACCTTATTTCCATGAGGAGAACATAAAATTTCCACTTTAGTGGGCTCTCAGGAGAACCTGAAGTGGCGCTGTCTCCCTCTCACCGTGTTCTTCTAACAAGGGTACAGGGCTCTGTCTGGGGCTCTCCTCACTATACTTCCTCATTAATTACCCCACTCCTGGCCAGGTGTGGTGGCTCACTCCTGTAATACCAGCATTCTGGGAGGCCGGGGCAGGCAGATCACAAGCTCAGGAGTTCGAGACCAGCCTGGCCAACATGGTGAAACCCTGTGTCTACTAAAAATACAAAAATTAGCTGAGTGTGGTGGCGGGCACCTGTAGTCCCAGCTACTCAGGAGGCTGAGGCAGGAGAATCGCTTGAACCCAGGAGGCAGAGGTTGTAGTGAGCCGAGATCGCACCACTGCACTCCAGCCTGAGTGACAGAGCAAGACTTTGCCACAAAAAAAAATAATAATAATAATTACCCCACTCCTGGTATACTCCTATTCAAGCCACAGCCCCCTACATCTTCTGCACCATCTTATGTCTAATACAGAACATTCAGTTCATTGCCCCTCAATTATTTTAAAGACAAATTAGAAGAACAGTACCTGCCTACAGTCTCAAACCAAATTACCATAGCATTGATGGTGGCTTAGTTTATCTTACTTGTTGATGGTACAGGTGGCAACACCTGGAGAAAAAGTAGAGAGTGTAGCAGGGTCACACATTTTCCATATCACATGAGATGCAAAGAAACTGTCATATCTTTATTTCCTGTAACTCAGTGATCTCCCTTGCAAAGCTCCACCTGCCTGGATAGTAGGGAAAGGAAAACAAGCCTTAAATATGCTAATGTTTTATATATTAATGTATTATGTAAAACAATATGGCAGTTTCATGGCCAGACGCCATGGCTCACACCAGTAATCCCAACACTTTGGGAAGCTGAGGAGGGTGGATCACTTGAGGTCAGGAGTTTGAGACCAGCCTTGCCAACATGGTGAAAACCCATCTCTAAAAATACAAAAATTAGCCAGGCATAGTGGCGCACACCTATAATCCCAGCTACTTGGGAGGCTGAGGCAGGAGAGTCACTTGAGCCTGGGAAGTGGAGGTTTCATTGAGCCAAGATCACACCACTACACTCCAGACTGAGCAAGAGAGCAAGACTCCATCTCAAAAAAAAAAAAAAAAAAAAAAAAAAGACAGAGCTACTATTCAACCCAGCAATCCCATTACTGGGTATATACCCAAAAGAAAATTATCATTCTACCTTCTACCAAAAAGACACATGGACTTGTATGTCCATCACTGACTGCACTATTCACAATAGCACAGACATGGAATTAACCCAGGTGCCCATCAGTGGTAGATTGGATAAAGAAACTGTGGTACAGATATACCATGGAACACTATGCAGCCATAAAAAAAGAATGAAATCATGTCCTTTGTGGCAATATGGATACAGCTGGAGGCCATAATCTTAAATACATTAACACAAGAACAGGAAAACAAATACCACATTTTCTCACTTATAAGTGGGAGCTAAACACTGAGCACTCATGGATATAAATATGGGAACAATGGACACTGTGGACTACTTGGGGGGTGGGGAAAGAACTACCTATTGAGTGCTATGCTCACTACCTGGGTGATGGGATCCATACTCCAAAACACAGCATCATGCAAAATCCACATGTAACAAAGCTGCACACGGACCCCTGCATCTAAAATAAAAGTTGAAATTTTAAAAGATAATAAATACTCCATTCGAAATTTAGGAGATCTTCATAAGCCAAACATTTCTTCCACATTTAAATTGACAGCTCTTCCACATTTTATTTCCAGCTATCAACAGTTCCCCTGACTGGCAAAGACAGTCTTTCTGTGCCAAATTCTCTTTCTCTTCATTCCCCACCTGAGGATAGGTCCTTCCATTCTCTCATCAGCCTCAATCAAATGCAGGGCAGAAAAAAACACCTAGCTATAAGGCTCCGAGAGAAAACCATGTGCTCCCATTTCTACAACCTAAAAATTCAAACTTTTCAAGCTTTTATTACATCTATGTGCTAGCCTGATCCTTACCCATCAGAGCCATGTAGAGCGTTTTCAGCAAGGAATGAGCCCTTTGTAGGTCAATTAACTCGATGAGATAAGCATTGCAGCAGGCTTTCCTTCAGAGAGGGGGAAATAAGAATGATTTGTCACTCTAATTAACTTCAAACACAGCAACAGGAATGCAATTTGGAACATAATCCAAAGAGGAAATAGTCCATCCCAGTTCAATTCTGTGGCTGGAAGACTGATTTAATTTCCTTCCTCGTGGAGACACTCCTCACAGGGTCTGGTGGGGGAGGAGCAAGGGGTTTCCCGGCAATGGGATTTCCCCTGTTTTAGGAAGCTCTATTTCCAAAGCAGCCCCTTTCATGTACTGGGATTGAGTTGAAGATGTGGACACAATGTCCTTGGCTTCCTCACTTGCCATGTCAATCTTGTAAGAGAAGGTGGAGATTGGATTAACCAACGTTGGTGGAAAGGGCAGGGAAGAATGTCCTCCAAGGATGCTTCCATAGCAAGCTGTGAGCCTTGAGGAGCAGCAGAGGCAAGCACCTCTGCCCTATCTGCTCTCTGATGCCAGAAATTCCTCCATTGGAAACAAAGTCTGGCGTTCCTCAGTAAGGAGATCTTTAAGTTCCTTCACAGATAACTCCCCCCTGGAAGAAGGAACACAGTGTCTGGATTCACCCACTTTGAGATATGAACGACTGACATCATCAGTTCCTTCTGGGAAAACAGGTTTTCACAAGCTATGAGAAAATACTCTGAGGTTCCTGGGTGCCTGAGAGGGGATTGAGGGGGACTCGGGTACAGAAGGAAGAGGGCCAGGTTCCCAAAGACACACTTGGCCCCATTCACTTCCCAACTTTTCCCCGAGACAGTTCTAAATACAGCAAGGGCTGGAAGGCACCATAAACCTACCATAAAGTGAAGCCCCCAAGGACCACTCTGAGGGGAGAGATGGCTGCAGGGTGCAAAGGGGCTCAGACTTAGAAAGAGAGACCCTGATCTCCACTGCTGTCTATGTCCATGCAGGCAAGCCAGAAGGGCAGTGAACGTGCCCTCCCGCTTCCTGCTGCACGCTGGCACATAGTGCAGAGCCTGGGACACAAGAGGCACTCAATAAATATTTCCCGAAGGGATGAATACATAGAAGTTAAGTTTTCCAGCCAGGCGCAGTGGCTCATGCCTGTAGTCCCAGCACTTTGGGAGGCCGAGGCAGGTGGATCACCTGAGGTCAGGAGTTTGAGACCAGCATGGCCAACATGATGAAACCCTGTCTCTACTAAAAATACAAAAACTAGCCAGGGGTAGTGGCAGGCGCCCGTAGTCCCAGCTACTCAGGAGGCTGAGGCAGGAAAATCGCTTGAACCCAGGAGGTGGAGGTTGCAGTGATCTAGGATCGCGCCACTGCACTCCAGCCTGGGGTGACAAGAGCAAAACTCTGTCTCAAAAAAAAAAAAAAAAAAAAAAAAGTTAAGTTTTCCCCTCATCATCCAGAGACCCTCACTATGCTCCTGCCAAAGCAGAGATCAATTTCAATCACTCTGTTTAAATATTCAACAGTTCTATCTGAAAGATTTCAGATCCTTTGAATCACTTTTAGAAAATGGTCCTAAGAAAATAAGTCACTGGATTTATTTATCTATAACTACAGGAGGGAAAAATATCAAAAAAATTGAAATCCACTTAATGCCCAAAACTAGAAATTGTTTAAATTAATTATGGTGTAACTATAAAATTCAATACTGTATAGCCATCTAAAAACAAGTTTCCAAACAATGCTTAATGACACAAGGAATCGTAATTAATTATGTTAAATTTTAAAAGTAGGATGCAAAGTGTATACTTAGTATGTATTTAGTTTTGAATAAGTATGTGTATTTTGTATAGCACAGAAAAATATTTGGAAGAAGATTATATAAAGTGTTCACAATTGTTACCTCTAAAAATTCTGATTTGGGTCGTTTTGCATTTTCTTTTTTATACTTTTTTGTTTTTTCTAGATGTTCTTCAAAGTATATTTTACTTTTCTAATCAGAAATAAAAATAATCTTTATTTCTTATGACATACGGGCCTTTTCCAATATTTGTCACATTCTCACTGGCAAACCAAGAAGGTGTCCTGGCACCTCTTTCCAAACAAGGACATAAATAATAGAAGCTACTCTCTTAAGGACACACCCTACACAGGCCACTCTCTCTGCATGGGATATACAGGTTTAGGATGCTTATATTCCATCAGCAGAAGGAATTCATACTCAGAGTTCATTGGCTTGGATGTTTGGCCTACATATATGTTGGTTTGGTTTGGTTTTATTCAGAATGTAAGTATGTTTAATCATTTCATACAAATAAATTCTCAATTAGGGGCCAGGTAGGGTGGCTCACACCTGTAATCCCAGCACTTTGGTAGGCCAAGGCGGGTGGATCATGAGATCAAGAGACCGAGACCATCCTGGCTAACATGGTGAAACTCGTCTCAACTAAAAATACAAAAATAAGCTGGGCGTAGTGGTGCATGCCTGTAGTCCCAGCTATTAGGGAGGCTGAGGCAGGGAGAACTGCTTGAACCCGGGAGGCGGAGGTTGCAGGGAGCTGAGATTGCACCACTGCATTCCAGCCTAGCAACAGAGCGAGACTCCATCTCAAAGAAAAAAAAATCTCAATTAGGGGAAAAAAGTGTATTGGGGGTTCTAGAAATATGGTCACTTTAATGATAGCACAGAATACCATATCTATAGGTCAGCCTTGGACTTCGATGTCATTGATATCTCTGAAAAATGTCACGACACTGCCTTATTCATAGCACACTGCTACAACATAAACCCTAAACATACATATTGTTAAGGACTAAATACTAGTGTGGATTTGTTTCAGATGGCAAAGATTTCCAGAAAATTACAATTTTAAAGGACAAATGTACATATTTGTGTATTTCATTGTAAATATTCAGCTTAATTATTCCACCAAGTTTGGGGATACCACTTGCCATAATGGTCAATAATTATTTGTTAAATTAGATTGAACAGAATTTCATCCACATCTGCCAAAAATGTAATTATTTATAAAATGTATATATGGTTCATGATTTGTGAATGAAATATATCCTTTGCTAATGTCATTCCTACACTTAAAATCTTCAGTGGCTCCCCCACTACCAACAGAGCAGAGCCCCTCACAGCCCACTCCGCACACAGCTCTCCGGGCTCAGGTCTGCCCCTCCCCCAGGCGTCCTATATCCTGACCCCTACCAACTCCTCAGTGTTTCTGAGCACATTCCCTTTTCTTGTGTCTTCTTGAATGTCCTTGGCCCGCTTCTTGCTTCAGCATACTCCCATTTATCTTTCAAGTTCTTCACAAAAGTATCTCCTCTCTTTGACTTTATAGAATTTGGACTCTGTTTCCCCTTCCTCCCCCACAAGTTCCCATAGCATTCTTTTTTCATGTACGTAGCACTTTACATGTTGAATAAAGTTATTGGTTTATATGTCTCTCTCTCTCTTCCCCCGTGGATCAATAACCTCCAAAAAGATACAAAAAAGAAAATATTAACTCTTTTTATTTTTCTAAAATGTTTTTAATCTCAGGATTAAGAAAAATTAAGCCTCTGGCCAGGCAGAGTGACTCACACCTGTAATTCCAGCACTTTGGGAGGCCGAGCCGGGAGGATCACCTGAGGCCAGAAGTTCGAGACCAGCCTGACCATCATGGAGAAACCCCATCTCTACTAATAATACAAAATTAGCTGGGTGTGGTGGCGCACACCCAGCTACTCAGGAGGCGGAGCAGAAGAATCGCTTGAACCCAGAAGGCGGAGGTTGTGGTGAGCCGGGATCGTACCATTGCACTCCAGCCTGGGCAACAAGAGCAAAACTCCATCTCAAAAAACAAAAAAAAAAGAAAAAAAGAAAAATTAAGCCTCATATTTAATATGTAAGGCCTAATTTGTATCATATTGTATTGTATCATGGCATTTACTATAGATTTAGATGCAGTGACATTTTCATCAAAGCACCTTTCCATGGTCTGATGACCACGCAGGTTGTCAGGCACTACCGAGGGGGAGGATCCTCATCAACGAGGAGGGTTGGGCAGTGCCACCCTCACTCTTCATTTGAGATATGATAGTTGGTAGATTATAAATGCCCTTTTAAGTAGATGTTCTTGACTATTTTTTTCAAGGCTTTAGCTTCTACTTCATGATTTTGAATGTTTGTATCCCAAATATTAAACAATAAATGGGTTCAAACATTGATCTCACTAATACATTGCATTACCTGCTTCTTTTAAACTAACCCCATAAAATAAAATTTAAAAAAACTAGTCTTCCTTGACATGTACAGGTACAATTTAAAAAAAAAAAAAAAAAAAAAGCTAGTCATTTTAAAAGAATCTTGCAAAGATACTATAAAATAGCCATTGCAGCAAAAACGGTGAAGCCAAAAGTACAAAAGTTTGCCAGGTAACAAGAATTTAAAAACAAAATAAGGTCGGACACAGTGGCTCACGCCTGTAATCCTAGCACTTTGGGAGGCCAAGGCAGGTAGATCACCTGAGGTCAAGAGTTCGACATCAGCCTGGCCAACAAGGTGAAACCCCATCCCTATTAAAAATACAAAAACTAGCCAGATGTGGTGGCTGGCACCTGTAATCTCAGCTACTCGGGAGGCTGAGGCAGAATCCCTTGAACACCGGAGGCGGAGCTTGCAGTGTGCCAAGATCACACCACTGCACTTCAGCCTGGGCAACAGAGCAAGACTCCATCTCAAAAAAATAAATAAATAGGCCAGGTGCGGTGGCTCACACCTGTAATCCCAGCACTTTGGGAGGCCAAGGCAGGCGGATCACCTTAGGTTAGGAGTTCAAGACCAGCCTGACCAACATGGAGAAACCCCGTCTCTACTAAAAGTACAAAATTAGCCAATGTGGTGGTGCATGCCTGTAATCCCAGCTACTTGGGAGGCTGAGGCAAGAGAATTGCTTAAACCTGGGAGGCAAAGTTTACGGTAAGCCAAGATCTCACCATTGCATTTCAGCCTGGGCAACAAGAGCAAAACTCTGTCTCAAAAAAAAAAAAAAAAAAAGAAGAAGAAGAAGAAGAAATAAATAAATAAATAAAATAAAAATAAACACTGTTAATCTGTGATTTTATGAGAAGTAATCTGTGAATTTATGAGAAAGCAATTGCTTTTCAAATGAAATTAGTTCTACGGAGAGAGCATTTTGAACAAAGATATCTGGACATGTATATTATCTTATTAATGAAAATAATGTGTCATCTATAAAAATATTCCATCATATATACAGAAAACTTAGAATTTTTAAACCTGGTTAAGTAATCTTACAAATCAAGAGTCTCCTTGAGTTTTCAAGCCATTATATAGAAATACAAAAATGCAGCCAGGTGCAGTGGCTCACACCCATAATCCTAGCACTTTGAGAGGCCAAGGCAGGCAGATCATCTGGGTCAGGAGTTTGAGACCAGCCTAGCCAACATGGTGAAACCCCGTCTCTACTAAAAATACAAAAAGTAGCTGGACATGGTTGCACAGGTCTGTAATACCAGCTACCTGGGAGGCTAAAGCAGGAGAATTGCTAGAAGCCGGGAGGTGGAGGCTGCAGTGAGCCAACATTGTACCGTTGTACTCCATCCTGGGCGACAGAGCAAGACTTCGTCTGCAAAAGAAAAGCAAAAACAAAATTGCAACATATTCTGATTAGCTTGCAAGAACAACTGAAAGGCATGAAGGAAAATGGAGAAACTACTGCCAAATTTTAATATAAATATTTGCAAAATTTTTAATATAAATCTTTGCATTATAACCTTTGACATAGGGTATAATGATGTGATTATATATTTCTGCTGTATGATTCTATGTATCCATATGAGATATCTTTTTTTGTAGCCACTGAAACCAAGTAGTAAAATTAACTGAACGAGACTCAGACTTCTGACAATTTTTTTCAAGACTTTAGCTTCTACTTCATGATTTTGAATGTTTGTATCCCAAATATTAAACAATAAATGGGTTCAAACATTGATCTCACTAAAATATTATTACTAACAGAAAAAAAAAGGTTTGTACCATTAATAAATGATACAGAATAAAATTAAAGTGTTATTTCATTTTTTCCTATTCTTTAACGTTTTGTGTACATTTTATGCTGTACGTGATACATTACTACAATTGCACATCTGTATGAACAATTAAATAAACATATATATGTACATTTATTGCCAGAGGAGATAGTTGATAGGAGTTTGCAGAATGAGAATCTTTTTATAAGATCTAATAGCATAGATATAAAAAATGGCATGAGTCGTAGACATAGAATGTGAAGGAAGATGCAAACAAGCCAGGCGGGAAGGCGTGGAGAGAACAAAAACTGTTGGGGGGCATGGTCTGTTTATTTTATAATAATCAAAAGGAGAGAAACCCTCTCTAAAAATTTTGGTGGCCTAAAATTTAAGCTACACCACTGGTCAAAAGACAAAAATGTGGAATTATCTATCCATATAAGAAAGTATATTAGAGAAGAATTAGATCTTCAAGTTTGGTGGCATTTTCTAGCAAACTCTCAAGATCTGATCATTAAAAAATAAACTCATTTGACAGAAAAAAGGCACATTCTAGTATCTTCCTAAGAACACACTGATTTGAATTCATGAATATGATGAATTCTACTAAGTTTCTAAAAAATGCCCAACTGGTTATTGAAAAAAAAGCATAGATGGAAATTAGAGGCATTTTGATCACTTATCATTATATAGCAATTTAGTGCTTTGAAAATGAGATTGAAACATATTTTGTTTTCTTCTCACATGTTCTGTGGAAACTTTTGTTTCCACTTAACAGGTTGGAAGGTGGATGTATGTGCAGCTAATGCATGTATTGCTGTACCCATATCTTCAGTTGCCTACAAAATATTTTCCCTAAATTCTTCAGCAAAACTCGAATCTTAAAAACTGCTCTTTTCAGATGCTGGAATTCATTTAATGACCTAACAAGATGAGGAGAGCAAATTTCCAATTCCCTGTATTAAATTCCCTCTGAAATCCTAAGGTGGTTGCTTTTTTCCTGAGCTTTGATTTAGCCAGCTAGGGACTAGAGGTGTGAGGCGAGTAGAGGTGTGGTGGAGGTGGGTGAGGAAGGTGTCTGTGGGTTTAAGTTAGGATAAACGTCAGTGATGAAACCTCACCCTTATTCCTTGCATGAATTTGCAAGCCACAGCCCACGTATGAGACCTCCTCAGGCTTGAGGTCTAAGCCAATTGGTTCAGGAAGCCCTCTATCCACAGGGACTTTTTTGATTGAAAGTGAACTACTGATGGGACAAAGGGACCAGAGACAATCTGAGGACAAATAAAAGGAAAAACGACTTTCACCACAGGGGGTAAACATATGGAAGTTGTTAACTTCAAGTGACAGTGCTAGCTGAAACGTTCTGGGGTTCAAGGAGGGTTCAGAGGCATTCGTGGAGAACAACTCTCTAACAGGCTACGAAATGAAAGTTGGATTTGTTCTGGAGACAATGCCAGGCTTTGAAGGTGGCCCTCCAGGAGGACACTTACCCTATCCTTCTCCCCATCAGGAGCACAGCAGCTACTCTGGCCTGACACAGTGCGAGATTCCTTTGTCCTTATCATGACATCAGAAATAAATTCCAAATCCTAACACACAGAGGGAGTCTTTGATGGCCTCCCAGCCTCAGCTTGGCCCAGCACCCTCCCTTGGAGGGAAAGTACAGGAGTGAAATCACAGTCCTGGCTCTCTTTCTTTTCCATCCTGAAGCCAATTTTTTTTTTTTTTAACAAAACCAAGGTTCTGTCTTTCCTCTAGGGATCTTCCAGGATCGAAAGTAGCTTAGAAAGACCTCTTGATCTAGTGTGTGCTCTTGTTTTATTTTCAAGTTTTAAGCCAAAACTGGTTAACTTCAAAAGGGCTATGTGAAAAATCCTAACATTGTTTTCCTAAAGAGGTCTTATTGAATGATTGATATTTTGAGCGTTTTCCAGCCCAATGATTTCTTTGCTGAAAACAGAGCATAACCACCCATGTTGGCATTTTGTTTGGCAACCAAATCTACAGTCTGAGCTCTGTCCATTCCCTCGTCTTAACAACACTGGGACTTGTTGACAAGCGAACTGCAACTACCAGAAAGCATGTGTGTGTGCCTTCACTTTCCACATACATCCCTGTCATCAAATAGGACCTCAAAGCCTGCAAGAGAGTTTATTTCCTTCCGTAGCTAGTGCCCGTTATTTCCTGAAAATCTGTTTGTGAAGTGGTAGAGAATATGAATCTATATTTCCTCTTTCCAGAGATACAAATATCCAAGAGCCCTTATACCATAGAGAAGCTTGAGTTTCCTTTATTTTCCAGTTGACTGCAGATAAAGGATCCTTTTCTAAGAAAATCTGTTTTGAAGACCAGCAGGTCCGGAATTTAACCCTACCCCTAACCCTAACATTTTTAACTGGGAAAGTATTTGTGTTAAGCAATCTTTTTTTTTTTTTTTTTGAGATGGAGTCTTACTCTGTGGCCCAGGGTGGAATGCAGTGGCACAATCTCAGCTCAGGGCAACCTCCACCTCCCAGATTCAAGTGATTCTCCTGCCTCAGCTTCCCAAGTAGCTGGAATTACAGTCATCCACCACGCCTGGCTAACTTTTTTGTCTTTTTAGTAGAGATGGGGTTTCACCATGTTGATCAGGCTGGTCTCGAACTCTGCCCTCCCGTGATCCACCTGCCTCAGCCTCCCAAAGTACTGGGATTACAGGCATGAGTCACTATACTTGGCCTAAAAATTCTTATAGTAAGTCCAAAACTGTCCTTTTATTAAAATAGCTTTTTTTTTTTTTTTTTGACAGAGTATCATTCTGTCACCCTGGCTGGAGTGCAGTGGTGTCATCAAAGCTGCAGCCTCCAACTCCCAGGCTCAGGCAATCCTCCCACCTCACACTCCCGGGTAGGTGAGACTATATGTGTGCACCAACACGCCAGGCTAATTTTCGTAGAGACAAGGTTTCTTCATGTTGCCCAGGCTAGTCTCGAACTCCTGGGCTCAAGAAATCCTCCCACCTGAGCCTCCCAAAGTGCTGGGATTACAAGCATAAGCCACTGCGTCTGGCCTTTATTCTACTTTCTTAGGGAATAAGTTCCACTTGAAGGCTAGAGTAGTGGTTATACCTCAGGCTTTACATCCAGACTGCAACATTTATAATCCTGGCTGTGGAACCTTAGGCAATTTACTTAAACTCTCCATGCCTCTGTTTTCTCACCTATAAAATGGGTACGTTAACAGCCCCTAACTCATAAAACTGTTGTAAAAATTAAGTGAATAAATATATGTATGTTGTATTGTTATTGTTTTAAGTAAAGTTGCTTCTCTTTAATATCCTACGAGAAAGATGTATATTTTTTTACATTCTCATCTCACTGTATTTTATTAAATATAATTTAGTTTCATTTCATAAACTGTAAGTATACCACAACAGAAAGAGAACTGGCCTTAACATTAGAAGACATGGGTTCAAATCTTGACCTAAATACTTACTAGTTCTGGAATCTTGGCTTATTACCTCATCTCCCTGAAGCCCATTCTCTTAACATGGAAAAATGAGATGACACCTTCCTTAGAGAATTGTTAGAAAGTGTGGCTTAGGCTACAAGTTTCCCCCAAAATCTATTGTCTTAATCTTACAGACTTAATCAAAATTTTATCTAGGCTCCCAGCCTGCTAGAATAAAGACCAGGATCAGCCTCATAGACGTGCAACCTGTGTAATCTCAAAGGCAGCGAGAGCAGAAGGACCCAGCACTTGGTTTAAGCCTCTGCTGTCAACATCTTGAAATGCTTAATAATTTGGTCATTGAAGGCTGGGTAGAGTGGCTCACGCCTGTAATCCCAGCACTTCGGGAGGCCGAGGCAGGTGGATCACGAAGTCAGGAGTTCGAGACCAGCCTGACCAACCTGGTGAATCCCTGTCTTTACTAAAAATACAAAAATTAGCCAGGCATGGTGGTGCACGCCTGTAATTCCAGCTAGTCTGGAGGCTGAGGCGGAGGTTGCAGTGAGCCAAGATCACACCATTGCACTCCAGCCTGGGCGACAGAACAAGACTCTGTCTCAAATAAAATAATAATAATTTGGTCATTGAACTGGTGTTTTTTTAAGTGAAGTCTGATGGGACAATGGAACATTCAAGGAATCAGAGAAAATATGTGTAACATATGCATGAGGATCATTGCTTCAATTCTCCAATTTGCTCTTCTAAACTGTACCTGGCCATGCATTTTATGTACATCCCAGTGCCAACCGAGTCAGCTATGTTTTTGCTGCACTTGACACAGTAGAAGCTGAGCTCTGACACCTGGAGAGTTTTTTAATTATTCTGACAAGCAAAAGAGTGATGCCTTCAACTAAGTTCCAGCCCTAAGAAGAAACAACGTGCTCCTCCGCAGGTCTCAGCAGGACATCCCACAGAAGCCTGAAGAAGGCACTTCTCCGCCAGTATCTCACTGTTTTTGCTCATAATTAAGTCAATAAACTTTAGGAAGTTCAGGAATAAGCTGACTTTCCACACCCACAAAAAAGGTACAAGCTTGGGGGAAGACATAGTTTAAGTCAATATGCATTTATACATCAAATATTTTTGAACCTCTTATCTTTAATCTGTGCAATGATGTGCATCTGTTGGTATTTTATTTTCCCCTTTCTGCCAGGGCTGGGCATAGTGGCTCCTGCCTGTAATCCCAGCACTTGGGAAGGGGGAGATGGGCGGATCACTTGAGGCCGGGAGTTTGAGACCAGCCTGGCCAATGTGGCAAAACCTCATCCCTACTAAAAACATAAAAATTAACTGGGTGTGGTGGCGCACCCCTGTAATCCCAGTTACTCAGGAGGTTGAGCTCGAGAATCGCTTGAGCCCGGGAGGCGGAGGTTGCAGTGAACCACCACCTCGTCACTGCACTGCAGCCTGGGCAACAGAGTGAGAACCTGTCTCAAAAAAAATTTTTTTTAATCAGTTGGGGTGTAACTTTTTAAAGTAGATTAAAGATGACAATGATAAGAAATTAATACCATTATTATTCATGACATGCCTGACTTTCCCACTAGACTCTGAGTTATTTGAGTCTGGTGCTGTCTCTGTGCTTCCTTTTTTATATCTGGTGGCTAATGCATGGCTGGCACATAGCAAGTGCTCATTAAATGTTTGCTTGATTAGTTAACTAATTAACAAATGAATAAATAAATATAATTTTAGCAGACAGTCACAAAACTCATTTTAAGATGATCAAAGGCTTAAGAGTTTGTGAATTTTTAAATAATATAAAAATTTCAAGTCTTAATAAAATATCAGTAAGCTCTAAGGAAGCCCAGATGTGAAAACAGCACAGCCATGAATTATGTATCTAACATCACACCCCGAAGGTCTGCTTATTCAGAATCCTGTTCTGTTTCTGAACAGAAGGCAGAATGAGGGGAGATTTGTAATTAATGAAAGCTTTTTATATTTACTGAAAATAGAAATAGTTTTAGGGAAAGAGTTTAAAATTTACAATAATTAATTCTCCAGGATATTGTTCCTATAAAGAGTCGCTTGTTTAGTGATGACAGATTCTCTCCCAAAGACCGTCTTGATGAGATTATGAGCAATGGACAGGGAGGAGACAATGAGAATGATTGAATCACACTTTGGGATATTGGTGAGTGTAATGGACATGTGTTACCTTGGATCCTTTCAGCATCCATGTCCCCTAAGTATCTTAATTTCTTTGTGGAACCCTCCTCTTTTCACCCCCACCAAGCCCCCAGGAAATATATATATGTGGAGCATAAGACCTAGGCCTGGCCCAATTTCCCTAGCTACATACAGTGATTGGCTCAGGAGCAGGCACATGACTTCTCTAAGCCAATCAGATGCTACTTTCTGGTATTTTAATCTTAAACTGAGTGATAAAGACTGAACACAGCTGGGATTCTTTCATCCTAGCAACAGAACACTTGCAAAACTGTCCACTTCCCGCTTGCCCGTCTCTGAGTTTGGTTTTTCTGGAAAACTAACTTCTCTTCCCCCAAAACCCTGTTTTCCAAACTCCCCCTGCCACCAAAAAAAATCCCACTTTTGTTTCATCTATCCAGTCTATTTCTCTTGCTCATAATTAAAGATCCTTATGTAAATATTTTTAATAAGGGCCAGGTAGGTTTCTGAAGGGCCTTGCATGCCAAGCTAAGGCAGTTGCATTTTATGCAGCGGGCAAAGGGAGACTTCAAAGGATGACAAGTCAGGAAAGCACCTGTTGAGATCTCGGTATTGACATAGGGGAAGCTAGACCCGAAGGAGGAAAGGCAGGACCCATCCAGGAAGGAGATGATGCGGTCCTGAGGAGATACAGAGACAGCAAGAATGGAGAAGGGAGTAAGGTCCAAAGTGCACAATCAAGGTAGCATCAATGGGAAAGGAGGTCGTTCAGAACCAGGGTCTGGCTTGGGTTCCAGGGAGCAAGCAGAGGAAGAGAAGTAGAGTCATCCCTGAACCTGAGCAGCAGTATTGTAGGACCTTCTGCGTGCTACCCAAAGCATGACTAGTTCCAACAGGGAAGGTAGATTTGAGAATCAGTTTTGAATCAATGTACTAAGCAAGCCCAGAACTCATTTGTGAAGTATTTACTGGCAGACACTCAGAGAGTAACCCCCACCCTTCCCCATGAGGTCTGAGCAATCCTAATCCCAATCCTTGATCTGTTCCTGTCATATTCAGGCTTAACTACACATGTGCTCTGAACCCCATTGCCTGCCCTCTGTCTACGTTTCCCAGGCTCCCCTGACCTCTGACTGGATAGGTCAACCAAAGAGAGGCACTGGCACATGACTGGAGGGCAGGAGAAGGGGAGAAACCATGGTATTTTTTCCTCTTAGCTCTGCTTTGGGTGGTGTATTTAGCAGAGGCTGAGTCACCTCCCTGCTCCCAGATCCTACAATGGCCCTTCCCTCTGTGGTCTCAGCCCTCACGAGGGAGTCCCACCATGGCCCCAGCTCCCCCTAGGTGGCCCTAGCCTCTGGGTTCTAGTCATAGCCTCCTCCTATTGCCTCTTCATCCCGTTAGTGGCTTCCAGCTATTGCCAAACTCTGAGTTACTTCCATCATCCTGCTTCACTTCTCTGCTGTTCCAATATCTACAACCAATTCCCTGTATTAAATTCCCTCTGAAATCCTAAGGTGGTTGCTTTTTTCCTGAGCTTTGATTTAGCCAGCTAGGGACTAGAGGTGTGAGGCGAGTAGAGGCGTGGTGGAGGTGGGTGAGGAAGGTGTCTGTGGGTTTAAGTTAGGATAAACGTCAGTGATGAAACCTCACCCTTATTTTTTGCATGAATTTGCAAGCCGCAGCCCACGTATGAGACCTCCTCAGGCTTGAGGTCTAAGCCAACTGGTTCAGGAAGCCCTCTATCCGCAGGGACTTTTTTGATTGAAAGTGACAGTGACTCACTTCATACTTGCTTTGACAAGAAACCATGTCACTGGCTCCAGAGTCACCTAGAATGAGACACCTCAATGTCGTTGGGCTCACTACTCTCCATCTCTCATTTCTCCTTCCTCTCCCTTCCTACAGATAAGCTTCCTCGCAAGACTTATAGACACTATGGATACTGGAAGCTCTTCTAAATGGAGAACAACAGTGTCCTCTCACAACTTCAGTTTGAAAAGTTCCAAAAGAGAACCTTGACTGGCCCGACTTGGGTCACACATGCATCTTCTGGATCTAATGTTCTGGAAAAGGGAGAAGTCCATGGTCCCATTCAGAACACATGGCTGGTGAAAGAAAAGGAGAAATGCCCCAAAGGAAGAGGAGGAAACGGACTTGGATATTGTAGGAATGTGTCTACAACTAGAGTCTCCGCCACATCAGAATTCTTTTGGTTGCAATTGACAGAACCCAATTAAGAAAAGTAAAGGAATCGGTGGGGGTATTGGTTTATGTAACCAAAGGGCTTTTATGAAGCTGGCCTCAGAAACTATGGAATCAGGCCCCCCATATATTATAACATTCTCTGTTCTTTGGCCTCCACTTCTGTCTGCATTTTGGCCTCATTTTCCAGACTCACTTTTCCCACGCAGCTGGAATGACAGCTGCTGAGAGCTAGACTCACATCTTTCCGGTTTTGCTCTCAGAGGAATGCGCTCTGACCCACGGCTCCAATAAAGAATGGGCTCTGGCTGGTCTAGTTTGGATGAAAAGCTGCCCTCCTGGGCCCATCCCAGTTATCTCAGGGCAGTGAGGTACTGTGATTGGCCCAGCCTGAATTAGGCACTCACCCTGAGACCAGAAGGACAAGCCAAATAAGATAAAGGCAGTTCTCATTCTGATGGAATAGCTAGTTCAAAGGAGGAGTGGCTCCCCAAAACTACAATCCCTTCATTTTAGAGCCCTAGGTAATAGGAAATGACACCCAAACAACACATCCTTGGGGAAATCCCTTTACCTTTCTGGCTTCCAGTTTCTTCATATGACTCGTCTTTCTGCAATGGTCTGTTCCAATGCCCACATTCATTGAACCTTTCTCAATGATTCTCAAACTTTAGAGAACACCTCAATCACCTGGAGAGTCATGTCAAATGCAGATTCCCAGGATCCAACCCTACTCCGTTAGTCTGGAGTAGGACCCATGAATCTCCGTTTTACTGAATGAGTAATATGCTGATGATCCCCATACCATACTTTAGAAACAATGAATGAAATGACTCAAGATCCTTGCTTAGACACCCCATGACTGAGGCAAATCTGAGCTCTGTTCTGGTTTGAGAAAGGCCATGGTGAAGGAGGAGGGGTGGACTGAGATGAATTAGTGGTGTTTCCTAACTGTGTGAGGGGGAAGGCTCTGCTTGCTCAAGGCTCTACTTTGCTTACGAAACCAAAAGAACAGCCTAAGGCCCTCCACTGCCATGTGGTGCACAGGCTCTCATCCCCTATAGTCCTGGGCCCCTCACACCTATAGAAGCTCTCCTTGATGTGCATTTTCCCTGAACTTTTGTTGAGACAGTAATAAGAAAAACCAGACAGCAAATGAACCCAGGTAAATTTTCTTTCCATCATAAGCACAGGATTAATGCCTAGAAGGCTTGGGAAAAGAGAAAGTGATTCATTTTTACCCTGCTTTCTTTTGGTCTCAGTAGATTATGTTTGGGATACTATCCTGGGAGCAAACAAAAACAATGCTTCAGCCTACAATTCTCCCGGAGCTTTCCACCCTAACCAGAGGCTATTGGAATTCGAGTGTCCCACACACAAAGTCTCCTGAAGACTAACACTCCATTCCCTGTGGACATTGGTCAGCTAAAGCAGGACTGCAATATAGGGCAGGCAGACCGGGCACAGTGGCTCACGCCTGTAATCCCAGCACTTTGGGAGGCTGAGGCAGGCGGACCATCAGAGGTCAGGAGTTCGAGATAAGCCTGGGCAACATAGTGAAACCCCGACTCTACTGAAAATACAAAAATTAGCCAGGTGTGGTTGTGGGTGCCTGTAGGTGCCAGTAATCCCAGTTACTCGGGAGGCTGAAGCAGGAGAATCGCTTGAACCTGGGAGGCAGAGGTTGCAGTAAGCCGAGATTGTGACATTGCACTCCAGCCTGGGTGACAAGAGCAAAACTCCATCTGAAGAAGAAAAAAAAAAGGCCAGACGTGGTGGCTCACGCTTGTAATCTCAGCACTGTGGGAGGCCAAGGTGGGCGGATCACGAGGTCGGGAGTTTGAGACCAGCCTGACCAACATAGTAAAACCCCATCTCTACTAAAAATACAAAAATGAGCTGGGCATGTGGTGTGTGCCTGTAATCCCAGCTACTCAGGAGGCTGAGGCAGGAGAATGGCTTGAACTCGGGAGGTGGAGGTTGCAGCGAGCCAAGATCATACCATCGCACTTCAGCCTGGGCGACAGAGCGAGACTCTGTCAAAAAAAAAAAAAAAAAAAAAAAAAACCTCTCTCTCTCTCTATGGCAGGTAGAACTTCAGTCCCCAGACTCCCATCTGCACACATTTTCTCCCAGCATGAATACTTTTGAAATGTTTGAATTAGCCATTTATTAAAAGTGTTTGCTTATATAACTCCCTATCAACAAAACTGAAAACATTAAATATTTCAAATAATTTTAAAAGAACAGCATATTAAATTGATATACTGCATTCTATTACTATTATTACTGCTAGAGAAACTAGGCACCCTTCTTAAAAAAAAAAGAAAAAAAACCTGTTTTTAAAACGCTATTTGGAATATATGATTCAGCAACCACTTTCTAGGAATTTATCTTAAAAAGATCATCATGTACATGTGCAAAAATTTCCCTATACAGATGTTCATGGCAAAATTACTTAGAAGAAATTTAAAAGAAACTAAAACAACTAAGATATTCTTAGGAATAGATTATGGTATATCCAAACAATAGAATATTATGCAGATAGTAAAGATCTTATCATAGAAAAACCACTTAATAACATAAGAAAATGTATGGTTTTTTTTAAAGCAGGGACAAACTTATACGTACAGTTTGTTAGAGTTTTTGGTTTAAAATAAAATGATGGCTAAACATATATACAAAAGAAATTAATGATGAAATGAGTAAATTTTTAATTTTGTATTTTTCCACAGTTCAAATTTTCTATAATAAATATATATTACTCAATAGTTGTGTGATTTAAGCCAGTTTGAAAATGTCTCTTTATATTAATTTCCTTATCTGTAAGATGAAAATACCAATATCCCCTAATTCATAAGGGTTGTTGTGAGATTAAGTGTGTCAATATATATAAAATACTAAGACTGTGTCTGGCAAAGAATAAGCTTTCAATAAACATGAGTCATTATATTATTATTACTATTACAATCACAAAAAATGACCTTTAAAAACTAAATCTGGCCAGGCGCGATGGCTCATGCCTGTAATCCCAGCATTTTGGGAGGCCAAGGTGGGCGGATCTCAAAGTCAAGAGATTGAGACCATCCTGGCCAACATGGTGAAACCCCGTCTCTACTAAAAATACAAAAATTAGCTGGGCGTGGTGGCACGCGACTCTGGTCCCACCTACTCGGGAGGCTGAGGTGGAAGAATCGCTTGAACCCAGGAGGCGGAGGTTGCAGTGAGCTGAGATCACGCCACTGCACTCCAGCCTGGCAACAGAGCAAAACTCCATCTCAAAAAAATAAATAAATAAAATAAATCTGCCAGGAAAAACTTCTAGAAGCTAGATTAGTGACACCAACAAGTATATAAGTTCAAAAGAGGACAGGATGGTTCTACACACCAACATGGTAGCATAATTTGATACATAAGCCAGTTGTACTGACTGCTCTCTAAGCCTAGGAACCAGGCTAAAAGGTAAGGAAGCACCCCTTTCTCTGCCAGCCACCAAGACCCTCAGACTCAGGACAAGGGGACCAGTGCACACACAGCTGCAAGAGACTGCAGCTAGCACAGCTCTTTTCCCTCAGTCACCCCATGTACTCCCAGCTCTCCCCACTTTCCCTCACTGAAACTCGTTCTCAGGGAGAGGAGGAGATAGAGCCATTCCCAGTTACAGTGACAAGAACTGATACAGCTTAATGTACGGTTCTCCAAGTGCTGAGCAGTGGTGGGCTAGTAAGCGTTCGCAACAGGCTGGAAGGTGGAGGTGGGGGAGAAATGCCTGATTTGCAGTGTTTGGTGATTTCTGTGGAATGACTATCCCACCACGGCTGCTATCAAGCTCCCAACTTGACATCAACCAGCTCGCAAAATTCCTGAAAAATGTAACAATCAGCTTTTGTGAGCCAGTACTTAGCTCAAGCGTACCACTGGGTATTCATGCTTAAATAAGGAACAAAACCTTGAAGCCAAAAGAATGATTCTACACCAGAATTATTGACCAGTGAGGCTCCAGAATTATTTTGAAGGGTGAGGAACCACCCCCAGTGTCTTCCACAAAAAGAGGCACCACTCACGATGTCTAGGCACAAAGCTGGCCTGTGCTTCAGCAGGAGGTAGATTCCAGAGTCTGTTTACTCAAGGTGTGAGTCTGGGACCATCAGCATCAGCATCCCTTGACAGCTGGTCAGAAATGTCAAGGCCCTATCACACACTTGCTGAATCAGAATGCGCATTTTAACAAGATCCCCAAGTGATCTGTACCAACACTGCAGTTTCAAAAGCATAGCTATAGAATTCAACATAAAAGAAATAGAAATACAAACATTTTAATTCAAGAAAGCCCCCCCACTGTGACGATCAAGTGATCTTTTGTATTTGGAAGGTGATCTTTTCTATTTGTATTTTTGTATTTGGAAGCAATTCATACCTTCCACAATCCTCTAGAAATGGCTTCACATTTCCACATTTTCCATTTCAACAATGGGGCATGGAGCAGTGACAAGTCCCTCCATCTCCACTCCCTCCCCCAGCCATGGGGCCACAAAGCCAGATCTCTAAGATTCTGCATGAGGTAGAGAAATATAGATTCCTCAAGAGCTGCTATTCAAGCCATAAGCAGCATGTGCCAATGTTCTACCCACAATCCTGGTTCAGTCTCCATTAAGCCGCACATCTGGCTGTCACACACTCTTTTGTGGGGGACATCTCAATGGTAGCACTGATGCTGCCTCTCTTCGAGGCCAGCCCCACAGTGGCCTCCCTGTCCTCTCAGCATGTGATGTCATGAGCATGAATGTCCTGCCAAACATTTAAGATGCTGCAGTTCACATTGTGTACATTGTATAGAGAAACACTGACACGCAGATTTATTTTTAATAAAAAAAAAAAAAAAAACAGGGCAAGATACAACCAAACCTTGTTCTATTGTTACCCCAAACCACCAATTCAGCACAAATATGTATCTTGTATTCTTTAAGCACACAATCTTCTCTTTTTATTACTGTCATTGTAACTAACATCCCTAGATTCAGAGATACCCTTGAAACATTATTTTCTCTCTAATTTGGTTTCTATCAAATTCTTGGAAAGCATGAACCAGACTGGTTCATTTTCAAACCAAAAATTTCCTGCATGTGGTCTCTTCAGAACAGGATAAAGAGGGAGGGTGAAGCATGGTGTCATTCTCAAAATCATCTCATCTCCAATGAACATCAAAGAGCAGGCCAGGGAGGACATGAGCTGTACGTACAGAAAGGCATGAGAAAGAAATTCTTTTCTTTGCTGTTTCTCAAAGTGCTGTGTGGGGGACCACCTTATAAGAATCTCTGAGGGTTCACAACAACAACGCAGATTCTTGGCTCCCCACCCTAATGAAGGGAGTGGAGCTCCAGTTTACTTGATTACCTAGCCGTGATTTTTTTTTTTTTTTTTTTTTTTTTTCCTGTAGAGACGAAGTCTCACTCTGTGACCCAGGCTGGAGTGCAGTGGCTCAATCTCAACTCACTGCAATCTCTGCCTCCCGAGTTCAAGCAATTCTCCTGCCTCAGCCTCCCAAGTAGCTGGGACTACAGGCACACGCCACCATGCCTGGTTAATTTCTTTTGTATTTTAGGAGAGACGGGGTTTCTTGCCCAGGCTGGTCTCAAACTCCTGAGCTCAGATAATCTGCCCACTTCAGTCTCCCAAAGTGCTAGGATTACAGATGTGAGCCACTGTGCTCGGCCCTAGCTGTGATTCTTAAATTTGAGAATTCAGGCTTTAGAGTTACATAGACTTAAATCCCTTTTCATTTATATAGTGGCTATATGATCTTGATAACCTAAACTCTCCACATACTATTTTTCTCATCTATAAAATGGGGATCATGGGGAGGATTAAATGTATGAAGTTCCTAACACAAACAGGTCTCAATAGCATGAATTCCCTTTGCCCTGTTACTTAGACAGAGTACTTTAAACCTGCCATTTTACATGTGATTAGGGGGTCACTGTCTTCACCTAGGTGAAGATTTATTATAATTCTTCGATAAATTATAATTACCAAGTTTGAAGGGACTCTAATGAGAGCAGATAAGATCATCAAGACTGAATTCCTCTTGAGCGTTACTGAGACAGAACCTGTTGTTCCACAGGTTCTGTCTCAGTGGAACAGAACTGAACAGTCCAATTCAAAAGGTCCAATCCAAAAGCCTCCAGCCACGTGTGGCTACTGAACACTTGAAACGTGGCTGGTATAAATTGAGATGTGCTGCAAGAGTACCCTGACAAGTTTTATGAGATAGGGAGGGTCCTCCAATGTAGTCACATGACTTTTACCCTTACAAAAACTATATTATAGCTAAGCAAATATTTAAGTTAACATAAAAATTGCCTTCTATGGTCTGGTGCTGTGGCTCACGCCTGTAATCCCAGCACTTTGGGAAGCTGATGCAGGAGGATCACTAAGGCCAGGAGTTCCACACCAGCCCAGCCAACACCAACATGGCAAAACCCTATATCTACTAAAAATACAAAAATTAGCCAGGTCTGGTGGCACGCACCTATAGTCCCAGCTACTTGGGAGGCTGAGGCACAAGAATTGCTTGAACCCAAGGGGTAGAGGTTGCAGTGAGCCAAGATCGCACCACTGCTCTCCAGCCTGGATGACAGAGCAAGACTCCATCTCGAAAAAACAAACAAACAAAAAAATTGTCTAAGTAATTTAGAAATAGTTTCCACCAGGTTATAATGAAAACTACACAAATTTCTGCAAAATGACGAGCCCAAATTGGTATTTCCAAAGAGGAAATGTTTGCCAATTATTACAGTATCAGCTAATGCAATTAGAATTTTATTTGGAAGAAGTCTAACAAAATAGATTGTAATGTGTTTTCTTAGACTGGCCCATAACTTGACAGAGTTTCTGGAACAGAAAACGAATAAAAATCAACTCAATGTGTCTTGTCCAAAATGTCCAAACATCTACATATTTGAATGAAATGTATTTAGGTATTATTACTTAAAGATCCAATAAAATAGGTTTCTTTAATTCTCCTTTATACCTAGCCAATCAATTCCTTTACTAAGTGTTCAAAGTAGATGAAGGACATTAACTACATAATACTGAGAACTTTGTTTCTGATTGCCGCCCATTGATCGCTGAATTAAAGATGCCATAAAGTCATCCCACTTAAGAAAGCTAGAGAGCATCAAGATTATGTTTTCATGACCACAAATTACCACCACGATACAGTGAATAAAATATAACTTTTTAATTATCCAAGGCAATGCAGAATCACTTGTTCTTTGATCACTGATCAAGTTCCCTACAAATTACCAGTAGAGATTAATGAGATTTTTTTAAATCAATAATGATACCTCTGGATACAACAGAAGATTGAAGGCCAGTTTTGCAGACAGTCTGTTATTTTATTGCACAGATTTCACTTAAAGAATAAAATGCACCATCAGTATTTGGAGAGTTTGGGGTCTCAGATACTGATATACCATCAGTGTTTACACCCGTAAAGCCAAATTCAACAGTACAATTTATGTTAAACAACATGGCTAACAATAGACAGAAAAGTGGGGGAAAGCTTTAAAAATGTGTTAGTTTGAAGCATATGAAGACGTACGATTAAAAACTGCATCATACAAACCTGAAATCAAAAATGTGGTGTGGAACATCAGTTAAAGTTATACTCACTTGTACTGTTATTTATTGCATAAAGTCTATGTGGTTCATTTCCTTCATATTGATGAATTGAGGATTTCAGGAAAACCATGGTTATAAAAATGATCGATCTTGAAAAAGTATGTACAGATACATGTAAAATCACAAACTAAAAAATATCCCTATCCCTGGCCCTCAACTTACAAAAGGGAAACTTTCCCGTGGAAAGAAAGTCCCACTATTCCCCTCCCTCCCCCATCCCATGTCCCCAGTGCTATCTTTTTCTGTCTCTTACAAGTAAATGACCTTAGAACTGGAGAGTAGGGAGAAAACAAAAGGCATCTTTATGAGGCTCCCATTGTCATCTGTATCAGTTTGAAAAGTGTCTTGGCCGGGTGCGGTGGCTCACTTCTATAATCCCAACACTTTGGGAGGCTGCGGCGGAGGATACCTTGAATCCAGGAGTTCAAGATCAACCTGGGCAACATAGGGAGCCCTCCTCTCTACAAAAACACTTAAAAGTTAGCTGAATGTGGTGGTGGATGCCTGTAGTCCCAGCTGCTTAGGAGGCTGAGGCACGAGGATCACTTGAGCCCAGGAGGCTGAGGCTACAGCGAGCCAAGATCACACCACTGCACTCCAGCCTAAGCAACAGAGTGAGACCCTGTTTAAAAAAAAAAAAAAAGTGTCCTGTATTTCTCTTCCCCACCCCCCACCTAACTCAGTGATGTTTGCAAGACATTTGAAATTTAAAGAAACAAAATATATATAATATATTTTCTAATAAACAGCAAATGAATGGCCAAGAAAAGAGCTAACAGTGGGCAACACCATGAGAAAAATGTATGGGCATTATCTGAGCTAGAGATTTCTTCTAAGGCAACCAAAAGATGGGGGAAAGGGGGAGAAGTTAAGACTACAAAATGCCAGACAGAATGCTTTTCTAGACCTTTGGCTTTAGAGCCTGGCAGAGGAGTGGGCTTCCCCCGACTGTGACAAGCAAACCTAGGGCCCTGAGCCCAGCATCACAGCACCTCTGTGGGCAGCCGGGCAGCCCTCTTATACGTGGGCACTCTTGGCATGAGTCGGGGGAGCTGGAGCCCGGAGAGTAGTAGAAAGGGTTTTCACCAAAGGCCTGGGCATCTCCAGCGCAGCAGATAATGACACAGCCGCCCACGAGGCACAGCACAGCACCGATCCAGCCTGCATACAGGGAGTAGCCAAAGCTCACGATGGTGGTCTCACGGTGGGCACACACAGGGAACCAGATGGTGGCAACAATGGCGCAGAGAGCTGGAGAGACATGGAGAGGCCGTGACTGGGGACGCCCATCACACACCAAGCACGTGGGCAGGCCCACTCACTCCACATACACACACTTGTGGCTTCCAGCCAGCTCCAAAAAGCTCCATACTCACAGCTCTGCTCCCTCAACACTGGACCAAAGTATAGCAGGTTCTGTAGAAGAACCTGACTGCTGAGTTCTTATTTGTTTCAGCAAGTGGAAGAAACAAAATAATTCCAATGTAAAAACCTAGAAATAAACCATTTAAGTACAAAAAAATTTATCTGTATTTACTTGTATTATCAATACTTTATATCCACAGTTACAATTCTATTTATATACTTACCTAATTGTATTATAATTATTGCTTTACATGTCTATTTATCATTCTAAGCTCTCAGTTCCTTGAAGGTAGGGGCCATGACTTATTTATGCCTACCCTGGTACTGGGCAAATAGTATGTGTTCAATGTAGACCAGCTGAATGGCTGAATGATCTGAGCTATTCAAAAATGAGAAACAAGATGGCAGCCACCTCAATTTTCCACTCTATTTTCTATTTGGTCAATTCACATTACAAAGATCTGGAGAAAGTATGAAATTTCTCTTGGTGTGGTGAATGTTGCTAGAAGGAAACGGAGTACCAGATAAAGCTTCAAGTTTGTATTATGCTGTTCACAATCACAAAATCCCAACACGCAAATGAACAGTCCTTGGAGTAAAAGAACTCGCCCATTCAAGGCTCCAAATGGTAGAACTTTACTTATGGTCTTGCACCAATTAATCTAATCTTCATTTTGGTTTTGATATTATGGAGTAAATAGCTTATATATCGTTTAGTTTTTCACCCCTTTATAAGCAAAGTAACAAAACATGGGCATGCAAGAGCCTAAAAAGACTTTTTTTTAATTTTTTCAAACCTCTAGACCACCACTGTCAAATAAAGTAGCCACAAGTTATGTGAGACCACTGACCATTTGTCAAGAGGCTAGTGAGATGAAGAACTGAGTTCTGAATTTTTGTTAATTTTAATTTTAATGGCCACATGTAGCTAGTGTCTACTGTACTGAACAACACAGCTTTAGACAAAGTAACTCCAAACCTCTTTAAGTTGAGATGGCACATTAAAGTTGGAAGACAGCAAAATAATAATAATAATAACAACAATTAGGTTTCCAATTATTAACCATAAAAGCCATCAACAAATTCAAGATAGAATACTGCATTGCCAGTCTGATGCTTGCCACCCAGGGTACTCTTAATCACTTTCAACTCAGCAAGCTTTTTTCTGATTTCTACTCATGGTGAGTGATTTTCTAACTTACTCTCTATGCCCACAGAGAAGAAATATAATTTAACATAAGCAATCAAATCTAACAGCCTTGTATATTAATTCTAAATGGAAAAAAAGATTGGTCTTACCCATTTTGAAAGACCTTTTAAACGATCTCATTGCATTTGTGTTACTTGTAACATAGATTTTTATTGACAATAGGTTAAGCCCACCCCCCACAAGCTGGGTATAGATATACATAAAAAGATATTATTTCTATCCTTAAAAAGAATAGATCTCAAGAGGAAATCAGAAGGAAGAGAGTTAATTTGAAAAGCTATGAATTGCCCAGATTGGCTTTCTAACAGCCCAAATTCACTCCATTATATTATTTCTAGATTATCTAAGAAGCTAAAATTGGCTACACACGGTGGCCCACACCTGTAATCTCAGCACTTTGGGAGGCCAAGGTGGGCGGATTACCTGAGGTCAGGAGTTCAAGAGCAGCCTGGCCAACACGGCAAAACCCGGTCTCTACTAAAAATTACAAAAATTAGCCAGGCATGGATGGTGGGCAACTGTAATCCCAGCTACTCAGGAGGTTGAGGCAGGGAGAACTCCTTAAACCCAGAAGGCAGAGGCTGCAGTGAGCCAAGATCGTGCCACTGCACTCCAGCCTGGGTGACAGAGCAAGACTCTGTCTCAAAAAAAAAAAAAAAAAAAAAAAAACTAAAATCTATCCATATGCTAATACTTTCTTCCTTTTTCTTAAAAAGTAAGCACAGTCATGACAGCTTCTATAATATTTTCATATGAGATACCAGGAGAAGATGTATTTTCCTTCTGTGACTAGAATGTTCAAGAAAAGCAGTGTGTACCTGAAACCTCCCTTTCTAGCCCAGGACTTTGAAAACCTCAGATGCAGGGGAAAGTCTTTTTCTTCTCTTCTTCTGGTATGCATTCCAAATCAGGCACTTTTGGAGAATTGCTTAGCTATTATCAGAGTCTCTACTTTCAGCAAGACACCGAGAAAAACCTTTTGCTCTGTCAGGACAGGGGACTGAAATCCTCTTCTAGAGTGTTTCAGCCAGAGAGAGCTGTGTAGATTTTCCATAGCAGTATACAATCTACTTACACAGCCCTAAACCTCAGAAGTGGGCATTCGTTCTGCTGCAGGCAAAAACAGCAAGCTAGCAAGGGTTTCCCAACACCCAGGCTTGTTTAGAGGAAAAAGAAGGGGAGTGAAAAGCTGAATTCTGTAGGGAAAAATATTTAATTCCAAAACAACTGATATGGTGCAATCTAACCGATCTTTCCTACAAACAATTAACTGGTTTCAAAACAACTCAGGGTTCAAATCAAGATTTATATTTTTCAACTACACTTTGTATTTACGCATACAGCACATGTGCACACATGTGCAGGAGAGCATTCCCCCACATCCAGTGGAAACCTAACTTTCAGATTTAGTTCAGATTTTATAGAATAAGACCAGAAACTGCCTCTAAATTCATTTGATTGTTCCCTTAAGCAAATAATAAAACAAGAGTATCTTCACACAGGGAAATAATCAGGCTCAATTTCTCAAAAGTAAGCATCAGTCTTGCTTTTGAGAATTTTAGGGATTTTGCTAGATTTTATTCCAACATAATTCATCAGAAAAAGGGAAAAATCAAGCTGGGCATGGTGGCTCATGCCTATAATCTCAGAACTTTGGGAGGCCAATGCAGGTGGATCACAAGGTCAGGAATTTGAGACCAGCCTGGCCAACATGGTGAAACCCTGTCTCTACTAAAAATACAAAAAATTAGCTGGGCATGGCGGTGCATGCCTGTAGTCCCAGCTACACGGGAGGCTGAGGCTGGAGAAACTGCTTGAACCCAGCACGCAGAGGTTGCAGTGAGCCGAGACTGCACCATTGCACTCCAGCCTGGACAACAGAGCGAGACTCCATCTCAAAAAAAAAAAAAAGAAAGAAAGAAACGAATGGAGAGAGAGAGAGAGAGAGAGAGAGAAAAGGGAAACATCAGAAAAAGGTCTAAACATGTCATACAATAAACCTCCATAGGGATGGATCAGTGATCAGGGGGATGGATGGATGGATGGATGGATGGATGGGAAGTAGTCTCATTTCAATTATATCTTTTGCTTCATACACATCAAAACTGACGTCCAAAGTCATAAAACCTTATTGTGACTTTAACACACTTAAAGTTGCAAGCTCATCATTGACCTCATTAAAGATTTCCTTCTTTTATAATTCATACAAAACAAGGCAAATGAGTGCCAGCAGGCTCTTCACTTCCTAGGAGACAAATGAACCCTGGGTGGAATTCCTATGGCTTTCAAAGATGAATCACATCAAAACCACTAAAAAATGACAGACTACCACACAACATGAAAGGAAATGAGAGGCTCACTGCAGTGACCTTCAATTGAACTCAAAATGGAAATTGTTTAAAAACTAAAAAAGGAGAATTTACTCAATTTCAGCAATGGTTTCAAAGGCGAAAGGGATACGTTTTGACCAGTAAAGTTAAAAATGCAAGTCAAACTATTACTTAACTAAAAAAAAAGGTGAAATAGTAATAGAACTGGCCAAAAAAATATTGTCTTTCTGAAAGACATAAAAGGCCTGATAGTTTTATATTTACTTGCTAACCGAAAAAGATGAGTTGAAATGGTTCTCTCTGTTTTTTGGGAAAAGCGAAGAAAACGTTTTTCTAAAAAGTCAGTTACTTATAAGGTCAAGAAAACTGAAGAAATACAAAGGGAATTTTTGTTCTTTTTCTTTTTATATCATCAGAATTTATTTTTAAATTAAGTCTCTAAAAACAAGACGGTAATTTTAGCACTCGGACTTTTCAGTCTTTCTCCTCTTTTACCTTCAGAAGATGGAATCGTTAACTACACAGGTAGAGTGGGTGCCGTTTGTTGTTGGAGAACAGAAAGTAAAATGAGGCATATTCTTAGCTAAAAATGAGAAGGAGAAGGGGGAAGAGAAGGAAAGAGAAAGGGAAGGGAGAGAAAGCTTCACTATATAAAGACAGATCTATCTAAACCTGGCCTCTCAGAAGTAGAAATCCTCGCTCTTCAAAGAATAAAATTGTTTGCCTCTTTTCAGAACAAGTTTCAAATAATGCAATACAATACATTCTTTAATTGATAAGATATGCCTTGTTAAAAACTAACAATGTTCGTGACATCACCAAACAGAAAATATTTGGGAAGTCCATTTTAAAGCAATGAAATGTAAGTGTGGCTTTTACTCTCTTTAGAGATGAGTTGACACATGGTAATACATGGAGTTACATAAACAGGAAGTTAAATAAAATCGATACAGGTGTGCTTGACTTTGGAAGTAACAACTGAGAGAAAGAGAGACAGATAAAGAGGCAGAGATGGTCTAGGAAGAAAATTCTTGAATGAAAAAAAAAGAGGCAGAGAAAGACATCAGTAGACACTGACATTTATTCCTCTTTCCAATAAACCTCCCTTTTTCTTTTTTTTTAGATATGGTCTCTGTCGCCCAGGCTGGAGAGCAGTGGTGCAATCTCGACTCAATGCAGTCTCGTTTTCCTGGGCACCAATCCTCAGCCTCCCAAGTAGCTGGGATCCCAGGTACGCACCACCAGGCTGACCTAACTTTTGTATTTTTAGTAGAGATGGGGTTTTGTCATGTTGGCCAGGCTGGTCTCGAGCTCCTGGGCTCAAGCAATCTGCCTGAGTCAGCCTTCCACAGTGCTGGGATTACAGGCGTGAGCCACGGTGCCTGGCCCCAGTGAACCTCCTTTTTCAAGCCTTGTCACTTTCCACTGAAAGGACTTTTTTTTTTTTTTTGAGACAGTCTCACTCTGTCACCCAGGCTGGAGTGTAGCGGCACGATCTCAGCTCACTGCAAACTCCCACGTGGGTTCAAGCAATTCTCGTGCCTCAGCCTCCTGAACAGCTGGGATTACAGGCACCCACCATGCCTGGCTAATTTTTATATTTTTGGTAGACATGGGGGGGGTTTGCCATGTTAGCCAGGCTGGTCTTGAACTCCTGGCCTCAAGTGAATTGCCTACCTTAGCCTCCCAAAGTGTTGGGATTACAGTAATGAGCCACTGTGCCCAGCCCTGGAAGAACTTTTAAAAGCATCATTTCTAGCACAAAGCAAAATTTTCATTAAAATCATTTAAATTATTCTGACTTCTCATATTAGCAATAGTGAAAAAAAAATCTTCCTTGATATATTATCTAAGATTTCCTTTAAAAAATCTGAAGACTGGGGGAAATGGAGAAGTGGAAAGATGAAGCATATATTATTCATGAGTCGATCACTGCTGAGGAGGTTGGGTTCACAGGAGTCTGCTTTACTATTCCTCTTCTTTTACATAGGTTTGAAATTTTCCACAATAAAAACATTCTTTTTGTTTGTTTGTTTTTTTGTTTTGTTTTGTTTTGTTTTTCTATTGCATTTTAGGTTTGGGGGTACATGTGAAGAACATGGAAGATTGTTGCATAGGTACACACATGGCAGTGTGATTTGCTGCCTTCCTCCCCATCACCTACCTCTGGCATTTCTCCCGATGCCATCCCGGGGTGGGGAATAAAAACATTCTTAACGATCTCCTTCATTTAACATTTCGTAATGCATTGAACACTATCTTCTACAATCACTACCGTTATAACATGGGACCTAAGTAGCAATTAACTTCAGTTTTCACAAATGACCCAGTTAGGACAAGTAATGAGATTTCTAAGGAGCTCTTGGTTGGAATTATATTCATTTGTTGTTTTTTTAACATTTGAAACTTAGACAATTTTTTTCTTTTTCTTAGTTGTCATTCTCTAAAATGTTGACTTAAAAACATAGCTACAGGCTGGGCGTGGTGGCTCACGCCTGTAATCCTAGCACTTTGGGAGGCCAAGGTGGGTGGATCACCTGAGGTCAGGAGTTCAAGACCAGCCTGGCCATCATGGTGAAACCCCATCTTAAAAAAAAAAAAAAAAAACATAGCTACAATCATCAAATCAATGGAATTTTTCAGTATGGTATTTTCCTGGCCTGATTTCAACATTTTCTCTTTATTTCTGTCCCATCCTGCATTATCTTTTTTTTCCCTAAACCCTTTTTTAAAGCCAGCTTTTATGGTTATTTGTTCATCAGATTTTAAAAATCACAGAATGCAAAAACAAGATAACTCGTAAAGCAGTTAATGCCTCCAATTTTACTGATGAGCTCATTTGAAGCTACAATCATACTAAAATGCCACATCGTTCCACGTGAAGATTTATGTAGATCAAGGACTTGTTTATATAAAGCTAATAAGTTTGGAAGAAGATTTCTCTAAATGTTCTATTAAAGTTCTGAGATTGAGGGCATCACTTTTTATTTCATATACCCAAGGATCCCTTTTCCCTGCAGGATATCCGGTTCCGTGTGCATAACAAGCTGAATGGGTCCCACATTTGCCCCCACCCTTTGTTTTACTGCAATTTCACTATTAACCTGAAAGTTCAAGATTTAACGAATTTTTCCCCCTACAAATATGGTTCCTGGGGCCAGATTTTTAAAAAGGAAGAAGAGAAGACACAACGTTTCCACTTAGGAAATACATTTCCTTTCCTTTCATTCCCTACTTCATCCTCTGAAAAAAATACGCAAATAAAGTACTTTTTAATGTAGACTAACTCAGAACTAAGAGTTGAGGTTTTCAGTAGGGTAGTATAATGCGGCTTTTGACAGTGGAATAAGCAAAAAAACTTTGACTCCTACACACTGGTTTCTACAAAGTAAACAAACAAAAAAAAATATTAGGTCAGGATACAAGGTGGTATTTCCATAAAAAGGTTTCTGTCTTTCCTCACCAGTTAATGTGTGAAGGTGACCCTGCAGAAATCAGACATGATCCAGCCAGACATGGTGGTTCACGCCTGTAATCCCAGCACTTTGGGAGACTGAGGCAGGCAGATCACCTGAGGTCAGGAGTTCGAGACCAACCTGGTCAACATGGGGAAACCCCATCTCTACAGAAAATACAAAAATTAGCCAGGTGTGGTGGCACATGCCTGTAATCCCAGCTAGTTGGGAGGCTGAGGCAGGAGAATCACTTGAACCTGGGTGGCAGAAGTTGCAGTGAGCCAAGATTGCACCACCGCACTCCAGCCTGGGCAACAGAGTGAAGCTCCCTTTCAAAAAAAAAAAAGGAGAAGAAGAAGGAAATTAGACATGATTGGAAGAATACTCAGCTGCTCTCTGGGTTAGTTTCCTATTTCTGCTAACAAACAACAATAATAATAGCAACCATTTATTGAGCACTTACTATGTGCCAGATACTAAAATAATTTTCACAAATAATTTCACTGTTCTCACCAACCTGAGAAGTAGGTGTTATTGTTCCCATTTTATGGATGGGACCAGAGACATTAAGGAAATGCCCTAATTCACACAGCTAGAAAGTAGTAGATTCCAGATTCAGCACAGTTGGATCTGACTCCAACTGATAAGATCAAACAATTCAGGGCATAGGCACCTCCTGCCTTGGCAGGGACTCTTGAAAAGCCACAAACAGATTAGCCTCAAATACACCACAGATCTGAGAGCCTGCTGCTCCTGTGCTACGCATCTGGCTTTAAAAGCAACAGGCTCCTAATTCTTCCTCCACAACAGGAACCAAATCCTCACACCACTAAATGTAACTGCTGAGAAGATAAAGTTGTAGAACAGACATAATTTTTTAAGCTTTCACAAAAATAATTACAGATTTTCAGGGTCAGGAAAAACCGATTTTAATTAGCAGTGTTCACAGTTCCCATACCAGGACTAGCTGGGACACTGTGTCCAGTTCCCAGGCCCCCGAATCCCAGGGGTGCCTCATCTTCTTTGGTTGAATGAGGTGTGTTTGCTCAGCCCCATTCGGTGACCCTAAGGACCTTGCACCGGCCTAGCGCTGGCTTCTTTGGGGGAGTGACAGAAACCAACCCAGAGTAACACAAAGGGAGCCTTCACTCTCCCGTGCTCCTCCCACCATTGCCAACAGGGGGAAACAAGGCACTTGGGGCTCCGGGGTGAGAAGACCTAGAGGAGATCAGCAGGTGCTGCACTTGAGACAATGAGTTTTACATTTCCAGAGCTAGCTCGTTCCAGTCGAACAACATCCAACCCAAAGGCAGCGATGGCCCACTGAGAAACAAATCCCAAAGGGAGCAAAGCAGGCAGACAGTATCGGAAATGCAAGGCCATAAAAGGGCAATGAGGGGGCTCCTGGTCCCATCCAAATGGTGAGTGTCCAGAAACGGGCAGCCTCCTTGGGTGGGGTCAGATCACTTAACGTCCAGTTTCACTCCAGACAGAAAAACAGGGACTGAGGGAACCATCCACTTGCCAGCCCCACCTCACTTTCTTCCTCTGCGATTCTGCCTATCTACATCAACTCACTTTCAGAAGATAAGAAAAACAAATTTAGCTAGGAAGTTTCAAACCACCGGTTGCTTTTTCCTTTAATATCCCTGATCATTCAACTGAACAATTCTGTTGTTTTTAGGGTGTTTTTTAACTATGTATACTTTGCTTTTATCTATTATCCAGAGTTTGTTTTCATGTGTTCTCTTACTTGTGGATACCTGTGACACTCATATGGAAGGCCAGAATATCTAGAGATAAGCACCCCACACAACAGACCCACCTTTTGGCTCTGCCATCCTCAGAGCCCAAGAGAGCCTTCCGGGGCTTCCGTGAGAAAGTGAGCAAAGTCACAAACAGCATGTGTCTAGGAGGAGAAGGGTTTCACCTGGATTCCGCAAACCCAGATTACTTGTGGAGCTTTGGCTTTCCTATTGGAAAGGGAATCGGACACATAGATCTGACCTCCATAAAGCACTACAGGAGGGGCCCCTGTGAGTTAAATAAAGCACCGGATGCCGATTATGTGTTCCGTGTGGCACTGGCACAGAAATTCTTTGCGATTGGAACCAAAATTTCCATATCTAGATTTTTCTCTGGAAATTACAGCGGTTTTTTCACTCCTGTTAACACACATCACACACACACACACACACACACACACACACACACACACATACACACACACACACATATACACAGACACAACTTGTGGCTTCACAAGCCCCTGCAAACCTCTATCCCTTTGCAATCCTGGAAAATGGTGCCCCACCTCTCATGTCCCCTCACTTTCCTGATGTCACTGTGACTGTGAAACCTCCAGGTGGGAAGTACCCATCACTCAGTGGTATCAACCCACACAGACCCCTGGCCCCTTACCCTTACCCCTCAAATACATGATCTGATATGCCAATCTGGGGGTATGAATTCCTTGCTTCAGAAGAACGTGATTTTATATCTAATCCCTATCCAGACTAATTTCTCCTCACTGATATGCAGACTTTGCAACAAGAGTTGTTATTCTTAAAATTCATACTATCTATTAGGATTTAGAATGTGCTAATGAAACTAGCATCTGAGAAAACAATGGAGAGAAATGAAATCACTGAAGAGAATAGAGCTAGAAGGACCCTCCATAGTTGTTAAATAAAGCCCTCTATGTGCAGGTGTAATCAGCAAAACCAAACGAGCACATGCCATTTCCTGTACCTGGACTGTCCCTCCCCCTCAATTCATGACCTGTCCACCTCCTTTTCAAGTCTTAGGGCTTATTGCTGAGTGCTTCTGCTCTGGAAACTCATCCAGTCAGGGGTAAGGTTCCGTCTTATGTGTATGCACAGCCCATCCTACATGAGCACATACCACAGTCTATTGAAGTGTCCAAGTACATTCAAAGCAAAGACAACCTATTTTCCCCAGTGTCCCCAGCACCTATCATGGTGCCTGGCCCACAGGCTCAGGAAGGCTTACTGAGTAAAGGATGGAGCCATCACCTTGTGGTCTAACCACCCTCAACCCTTGACTTTTTCTTGCCATCCTCTTCACTATTCTTTCTTTTTTTTTTTTTCCAAGATGGAGTTTTGCCCTGTCGACTAGGCTGAAGTGCAGTGGCGCCATCGCAGCTCACCACAGCCTCCGCCTCCCAGGTTCAAACGATTCTCCTGCCTCAGCCCCCCACCCCCTGAGTAGCTGGGATTATAGGCATGCATCACCATACCTGGCTAATTTTTCTATTTTTAGTAGAGATGGGGTTTCACCGTGTTGGCCAGGCTGGTCTCAAACTCCCAACCTCAAGTGATCCGCCCACCTCGGCCTCCTTCTTCATCTATTAACTAGGTTATCAAGTCTTGCCTGCATATAAGCATCACCTGGGAAGTTTTCAAAAAATATCTTTGCCTGAGCTGACCCCCAGAAAATTCTGATTCAACTGATCTGCTGTGGGACCTGGGCACAGGCATTCTAAAAGGGATTCCACTGTGAAGAATGAGAAGGCTTCCATCTTTCAGGTCTTTCCCTTAGCTATTTCGTACCTTCAAAATCCTCTTTCTCTTTTTAAATTTATCTTCATGTTCAGTGGCTCCCAGAGACACTACTTAGTCCTCTGTGTAAACTGCCCATAAAATACAAAGAGATACAGACTGTAAGGCTCCATCCCCGACTGGCTTCCTTTCACATTTCCCTTGAACTTGAGAAGGCAGCAACCACAAGATCTGACATTGATCAGTCTCCCTCATAGGTGGGGTACCACTAAGAAAGCTGTCTTACCCAGCAGAATGAGCAAGACGCCAGCCAGCTGGGCCCGCCTGTACTTGGCCACACCGGGCTCATGGCCCATCCGGATACAGGGAAGAACAGTCAGCAGCAGCAAAATGGCTGGCAGACCCAGGACCGAGGCAGCAATCATCAGCGCGCGGCAGGCCTGCACGTAGCCTGGGAACACGAGAGCAGACAAGAGGGGTTAGACCACGGGCTTCTCTTGCTTCCTGAGCCCTGCCTTACGGGAATTCAGCACCATCTCCCTTCCTCCCTCTTGGCCCATTCCAGGACGTAGAAGGTCTTCAATGTTGTCCAAGGTCACTAAGTACTTTTCAGCTTTTAAAACAACTCAGCAAGAAAAAAGGGGGCTGGAGAGATGAAATGCGGCACCCTAGTTTAGGCCACTTGGCCAAGCTTCCAGGATGGAGGGGCCAAGAGTCCATTTCACATCACCCTGTGAAAGTTCAGGTGAAAACTCAAATCTCCCAAGAATCATTCTGTGAGGGCATCTGTTGCTTCCAGTCTGCTATTGACAGCTCTACCTGTGTTACCTTGGGCAAGTTACTTAACCATGATGTCTTACTTTCCGCATCTATAAAGTAACAATAGACCAGGTACAGTGGCTTACAGCTGTAATCCCAGTACTTTGGGAGACTGAGGCGGGCAGATCATCTGAGGTCAGGAGTTCAAGACCAGCCTGACCAACATGGCAAAACCCCATCTCTACTAAAAATACAAAAATTAGCCTGGCGTGGTGGTGTGCACCTGTAATACCAGCTACTTGGGAGGTTGAGGCAGGAGAATCACTTGAACTCGGGAGGCAGAAGTTGCAGTGAGCCGAGATTGAGCCACTATACTCCAGCCTGGGTGACAGAGTGAGACTCTCTCAAAAGAAAGAAGGAAGGAAGGGAGGAGGGAGGGAGGGAGGGAGGGAGGGAGGGAGGGAGGGAGGGAGAGAGAGAGAGAAAGAAGAGAGAGAAGAGAAAGAAAGAAAGAAAGAAAGAAAGAAACAAACAATAATAATATAATAGTACCTACATCTCTCTAATAGAATTCTACTGAAGATTAGGTTAGCAGTGCTAAAAACAGTGCCTATACCAAATCCTCGAAAAAGGTTACTTGTTATTATTGATGTTCTTCGTCTGTCTCAGTGCAGTGCTTTCATCTCCAGGTTCCCTAGGTGATTTTCTCCTAACCATGTGCTTTCATTCACATTGGCTGTGGCCGGAACCCAGACTAGACTGAGACTCAGGCTTCCTCTCTTTGCTATCTCCCCCGGAGGCTGCTGTCCTCCCTGCCCCTAAATGGTTGGGCTCCATCTCCTGCCTCACCCACAGTGCCCTGGGCATCTTCCTCAACTGTCCATAATTGCTTAAAAGGCATCTCTCCAGCCCTCAGGGTTCCTGGAGGGCAGACACCTGCCTTGGTATTCATGGAGTTAATACAGTGCCCACAACAGATCATGGAAACAATTGTGAATCAAGGAATAAGAGAACTGAAAAATAGAAGAGTAGAGCAAAACTACGTGAACTTGATCCTGTCAAGTAAAATGCCAAGTAAAAACTTTATTAAGAAACAGATTACAATATGTGTCACATTTATTGAGAATAAATCTCATTTATTGAGAATAAATCTGACATGATACTGGGAGAATTTCACAGACAAATTTGTTTCCCTTTTAAATGTAATGTTTCTCATTAAAACACTCTCCCTCATCTTAAAAAAAAAAGGGGGGGGGGGGGGTGGGAGTGCATTTATTACTCTCCCTTTTTTGCTTAGAAGGAATTAGAACTAGCGGGCCTGGGTAAGACAGAGTTCATAGCCTCACCCAGAAACTAGCCCGACTTCTGCCTCACACACCAGGACCCTCATGTGCACAAAGGCCTAACTTCAACGCTGTCTCTTAGCAAGGTACGTTTTGCCAGAATTCAAGACTTCTCAAGGGCGCTCTTCTAGCACTGCCCATTTCAGCTCCTTCAGAATTAAAGATAATCAGTCAAGTATCTGCTTACTTGAAGATCTCCAGAAAGGAGCTCCAGAAGTCTGAGGCCCATGCCCTGACCCAGCACTACGCCCCTGGGTTTGTAGAGAGCCAGCACCCACACAAAGGAGGCAGTCAACTGGCAACACGGCTTCTGAAATTCACGGCACTAACTGTCCACATGTGCTACGGTGCCAAGGCCATGTCCGGACACCAAAAGATGGGGACTGAGGACTGTTCCTGCCTCCACCCAAAGTGTGAGGGAGGGGGGACAGCAGGAAGGACAACCCCCCGACTAATATGCACTCCCCCTCTGGAGGACAGCCTTTGTTCTCTGAAAACAAACCACTTGGCACTGAATGCTCAGTAACGTTAATTTCAGGAGAAGGAAGCAAAGGTAATTTTATGCTTCAAAGATCCCTACAAATACCACGCCCAGCTTTTAAATAAAATAGCATAACTACCATTTATGAAGCATCTACTATCTCAAAGGAAGATTACATTTCTAATTTCATTTAATCCTCAAATAATCGTGAAAGATGGATGGTTGATCTGACTTTAGCTTTTCAAAGAAGACAACCGTGGTTCACTGAGGCTCGCAATTTGTCCTGGGTCACCCAGATTGTGAGTCCTGGAACCCAGAGTCTGGCCCAGGTCTGCCAACACCAGCATTAGCCACAGCTGAGTCCAGATCTGGGTTCGCTCACCTCTGGCCTTCTGAAAGTTCAAAATGAAGGAAAGGATAGCGTAAGGCAAGCCAGGCAAGCACTGCCAGCAGCTACCGTGTGCCAGAGGCCATGCCAGGTCCAGAAGAGGAAGTAAAGAGAATAACAGGACGCCATCTCTATCTTCAAGGAATTTAAAACGTAGTGGGAGAACTTCACTCACGAACAATCAACAAAAAACAAGATAAAATGTGCCTTTGTGGGGGATAAGAGCCAAGTACTAGGCAGCAAGGAGGAAGGAAGGATTCTGATTCCAACTGCGAGGACTGGAAATAGGGGGTGCTTGGAGCAGGCTTAAGGGGCCAGCAGTCTTATTGAATGGCGGCTTCAGGAACAGGTTTCTCTCCATCTTAAGGAAACCGGGAAATCCCTTAAGTGAGCACAATCCACGAAGGTTGGGGGACAGAAGGCCACCTTGTAGGGGCCGGGGCAAGGATATGCCTTCGGGGCAGGACAGAGATTCCAGCATCACCCTTGCCCAAATGGCTCGTAGGTTAAATCTAAATTGAGACTGTGGTCCAGAACGTTTCCAGAGGACACATGTGAAGATGGGGCCTCTGGCCCGGGCTGGGCTGTCAATTTTTACCTCCTCTCCCACTCCGAGACACAGGGGGAGGGGGTGGCGGCGAGCGACCCTCGGCGGCGCGCTCCTTGTCTCCGCAGAGGAGTCTCGCCCTCCGAGGAGCGCTGGGTCGCCCCTACCCAACCCAAGCTGCGCGGAGCGGGAGCCGGGTCACCGCAGTCCAGCAGTCGGACGCGCCCACGGCAGGCGCGGGAGTTTCCGGGGTAGCGGAGATGGCCCTGGGCACGTACGGGAACCAACCTGGCATTTGCCAACCAGGCAGCCCAGAGACCTCCTTGGACGTGAATCGCTCAGCTGCTGGGCCGACAGAGCTAGGAGGGCCCTCACCTGGCCGGCGCGCCTCGCGCATCCCACGAGGACCGGGAAAATCAGCCTGAGATTCGATTCTCCTGTCAGTTTGTGTTACACGCTCCTTCTCACCTCTGCGGGCGGAATCTAACGCGAAGGCGCTGCGCCCTGGGGGAGGCCGGGCGGGAGCGGGAAGCCCTCCTCCGGAAAGAGGACGGTGGAGGGATGCGGGCTGCGGCCGCGGTAAAAATTAACGGGGACTCAGTTCTGTTATGTGTCCCAGTTTGTTAACTCTCAAGGGGACGGGGCCAGTGTTACCACCGGCCAGACTGCCACTATTATCCCAAATTCCAGATAAGAATACTGAGGCCTAGAGAAGTTAAGTTCGGGGCTGCCTAATTCTTCTACAACAAGGTGGGACTAGGGATGTCAAAAGCGTACCCACAGGTCTTCAAGCCACCCCAAATGTCCCTGTGACCGCCGTCTAATACCCCGCTCTCTACCCAGGGCATAAAGGTTTGGGGCCGCCGCCAAGGTCGGGTCCTTACCCGGCAGGATGAGGATGTCCACCAGGGGCTTGCAGTGGTACAGCCCAGTGGCCATGACGCAGTCGGCCCACAGCCCCTTGGAGCCCAGCTCATCCAGCTTGCGGCAGGTGGGGATGGTGTAGCCGCAGGTCACCACCCAGTCATTGGTGGAGGTGGTCACGATGACGCCGATCCAGCCCACGAAGCCCGTGACGAAGCCCACCACCTGCAGGCACGTGGCCACCATGGTTCGCGCCAGGATGTCGCCGCGCCTCGCCGCTCACGGCTGTGCCTGCCTGGGTCCGGGCTGGACGTGGCCTGCCCAGGTACGTCGCGCTCGAGAGCCGCTGGCCGGCGACGGCCCGAGGCGGGACACTGGAGGCGGCGGCGGGCGCGGGAGGCTGCGAGTTCAGCGGCGAAGGGCGCACGGCGAGGACGGCAGCGCTGCTGGGCAGCGCGCCCCCGCCCCCTCTTAAGCCCCGAGGACCGGGCCTGAGAGCACCAATCGGCGGCAGTCCCGGGGCGGGCCGGCCAATCGCGAGGCGGGGCCGGGAGCGGAGCAGAGTAACCCTTGGGGGGCCATTGGGTCGCCTCGCCCCGCCCCGCCCCGCCCCGAGCGCAGTGCCCAGACGGAAAGTAAAGCAATTCCACCCAGGTCCAAAGAAATGGAGAGCGCAAGGCGGGCGCGCGTTTGGCGCGAGTTCTGTTCTGCTGCGCCTGGTTTCTCTACTTGTTGCCCCTTTCCCATCTCAGTCTCCGGGTCCTCCTTCTGCTCCATCCCTCGACTCCTCCGTGCTCGCTCCTTCTTCCCTGCTGCGAGCACTCCCAAGAGCGCCCTGTATAGTCCCCCGACGACCCAGGAGTGTGACCGACTGAAGAGTGCCGTAGGGACAGGCGGGAGGCATTCAGTACACACAGTTACCGGAAGAAGAAAACGATGCTTTTCAGCGGCTGAACATCGTCAGCGGCAACCGCGGCTGTAACAACGGTGACAATAGCAACTCGCGTTTATCGAGCTGTGTTATCTATTATGCAGATGCATTTTACACGCATTAGCTCATTTAGTTATAACAGCCTTTGTGGTAGGAACAATTGTCCAATTACACATACTAGGCCGGGCGCGGTGGCTCACCCCTGTAATCCCAGCACTTTGGGAGGTCGAGGTGGGCGGATCACTTGAGATCGGGAGTTCCAGACCAGCCTGGCCAACGTAGTGAAACCCCATGTCTACAGAAAATAAAAAGCTAGGCGTGATGTGCATGCCTGTAATCCCAGCTACTCGGGAGGCTGAGGCTGGAGAATAACTTGAACCTGGGAGGTGGAGATTACAGTGAGCCAAGATCGGGCCACTGCACTCCAGCCTGGGCAACTGAGTGAGACACCATCTCAAAAGCAAACAACAGCAAAACTTACACGCACTAGCCGTAGAGAAACAGCACGAGGTTAAGTTGCCCAAGTTCACATAGCTAAGAAGCGGTAGACACCATGCGCCCATCTCATCCCTTTCATGAACCATTTCTGAGAAACTGCCTTAATTATTAGTCTGAAAATTCTTTTTTTTTTCTTTAAGTTCTGGGGTACATGTGCAGCTTGTGCAGGATTGTTACATAGGTATGTATACACATGCCACGGTGGTTTACTGCATCCATTCCCCCCTCCCCTACATTAGGTATTTCTCCTAATATTATCCCTCCCCACTTGAAAATTCTTAAAGGGCTCATGTGTCCTATTTCGGACACATCAAAGCTACACCAGACTTCTCTGGCTCATTGCAAATAAATTAATATCTGTACCCTACTGAGAAAACTGCCTAGCCCAAAATGAGCACTCTGATAGTGTAAGCTGTCATCATCGCCATCAACATCGTTAAGCCACCATGCATACAAATAGGCCCCATTATCTGCAACTTTTTATCAGATAGGGAAGTCCTCCTTGAGCTGTATTTACATTAAACAGCTTTCACTTCCTTTGAAACATTTGGCTTATCTTATTATCTTCTTTATCCATTTCCTTGCACCACTGCCTCCTCACCAATCTTGAGACTTAAAGGTGTGAGGATGTCAGCAAGCACAAAAACTTCCCGCTGGGCATTCTAAAATCTACGATACTGACCATAAATCACAGGTACTGAGCTTTCCCAAAGCCAGCCCTAATGCTGGTTATCAGTGCGATCGTCATCGCCATGTCTTCTAGGAAAGCCTGGACTTGAGGAGACAATTACATTTCCCCTGGTGACCCCAAGGAAATCAAGGGCACAAACAGAAATGGCTCTTGTAATTGATAGCAGAGTGCCAAGTACGAGGGTCACAGTAATCACCCAGGAAGCACAGCGACTAAGAACGCAGGCCAACTGCCCAAGTTCAAATCTTGGCTTCATCCCTTTGTGATTGTGGGACCGAATTACTTTATCATTCTTGGCCTCCTTTTCTCATTTGTAAAATGGGGATAAAAATCGTACTTACCTCATAAGTTTTTTATTATCATTATTATTCTGTGAGTTATTAGGTGGGTGCAAAAGTAATAAACATAATGGCAAAAACTGTGATTACTTTTGCACCAACCGGATAATATATATGCAGAACTTAGAGTAACATTTTGTACAAAGTAAGTATTCAGAAACCCCTAGCTAATATCATGCTTCAGATCGCTTCCTTTGGGTTTTGTTGTTGTTTTGGTTGGTTGGTTGTTTTTGAGACGAGATCTCACTGTGTCACCCTGGCTACTGTTCAGTGGTGTGATCACGGCTCACTGTAGCCTCGACCCCCGGGACTCACGTGATCCTCCCACCTCAGTCTCCTGAGTAGCTAGGACTACAGGCATGAGTCACCATGCCCAGCTGATTCTTTATTATTATTATTTGTAGGGACAAGGTCTCACTATGTTGCCCAGGCTGTTCTTGAACTCCTGGGCTCAAGAATTCCACCAGCCTTCGACTTCCAAAGTGCTGGGATTACAGGCATGAGTCATCACACTTGACCTGATTTTGCATTCTTATGTATCCTCCCTATATTCATATAAGTTTGATTTCTGGAAACTATTTCATAGGAGTATGTTCCTTTTTTGAGTGAGCCATTGTGTTGGGGGATGTTTTACCACCACGGTCTATTAACTGAATGTTTTCAGATATTTCCCTGTGACACTTTTTTAAAATGCCTTTTGTGCTGAGTATAACATAAAACATAAAACCCAAACAACATCAACTTATTGCAAAAGCCATCACGAAATCTTCACTCTTACACCTCCATTAGAATTTGACATTCTAACCATGAAACTTTAATCAATCAGAATTCAATAATGCCCAGATCATCCACAGGTCACACACACAGAGTATAAAACCAGATTTTAGAACTCTGACACTAAATGGCTAAAACCAAAAAAAAAGTTGCCAAGTTGTTAAGATTGCTGTCTTGGACTGGGACTTCCTAGGTTCACATTCTGTCTTCACCGCTTGAGCTGGCCCTTCACCTACATGACTCTCAGGTTCTTCATGTACAAAGTGAGACAGTAAATGCCCCCTTAGGGCATGGTGAGGATTAAGTGAGATCATTTATACAAAGTACTCAGCATAGTGCCCAGCACTGCTGGACACTCATCAACGTTAGCCATTGTTAGAATGATTTGTAGGCAGCATAGATCAATTGAAAATGGAAGTTGTCGGGCCAGGCACGGTGGCTCACGCCTGTAATCCCAGCACTTTGGGAGGCTGAGGCGGGTGGATCACCTGAGATCAGGAGTTTGAGACCAGCCTGACCAACATGGAGAAACCCAGTCTCTAAAAAAAAAGAAAAGAAAAGAAAAAAGAAAATGGAAGTTGTCTTTGGTAGAGATACAAGCTAAGTAATTAGGTTATTATTATTATCCAATGAAAGAAATTGTAAAACCAGTGTCTAACTCATTCCAGCATAGATGTACAAAAGGCTGCTTGAGGAGGCCACAAGATGTAACCTGTATGAATTCATTTTTTGCCCAAGGTAAAGAGAGGGCTTGTCCCTTCAAAGGGAAGGCAGGAAGCCATGGAAGCAAAGAGAACTGGAGGCCAAGAGGCAGAGAGATGCAATGCGAATCCTTGACTGTTTTTAGTCTATGGCTCACAGACTCTGAGGATGCAGTGCCATTAGCAAGGCTCTATGGGGTGGGGAAGTCCCTCAAGCTATCCTAGGTGAGACTTTTGCTAAAATCTTCCACATTGTGGCCAGGCTCAGTGGCTCATGCCTATAATCCCAGCATTTTGGGAGGCAGGTAGATCACCTGGGGTCGGGGGTTCGAGACCAGCCTGACCAAGGTGGAGAAATCCATCTCTACTAAAAATACAAAATTAGCCAGGTGTGGTGGAACATGCCTGTAATCCCAGGTACTTGGGAGACTGAGGCAGGCAAATTGCTTGAACTTGGGAGCGGAGGTTGCAGTGAGCCGAGATTGCACCATTGCACTCCAGCCTGGGCAACAAGAGGGAAGCTCCATTTCAAAAACAAAGAAACAAAAAAATCAGCCACATTGCTTAGCTGTGGCTCTCCTCCCAAATCCACTTTGTGATTAAGACCTGCCTTCCTATGCAGCACAGCTTACTAAACTGATCTTCTGGGTCTGCCACAGTCTCAGGTACCCTTTAGTTGTAAGAGTTAGTCTCTCAAGGTCTAATCACCTCCAGGTAAATGTCAATGGTTGGTCCCCAGACCATTGAGACAAAGGTCTTCTCAGTTAATTTTTTCTGAGCAAACTCAGCCATGCCATATCTTCACATTTCTATGGTATATATCAGATCTAGGAAGGTGTGGCTGAACCCTGACTTCAGGTCTTCTAACCCTAAGTCTGGTGTTTTTTCCATTATAAAGCAATGTAAGATGAGGCCAGGCATGGTAGAGAAGCTGGAATCACCCCACAAAGTGCTGGCCTGTAATCCCAGCACTTTGGGAGGCCAAGGCAGGTGGATCACATGAGGTCAGGAGTTCGAGACCAGCCTGACCAACATGGAGAAATTTGTCTCTACTAGAAATACAAAAATTAGCCGGGCACAGTGGCTCATGCCTGTAGTCCCAGCTACTCGGGAGGCTGAAGCGGGGGAATCGCTCAACCCGGAAGGCAGAGGTTACAGTGAGCTGAGATTGGGCCACTGCACTCCAGCCTGGGCAACAAGAGTGAAACTCCGTCTCAAAAAAAAAAAAAAAAAAAAAAAAAAAAAAAAAATAGTAAGACAAATCATGTGCTCTATGGCTTTGAGCATAAGTTCATTCCATTTTATTCTTATTCAAAGGTATTTGAAGGGGAGGATTAGACAATTAAGGCCAGTAAGGCCCTAAAACCTAGCGGTGAACTAAACAAAGGAAAAGGCCTGGGTAACTGTTCTTCTACCATTTACACCTAAAAATAGGCAATCAAACTAAACTGCTGTTCAGTTAGGGCACAAACGCATATCACAAGGCAAATGAGACTACCGGCAAGCATCAAAAGCCCACATTGAGAGCAAAGTTTGGGCCAAGGAGTAGGCTCTCAGCGCCCACTAGTGGTTATATTTTATTATTGCATGGCTGGTAAAATACTGTAAAGGGAGCTGTGACTTGTAGAGAAACATGATTAACCTCAGCTTTGCACATTCCAAATGAGGGATAATTCAACCCAACTGGAATGTGCATTTCTCTGTGGAAGTTTTCTTCAAATATTTTAAAAAGATGAGTCATCTCTTTAGGAAGCCAAACATGAAAACACACTATATATATGAAATTACTTAAGATTATTCATTTAAAAAATCAAGTACTTATACTACGACCTCTATTTATTTATTTGTTTGTTTGTTTGTTTTATTAGAGACAGAGTCTTGCTGTCTCCCTGGAGGCTGGAGTGTGGTGGCAGGATCATAGCTCACTGCAACCTCGAACTCCTGGGCTCAAGTGATCCTCCCACCTCAGCCTCCTGAGTAGTTACGATTATAGGTGCACACCACCATGCCTGGCTAATTTTTTTATTATTGTATTCTTTGTAGAGATGGGGGAGGGGTCTCTCTATGTTGCTCAGGCTAGTCTGAAACTCTTGGCCTCAAAAGATACCCCCATCTCAGCTCCAAATCACACCCGGGCTGGAGACCTCTTTTAAAGGATAAACTCCTCTGGTGAATTTTAAATGTTTGATAATACACACATACACACATTTTTAGAAATACTGTAGTACAAATTCATAGCATAAAAAAGAGTATCAAGCATAGGCTTTAAAAATGAAATGCCTTCTAACCGGGCCAGTGCTCCCAGTGCTATAAAAACTTTATAGGCCGGACACGGTGGCTCAAGCCTGTAATCCCAGCACTTTGGGAGGCCAAGGCGGGCGAATCACGAGGTCAGGAGTTCAAGACCAGCCTCGCCAATACAGTGAAACCCCGTCTCTACTAAAAATACAAAAAAACTTAGCTGGGCGTGGTGGCGTGCGCCTGTAGTCCCAGCTACCCGGGAGGCTGAGGCAGGAGAATTGCTTGAACCCGGGAGGCGGAGGTTGCAGTGAGCGGAGATCACACCACTGCACTCCAGCCTGGCGCCTGGTGACAGAGCAAGACTCTGTCTCAAAAAACAAAACAAAACAAAACAAAAACTTTATAAAACCCCCAGAGTCAGAGCAGTGTGAAGAAGAGGCAAGAACGACCCCCGGACCGACCAAAGCCCGCGCGCCGCTGCATCCGGCGCCCAGCACCTAGGACCCACGGGAGTGGCCGCATCCACCATGCCCAAGAGAAGGGCTGGAGGGGATGTTAAAGGAGACAAAGCCAAGGTGAAAGATGAACCACAGAGAAGATCCGCGAGGTTGTCTGCTAAATCTGCTCCTCCAAAGCCAGAGCCCCTGCAAAGAAGGGAGAGAAGGCACACAAAGGATAAAGGGAACAGCTGCTGCTGGCAATGAGGGGAATAACCCTGCAGAAAATGGAGATGCCAAATCAGACCAGGCATGGGAAGCTGAAGGCGCTGGAGATGCCAAGTGAAGTGTGTGAATTTTTGATAACTGCATACTTCCAGTGACTGTACAATTTGAAATACTATTTTTTTATCCAGTTTTATAAAAATGCAGAATTTTGTTTTTTTAAAAAAAAGAAATACCCTGTAAGTTTTGGGATTTTGTCTATTTTGTTCATCACTGAAACTGTAGAGTGTGGCACAGCACGTGGCACACACAAAGGTTCTCCATACATACCTGTTGAGTGGAGCTGACTGAAGGGTTAAAAGAGAGGGAGAGATTGAATTTGCAGGGCTACAAGTTTCACCGGGATGAGAACCTGAATACACCATGCAGAGGAAATCAGGAGGTGGCAATTAGAGCTTGTCTAGGGAGTGGGCAAGAGGCAGAGTAGAGCTCCTTGTAGTCTCAGGTACCCACTCGGCCGTCCATTCTAAAGTGAAGCCTTCCCCCAATAGAAGGGATGTGTACAGCGCAAGTCCCAAACAGCAGCTGGCCTCAATGCACATACCTCCATCAAGATTCAAATTCGGCTACTACAGGAGAAAAGTTTTCTTTTCAGGAAATTTCTTCAATAGTCACTGTGGAAAACACACCAGGCTCTCAGCCAGGCCGGTGGCTCACACCTGTAATCCCAACACTTTGAGAGGCCAAGGCGGGTGGATCACCTGAGGTCAGGAGACCATCCTGACCAATATGGAGAAACACCGTCTCTACTAAAAACACAGAATTAGCAGGGAGTGGTGGCACATGGCTGTAATCCCAGCTACTCGGGAGGCTGAGGCGGGAGAATCGCTTGAACCTGGGAGGCGGAGGTTGTGGTGAGCCGAGATGGCACCCCACCTGGGAAAAAAGAGCAAAACTCTGTCTAAAAAAAAAAAAATTACCAGGTTCTCTAGAACAGACAACAGGGCTCCAGGTGCTCCCCCATACCTTGCCCTTTGCAGTAGATAGAGTAAAATACTGAAAAGCTTCTACCTGGAGTTTCAGGTTTGAATCCTCTCTTCTGTCTCAAGCAGGCAATTCTGTTCCTCCACTTCTCTGCCAGGAGTCTCAGACTACATTAAATGATATCTTGTCTTATTCAACCTATGAGATCATAGTTCCTGAAGATGAGCAAAAGTCCTTATTTTTAGCCCAAACTCAACTAGTGATTACATTTTCAAAAAATGTAATAGCAATAGAGTATGTAAGTGCTGAAGGGAAAAATCAGGAAATAATCTAACTAAAAAGCCACACTGTTAAATTCTCTATCTTAATTAAGGGGCAGGGCACGGTAATCCTAGCACTTTGGGAGGCCAAAGCAGGCAGATCACCTGAGGTCAGGAGTTCAAGACCAGCCTGGCCAACATGGTGAAACCCCATCTCTACTAAAAATACAAAAATTAGCCCAGCATGATGGTGCCTGTAATCCCAGCTACTTGGGAGGCTGAGACACAAGAATCACTTGAATCCCGGAGGCAGAGGTTGCAGTGAGCCTAGACTACCCACTGCACTCGACCCTGGGCGACAGAGTGAGACTCTGGCTCAAAATAATAATAATAATTAAGAACAGGTGTTTGCATTTAGCTACCTAGGACTTGGAAACACAGAGCGATTTGTTGACTTTTAAGTATTTTACTGAAAACATGAATAATAAAATGATCAAAACAATCATGTGTCATCTTGTTATTCATTCAGTACATAATAAAACATCACAGATCATGTTATCAATGCTACACTGTTCCATAAAAAAACTGTCTACAAGAGAAGCCTATGTGTCAATTACACCAATAGTTTTCTTTTTTTTCTTGTGTAAAGATTCTATGTTATTAAATTATCCTGAATGAGGACATTGTCAGAAATCAACATCCAAAGCAGATATCAGAGTAGAGTAGGAAGGGGACTAGGTTGGAATCCTGGCTCCATCACTAACTAGTTGTGTGATCTCGGGCAGGCTGTTTAACATTTTGTTTAGTAACTGCATTTAGTAACTAATTTTCTATTTCCTCACCAGAAAAATTGTGTTAACAGTGGTAACTGGCTGGGCACAGTAGCTCACATCGGTAATCCCAGCTTTTTGGGAGGCTGAGGCAGGAAAATTGCTTGATGCCAGGAGTTTGAGATCAACCTCAGCAACCTGTCTCTACAAAAATAAAAATAGCTACTAATAGTGCTAGCTACTGAGGAGGCTGAGGCAGGAGGATCACTTGAGCCCAGGAGTTGGAGGTTACAACGTGCTATGATCACATCACTGCACTCTAGCCTGGACAACAGATGGAGGCTCTGTCTCAAAACAAAAAACAACAATAACTATTTCATAATAGCTGTTAGAATGTTAGAATTAAATGTGTTCCTAAATGTAAAATTCTTGGAGTAGTGCCTAACGTATAGTAAATACTCAATAACTATTGGCTTCTACACCAAAAAAATAGTTGATCAGTTGGTTGTAAACCTGTTTGTTTGTTTGTCTATTTGTTTGTGAAAGGGTCTCCTTCTGTAGCCAGGCTGGAGTGTAGTGGCGGGCTATCACGACTCACTGCAGCCTTGATACTCCCCGCCCACCAAGCTCAAGCAATCCTCCCACCTCAGCCTCTTGAGCAACTGTGGCCACATGTGCCCACCACCACAGCCGGCTGGCTCAATTTTGTATTATTTGTAGAGACAGGGTCTTACTGTGTGGTCTCAAACTCCTGGCATCAACTGATCTATAAACACAATCTTAACCTTCATATCACAGAGCAGTGAAACTCAAAATGTTTCAAAATCTGGTAACATTTGAGTAAGAATTTGAAAGGAAAGCAAACCTCATCTCACCTACAACTTTTAAATAGCTAAAATAATTCTAGCCATCCTTTCTCTTTGCCATTAAGATTTAACAACGGAATACAGTTCCTTTTTCATCCCGATGATGATATTTTTGCAGAAATTAGCTTGGCCACTGGAGGGCTCTTGCAGTCTCCCATTAGTTCCAGATAAATGATTTCATAAAAATACTGACACACAAAGGATGAACTTTACAAAATACCAATAGCACTGCTGACACACCTCATTTTAAAATTAATTTGCAAATATATAGCAAAAAGATTTAAAATATGTACAGTCTGGGCCAGGCATGGTGGCTCATACCTGTAATCCCAGCACTTTGGGAGGCTGAGGCAGGAGGATCACCTGAGGTCAGGAGTTCGGAACCAGCTTGGCCAACACAGTGAAATCCTCTCTCTACTAAAAATACAAAAATTAGCCGGACATGGTAGCGGGCACCTGTAATCCCAGCTACTCAGGAGGCTGAGGCAGGACAATTGCTTGAACCCAGGAGGCAGAGGTTGCAGTGAGCCGAGATTGGGCTATTGCACTCCAGCCTGGGTGACAGAGCGAGATTCTGTCTCAAAAAAAAAAAAAAAAGTACAGTCTGATCCAGCTTCTAAAAATGTATCTAACATAATAATTATGAAGTATTCCATTGATTTTTAATTTACATTTCAATTAACTGTTCAATTAAGAAGTAAATAATATATTATAAAATATGAATCTTGGCCAGGCACTGTAGTTCATGCCTGTAATCCCAGCACTTTGGGAAGCCAAGGCAGGAAGATCACTTGAGGCCAGAAGTTCAAGACCAGCCTGGGCAACATAGAGAAACCCCATCTCTACTAAAAATATAAAAATTAGCTGGGTGTGGTGGTACAGGCCTGTAGTCCCAAGCTACTCTGGAGGCTGAGGCAGAGAATAGCTTGAACCCGGGAGGCAGAGGTTGCAGTGAGCCGAGATCGCACCGCTGCACTCCAGCCTGGGCAACAGAGCAATACCGTGTCTCAAAACATAAAATAAAATAAAAATGAATTTCAAAATACGGATTGCTAATGTAATTTCAAAATATCTGTACAATTGGAGACTACTTTTTTAAATATATGTAAATATATTTGGAAAATATACACCAAAATGTTAACAACTTATTTGGGTAGTAAGACTGAGAGTTTTCCCTCTCTTTTGTTCTTTAGGCATTTTCCAGTTCTCCATAATAAACATGAATTATTTTGGTCATGAGGAAAAAAATGTTTTAAATTTTAAAATTAAAATATTTAAAGTATTTTTTAATATTCATTATTATATAAGGATCCATAAAGAGTACAGGCCTACCTCAGAGATAATGTGGGTTCAGTTCCAGACCACCACAATGAAGCAAATATTGGCCAGGCATGGTAGCTCACGCCTGTAATCCCAGCACTTTGGGAGACCAAGGCAGGCAGATCACCTAAGGTCAGGCGTTTGAGACCAGCCTGACCAACATGGAGAAACCCGTCTCTACTAAAAATACGTAATTAGCCGGGCTTGGTGGCACATGCCTGTGATCCCAGCTACTCAGGAGGCTAGACAGAAGAACTGCTTGAACCTGGGAAGCGGAGGTTGTGGTGAGCTGAGATCGCACCATTGCACTCCAGCCTGGGCAACAAGAGTGAAAGTCCATCACAAAAAAAGAAAAAAAAAGCAAATATCACAACAAAGCAAGTCATGTAAATTATTTGGCTTTCCAGTACATCCAAAAGTTCTGTTTATAATATGCTGTAATCTATTTAGTGTGGAATAGCAGTAAGACTTTTTAAAATGTAGGTACCGGCTGGGCACACTGGCTCACGCCTGTAATACCAACACTTCGGGAGGCTGAAGCAGGCTGATCACCTGAGGTCGGGAGTTCAAGACCAGCCTGACCAACACGGAGAAACCCTATCTCTACTAAAAATACAAAATTAGCCAGGCAGTTGCACTTGCCTGTAATTCCAGCTACTGGGAAGGCTGAGGCAGGAGAATCGCTTGAACCCAGGAGGCAGAGGTTGTGGTGAGCCAAGATGGTGCCATTGCACTCCAGACTGGGCAACAAGACAGCTAAACTCTGCCTCAAAAAAAAAAAAAAGATGTACATACCAGCAGGGCACGGTAGCTCACATCTGTAATCCCAGCACTTTGGGAGGCTGAGGTGGGCAGATCACGAGGTCAGGAGTTCGAGACCAGCCTGGCCAATATAGTGAAACCCTGTCTCCACTAAAAATACAAAAAGTAGCTGGGCATGGTGGTGCACGCCTGTAATCCCAGCTACTCTGGAGGCTGAGGCAGAAGAATCACTTGAACCCAGGAGGTGGAGGTTATGGTGAGCCAAAATCTCACCACTGTACTGCAGCTTGGGCAGAGCCAGACTCCACTAAAAAGAAAGAGAAAGAAGAGAGAAAGAAAGACAGATAGGGGAAGGAAGGGAGGGAGGAGAGGAGGGAGAGGAGGAGGGAAGAAGGAAGGGAGGGAGGGAGGGAAAGAGAAACTATCTTAACCAACTTTTTTAGTGCTCTGTAAAATAGTCAAAGATTTACAGCAACCAAGCAAAAACACAATCAAGGAAAAGCCATCTTTAAAATGGTAGAAAGCTTTGTGGTGTTTTCATTTATCTTTGCTCAACCCTCTCCCCAGTGTGGCAGAAGTCCTGATCTTAGAGCAGCAGCACCCCACTTCCCTCCCTCTGAACCAGAGTGAGCACAAAGACTTTATTTGGAAATCACTTTGTACGTCTATTTGACCTGTCCGAGGGATACTTGAAGAATTGATGACTCTTGTTTTTGTTTTGCATAACTCAAAATGTAGGTGGAAAAAGAAGTAGGCACTGACTGTAAAAGATGTAAAGTGGACTGCAGACTCACAGATGCCCAGAGTAAAAGGTTACAGGTAGAAACAATTAATAGACTGCTGAGGCCTGGAGGAGAAGTTGGGTTGAAACTCTGTCAGCAATTAGAACATCAAAAAGGAGTGGTGGGCCAGCCCTTCGGGAGGCCAAGGCATACAGATTGCTTGGGTTCAGGAGTTAAAGACCAGCCTGGGCAACATAGCAAAATTCCAATTCTAAAAAAAAAATACAAAAATTAGCTGGCCATGGTAACATGTGTCTGTAGTCCCAGCTACTCGGGTGCTGAGGCCAGAGGATCACTTGAGCCTGGGAGGTCAAGGCTTCAGTGAGCCAAAACCATGTCACTGCACTTCAGCCTAGGCAACAGAGTGAGACCCGTCTCAAAAAAATTTTTTTTAAAAAAGGAGCAGTGTATGTAAGAGAATTTAGAAAGCCACACACATGACAAGCAAGACTCATGCCCGGAAAAAAAATCCTGACAGGACCTCAGGTATTCACCTTGGGCTGACCCCTAAGACCAGTGCAACATGCCAGGTGCGGTGGCTCACACCTGTAATCCCAGCACTTTGGGAGGCTGAAACAGGCAAATCACAAGGTCAGGATATCGAGACCATCCTGGTTAACACTGTGAAACCCTGTGTCTACTAAAAATACAAAACAGCCGGGCATGGTGACATGGACCTGTAATCCCAGCTACTCGGGAGGCTGAGGCAGGAGAATTGCTTGAATTCAGGAGGCGGAGGTTGCAGTGAGCCAAGATCATGCCACTGCACTCCAGCCTGGGAGACAGAGTGAGACTCCATCTCAAAGGAAAAAAAAAAAAAACACCAGTGCAACTTCAGGCTGATCCCTAGGATGAGAGAAAGCCTAGCTGAGTGTTAAAGGAGTACCTTAGCAAAGCATCACACTGCAAAGACTGAGAGAAATCATGGGGATTTTTTCTTTTGTTTTATTTGTCTGCTTCTCCTTTCTAACTTTGTGTGGTTTTTGTTTCTCTTTTCTTTGTTTCTTCTGCTCCTGGCATTCAAGAAATCTGTCAAAATATTAGCTAAATATGAGCTAAAGAAACAGAGACTTCAGTGACCACATACAGTAAGAGACAGTCTTTGGCTGGACACAGCAGCTCACGCCTATAATCCCAGCATCATGGGAGGCCAAGGCAGGAAGATTGCTTGAGACTAGGAGTTTGAGACCAGCCTAGACATAGCAAGACCCCATCTCTTTAAAAAAGGAAGAAAAAAAGAAATCGTGCTTGCAGAAATAATTGGAAAAGTCTCAAAACAAATGGAAAACTGCAGCTTTCAATAGTCAAAAAAGAACAAGCAAAGAAATAAAATCAGCAAACCTGCATGAGGAAGAGAGGGAATCTGATTTCTACAGTCTTCATATTATAATTCTCAAATACCCAGCTTAAAAAAAAACACAAGGCATACAAAGAAAGAGAAAAATATGACCCATACAAAAGAACAAACTGATTGACAGAAATCATCCCTGATGAAACCCAGACATTAGACTCAGTAGACATAGCTTTCAAAACAACTGTCTTAAGTACGATCAAAGAGCAAAAGGAAAACATGAATAAAAAGTAAAGCAAATGAGAAAAAACAATGTATGAAAGAAATGAGAATACCAGTAAAGAAACGGAAATTATAAAAAAGGAACTAAATAGCAAGTATGGAGCTGAAAATGTCAATAAATGAAGTAAAAATTTCACCAACAAAGCTTAATAACAGTTTTGAGCACAGAAAGAAACAGGCACTGAACTGGGGAACAGGACAATGAAAATTATAAAGTGGAAAGAAATAGAAAGAAAAAAAAATAAAGTGAACAGAGCCTAAGGGACTTGCAGGACAATATTAAGTGAACCAACATACATACTATGGGACTCTTAGAATAAGACAGAGAGAAAGGCGCAGAGAGATTATTTGAGAAAATAATGACTAAATACATCCCAAATTCGATGAACATCATAATTTATAAATGCAAGAAGTTCAATGAACTGCAAATAGATAAACTCAAACAAACCTTCACCACAAACAAAACTCTTGAAAGACAAAGCGAGAATCTTGAAAACATCAAGAGAAAAGTGATTCATCACATACAAGGGATCCTCAATAAAATTATCTGTAAATTTCTCAGCAGAGACATTGGCAGACAGAAGGCAATGGAATTATGTATTTTAAATGCTGCAAGAAAAGAGCTTTCAACTAAGACACTCATATCTGGCAAAACTGTCCTTCAAAAATGAGGAAGGGGGCCAGGTGGCGTGGCTCATTTCTCCAAAGTACTCTGGGAGGACAAAGTGGGTGGATCACTTGAGGTCAGAAGTTTGAGACCAACCTGGCCAACATAGTGAAAACCCATCTCCACTAAAAATATAAAATTTAGCCAGCCACGTGATACATGCCTGTAATCCTAGCTACTTGGGAGGCTAAGGCAGGAGACTCACTTGAACGTAGCAGGCAGAAGCTGCAGTGAGCTAAGAACATACCACTGCGCTGCAGCCTGGGCGACAGAGCAAGACCCTGCCTCAAAAAAAAAAAAAAAAAAGAGAGCGAGGAATTAAGATACTCTCAAATAAACAAAAGCTAAGGGAGTCCTTCAGGTTGTAGCAATAGGACACTAGACAGTAACTTGAAGCTATAAGAAGACATAAAGATCTCCAATAATGATAAATTTTTGAGCAAATATAAAAGCCATTATTATTGTAATTTTGGTTTGAACCCATGCTTTTTATTTTCTATATGATTTTAAAGACAATGGCATTCAAAATTATAAATCTATGTTATTGGACATACAATGTATAAACATGTAATTTGTAACAGCAATAACATAAATGGAGGGATAGAATAGCACAGGAACAATTTTTGTGTGCAATTTAAGTTAACATGAAATTAATTCAAATTAGATTTTTATAAGTTTAAAATGTTAAATGTAAGCCTAGTAACCAGAAAGAAAATATTTACAGCATATACACAAAATGAGATGGGAATCAAAACATATCACTACAAAAAAATCAACTTGCTAGGCATAGTGGCTAAACCTATAATCCCAGCACCTTGGAAGGCTCAGACGGGAAGATCACTTGAGGCCAGGAATTCAAGACCAGCACCTGGGAAATATAGCAAAATCCTGTTTCTACAAAAAAAATTAAAAATAAAAAAATATTAACTAAACACAAAACAATGTAGTAATGGAGGAAATGAGGGACCAAAAAAGCTATAGAACTTACATTGAGAGAGATCCAAGATGGCCGATTAGCAGCAGCTCACGATTGTAGCTCCCACTGAAAGCGCAGAGAGTGAGTGGACGCCACATTTTCAGACGAATTTTTATTGCCCACAGACCAAGAGATTCCCAGCGGAGGAGCCCCACGGGTCGCCAGCACGACTCTTTGGCCGGCGCTGCCGTTTTGCAGCCGCCCCAGCACGGCGGTTCTCAGTCCGGAGTATACGGGACTGAGTGCTTTTTTGGTTGGCGTTTGGAGCTCCGGGAAGGCAGAGTCTCCCATTCAGCTGATTGAAAAGCGGACTGAAGCGGGGGAAGCAGACCAGGAGATTCCCGGGCAGAAAAGCGCCACGAATCTCAACGCCGCTGTTTCACCCGACGTAGTGGGTCGCCGCAGGGGAAGGCTGGTCCCCCACACACACACAAAAAAAAACAGCAGTTGGAACTGCTGAGAATTGAGAGTTTCACAGCAAGTACAGCTGAACCCGGGAAGGTCCAGCTCTGTAGGGGAGGGGCGTCCGCCGAAGGAAAACTAAGAAACAGAAAAAACTTCACCACCAACAAGCTGGACGTCCACTCAGAGACCTAATCTGAAAGTCAGCAATTACACAGATGACAGGTGGATAAATCCCACAAAGATGGGAAGAAACCAGCGCAAAATGGCTGAAAACACCCGAAATCAGAATGCCTTTCCTCCTACAGAGGATTGCAGTTCCTCATCACCAATTGAACAAGGCCTGATAGAGAATGAATGTGAGGAATCAACAGAATCAGGCTTCAGAAGGTGGATGATGAGAAACTTCTGTGAGCTGAAAGAACATGTTCTAGCCCAATGCAAGGAAACTAAGAACCTTGAAAAAAGGTTTGACGAAATGTTAACGAGAATGGACAATTTAGAAAGGAATATAAGTGAATTAATGGAGCTGAAAAACACAATACGAGAACTTCGCGAAGTATGCACAAGTCTAAACAGTCGAATTGACCAAGCAGAAGAAAGGATTTCAGAGGTCGAAGACCAACTTAATGAAATAAAACGAGAAGACAAGATTAGAGAAAAAAGGGTAAAAGGAATGAGCAAAGTCTCCAAGAAATATGGGACTATGTGAAAAGACCTAATCTGCGTTTGATAGGTGTACCTGAATGTGACGAAGAGAATGAATCCAAGCTGGAAAATATTTTTCAGGATATTATCCAGGAAAACTTTCCTAACCTAGCAAGGCAAGACAATACCCAACTCCAGGTAATACAGAGAACAGCACAAAGATATTCCTCAAAAAGAGCAACCCCAAGGCACATAATCATTAGATTCATCAGGGTTGAAACGAAGGAGAAAATACTAAGGGCAGCCAGAGAGAAAGGACAGGTTACCCTCAAGGGGAAGCCTATCAGATTCACAGCAGATCTCTCAGCAGAAACCCTACAAGCCAGAAGAGAGTGGGGGCCAATATTCAACATCCTTAAAGAAAAGAACTTTCAACCCAGAATTTCATAGCCAGCCAAACTAAGTTTCATAAGTGAAGGAAAAATAAAATTTTTTACAAACAAGCAAGTACTCAGAGATTTCATTACCACCAGGCCTGCTTTACAAGAGCTTCTGAAAGAGGCACTACATACAGAAAGGAACAACCAGTATCAGCCATTCTGAAAAACCCATCAGTAAGCTGCATCCAGACCCATCTCACATGCAAGGATATACAGAGACTCAAAACAAAGGGATGGAGGAAGATTTGCCAATAAAATGGGGAGAAAAAAAAAAAAGCAAGAGTTACAATTCTCATCTCTGATAAAATAGACTTTAAAGTAATAGAAAACAAAAGAGATAAGAAGGACATTGTATAATGGTAGAGAAATCAATGTAATGGGAAGAGTTAATGATCCTAAGTCTATGCACACACAATATAAGAGCACCCAGATACATAGGGCAAGTTCTTGGTGACTTACAAAGAGACTTGGACTCCCACACAATAATAGTGGGAGACTTTAACACTACATTGTCAATTGTGGATAGATCAGTGAAACAGAAGGTTGACAAGGATATCCGGGACTTGAACTTATACCTCGAACAAGTAAACTTAATAAACATTTGCAGGGCTCTCTGCTCCAAATCCACAAAACATACATTTTTTTTTTTTTCAGTAGCACATCACATTTATTCTAGAGGTGACCACATGGTTGGGAGTGAATCACTCCCCCAGCAATTACATAGCATTTCATAGGTTTAAATGAAATATTGGTTGGCTGTTTGTTTGTTATTTTCCTCACTTATTCCTTCCTGTCACCATTGTGTAACACAATTATTAGTATAAAAGAGCTTTTTAATACCCATTTTTAGACTGCATTCTAGCCTGGACAATAGAGCAAGATTCCCATTCTCTCTCCCTCTTTTCTTCTTCTTTTTCCCTTTCTTTCATTCTCTTTTTTTTCTTTCTTTCTCTCTTTCTTTTCTTTGTCTTTCTTAAAAGAAAATTAAAAAAAAAAAAAAGAATAAGGAGATGTATAAAAGCTCGTAGTTGGATCTCGGGAGCAGGCGGGTGGTCCACCACAAGGTGAGCCACTGCCCATCTCCCCCCAAAAGAGAATAAGGGTTAGGTTTACCAGCTTGAGAAGCCAAGTTTATGAATTTAGCCACAGACAGACTGCCAGCTGACAATCTGTCAAATTTAGATTACAAAGACTAACAGAAACAGAAAACAGAAATCATCTGATACGTTCTACTTAATGTGCTGTACACAAATTAATAGAGCAAATAAAGATGATTTGGGGGGGGGGGGAATAAAAAATTAAAAAAAAAAAGAACTTACATTAAAAAAAAGATAGCAAAATGGAAATAGTAAGGTCTTCCTTATAAGTATTTATATTAAGTGTAAATGGGTTAAACTCTCCAGTTAGAAGACAGAGATTGAGGGAGGAACATTATCAATCTAGCAGAGTAGGAGATACCACCTTTTATCCCTCCACCACCACAAAAAAAACAAATATTGACAATTATTTATAGATATTCCAAAGAGGACTCAAGACTCCATCAAACAGTCTGCAACACAACAACACAATGAAGTAAAACAAATAGAGAATATGCACATAGGAAAGATCACTGGTGATATGAGCACACCTGAGACACAGGAGACAACCAGGACCGAAGAAGAAAGGTGGAGACTATCGCTATAAGCAACACAGCAAGAACCACAATGATTCACAATGGTCTGCTCCACAGAGGACACTACCATGTCTTGTTACTGAGGTAAACAACAGCCATTCCTGCTGGAGAACCTCAGAGAGGGAGATGTAGCTACACACTTTTCCCTGCGTCAAGAAGCAGCCACTATTAAGTCACTTCAGGAAAAGAGCTGTCAGCTGGGCACAGAGGCTCATGCCTGTAATCTTAACACTTCGGGATGCTAAAGTGGAAGGACTGCTTGAACCCAGGAGTTTGAGACCAGCCTGGGCAACATAGGGAGACCTCTCTCTACAAAACATAAAATATTAGTATGGAGGTTAAAAGAAAAAAACTATAAAAAATAATAGCTACAATAATTTGTTAAGAGATATACAACATAAAGAGATGTAAACTGTGACATGAAAAATATAAAATGTGCAAGGAGAAATGGAGTAACAGCATAGTCATTTTGTGTAATGAGAGTTACACTGTCACATAAAATAGCCTGCTATAATTATAGGATATTTTATGTAAGCCTCATGGTAACCACAAAGCAAAAACCTATAGTAGATACACAAAGAAAAAAGTTTTACAAGTCAAAGCATATTCCTACGTAAAATCAACCAATTACAAAAGAAAACAGCAAGAAAAAAAAGGAATAAAGGATCTACAAAACAACCAGAAAAAAACTAACAAAATGACAGTAGTTAGTCTTTACCTATCAATTATTACCTTGAATGTAAAGAATTTAAATTCTTCAATCAAAAGGTCTAGGGTGGTAGGGCGGGCTGGGTGTGGTGGCTCACATCTGTAATCCCAGCACTTTGAAAGTTCAAGGAAGGTGGATTGCTTGAGTTCAGGAGTTCAAGGAGAATTGCTTGAATCCGGGAGGCAGAGGTTGCAGTGAGCCAAGATTGCGCCACTACTATGACCAATTATTGAGTAGTTGAGTAGTACCCAACAAATTGGACAACCTAGAGGAAATGGATAAATTCCTAGACACATGCAACCTACCAAGATGAAATAAGCAAGAAATAGAAAATTTGACAGATCATTAACAAGTAGAGACTGAATCTTTTAAAAAACAAATAAACAAAATGTCTCCCACCAAAGCAAAGCCCAGGGCTTGATGGCTTCACTGCTGAATTCTACCCAACATTTAAAAAACTAATACAGGTCAGGCATGGTGGCTCATGTTTGAAATTCCAGCACTTTGGGAGGCTGAGATGGGAGGATTCCTTGAGGCCAGGAGTTTGAGACCAGCCTGGGAAACATAGCAAGACCTTGTCTCTACAAGAAATATTATAAAAATTAGCCAGATGTGGTGGCACATTCCTATGGTCTCAGCTACTCAGGAGGCTGATGTGGGAGAATTGCTTGAGCCCAGGAGTCTGAGGTTACAGTGAACCATGATTGTGCCACTGTACACTAGCCTGGGCAACAGAGCAAAACCCTGTCTCAAAAAATAAAAAATAAAATAAAGAATTAATAAGGCCAGGCAGGATGGCTCAACACTTTGGGAGGCCAAGGTGGGCAGATCACCTGTGGTGACAAGTTCAAGACCAGCCTGGCTAACATTGTGCAACCCCATCTCTACTAAAAACAAAAATTAGCCACGTGTGGTGGCAGGTGGTTGTAATCCCAGCTACTTGGGAGTATGAGTCAAAAGAATTGCTTGAACCCGGGAGGCGGAGGTTGCAGTTAGCAGAGATTGAACCACTGCACTCCATCCTGGGCGACAGAGTAAAACTCTGTCTCAAGAAAAAAAAAAAAAAGAACTAATATCAGTTCTTCTCAAACTCTTCCAAAAAAATTAAAGAAGGAAAACTTCCACACTCATTGTATGAGACCAGCATTACCCTCATTATCCTGATACCAAAAACAGAGAAAGACACTGCAAGAAAAAGTTACAGGCCAATATCTCTAACGAACATTGATGTAAAAATCCTCAACGAGTTTGGGTGCAGTGACTCACACCTGAAATGCCAGCACTTTGGGATGCCAAGGTGAGCAGATCATTTGAGGCCAGTAGTTTGAGACCAGCCTGGCCAACATGATGAAACCCTGTCTCTACTAAAAATAATAAAAAATAAAAAAATTAGCTGGGCGTGGTGGCAGGCACCTGTAATCCCAGCTACTTAGGAGGCTGAGGCAGGGAAATCGCTTGAACCGGGGAGGTGGAGGTTGCAGTGAGCGAGATCGTGCCATTGCACTCCAGCCTAGGAGACGGAGCAAGACTCTGTCTCAAAAATAAATAAATAAGCCGGGTGTGGTGGTGCACCCTTATTTTCCCAGCTCCTCAGGAAGCTGAGGCGTAAGACTCACTTGAACCTGGGAGGCAGAGGTTGCAGCGAACCAAGAACGTGCCACTACACTCCGGCCTGGGTGACAAAGTGAGACTCTTGTCTAAAAAAAAAAAAAAAAAAAATCCTCAACAAAATACTAGCAAACCAAATTCAACAACACATTAAAAGGATCATTCACCATGAATTAGTGGGATTTATCCCTGTGTTGTAAGGATGATTTGACATACACAAATTAATAAATGTACTTTTGCCACATTAACAGAATGAAGGACAAAAACATAATTATCTCAATAAATGCAAAAAAGACATTTGACAAAATTCAACATATTTTCATGATAAAAAAATTTTTTTTTTTTTTTAAACAGAGTCTTGCTGTGTCGCCCACGCTGGAGTGCAGTGGCGCGATCTCGGCTCACTGCAACCTCTGCCTCTCGGTTCAAGCTATTCTCCTGCCTCAGCCTCCCGAGTAGCTGGGACTACAGGTGGATGCCACCACACCTGGCTAATTTTTTGTATTTTTAGTAGAGATGAGGTTTCACCATATTAACCAGGATGGTCTCGATCTCCTGACCTCATGATTTGCCCGCCTCGGCCTCCCAAAGTCCTGGGATTACAGGCATGAGCTACCACACCTGGCTATAAAAACTCTTAACAAATTAGGTATAGAAAGAATGTAACTCAACAAAATAAAGGCCATATACATACTCAGTGAAAACTTGAAAGCTTTTCTTCTATGATCAGGAACAAGATAAGGATGCCCACTCTCACTACTGCTATTCAACGTGGTACCAGAAGTCCTAGCCAGAGCAAAGAGGCAAAATAAATAAATAAATAAATAAATAAAAGGCATTCAAATTGGAAAGGAAGAAATTAAATTATCCCTGTTTGCAGATGGCATGATTATAAATATAGGTTTATAATTATATACATATCTCTAAAGACTCCACCAAAAATCTGCTAGAATAAATAGATTTAGTAAACCTGTAGGATATGAAGTCAACATACCCAAATCAGCAGCCTTTCTATAAACTCACAACAAACTATCCAAAAAAGAAATTAAGAAAACAATCTCATTTACATAGCTATAAAATAAAATAACCTAGGAATAAACTTAACTAATGAGGTGAAAGAGCTGTACACTGAAAATGATAAAACATTAATGAAAGAAATTGAAAACACAATAAAACGAAAAATATCATGAATTGGAAGAATTAGTATTGCTAAAATGTCCATACTACTGAAAGTGATCTACAGATTCAATGCAAACCGTATCAAAATTCCATTTAAATTTTCCACACAAAAGGAAAAAGAATCCTAAAATTTGTATGGAGCCACAAAAGATGCCAAATAGCCAAAGTAAAAAGATGCTGGAGGCATCACACTACCTGACCTCAAAATCTACTACAAAGCTATGGTAATCAAAACAGCATGATACTGGCACAAAAACAAACACATAGATCAATGAAAGAGAACAGAGCCCAGAAATAAATTCATGAATTTATGGTCAACAATTTTCAACAAAAATGTTAAGAATATACAATGGGGAAAAGATAGTCTCTTCAATAAATGGTGCTTGCACAACTGGATATCCATGTGCAGAAGAATGAAATTAGACTTTATCTCACAATAATACAAAAATTAACTCAAAATGGACTAAAGGCTTGAATATAAGACCTTAAGTCATAAAACTACTGGAACTCATAATGGAAAAGCTCCAGGACATTGGTCTGGGCAATGCTTTTTTGGATATGAACACAAAACACAGGCAACAAAAGCAAAAATAGGCAAATGAGATTATATCAATCAAAAAAGCTTCTGAATAGCCAAGGAAACCATCCACAAAGTAACAAGCAACCTATAGACTAAAAGAAAATATTTGTAGACCATACATTTGATAAATGATTAGTATCCAAAATACGTAAGAAACTCAAACAACTCAATAGCAAGAAAACAAATAACCTAATTTTTGTTTATTTACTGTTTTTTTGAGACAGAGTATAGCTCTGTTGCCCAGGCTGGAGTCCAGGGTTGCAATCTCAGCTCACTGCCACCTCTGTCTCCTGGGTTCAAGGAATTCTCCTGCCTCAGCCTCCCAAGTAGTTGGGACTACAGCCAGGCACCACCATGCCCAGCTAATTTTTGTATTTTTTAGTAGAGACAGGGTTTCACTATATTGGCCAGGCTGGTCTTGAAATCCTGACCTCAAGTGATATGCCCGCCTCAACCTCCCAAAGTGTTGGGATTACAGGTGTGAGCCACTGCACCCGGCCTATCTATTATTTAGTTTTTGAAACAGAGTCTCACTCTGTTGCTCATGTTGGAGTGCAGTGGTGCAATCATAGTTTCACTGCAGCATTGACCTCCCTGGGCTCAGGTGATCCTCTCATCTCAGCCTCTTTAGTAACTGAGACTATAATAGGTGCTTGCCAACATGCCTAGGTAATTTTGTGCGTGTGTATTTTGTGTAGAGATGGAATTTCACCATGATTCCTAGGCTGGTTTTGAACTCCTGGGCTCAGGCCATCTGCCCACTCTGCCTCCCAAAGTGCTGGGATGACAGTGTGAAAGAAAGAAAGGAAAGAAGGAAGGAAGGAAGGGAGGGAGGGAGGGAGGGAGGGAGGGGGAGGAGGGGAAGGAAAGGGAAGGGAGAGGGAAGGGAAGAGAAAGAGGGAAGGAAGCTAACAGAGGGGAGTGGAGGAAAAAGAAGGGGAGAGGACGGAAAGGAAAAGAAAGAGAAAATGTGGTGTATGTAGCATATATACACAATGGAATGTTATTCAGTCTTGACAAAGGACAACCTGTCATTTTCAACAACATGGATGAACCTGGAAGATATTATGGTTGTTGCTGTTGTTTGAGAAGTCTCGCTCTGTCGCACATGCTGGAGTGTGGCGGCGCAATCTGGGCTGACTGCAACCTCCATGGTGGGTATTACGTTAAGTGAAATCAGCCAGGCACAAAAAGACAAATACCATGTGATCTCACTTATATGTGGACTATAAAAAGTCAATCTCATAATAAAATGGTGGTTACCAGAGCCTGAAGATATTGAGAAGATGTTGGTCAGACACCACCAAATCTTAAGAGGAATAGTTCTAGAACCTATGTTACATGGTGGTGACTAAAGTTAATATATACTTGAAAATTGCTAAGAGAGATTTTGTGTCCTTGCCACAAAATAATAAGAATGTGAGATAATGCTTATGTTAACTAGCTTGATTTAGCCATTCCAGGGGTATACACATATCAAAACATCATGTTGTACACCGTAACTATATACAATTTTATCAATTAAAAGTAAAAATAAGACATTGGCAGAATGCATTTTTAATAACCATCTAATGGTCAGGCAAAGTGGCTCACACCTGTAATCCCAGCATTTTTTTTTTTTTTTGAGAAAGGGTCTCACTCTGTCTCCCAGGCTGGAGTGCAGTGGCATGCTCTCGGCTCCCTGCAACCTCTGCCTCCCGGTTCAAGCGATTCTCCTGCCTCAAGCTCCTGAGTAGCTGGGGTTACAGATGTGCACCACCACTCTCAGCTAATATTTTTTTTTTGTATTTTTAGTAGAGATGGGGTTTCACCATGTTGGCCAGGCTGGTCTTGAACTCCTGGCCTCAAGTGATCCACCTGCCTCGGCCTCCCAAAGTGCTGGGATTACAGGCATGAGCCACCCTGCCTACCCTAATCCCAGCATTTTGGGAGACCAACATGGGCGGATCACAGAAGTTCAAGACCAGTCTGGCCAACATAGTGAAACCCCACCTCTACTAAAAATACAAAAAAATTGGCTGTGCGTGGTGGCTCACGCCTGTAATTCCAACACTTTGGGAGGCCAAGGCGGGTTGATCACCTGAGGTCAGGGGTTCAAGACCAATCTGGCCAACATGGTGAAACCCCCTCTCTACTAAAAATACAAAAATTAACCAGGTGCAGTGGCAGGCGCCTGTAACCTCAGCTACTCGGGAGGCTGAGGCAGGAGAATCTCTTGAACCCGGGTGGCAGAGGTTGCAGTGAGCCTAGATCACGCCACTGCACTCCAGCCTGGACGACAGAGTGAGACTGTCTCAACAACAACAACAAATTACAACAAAATACAAAAATTTAGCCAGGTGTGGTGGTGTGCACCTGTAATCCCAGCTACTGGGGATGCTGAGGCCGGAGAATTGCATGAACCCGGGAGGCAGAGGTTGCAGTGAACTGAGATTGCGCCATTGCACTCCAGCCTGGTGACAGTATGAGACTGTCTCAAAAAAAAGGGGGGGGCATTAATATCCAAAATATATAAAGACCCTACAACTTAACAACAAACACAATTTTTTAAATGGGCAAAGGACTTGATAGTTCTCCAAAAATACACAAAGCACATGACGCTCAACATTAGTCACTAGAGAAATGCAAATGAAATAACACTTCACACCCAATAGGATGGCTAATACTGCTAAAATGGAAAATAACATGTTGGCAAGGGTGTAGAGGAACTAACTCTCATGCATTCCTGGTGCGAATGAAAAATGATGCAATCCTGTGGAAAAGTTAAGCAGTTCTTCAAAAAGTTAAACGTAAAATTACCATATGATCCAACACAATTCTACTCCTAGGTATACATCCAAAAGAAGAGACAACAGGGACTTCAGCAGATAACTAAACCAATGTTCACAGCAGCATTATTTGCAATAGCTAAAAGGTGCAAACAACCAACGTGTCAATCAACAGATGGATAAACAGAATGTGGCATAAACATGGAATGGAGTACTGTTCAGCCATAAAAAGAAGTGAAATTCTGCAACATGAAACACACGGATATATGTTGAAAACATCATGATAAATGAAACAAGCTAGACACAAAGGACAAGTATTTTTTTCCACTTACATACCTAGAATATGCAAATTCGTAGAGACAGAAAGTAGAAGTCATCAGGGGCTGGGGGAGAAGATATGCATTAGGGAGTTACTGTTTAATAGGTACAGAGTTTCTGTTTAGGATAATGAAAAGGTGATGGAAACAATGGTGATAGCTGCCTAACATTGTGACTATACTTAATGTCATTGAATTGTACACTTAAAAATGGCGAAAACAGTAAATTGTTATGTATATCTTACCACAAAAAAAATTTAATTACAATTTAGAGGGTATTTAACCAGACCTTAAGATAGTCCCTAATGATCCCTGTCTCCTGTTATTCAAACCGTATATAACCTTGTCCTGTAATAAAACAAGGCAAAAGTGACAGTGTGTGACTTACCGTCAGGGTCATAAAGAAATTGTGGCATCACATTTTCTTCCGGATCACTCATTTGGGGCTAACCAGTCACATCATGAAGAGCTCCATGGACAGGTTCACGTAGTGAGCATCTGTCAGCAACCATGTAAGTGAGGTTGGAGGCAAAGCCTTCAGTATAATCGAGCTCTCAGACTTCACCCCTGCGTAGCATCCTAAGTGCAACCTTGTAAGAGCTCCTGAGCCAAAACAGCAAGCTGTTTCTGAATTTTTTTTTTAATTGCCCTTATTGATAACACCGTGATATAATTTATAAGTAGCTTAGGGTTTTTTTTCTTTTTGAGACTGCTCTGTTGCCCAGGCTGGAGTGCAGTGGCACGATCTCAGATCACTGCAACCTCCGCCTCCCAGGTTCAAGTGATTCTCCTGCCTCAGCCTCTGGAGTAGCTGGGATTACAGGCGTGAGCCACCATGCTTGGCTAATTTTTCTATTTTTAGTAGAGATGGCGTTTCTCCATGTTGGTAAGGCTGGTCTCGAACTCCTGACCTCATGTTCCACCCACCTCAGCCTCCCAAAGTGCTGGGATTACAGGGGTTAGCCACCGAGCCTGGCCTTTTGTTTGTTTTTAGAGACAAGGTCTCTCTACTCACTCCGTTACCCAGGCTGGGGGGCAGTGGTGTGATTATGTAACAGCTCACTGCAGCCTCAAACTGCTACTCCTGGACTCAAGCGATCCTCCCAGCCCAGGCTCCCAAAGCACTGAGATTACAGGTAAAAGCCACATTGCTAAATTTTAAGGTAATTTGTTATGCAGTAGAAAACTTATACCACGGATTTAATAAGGGTGGTGAAAAAAAATGTTAAAGTCTAAAAATTATAATTATTATTTTCTTTTTTTTTTAAAAGATGGGGTTTCACCATGATGGCCAGGCTGGTCTCGAACTCCTGACCTCAGGTGATCCACCCACCTCGGCCTCCCAAAGTGCTAGGATTACAGGTGTGAGCCACCGCGCCCGGCCTAAAAATTATTAAATATCACATAATGCTGGTATTTTCATCACCTGAAATATTGCATAAAATTTCCTATTCTATAATAAACAGGTTTTTCAAGTTAGTGTGTAACAAATAATAGACTTTTTTTTTGAGACATAGTTTCGCTCTTGTCACCCAAGGTAGAGTGCAATGGCAGGACCTTGACTCACTGCAACCTCTGCCTCCTGGGTTCAAGTGATTCTCCTGCCTCCCAAGTAGCTGGGATTACAAGCATGGGTCACCACACCCAGCTAATTTTGTATTTTTAGTAGAGGCAATGTTTCACCATGTCGGGCAAGCTGGTCTTGAACGCCTCACCTCAGGTGATCCGCCTGCCTTCACCTCCCAAAGTGCTGGGATTACAGGCATGAGCCATCGTGCCCAACCTACAAACAATAGACTTTTAAAGGAACAAAGGAGAAAATGTCAATCTTAGGGAACAAGAAAGTTAAGTTCACACACAATACTGAAATGACTTGAATCAAATTTCATTGGCATTAAAAGTTTTTATTTAGAATTTGATCCACAATCTATACAAGTTATTTACAAGGCATGAAAATGGAAAACAGCACAAAATACAATTGAGGTATAAGCTCAGAGCACAGTATGTCATGTTTCAATAAATATAATTCAAAATTTGTAAACTAGGTGACCAGATACATGTCTTATTTTTAGTAAAACCATATAAAATATTTATTTCACGTGAGGTAGAGGACAGTTTTCTGTGTCATGTAATGCAACCAATCACAGCAACTTTAATCATAAAACTGTATATCATTGGCAAAATTTTAAATTGAATTATGGTCAATGTAGTCAATTATTTGTTTCAACAGTTGCAGAACAGATATTTCATTTACTGCCTTCACAGATTAGAAATTCAGAAATAATTTAAGACTATTATGTTGGCTTAAAATTATCAGGATAAACAAATACTTCTAACAGGATAGTTAAAACGAGTATATTTTATTTCTCACAAACTAATTCCTCAAAAGACGTCCTACATTTAGCAACTGTTTTGTAGGACATGTTTACTACAACTACTTTGTGCTTTCTTTATTTTCAAGTGAGGTATCTATATTGAGGAAAAAAATCTTACATTCATTTTATATTAAACTAATTTAATAAACTTTTGTTTTCTGGGCTTAACTTTTTTTGTTTTTTACATTTGATCACTTTCTAATTCAAAAATTGCAGCACTACATAAGACATTTAATTATATTACTAAATAGGCTCCAAATTACATTATACAGCTTAGAAGCCATTTAAATGAAAGGATTTACCAAAAAAAAAACAAAAAAACTGTCCTTTTAAACAAAATGCAATAGAAAATACTCATATGCTTTTCTTCCAAAAGTGGAAATGCTTAAGTACCCTATACTAGAAAAAGGAAATTAAGCTCTGTTTATTTAATTCCACAATGTATAATACAGCAGTTATATGTCCCTTATTGCTGACAGCTTCAATTAAAAACTATTAAGTAGTTCCAAGCACAGAAATAGATGTACAGTATGAGCACAATTTTTCTTTATATTAATTTTTAATGTCCTACCATGTGGATTAAATGCATAAAGGGCAAATAAAAATGAGGAATCTTCCCTAAGTAATCAAAACATATGTCTTATTGAGAAAATTTTAGAAGCTGATCAAAAACCTTCAGCACTAGCTTCGCAATTAATTCTAGGGAAATACCTTGACACATTTTATAGTACTTGAGTTTCCTTATAACTTTACTTTCCTTCATACAGAAGCTACTGATGTGCAAATAAACTGGTTGTTCTGTCATGACTTCTAAAAGATATGGATAACCCGCAAAGATGTACTTTATTTCACCTACTTTAATAGCTGCTTTACAGTTCGCTATGTACAAATGATTTAATATCTTAACTGGTAATATATTAAATATGTTATAAAATTAGTTCAAGAAGCACAAAACACCCTAACTCTCATGAACACAGAAATTCGAGCAAAAGCATATGCTTAAACAAAAACTAAAGCACACAACAAACGTAAATTGTTGGTCAAATCTTTTCATAGTATTTTACGTTACATTTGTGAAATTTAGGGTAGTTGAAGAGCTTCCTCAATAACAGCAGGAGATTTTATATTTATTACCTTTATAGAGTTGGTACCCTTTTCTCATAAAGTTTAGACTACAGAAACTATCACCATCCAAATTAAACATCACCCAAGCTAACATTCTTTTTTCCTTCTAAAGCTGCAATAGCAAAACTTTTTATAGGTGTTCCTTTAATGCAGGTTTTTAGAGTAAACATTTTTACATTTTCCCTAAAAAGAATTATTTTTTGAAGTCTGAGGAAAAATCTGCTTGCCTGGTGAATTTGGCACACAAAAACTAACAACAAATCAAACATTAAGCTAGCAACCAACACACAAAATAAGCATGCAAAGAACAGAATAACTTTTATATGGATAAGATATTTTAGCAGAGGCCACTTATAAGGTATTACAAAATCTCTATATTGTTTTCAAGCTATGTGGTGCAGTTTAAAGTTACTTTTAATAATATATATATTTACAATTGACTTAAAAAACTATTTTCAAGGAAGTTAGACAGAATCCTATGGCACATCAATGCATCTTCTGAAAAATGAAGACTATACAATGTCATGTGGCAACTTTTCATTATGTGAAGGACTAGAAAAAATATTTCTTACTCAATTCTGAATTACAAGTTTGTAATAATTTAATGGTGTTAAGCACTGCTAAGAATTTTTAAATAACATATTTCAAGGATTAAGCAATTTATTTTAGAAGTTTTGGGTTGAAACAAGTTAGTTTATCATTTACTAGGTAACACAAAGCAGAAAGGTTCTGAGTAAATTAGAAATATCAAAGAAATTATAGGTGCTTGAGCTTGTCTTACAAAACTCAGCTGAGCTATGACACAAATAATTCAAAATTTGTTTCTGCATGTCATTTTAATATTTGTTCCTCCTTGAGAAGATTCCAAGAATCAACAAATAAAATTAGTGTTAGTATAGCAAAATTTAAATGGAAAATAGAAAATAAACATTAAGGTCATACTCAATTTAGTAAACACATTACATTTGGGGAAGTACAAAATTATTTTTGGATATGTACTATTAAGCAAAATATGAAAATAACTGGTTAAATGGCAACCTGGTGATTTTTTTCTATACCATTAGATTATCTACCTGCTATGCTGGAAATAGGATATAACCTTAACCCTAATTATTTTAAAATAAATATAGCTCTCTTAAGTAATTTCATACATAGTACCTTATAAGAGAACATGAAAAACATTTATTATCCCATGAAATCCATGGGATAATGTTAATTAATGAGAGTTCCGGGAAACTTCCTTTAAAAACAAATCTAACAATTTTACCTAATACATTTTAAGCCAAGAATTAACTAATATGAAATTTGCCATTAGAGAATGACAGACTTTTCTGTGCAAAAAAAAAGAAGTGCAGAAGATGTTGTCCCCTCCCAAAACTATGGAATTCCTTTATCTTCTGAAAATTACCTAAAAATCTTCTAGTAGCAGATAACTAAACTGTCCTATATGCACCTATCATATACTATCAGTTGACTGTAAATTCCTGATTTTGATATTAAGTAGTAATTGAAAATGGTCCATTCGTGCAAATTTTGGTAAGACTTAACATTTAAACATACAAAAGTCCAAAATAACCTTCAAGGTGTTTAACATTTTACAACTTAAAGGAAGACAAATTCATTATATAAATTTCAGCAAGACTCGTAACTACATATAAAACCTGTACAGGATTATAGATTGTATAGAAACTGATATACAACAACGGTATCAGTTTTCTCAAGAACATTAATATTTTCACACCACTATTAACAACACAAACAAAAGTACAGAAATTATTACATTTCATTTTTGAAAAATTGTTGCTTAAAAAAAAAAATCTAAATATAACCACATTTAAACTAAAAAACAAATTACAACTGCTTCTTCTGTTTAGCAGCAGTGCATAATAACACAATATTCTTCCCCACTGTGCTCATGGGGTATGTTATAACCTCAATAAAATTCCTCCTAGGAGAGACATTAAAAAGAAGAAAACTGGTGGAAATTCATTCCACAATCTGAACAAAGTAAAAGTAAATTTGGTGCATGTTAATGAGTATACTATATCAACTTAGAAAGATTGTGTTAATGAGAAAAGGGGAGATTCAACTCCTTGAGTAACTCTATATACTTAAAATATAAAGCCACCATTATATCTAAAATTGAGTCTGAAATACGGATAACAAAATTGACCACAGCTATTTTCCATCACATACTGCAACTTTTAAAAAGTACACAATTGTTAAGTTGACATTAGAAATATAAGCAGATTACCTACTAGTTGAAACCATATGGTATTGTTACTAAGCTGATTTTTTTAAAAAAGTACAAAGAAACATACATTTTCATTCATTTGGAAAATGTAAAAATTTAAGTACTAATATATAATCTCTTCACTTTCTCTGATCTACAAATGGGTAGAATGTCTAATTATCTTCATGCAGGTAAGTTCTTCGGAATTCAATTACCAAAGCAAGCAACAAACAAAACACCTTGTCAGTAATACACAGATAAATCTCTTTAACAGTTTCTAATTCTTAGCAGTCTTTGATGATTTCAGAATTTGCAGCTTTAGCTCTTTTATCATCATCTCTAACTTCTGTCTTGCTCTCCCGCTCCTGTCTGAGTTCATCTTGGAGATCATGCCTATCGGCCTCTGCATGGTCCAATCTCTGCCTCAGTTCTGCCAACTATGTGATTTAAAAGGCCACGTCAATTTTAATTGTTTTGCTTTTCCATTTAATCCTCATATCATAGCAAATACCTACTTTCAAATTACTTTTTATAAAATGAACTATTTCATGTATACTAAATCTGTTAAGTATCTAATACTATTAATCTGACATCTGACAGGACATTAAATTGAAGAAAAAGCAAAGGAACAAGAGGAATGAACACCTACAGCACGTTCATTATGCCCAATACTTCACCACTCATCACAGCCTGCTCATGTTAGTTATTTGTTCATGATCCTTAAATTGTAAGATTCTATCAACGAAAGGGAGTTGCTTATTTTTGCTCCCGTGCTTTTGAACATAACAGGCAACAGTTCCTGTTAATTTGTAGATTTGAAAGCTCATATACCACATTAAAATAATATAACATTTGATATTCAGAGGGCTAGAGATTAGCAATTTACGTAACTAAACTACAGTAACCCAATAAAAGTTTAAACTAATAAAGCAATAAACATCAAAATAATCGTATTAGACAACACAGCATAAAGCGATGTTTAACAGAATTACCTTTTCTGAAATCTAGCTTAGTAAACTGAGCTTGACAAAAGGTAATTCCTTTACTAGAGAAGTAACAGTTTCCATTTCCATGCTGAAAGGGCACCGTTAGACAAACAGTAATTCTTACCTGTGCTGCATATTCAGCCTCCTTGTCTTTTTCTAAATTTGAGTCACAGGTACATTTTTGCTTCATTGCCTGCTCCAATTTTTTCTCTAAGTCTTTCTGTTCAACATAAAATTCTTCCATTCTTTGAGCATGTTCATTCTGCAAAGATTCAAGCTCTTTCTGTAAATTCTGCTGTTCTTCAGTGAGTTCCTTCACAGATTTTGAACTACTCAATATTTCTACTTCCTGTAAAGAATCACAATATAATTTTTACTTTATTTTCACCATGTTAAAATTTTCAGTACAGAAGAAATATAGCACAGAAATTATTTAAAATTCAGTTATCATTAACAGTTCAATATAGAAGTACTTATTTTGAAAAACTGTTTTCTCAAAAACTTTTAAAGTATATTAAAATTGCTTATCAATGTAAAACAATAATCTTAAGTATATTTGTAGTATCTCATCCTGACTTTTCTTACTAAGAATATACAGGGAGGCCAGGCGTGGTGGCTCACACCTGTAATCCAGCATTTTGGGAAGCCGAGGAGGGCAGATCACAAGGTCAGAGTTCGAGACCAACATGGACAATACGGTGAAACCCCCGTCTCTACTAAGAATACAAAAATTAGGTGGGTGTGGTGGTGCATGCCTGTAATCCCAAATACTGGGGAGGCTGAGGCAGGAGAGCTGCTTGAACCCTGGGAGGCCAAGGTTGCAGTGACCCAAGATCGCATCACTGCACTCCAGCGTGGGCAAAAGAGCAAGACTCCATCTCGGGGTAAGGAAAAAAAAAAGAATATACAAAAGTAGCTTTTCATAATGGACTATTATTTAGGTAACAATTTTACCATCTGAAGTTGTTGCTTCTTTTGCAAAATCAAGTTTAGCTTTTCCTGCTGTTTTACATAAATTCTCATTACTTCTTCCATCATTTTTCCCTTATCATCCTCACAAAAGACATCTTCCAGAAGAAGTGGAGATGAAGCAGCAGCATCATGACCAATTCCCACTCTGCTTATGTCTCTGACTAAGTTGCAAGTGGTAGACTCAGATTTCCTTTTACTTGTAGAATTATTTGAGACTGATGCATCTTTGAGAGAAAAAAATTAAGTAACAAAGTATAAATATCACTCCATTAAGAAATCACTAGAACAGTCCATAAATGAAATTTTTAAAACATTTCATTTATAAATTAAACCAAAACAAATAATATACTTAGGAATAAATTTAACAAAAGTAGTGCCAAGTACAATGAAAACTATAAAACATCACTAAAAGAAACTTAAGACATGGAAAGACACCCCAAATTCCACAGATTGGAAGACTTAATATTGTTAAACAGTAATACTCCCCAAATTGATCTAGTTAGTCAGTGCAATCCCTATCAAAATCCCCACTGGAATTTTTGCAGAAATTGACAAGCGGATTCTAAAATTTATATGGAAATGCAACAAATCCAAAGTAGACAAAACAATCTTGAAAAAGAATAACAAAGCTGAAACTCACAATTCCCAATATCAAAGCTTACTACAAAGCTACAGAAATCAAGACTGTGTGATATGACTTAAGGACAGATGTATAGATCAGTAGAACAGAATTCAGAGTCCAGATATTTTAAAAACTCGTATTTTATAAGGCAATTGTTATTGACAAAGGTGCCAAAGCAATTCAATCACGAAAGAATAATCTTTTCAACATATGGACAACTATATCCACATGCGAAAGAATAAGGTTGGACCTTACACGGTATACAAAAATTAACTCAAAATTGATCAAAGACCTAAATGTAAGAGCTACAATCCTTAAATATAAATTTCGGCCGGGCGCTGTGGCTCACGCCTGTAATCCCAGCTATTAGGGAGGCAGAGGCGGGAGGATAGCTTGAGCCCAGGAGTTCGAGACCTGCCTGGGCAATATAGCGAGACCCCGCTCTCCACAAAAAGGAAAAAAAACAGAAAGATAAAAAAAAAAAAGCATAACTTAAATATAAATTTCTTGGCTGGGTGTGGTGGCTCAAGCCTATAATTTCAGCACTTTGGGAGGCCAAGGCAGGTGGATTACCTGAGGTCAGGAGTCTGCCACCAGCCTGATCAACATGGTAAAACCCCGTCTCTCCTGAAAATACAAAATAATTAGCCAGGCATGGTGGCATAGCAGGCAGATCACCTGAGGTCAGGAGTTCAAGACCAACCTGACCAACATGGCGAAACCCCGTCTCTAATAATAATACAAAAAAATTAGCCAGGCGTGGTGACCCACGCCTATAATCCCAGCTATTCGGGAGGCTGAGGCAGGAGAATCGCTTGAACCCAGAAGGCAGAGGTTGCAGTGAGCTGACATCACGCCATCACACTCCAGCCTGGGCGACAAGAGCAAAACTCCATCTCAAAAAAGAAAAGAAAATATTATGAAACTAAGTTAGTTGTGATGATTGCACAACTTTGTGAATATATTTAAAACCACGGAATTGTATGCTTTAAAAGGGTAAATTTTATGGTATATGAATTATATCACAATAATTTTTTAGAAGTCACTAGAATTAATTTGGGAAATAAAATACAATGCAAATATGGCATAATAGTCATTACTAATTTTTGTTTACCATATTTAAATCCAAAGAAAACTGAGTTTTAAAAATCTCAAAATTGGCCAGGCCTGGTGGTTCACATCTGTAATCCCAATGCTTTAGGGGGCCAACGCAGGAGGATCACTCGAGGCTAAGAGCTTAATGCCAGCCTGCGCAATACAGTGAGACCCCGTCTTTACAAAAAATGAAAAAATGAGGCGGGCACAGTGGCCTGCACCTGTAGTCCTAGCTACTAGAAAGGCTGAGGTGCAAGGACTACTTGAGCCCAGCAATTTGAAGCTGCGGTGAGCTATGAATGCATCACTGTACTCCACCAGCCTAGAGCAACAGAGCGAGACTCTGTCTCTAAATAAGAAAAACAAAACAAAACAAAAAACCTTCAAAATTAATGGAGAAAACCCCCAAGAATCTCAATTTTCTATAAAAAATTAAATAACTAGAGGACCCTCCAATCGTTACAAGGCAGCTAAAGTAACTGCCACACTGCCTAATCACCAAGCAAAGCTGTGCTGCTATATGGATGGTAGGTAACACAGGCAGTATCTGCAGACACGTCTCATTTAATCCACCGTATTTTAAAAGGCATGGTAAGTGCCCAGCTATTTTTCTTTTAGATAACCAGCCAGTGTTTCACATTTATGCCATATGCCTGGCGCCCAGAGTTTTCAATACTTGCTTTATTCCATAACTAAGCTTCCCTGAGTTCTATATCTAACTACTTTTACTTACATATACTTCTTAGTATTAGTTAAGTGTTGTCTCGGTTCATGGCAAATTAGAAAAATAAAGGTCAAGTGTGGTGGCTCACAGCTGTAATCCCAACACTTTGGGAAGCCAAAGCAGGAGGAACACTGGAGCTCAGGAATTCAAGACCAGCCTGAGCAACATAGCAAGACCTATTTCTTAAGGAGAGGGGGGGCCCCCGCCGGGGGGGGGGGGGGGCCCGGGGAGACGGGGGGGGGGGGGGGGGGGCCGCGGGTATAAATAAAAATAGTCCCGGGGGCGGGGGGGGGGGGCGCGGGGGGGGGGGGGGCCGGGGGGGGGGGGGGGGAGAGGGTGGAAAAAAAAAAAAAAAAAAAAACACAAACTTTTTTTTATTAGCCAGGCACAGTGGCATGTGCCTGTAGTCCTAGCTACCAGGGAGGCTGAGTGGGAGGATCACTTGAGCCAAAAGGTTAAGGCTGCAATGAGCCATGACCCCAACCCTGCACTCCAGCCCAGGCAATAGAGAAAGACTCTAACACAAAAAAGAAAAAAAAAAGGAAGAAAGAAAAACAAGGATCTATTAAAGAAATCTGACAGCAAATAAAAGGTAGGAAAGAAAAATATTCAGACAAAAATAACTTGCAGTCTTAGGCCAGGTAGCCTATCTCAGTCTCTCGAGCTATCACCACACTACAAAAGTATAGCAACTGAGATTAAAAGAAATCACCCAGAATTTTGAAGGGTAGCATTTTTAAAGGTAAAAGCTCCAATTATCTGAAAATTCCGCTTAAACAAAAAACCTGTTTGAAATTGCTGAGTAAATGTGTTCATTAGATATTTAATTTTAGAAAGATAATCTCTGAATACTTACCTAAACGGCTACATAATTCTCTACTTGTTTTTAAATCCATTTTCTCCTGTTCCTCAAGTGAGACATCAGGATAAGACACTGTTTTTTGATGTTTACTACTACTGTGAGCCTTCTCTGACTGTCTTGATATGGACTTACTTGCCTCTGTCTTTGTGAGCTCTTTAGACTGGGATACAGCAGAAGTAAGTGACACGTTGGGGGCAACCACTTTATCACACATGTATAAGTAGTAGCTGAAAACAAGTAAAAGCAAAACAAGACATATATTACATATTACGATTAAGTAAAACTCAAAATATGTAACATGCATTTCTGTGGCTAGACTCATTTTTCTTTTCTTTTTTCTATCACACTGCACAGCCTGGAAAACTCATTTTTAAAAAAAATCAAAACAGACAATATTACAACTCAGAAAATAAGGGTCACAGAAAAGAATTCTTAGAAAAAAAAATCGGCACTTTAGACATTACAAACAAAATTATAAGGGATTTTTCCTAGCTTGCTAGTAATTCCTTTTTTTTTTTTTTTTTAAGAGACAGGGTGTCACTCTGTCACCCAGGCTGGAGTATAGTGGCATGATCATGATTATGGCTCACTGTAACCTCTAACTTCTGGGCTCAAGCAATCCTCCTCAGCATCCCAGGTAGCTGGAACTACACATGCCCATGTTTATTTTTATTTTATTTTTTTTAGTGATGGGGTCTTGCTATGCTGCCAAGCTGGTCTTGAACTCCTGGGCTCAAGTGATATCCTCCTACCTCGGACTCCCAAAGCACTGGTATTACAGGCGTGAGCGACCACACCCAGCTTGCAAGTAATTTCTCTTTTTTTTTTGCAAGTAATTTCTAAGCACAAAAAAGATACTCAGAAAATCACAATCTCTTCTTCCCTCAAAACCACCTTAGAACTAAAAGCATTAAGTACTTGATACAGTTGTGTAACAACCCTGAGCAGGTAAGTTTTACTCCAGAAAGAGAATAATCTATAACTACTTTGGAGGACTTTATCTTGCCCATCAGCCCTCCAAAACAGGGAATCCTGGCTCTTTGCTTTGGTGAGGCTGCTTCAGATGCAGATTACAAGGCTATGAACTGATTCACGAGAGGCTCATTGAGGAGCTCCCAGGGCTCTTCTTATGTACCTCAGAGAGAGAATACACTCTCTGAATGCTGCCCCTGCTACTGGGCAGTTCTTGTATCAAACCCCACTGAGCAATCTTCTTAAAATACTTCAGTACTTCCTCCTCATCCCATAAAATGGCAATAATAAACTACGCAAAACTAACACTGAAGAGATTACCAATTTTGCTCAAAATTCATATAAAATTGCCCAGTAGACTCATCTGAGAGGCTCAAGGAACAAATTTCTGCTACATATTTAAGTACCATATTTGCAACTATATTCTGAGTAACAGCAAAAAGATGGACACATTTCACAGACTTGACACTTCATCCCCTGAACTCCAGACAATCTCCTCTTACATCTCATTTTCTTTGTACATCTATATTGTTCCCCTTTGTAAATGACATACATTGTTGAGCCAAAATCTCAGTTTTCTGACAGGACAAGAAAATTGACAGGTTTAATAGCACTCAAAAGACTTACTGCAAATATAACAGGTAAAGTAGTGACTGTACAAATGTAAATAAGACTCAGTCTCTTTATTACCATGCTTGGAGAAAATATAGATTTACACTAGTAGATAAAAATTTAGGACTCAACAATAAAAAACTTCACAGGTGCATCTTTATTGAAAAAGCAAAACCCTGATTTTGAGGTGTGGTTATTAAGAAAGCTCTTGAACCCCGGAGGCAGAGGTTGCAGTGAGCCGAGGTCGTGCCACTGCACTCTAGCCTGGCGCCTGATGACGAAGTGAGACTCTGTCTCAAAAAAAAAAAAAAAAAAAAAAAAAAAAAAAGAAAGCTCTAAGTTTCAAAACAATTTATTTTTAAAATATTCAAGTTGCAGGCCGGGTGTGATGGCTCACGCCTGTAATCCCAGCACTTTGGGAGGCTGAGGCAGGTGGATCACTTGAGGTCAGGAGTTTCAGGAGTTCAAGACCAGCCTGGTCAACATGGTGAAACCTCATCTCTACTAAAAATACAAAAATTAGCTGGATGTAGAACAGATGCCTATAATTCCAGCTACTCAGGAGGCTGAGGAGAGAGAATTGCCTGAACCCAGGAGACAGAGGTTACAGTGAGCTGAGATCACACCATCGCACTCCAGCCTAAGCAACAGAGCGAGACTCTGTCCAAAACAAAAAGAAAGTTGCATACCAAACTCCTCAAGAATTGGTTTACCTCTTGAAGAAAAGTACGAAATTAAAGAAGAACTTTCATTTTTTACTTGACCGCAAACAGAAAATGACCTATTTCTAGAAAACACACAGAAATACATAAAGGTTATTTCAAATATTCAATGTAATTTACAATTCATTTCACTTTAGATTCTTTGAAATTTTTTCTCATAAGAGTGACTAAACAATTCATCTATAATTTCCATATAATGACAAATAAAAACAAAAAATATGTTAAATGCCAATGTATTTACTTAAAAATAATTCTGAATTTTCAAAGATAATCTATGATTAACAAAAAAGCCTGAAACTAAAGAAATAAATTCCCGGCCGGGCACAGTGGCTCACGCCTGTAATCTCAGCAATTTGGGAGGCCAAAATGGGCGGATCACCTGAGGCCAGGAATTTGAGCCCAGCCTGGCCAACACTGTGAACGCCCATCTCTTCCAAAAATACAAAAATTAGCCAGGCGTGGTGGTGTGCGCCTGTAGTCCCAGCTACTTGGGAGGCTAAGAGAATCGCTTGAAGCCAGGAGGCGGAGGTTGCAGTGAGTTGAGATCACGCCACTGCACTCCAGCCTGGGTGACAGAGCAAGACTCCATCTCAAAAAAAAAAAAAAAAAAAGAAAGAAAGAAATACCCACGTCCTAGAATAGTCCATGGCATACCACTGTTGAATGAAGAAATGAATGAATGAACACACAAATGAATACCGACTCACCTGGGGTGTAAAAATGAATGTGTCTGAGAAACATGGTCACCTTCCTGCTTTATAACAGGATACCATGACTGTAATTCCATTCCTGATGGTGCATCTGTCTGCAGAAAAACATGGAAAGGAAAAATGTGATGGTTAATTTTATGTGTCAACCTGACTGGGCCACGGGGTAAAGACAAGTCACATTATTTAAGCGTCATCAGGCCAAGCACAGTGCCTCACACGTGTATTCCATTAGCCAGGTGTGGTTCATCCAGGGACCACAGGTGCACAGCCAGGTGTGGTGGTGTGCACCTGTGGTCCCAGCTACTTGGGAGGCCGAGGTGGGAGAATCCCTTGAGCCCAGAAAGTTGAGGCTGCAGTGAACCGTGACTGCACCACTGCACTCTATCTTGGGAAACAGAGTGAGACCCTGTCTCAAGAGTCATCTTCCAATAAGGCAGTCTTCCCTTGAAGAAGCCTGTCTAATCACCTGAAACTCAGGGGACACCCATATGAACTATTCCATCACAAGAACAGTTTCAGGATGCATGTTAACATGAAGTACCAGAAATGATTCCATCAAATTTCATACTTATGAATTTTTCTTTTTTTTTTTGAGATGGAGTCTCACTCTCATCCAGGCTGGAGTGCAGTGGCATGATCTCAGCTCACTGCAACCTCACCTCCCAGGTTCAAGCAATTCTCCCTACCTCAGTCTCCTGAGTAGCTGGGATTACAGGTACCCGCCACCATGCCCAGCTAGTTTTTGTGTTCTTAGTAGAAACAGGGTTTCGCCAGTTAGCCAGGCTGGTCTCAAATTCCTGACCTCAGGTGATCCCCCCTCCTCAGCCTCCCAAAGTGCTGGGATTACAGACATGAGCTATTGCACCTGGCCAAAAATCTATTTTAAATAATAGAACTCTGTAAAGGTACAGCAATGGAAAATTCTGATTCTTATTCCTGTACTACAATCAGCTAGACTATACCCCAGCCTTACAGTATTTGTTAGCATATTAACTAGGTACCATTCTACAGCAATACTTTGCCAAATTAAATCCAAAGCCACGTTGTTTGTTAACACTTATTGTTAAACCATATTTCCTAATAAATATGAAAAGCACTTTTAATGCTTAAGGATAAACTACAACTAAAAAATAAAGAAAAATAAGGAGTGAGGTAACTGCCAACTTAATGAACATCTACCTGCCGAGAACTTTATACAACATTCTTAATTCTAACAAATATTCCCCATTAGGTAGGTATCACTTCCATTTTTACAGATGAGAAAACAACTGAGGTTCAGTGGCTCATGCCTGTAATCCCAGCACTCTAGGAGGCCAAGGCGACTGGATCACTGGAAGTTAGGAGTTCGAGACCAGCCTGGACAACATGGCGAAACCCCGTATCTACTAAAAATGGAAAACTTAGCCGTGCATGGTCGCATGCTCCTGTAATCCCAGCTACTCAGGAGGCTGAAGTGGAAGAACGGCTTGATTGCGCCACTACATTCCAGCCTGGGCGACAGAGTAAGACCCCGTCTCAAAAAATAAAACAATGAAATAAAATAAAAATACAAAAAATTAGCCAGGCATGGTGGCTAGTGGCACACGCCTGTAATCCCAGCTACTTGGGAGGCTGTGACAGAAGAATCACTTGAACCCAAGAGATGGAGGTTGCAGTGAGCCGAGATCATGTCACTGCACTCCAACCTGGACGACAGAACAAAATCATCTCAAAAAATTAAAATTAGTGCTCGCTTTGGCGGCACATATACTAAAATTGGAACGATACAGAGATTAGCAAGGCCCCTGCGCAAGGATGACACTCAAATTCGTGAAGCGTTCCACATTAAAAAAAAAAAAAATTAAAATTAAAAAAAGAAAGAGAAAAAAAGAATAATGACCTGTGGTTACTAACTTCTCCCTTATTTTGGTTTGCTTTATTTACACTTTGTTCCCTCCTTCATCCCTCACATGTTTCCTGTTATATGAAATTACCTTGCTCTTGTGGGAATAAGATACCTAAAAGAGGGAGGCAAGACTGGTGAGGGAAAGGGGAAAGAAGGAATGGGGAGCTGAAAGGTGGCATGGTTAAGATGAGCAACAAAAATAGGAAGTTAACAGACAAACCCAGAAAAGTGAGGGAGAATGAGATTAGGGATGAGTTAACCTAGGGATAAGACAAAAAGGAGAGCTGGATGTTTTTCTGAACCCTGCCTAAGAGGCTCCATGGCTCCATGGCCGGGCATGGTGGCTCATGTCTGTAATCCTAACACTTTGGGAGGCCGAGGAGGGTGGATTCACCTGAGTCGGGAGTTCAAGACCAGCCTGGCCAACATAGCAAAACCCAGTCTCTACTAAAAATACAAAAATCAGCTGGGCATGGTGGCACACATGTGTAATCCCAGCTACTCAGGAGGCTGAGGCAGGAGAATCACTTGAACCTGGGAGGCGGAGGTTACAGTGAGCTGAGATTGCACCACTGCACTCAAGCCTGTGCAACAGAGCCAGATACCATCTCAAGAAAAGCAAAGAGGCTCCAATTCTGGCCAGGTGCAGTGGCTCACTCCTGTAATCTCAGCACTTGGGGAGGCCAGGACAGGCAGATCACCTGAGGTCAGGAGTTCCGAGACCAGCCTAGCCAACATGGAGACATGCCATTTCTACAAAAATTAGCCTGACATGGTGGCAGGTGCCTATAATGCCAGCTACTCGCGGGGGCTGAGGCAGGAGAATCACTTGAACCCAGGAGGCAGAGGTTGCAATGAGCCGAGATCACGCCACTGCACTCCAGCCTGGGTGACAGAGCAAGACTCTGTCTCAAAAAACAAACAAACAAAAAAAAAAAAAAAGAGGCTCCAATTCCCAATTTTTTCTGCAACCAGGCTGAGTGTATGGGAATGACAACTTCATTCAATAATGAATAAAACCACATACAGTAGAGAGCCACTAAACACCAACCAATCAGGAAAGGAGGAAAGCTGTTTTGCCTGATATACCAACATTCCAGTTTGGAACCAAGAAAGTAACGACCAGAAACACATCTCTGGATGCTAAGCAGTAGTAATTAAAACTAAATCAATTCTAAACTGTCCAAACTCTGATTTGTTTACTGAGATCTTACTAATGGAGGAAATCAGTGAGGATGAAGAAACTCGGGAGAGACAAGTAACCCACTTGAGGACAAGTAACCCACTGCCCTCAACAGGCTGAAAACAGAAAGGAAACAGCTCCTAGAACACTATCATACAATCTGATCAGTCAGGAAATGATTTAGGGCCAATGAAAAGACAAAAATAAAAATATACATGTGGAAGATCTTTATTTTTGTTAGAATTTTTGAGCAATGAATTGGAAAGACTAACAAGACCTCAAAATTATAGGGAAAAGATTAATATTTTTAAAGGATTTAAGAGTTGAATATTCAGTCAGGGTCTCTATACTATATGTAAGAGTGGAATTTCAAAAAAAAAAGCTCAGGCACAGTGGCTCAGGCCTATAATCCCAGCACTTTGGGAGGCCAGGAGAATCAGCTGAACCTGGGAAGCAGAGATTGCAGTGAGCTGAGAGGCCACTGCACTCCAGCCTGGGCGACAAAGCATGACTCTACCACATTTTGAACTAACATTCAGAATCTGGGCAAATTCAACTGCTTATTGATAAAATAAACCAATCACCTATTTACATAGTTTTTCAGCCTACAGCTTAGTTCTAGCAGTAAATTAGAAAGGGAACTGACTTCTGGCAACAGAAATACTAAATGACAGATGTTAAGTGGCAGCTAACAGCCTAAAGAGGGAGGAAAGTTACAAGATGCTAACACAAAAACTGCTTCAAAAAGCAAGACAATTTAAGTCAAAGCTTTAGCATGGCCAGGGGAAATAGTTTAATATATCTCAATTGTCCCGTACTTGATTCAACAAAGTATGGTAATTAATGTTTAAGAATCTTGAGTTGGCCAGGTGCAATGGCTCACGTCTGTAATCCTAGCACTTTGGGAGGCCAAAGCAGGCAGATTGCTTGAGCTCAGGAGTTTGAGACTGGCCTGGACAACATGGCAAAACCCCATCTCTAATAAAAATTCAAGAATTAGCCAGGCACGGTGGCGTGCGCCTGTAGTCCCAGTTACTTGGGAGGCTAAGGCAGGAGGATAACATGAGCCCAGGAGACAGAGGCTGCAGTGAGGTGAGACTGCACCATGGCACTCCAGCCTGGGTGACAGAGCCAGACCCTGTCTCATTAAAAAAAAGAAAGTCTTGAATCAACATGACATAGCCAAATTATGTTCTGTATATCACTTAGATTCAAAACTGTTTAAGATATTTTACAATTCATGAACACAGTTTTTTTAAAAAACACAATGCTTTTAAAAAGTAGGTTAATGGGTAGAACATTTTGTATCCCAACTCTGTATGACCAAAGAGGTGTTAATGAACAAGGACAAGTTCACTCTAACAAATCAATAAAACTTAAGATCAGCTTGAATTAAATGAGAGTTTATTTTCTAGACATCATCAGTTGTTAGAAAACAAAGCTCCTCTTAAATAAGTGTTATACCTGAAACAATTCTAGATGTACTACCCAAGAAATCAATTGTTTCCAGATTTTTTAAATTAAAACCACTAAAATTGGCCCTACCCAGTGGCTCACACCTATAGTCCCAGTACTCAGGAGGCCAAGGCACAAGAATTGCGTGAGTTCAGGAGTTCGAAACCAGCCTGGGCAACACAGACCCCCATCTCCACAAAACTTTTTTTAAAAATTGGCCAGGCACGGTGACGCATGCCTGTAGTCTTAGCTACTCAGGGGACTGAGGCAAGAGAATCAGTTGAGGCTGGCAAGTTTGAGGTTGTAGTGAGCCAGGATCCCGCCATGGCACTGCAGCCTAGACAACAGTGCAGGACCTTGTCTCAAAAACAGAAAAAAAAATATATATATACACACACACACATATATATATGCGTATATATACACACATATATATGTGTGTATATATACGCATATATATATGTGTGTGTGTATATATATATAAAATTACTAAAATTGATTTACATATTTAAAATTTTTCCTATAATGAATACTGGAATCTGAAATCTTCAGAGTATCAAGCAAATTCTAAATTTGATCAAAGACCTTGACTTGAAATCTGACTCAATTTTTATCAAGTTCATTTCAAAACTCTAAAGTTTGATTTATATGAGTAAGTTTTATCTTTATTCATGAACCAAGCCTAGCATCTGTTTATTTCTGTGTCTCTAAACTTCAGGTGCCACCTTAAATAATTGCTAGCACATTCCCTAATTTTTAAACAGCCATTCCTCTTCGTTCCTATTCTTTATTTCCTAGTCTTGACCAACCCAGTAAGAGTCAGACTAAGGCTTCTAAGGAATCTTAAAGATCACCTAGCATAGTCCCCTAGCCAATGTCTGAATTCCCTATTTAAAATCCCTGTTAAGTGGCTATGCAGCCTCTGCTTAAACGCCAGCTTGAGATCAAGAACCAGCCTTATCTTTGTATTTTTAATACCTAGCACTATGCCTAGCATGTAGTAGATACTTTTTGAATGAATTCCAAATGACAGTGAAGCTCATTAAGTCCCAAGGTAGCCTTTTACAAGGTTTTCTGCTATCACAAAATTCTTGGTGTCTTTCACATTTGATACCGTTCTACTCCATGAAGCACCAAGGAAGCCCAGCAGTTTCTAAGCTTACAACTTATCAAAGATATAAATTAAACAATACAAACGATGGGGAAGCAAATGTTGCAAGTTAACTTTACCTAATATGCTGTGGTAAGCCATAAACACATTTATAACAAATTACCCTAACTGTACGTTCAAAACAATTAAGAAAAGCACAATGTTTATTATACAACAGAACATTCAGAGGCATGCCAGATTTCTCATCTATTCTGCATTTGTGTCGACATACAAATTAGGTCTTCAAAAAAAGAACAATACAATTAAATGGCTCAGCAGTAATGCTACTAATCAGGAATAAAAATTAGATACCAAATTATGAGTATATACTGCCTTGTATCTTACCTTTCAACATGGGAATTATTTGTTAGTGTATTTAAGTATTATAATACATTATATTACTTGCCAAAGAAGTGGGTCATTTAGTAGCTTAAGTTAGAGCCTTAACATTTCAAAATGCTCTTATTACCCACTTTCCCCATCATTATTTACCCCAAAATGAACAGATAGCATCCTCATTTTAAACACATAAGCATTATTTCAGACACATTAATTTCACTCCAAAGGTTCTTTCTTAGTCATAAAACTCCAAAAAATGTCTACGAATGCAAAATTTAAACAATTCCAAAATATACGGTAAGAGAAGATAAGGTAAATAAAAATTAGAAAGCATTTTATTAAAGTTTCTCTAAATTTCTGCACCTTCCTAAGGTTATTCTGTATACATCACTCTTCGATAATCAGATTTCCTAATGAAGAACCACTGTATTTTAGTGACACAATGCTAGTCTCACAATGAAAAATAATTTAGAGAGCTTGAGTTCATTTACAAAAACTTTTGTCACTCCTTTCTACATACAAAAGCAATTCCACCTGCTCAGCATTATTCATATACAAATATTCGAATTTGTACCAAAAAACCCTTTAAAATTCCTAGACTTTTTTTTTTCTTGAGACAGGGTCTTGATCAGGGGTACAGTGGTATAATTATAGCTCACTGCATCCTCCAACTCCCAGACTCAAGGGATCCTCATGCCTCAGCCTCCCAAGTAGCTAGGACTATTGGCAAGTGCCACCAAGCCTGGCTAATTTTTTTTAATTTTTTTGCAGAGATGGGGGTTGCACCATGTTGCCCAAGCTGAAACTTATTTTCAATAATAAATCTTACTTTTAGGTAGCACTCTAGTTTTTAATTACAGTGTCAGATTAATATTTTGATCTTTAAGTCCTAATGACAAACATTAATGAACTAAAGAAATCAAGATAATACCTCAAAACACTGGTAGGATGTCCAAAATTCCAACAAAACCCAGAATTAAGCCTTTTTAAAAACATGTGACATGGAAGGCCAGGCGTGATGGCTCATGCCTGTAATCCCAGCACTTTGGAAGGCCAAGGTGGGCGGATCACCGGAAGTCAGGAGTTCGAGACCAGCCTGGACCACATCGTGAAACCCCGTCTCTACTAAAAACACAACAAATTAGCTAGGCGTGGTGGCATGCACCTGTAGTCCCAGCTACTCGGAAGCTGAGGCAGGAGAATCACTTGAACCTGGGAGGTGGAGGTTGCAGTGAGCTAGGATAGCGCCACTGTACTCCAGCCTCGGCACCAAGAGCAAAACTCCTTATGAGGTCAGGAGTTCAACACCAGACTGCCCAACATGGTAAAACCCAATCTCTACTAAAAATACAAAACAATTAGCCAGACATCGTGGTGCTACTGGCAGGGGCTGCGACAGGAGAACTGCTTGAACACGGGAGGCAGAGGTTGCTGTGAGCCGAGATCACGCCTGCACTCCAGCCTGGGCGACAGAGACTCCATCTCAAATAACAACAACAAAAAAAATTTTTAAGTGCTGTAAGTGATAAAGATTAATTTTTAATTTTATGTCCATAAAACAGAAGCAGTAGTGTACGCTGGCAAATTTAACAGTCTATCTACTTAATGGCATATTTACACAAGAAATAAAATAAAATGCATATGAAATGCACATTACTTTGTTCTGACCCAAAATAAATCATCAGCAACCTTACTAAACACATGACTGGATACACAGGAAGTGAATATATTTCATCAGGGTTTTTGCTGTGTATAATACTAAGACATTCAAGTGGTCAACAAGTGATTTCAGAAGTATAAAGACTATTAGCGGCCAACAACTCTTACTGAAAGAAACGGAATCCCTCAGTACAGTATCAGGCTTCCTCAATACTTACTTGTTGTGAATGAGTGTTTCAACAACTGAAACAGAACAGTGTCACAAGATAGCAAATAGCTACTTAGAGATTTTAAGGCTTAGTCTTGGGCCTCACTTCACTGTAATCATTAGAATCCATCAAACTAAAGCAAAACTGGGAAAGTATGATCTAAGCATCTGCACTAACTGATCAAAGACAGATCTTCAGGAGTCATGGCAATGCCTGCTGTTTCAATAGGCTGAAAGATCACACCACCTACCTCACAAAGCCAATTTTAGGTTTGAGATGCTTAAAAATGCTCACAGAAAAAGCAAAGGCTCAAGTTCTTATAATAATTTTGCAACTATTATTTTGAGTCCTTAATGGAAACAAAGCCGTGCAAAGTTGGTAGTATAACATCCCCTTTACAACTTGAAGGAAGAGAAATACACTAATAAAAATCTTGTTAATCCCGTGACATTTTATACTGAAGGTCTGTGATGCCCAATAAATTTAATATTGCAACTAGGTGGAAATCTCAGTGTCATACACGTATTTTCCACTGAAATAAGGCGCCTGTCCTTATGATCCATTCTTAAGTCTATAAAGTCATGAAATTAAAAGGACTCAAACTAATTTTATATCTTTCCTATTCACTCCTCTTTCTGCCTAACATCATGAGTTAGTGATTGAAGCAAACCACATCTGAAAAAAAGATGCATTGTTTAATTATATATTCTTTTGTTTTCTAGAGTCTAACAATATCCTTATTTTATGTAATACGAACCCCACTAAAATCAAATTCTATATGTGAACAAATACAGAATCAAGCTATTACCAAAGCTATTCTCAAACTAGTTCTACCCCCTTACTAGGAACAAACTGAATTCTTGGCTCCACAATCACTTTCTACTCCCGGAATTCTAAAGGGATTAAAATTTGCCCAATTTGCCAGGTGCGGTGGCTCACGCCTGTAATCCCAGCACTTTGGGAGGCCAAGACAGGCAGATCACCTGAAGTCAGGAGTTCAAGGTCAGCCTGATCAACAAGGTGAAACCTTGTCTCTACAAAACAAAACTTAGCCAGGCGTGGTGGCATATGCCTGAAAGTACAGCCACTTGGGAGACTGAGGCATGAGACTCACTTGAACCCAGGAGGCGGAGGTTGCAGTGAACCAAGACTACACCACTGCACTCCAGCCTTAGCAACAAGAACAAAACACCATCTCAAAAAAAAAAAAAAAAAAAAAAAATTAGCCCAATTATTGATTCTTGCTTGGCTTCCCAATGGCATAAATGAGAGCATATGCACAGCTAAGAGAAAACTACTGGCTGACTATGATGATTCACGCCTACTCTGAAAACATAGCGATCTCTTTTTTTCTTTTTTTTTTTTTTTTAGATAGAGTCTTCCTCTTGCAGCCCAGGCTGGAGCGCAATGGCGCGATCTCAGCTCACTGCAACCTCCACCACCCGGGTTCATGCGATTCAATTCTCCTACCTCAGCCTCCCAAAGTGCTAGGATTACAGGTGTGAGCCACCACGCCCGGCCTGTTTTTCTTTAAAGTTTCTTAGTTTTTTTCCCATTTCTCAAACAAAAAGAATAAATTTCTAACTTTTAAAAGTCATAAGTATTTATATTTATCATTGTTATATATGCTTACAATCCTGTTTTTTAATAATAAAATATAGACTCTATTTCCTAAACCACAGGGGGTACTATTTGCAAAGCCATTCTAGAGATTTAAAAAAAAAAAGAAATGCCAGGGATAGAGAGGGTCCACGTATCCTGTTACTAACAGAATGTGCTCCAAAAACTTGATTACTCTGTGATTTTTTTTTCATCATTGGCTAAGCAATCATACCAGAAAACTTGATTACTCTGCAGTCATTATAAAAATTTTTTTGGGCCGGACGCGGTGGCTCACACCTGTAATCCCAGCACTCTGGGAGGCCAAGGCAGGTGGATCACCTGAGGTCAGGAGTTTGAGACCAACCTAGCTAACAAGGTAAAACACTGTCTCTACTAATACAAAAAAATAATAATTAGATGGGCATGGTGGCACACACCTGTAATCCCAGCTACTTCGGAGGCTGAGACAGAATTAGCTTGAACCTGGGAGGCGGAGGTTGCAGTGAGCCAAGATTGTGCCATTGCACTCCAGCCTGGGTGACAAGAGCAAAACTCCCTCTCAAAAAATTAATAAATAAATAAAAGTCGTTTTGTAAAAAATGAGGAAGGCAGGCGGATGCGGTGGCTCACACCTGTAATCCCAGCACTTTGGGAGGCCGAGGCGGACAGATCACCTGAGGTCAGCAGTTTGAGACCACCTGACCAACATGGAGAAACCCCGTTCTACCAAAAATACAAAATTAGCCAGGCGTGGTGGTGCATGCCTGTAATCCCAGCTACTCGGGAGGCTGAGGCAGGAGAATCGCTTAAATCCGGTAGGTGGAGGTTTCGATGAGCCAAGATCCCGCCACTGCACTCCAGCCTGGACAAGAGCGAAACTCCATCTCAAACAAAAAAAAAAAAAAAATGAGGAAGGTAAGCTAAACAAACCCTTATCCAATCTAAGCAGATCTATTTGGTCTCCATTATTCAAAACCTCAATGTGGGGAGAGGTGGTGAAGGCAAAAAAAAAAAAAAACAAACTTCAGTGTGATCTCAACCAAATAAATGGAATGGACACCATCTCCATTCAATGTACCTTTTGGGGTTGCAAGTCTAAAACAACAAAATAATTCAGAAAACGCTTCTATTATAAAAAACTGTTTCACACTTTTTCTTGCATATTTCATTTTGCTAAGTAAACAAATATCCAACTAGTGTAATTACTGTGTATAAAAAACTATAAATGAGATACATTTGAACACAATACTCAGTTATCTTATTTGTCTCAGAAATATAATTCTAGATAAGAAAATGTTTGAGGAAAGGAGGACTCCTCAATTACATAATATTTCAATAGTAGTTTGAAATACCATCCTACATTTCTGCAGTAAAGGCTCTTAACTTCCAAAATGCTCATTTTCTTGTTTGATGAGTTATATTAACAGTTTACCTGAAAACTGTGTCTGCTTAAAGGTTAAGCCATCTTTAAAAGAAAATCCAAATATTCTAAAATAGAGTTTAGTGTTATTTTTCAAAAATCTATCCAGTTAAAAAAAAAAAAAATTAATGGAGTGCCTTTCGACATGCCAGGCTTTAAACTGGGCTCCAAAAAAAAGAAAAAATACTCTCTAGAGGGAACAGTTACTAATTTTATAAAGTTAGACGAAGTATTCATACTGGTCCCCTCATATGAGCACAAATACTTCATTTGACTCTCACCTTATTCCCACTTGATCAAAAATTCTGCTAATCGCAAAATGTACACTGTATCACTGGGGTAACGAATCACCATCAAATCCACCACAATTATTATCGGATCACATTTTGTCCCAACACAACTCTTTGTAGTTGCCCGTTCTACTGTTCCTTATCTCATTTATGTTTACACTGACAAACACACTGCCTAACAAAAGTATAATTAAAAGCTTGCAAGAGGGGAGAAATAGAAAACCACTATTACTCCAATGATCTCTACAGAAATGAAGAAGTGAGATGAAAATACAAAATTAAACTCTGAAAATGGCTAATATGCTTTCAGGGAAAAAAATTTTTTAAAGTTGCAATCTTTAGGTCATCTGTTTGTATCAGATAATCTACAGAGTTCCCCCCGCCAAGTACAGTAAAAACTAAAATAGTTCACAAAACGACTGGACTACTTACCTAAAAGTAGTCCAGTCTGAATGTTAAAAGTTTAAATTTCAATATACAGAACTAATAAGGGCATATATTGTCCTTAACTTAATAAAGTGGAGACTGTCGGCCACATGCTACAACAGTGAATAATTACCTACAATTATCTTAGCAATTCACTACAAATGACCACTTCTAATATGCTTGAAAATAATCTAAGGCCAGGTGCAATGGCTCCCAGCACTTTGGCTCACACTTCTAATACTAGTACTTTGGGAGACCATGGTGGGCAGATCACCTGAGGTCACAAGTTCAAGACCAGCCTGAACAACATGGTGAAACCCCGTCTCTACTAAAAATACAAAAAATTAGCTAGGCGTGGTAATGCACGCCTATAATCCCAGCTACTCGGGAGACTGAGGCAGGAGAATCGCTTGAACCCGGGAGGCAGAGGTTGCAGTGAGCCAAGATTGTACCATCACGCTCCAGCTTGGGCAACAATAGTGAAACTCTGTCTCCAAAAAAAAAAAAAAAGAAAGAAAAGAATCTTAAGTAAACATTACCCTTCAAATTTTATTTACAAATATTACAAATTAATTTGCCTGACAATCTTTTTTTTCCATAGAAATGTAATATTCAACAAATTAGAAGTAGATCAAACTTAATTTTCTATTTTTATTTAAATAAATTTGATCTACTCCGGATTTTGTTGAATAACCACTAAAGACATGAAAAAGAATCAGGAATGTAATGTTTGCACCTATTTATACAGTTTAAAGTACAATAATGATTTTTCCAATAAAAAATACAGAAAGCAAACAGCAAATAAATAGCTTGACAACATTCTGCAGAACAATCTAGGCAGATCTAAAATCAAGTATGTTTTTTTTTTTTCCGAGACAGAGTTTCACTCTATCACACAGACTGGAATGTAGTGACGAGATTTCAGCTCACTGCAACCTCTGCCTCCTGGGTTCAAGTGATTCTCCTGCCTCAATCTCCCAAGTAGCTGGGATTACAGGTGTATGCCACCATGCCCTGCTAATTTTTATATTTTTAGTAGAGACAGGGTTTGGCCATGTTGTCGAGGCTGGTCAACCTCAGATGATCGACCCACCTCAGCCTCCCAAAGTGCTGAGATTACAGACATGAGCCACCACCGTACCTGGCCTAAAAATCAACTATATTTCTTATGCTGACTTGAGTAAGAAAGCATTATTAGCTATATTTAAGTTGTCTCATTTCAAATTATTTCTAAGATTATAATTTATTAACTAAAATTAATTAAAATATTTATAATATATAATTGTAAAATAATTAAGTTGTTTCATCTCAAACAAATGTCTACTAAGTTTCAGGATTTTTTTTTTTTTTGTGAGACAAAGTGTCGCTCTGTTGCCTAGGCTGAAGTGCAATGACGTGATCTCAGCTCACTGCAACCTCTGCCTCCTGGGTTCAAGCGATTCTCCTGCCTCAGCTCCCGAGTAGCTGCGATTACAGGCACATGCCACCACTAGTTTTTGTATTTTTAGTAGAGACGGGGTTTCCCATGTTGATCAGGCTGGCCTCAAACTCCTGACGTAAAAGACCGGATGTTCAGTGTGAATACTAACATGATTTGACATGCTTAGATATTTTATGTAATCAAAGTATTGCTTTTGAATTTAAAAAAAAAAAAATCCTGGGCCGGGTGCAGTGGCTCATGCCTGTAATCCCAGCCCTTTGAGAGGCTGAGGCGGGTGGATAATATGACGTCAGGAGTTCGAGACCAGCCTGGACAACATGTTGAAACCCCATCTCTAATAGAAATACAAAAAATTAGCTAGGCACGGTGGTGGGCATCTATAATCCCAGCTACTTGGGAGGCTAAGACAGGAGAATCACTTGAACCTGGGTGGCAGAGGTTGCAGTGAACCAAGATCATGCCATTGGACTCTAGCCTCAGCAACAAGAGTGAAACTCTGCCTCAAAAGAAAAAAAAAAAGCCTAGTTTGACTTTTCAAAATGAGCTCCCTCTGGGTCAACTTGGTTTGTTTGGCAACCAACTCAATGACTCACAGAAGAAAATAAAAACTATTCCTCAGTCAATGACTATCCCCTTCTCAGTTAAACCTCTTAGTATTTAAACTTATATGCAGGTTAAAGTAGAATTTGAGAACCATCATACAGGTTGAATATCCCTTATCAGAAATGCTTGAGAGCAAAAGTATTTTGAATTTCTGATTTTTTAGACTTTGGAATATCTGCACAATATACCAGTTGAACATCCCAAATCCAAAAATCAAAATCTGAAATACTCCAATAGCATTTCCTTTGAGTGCCATGTTGGCATTCAAAAAGTCTTGGCCTTTAGAGCATTTCAGATTTTGGATTTGGGATGCTCAACCTGTACTAAGGTAAACTGATAAGAAAAGTTAATGTTTCTCAAAATTCACTTTCTACTACTAACATGTGTTTCAGGGGCAAGTAGTGAAAAATTACTGAACTTCAAGTTAGAAGACATGCATTCAACTCTTGATTCTGGTTATATAACTAGAAGCATGTGACCCATCTAAGAAGAGAAAATACTGTAATTCACCTTCCTCATAGACCCTCAAAAATAATGTACTTTACAATGTTCTTTGTATGTTTCTAAAATGTGAAGTGGTAAGCATGATAAAACAACCACTCAAGTACGTATTAAACATGAACCAAAATAACAATCTTTCTTAAAAGTACTGGGTGTTTGAAATTTTCTTAAATTTTAAAATTTCTCAAATTTACATAAAATTAGAAGCAATAGGCCGGGCATGGTGGCTCACGCCTGTAATCGCAGCACTGTGGGAGGCCAAGGCAGGAGGATCACCTGAGGTCGTTCGAGACCAGCCTGACCAACATGGAGAAACCCCATCTCTACTAAAAATATAAAATCAGCCGGGCATGGTGGCACATGCCTGTAATCACAGCTACTTGGGAGGCTGAAGCAGAAGAATCGCTTGAACCCAGGAGGCAGAGGTTGCGGTGAGCCAAGATCACGCCATTGCACTCCAGCCTGGGCAACGAGAGCAAAACTCCATCTCAAAAAAATAAAAAAATCAGAAGCAATATCAAAATACACCACAAACACTAACGCAAATACTGCAAAGTATAACACAGCAAAAAGATTGGGGAAAAAATCTCATACCTTCCTAAAATCAAAACTGTATTGCAAGGTAATGAATTCTGGGACAATAAGGGATTACGTCCCAGATGAAGGATAGTATCAGTGTTAACCAAACCTTAGCACATTGTTTCAGTTAAGTAAATTCATCTATCATCTTTTTTAACCTTTATCACGGTTCTCATGTTTTTCACATAAACACAGAGCAAGAATATTAGGAAAAGTAGTTTATCCAAAATACACTTATGTCAGAGTAATAAAGACTGGAGCCGGCCAGGCGCAGTTGCTTATGCCTACAATCTCAGCATTTTGGGAGGTCGAGGCAGGCGGATCACCTGAGGTCAGGAGTTCAAAACCAGCCTAGCCAACATGGTAAAACCCAATCTCTACTAAATATACAAAAAATTATCTGGGTATGGTGGCGTACAGCTGTAATCCCAGTTACTTGGGAGGCTGAGGCAGGAGAATGGCCTGAACCAAGGAGGCAAAGGTTGCAGTGAGCTGAGATGGCACCATTGCACTCCAGCCTAGGCAACAAGAGCAAAACTCTAAAAAGAAAAAGACTGGAGCAACAATATCTGGCAAATAATGTGGCCTCCAATAGACATGTAAGAGTACCGAACCGAATTAGCTTGGGGGCAAGACATCACAAATAGCAAAAGGGGCATTCACATTTTGAAATATAATCTCTGAGCACAAACTTCAGCACAGGGCATGTCCAACTGTAAGCAAGTTCCACACTGAGTGCTGGCTTGAAGTCAATCCTGATTTAAAATCAGTTAATAACTGCACCTAAAGAATATAAATTATCGGCCGGGTACAGTGGCTCACACCTGTAATCCCAGCACTTTGGGAGGCCGAGGCGGGCAGATCACGAGGTCAAGAGATCGAGACCATCCTGGCCAACATGGTGAAACCCTGTCTCTACTAAAAATACAAAAATTAGCTGGCATGGCGGCACATGCCTGTAGTCACAGCTGCACAGGAGGGTGAGGCAGGAGAATTGCTTGAACCCAGGAAGCAGAGGTTGCAGTGAGCCAAGATCACACCACTGCACTCCAGCCTGGCGACAGAGCAAGACTCAGTCTCAGAAAAAAAAAAAAAAAGAATACAAACTTTTCTAGCAGCCACTGGCAAGAAATTTCAAAGTGCTGGCCTTCTGGAAGCAGCAAGTAGCAAACTACTGTAAATGAGTCTAAAATTATTATCTACATTAGGCTTAATCAGTGTCTGAAAACTACATCGTTAACTAAATTTCCCTAAAAACCTTAAAGGCACCAGAATAAAGCACAGAACCCTAAGTCTTAAGGTCTAGTCCAAGCTCTAACTTTGCTGTGAATAAACCTTCAGCCAGTCATTAATATGCTTCATTCATTTCTTCTGTAAAATAGAAAAGGGCAGAGATATTTCAAGGAATCAAAACTAACAGTGGAAAAATGTAAAGTTCCTAAATGAAACATGGCCAACCTCTTGTTGTTAAGAACTAAATAAAATTATACATGTAAAACTGCTCAAGAGCAATGCTTGCCACATTTTAAACACTTAGTGTTAGGAACTGTTATTATACAATTCCTAACAAATACAATATATCTTTTCTATTTGACTAAATAGAAATATAAAACAACCACATCAATAAATTGACTATTTAATAATCCAAATCTTTTTCATTACCTAGGCATTCAAAACGTTAGAATGAAGATATTAGTTCAGCCTACCAGATAATGCAGCAGGAAAAATAAACTTATGATAGCTTGGCTGATAGGTTGTTTTCTTCCTTTTTTTAAAAAGACACAGTCTCACTCTGACGCCCAGGCTGGAGTGCAGTGGTGTGATCTCTGCTCACTGCAACCTCCACTTTCCAGGTTCAAGCAATTCTCCTGGCTTGGCTTCCCAAACAGCTGGGACTACAGGCACACCCTACCACGCCTGCCTAATTTTTGTATTTTTAGTAGAGATGGAGTTTCGCCAAGTTGGCCAGGCTGTTCTCGAACTCCTGACCTGAAGTGATTGGCCCGCCTCAGCCTCCCAAAGTGCTATTACAGGCGTGAGCCACTGCACCTGTTTTTGTTTGTTCTTTTGAGATGGTGCTTAACTCTTGTCACCTAGGTGTGAAAGCAATGGTGCAATTTCAGCTCGCTACAAGCGATTTTCCTGTCTCAGCCTCCTGAGTAGCTGAGATTACAAGTATATGCCACCCCACCTAGCTAATTTTTGTATTTTTAGTAGAGATGGGGTTTCACCACATTGGCCAGGCTGGTCTCGAACTCCTGACCTCAGGTGATCCGCCCACCTCGGCCTCCCAAAGTGTTGAGATTACAGGCGTGAGCCACCAAGCCCGGCAGGTTTTTATATTATTAGTCTAAAATAAACTTTTCCAGATGGATGTGGTGGCTCATGCCTGTGATTCCAGCACTTTGGGAGGCTGAGGTGGGCAGATCACAACAACAGGAGATCAAGACTATCCTGGCCCACATGGTGAAACCCGGTGTCTACCAAAAATAGAAAGAAATTACCTAGGCGTGGTGGTGAGTGCCTGTAGTCCCAGCTATCTGGGAGGCTGAGGCAGGTGAATCGCTTGAACACAGGAGGCAGAGTTGCAGTGAGCCAAGATCGTGCCACTGCACTCCAGTCTAGTGACAGAGCAAGGCTCCGTCTCAAAAAAAAAAATTAATAAAATAAACTTTTTCTTACTCTGTCAATTTTTTTAGTTACTCTTTTCTTAAAAAAAAAAAAAAAAAAAAACTAGATTACTCATATCACAAATTCTTCAGATACGTCTTTTCCATTTGTTTCAAATATTGAGCAAGCCTGTATATCCAAGCACAGAAACATCAGAAATCATAGGTGGATCTCTGAAACATGCTGTTTCGAGCCCACAAGAATTGTTTTGACTAGCCATTGTACCATTTGCAAATGGAGATAACACCAAAGTGCAAATTATCTGGAGTCCTAGAAAAACAACAGATGCAGTGGGGTCAAGAAGCAGGATGTGTGAAAAGGAGGATATGAGAAAGAAGCCCTATCTCCTCCACTCCCTAGCTACATAATTTTGGGAAAGCCATTTTCTCTCTCTGAGCTTCATTTGCTTTATCTATAAAATGGAATAGTCTAACTTCTCTTACAAGATGTTCGGAAAATCAAATGAGAAAACATACTGGAAAGCACTTTAAAGCCTAAAAATTGCAATACAAATACATCAATCTGTATTTTGTTGTTGTTGCATGAGGAATGTTCAACATAGAGGTTAAGTTACACTCCAAACACAGAATTTTTATTTCAAAGTAAATAAAATTATTTTACTATTACTAAAAATTGATATAAAAAACAACTTGCCTTGGATTGATTTCTCTTTCCACTTCTCATGCTAAATTTCTCCTTCATTTCTTCTAAAATTATCTTCAGTTTCTTTTCTTCAGGTGTTCCTAAGTATTTTTGGTTCACATGAAGATAGCAATGCCATTTAGCTGATTCAAAGCCCCAGTGGCAAGTTCTTTTGTCAGGTGATCTGTGAGAATGCATCACAAACGTCTGGGGTGCAAACATTCCACAACACTCCAAACACTGAATACATGGAGCATCAGGCTGAACATAAAACTGGGGCGCAAACAGACCCTGACATTTGCCCAGGCATTCATGTTCCACTTCAAAGGCACTGCCAGTTTCCTTTAACCGGGCCAGTGAGTTTTTAGCAGGAAGTATGCTACCATTTTGAGGAAAAGTTCGTGGTCGTAATAAAGCATTACATAATCTTTGTGCATCAGTTAATGTAATCAGCCCACAGGATGGGGCATTGAATGGAAGTATGCCTAGTACCTTTAAAATATGAAGCTGGTCTGAAGAACACCTTGAACAATATATGTACAGTTCATCACACACTGTATTTATTTGCTGGAGTGTAAATTCTCGGAGAACAGAATTTAAGACTTGGGGCAAACAGAGCCTCTTTCTCCTCCAACTTGAAAACAAGAAATAGATTCCCCTTCCAACACAGTCTGGGTGAGTTCTGTGGAGCTATCAGAAGGGATGAGCAATGGGCCAGGAAGAACCTGAGGAGATGGAAGAGGCAGAAATACAGTGGGCGACATGCTTTCTTGGGAATACCGAGCAGAAAATGCTGCTGGTCCACCTAGAGAGCTCTGACTACTTAAATGGAATTGTGCCAATGTGTGTTTCAAACTGGGATTTAAATGTAAAGTTTCAGGAACGGAAGCACAGGTTCGCTTGACATGTTCTCCATCAGTTTCCACTGTCATGTCTTCATAGTCATCCAAGTGTTCCTTCTTTACTGTTGGCACCTTGTTTATCATTTTTCCATTTGCATGAATGTCTGTCATCATTTTTTTCTCTGGTGGGCTGCCATCATCTCCCATCCCATTCAGTTTTTTAGTTGAACTCTGATCTAAGGAGAAATTTGTCTGGAGGTTTTCCATTGTTACACTACTCTGTTAAACAATTAAGTCTGAGATTTGCATTTCTATTTAGTTGCTTATTTGAAAAGCGGAAAATAATGAATGTATACAAATACTTATGTTAACTTACTTCACAAAAACTTTCTAAAGAGAGATCCCCCTTAAATTACTCAATACTTAGTTTTGGTTCTCCTTATAATCTGGCATAATTTCACTACAAAGCCTATTAAATTGTTCGTTTTGCCTCTAATAATAAAGAAAAGAGGCACACCTCTGAGGATGCTTTGTTTTCTTGAATTCTTCAGAAATACATATCAAAATAAAGTTACCAATTTCTCAATTCAAGATGTCCGGGATAAATGCAATGGTTTGGTTTCGTTTGCTATAAGCAAACACATGAAAAGTTTACGCCATTCCTTGGGCCATAAAATCTAGACTCAAACACAAGTCAAAAATGATGCAACCCAATTTAATCTTTACCACCAAGCAAACCAAAAAGGAGGGCAGAGGGAGTATTCCTCTAAAAATGATGGTCCGCTGGTCTGTGCCGAAAAACTGAAGATGTGTGTAAATCCTCACACCAGTAAAAACAGCCTCTGACTTCTTGAACTTCTACAATCAACAATGATACTTAACAAAATATTGCCCCGTTATCTTCAAAGATTATAGTTCATTCTTCTTTTAATTAACCTGCAAGAAGAGAAGGGGGTAGGGAATAGTTACATTTGAATTTGCTCCAGAGGCCAAAGAAAACCAGTTTCTTTTCTTTCTTTCTAAGAGTCTCGCTCTGTTGCCCAGGCTGGAGTACAATGGTACAACCTCGGCTCGCTGCAACCTCCGCCTCCCGGGTTCAAGCAATTCTCCTGTCTCAACCTCTGGGACTACCGGCGCACGCCACGACGCCCGGCTAATTTTTTTGTATTTTTAGTACAGGCAGGGTTTCATCATATTGGTCAGGCTGGTCTCGAACTCCTGGCCTCAAGCGATCCGCCTGCCTGAGCCTCCCAAAGTGCTGGGATTACAGGCGTGAGCCACCGCACCAAGCGGAAACCAGTTTCTTAATATTAAACTGAGTTCACTTTACCAAAGGTGACGCTTGAGTGATTTCTTTAAATCTAACACCAGTTTATTAGAACATTCATTTAAATAGGAGAGCAATTTGGAGTTGGGTAAAGCGAGCAATAATGTAACACAAAAGGCCATTTGAGTTCAGAATATGAAGAATTTTAAACAGATCATCTCAATCAGTACCAGAGGCTTTTTCAGTTATGCCATTTTAAGGGGATAAAATCCATTACTTCATCTCCTATTTAAAAACAGTTTCATCCAAAAAAAATCAGATAGGAGTTAACATATCTACCATATGTAACTAAGTTACAATTTTAAGTGGATTAATTCAGCAGGTCCGTGTACACTATTTTTCTGGAATGACTGTAGGCAAAAATTAACTTTCTCTTTTAAAAGGTTAGCGATTTTACTTAATGGAAGCCAAAAGCTATAGACTCCATGCCTGGGAATCTCCATCCTTGAACAAGACTAATCCGGGACAAAAAGCACCAGGCAGACAAACCTCACAAAGAATGCAAATGGAGGAAGAGGGAAAAGAAAGACCCTTCTTCCACTTCCTTCCAGGGAGAAAACCCAAAAGAAATCCAATAAATAGAAATTTTTGGTTCCCTGTCAGCAATTTACCATAAAACAGACCCAAAGGATTAAGGACCAATGCTACCAGCCATCGTACTGACTTTTGTCCACCACAGGAACACACCTCAGTTAACACAGGCCAAGGAAGAGGGCATGAGGCATGACCTAGAATGGGGGGAGCCCCCAAAACCCTGAAATCCTCCGCCCACTCAAAGCCACCCACCTAACTCTAACCCGAAGAGGAGGGAGAACAAGGACACGGGAAGCCTGGAAGTGGGTGTGCAAGGGGGTGGAAGGAAGTAAAGGGAGGAGTCCCCCCACCCCCATCAGCGAGCCTGGGATAACCCCAAGTGCCCTCCCAACACTGCCCCTCCGCGGGGGCCGCGGGGAAGGACTGTGGAAATCCCCCCCCACTCGCACCCTCTCCCCGGGAACTTCTCGGGTGTCACCCCAGCGCCCCTAACGCTGCACCTACCCCCCGGCCTCCCCCCCCCCCCCCCCGCCCCGCCAGCTCCAGGCCAAAACGAAGAAGGCACAGGGGCATTTCAGGCGCCGAGCGAACATCCCCGAGCCGCCGGGGGCTGACGGACAGGGTCGAGCCCAGGGCATCCCCCGCGGAGCGCTGCTGGACGGGGGGATGGGGGGTGGTGACGGGCGTCCGGGTCTCCGGGGTCCCCGCGGCTCACGTCAAGTGCAGCGCCCAGCCCTGCCCGCGCCCACCGCCTGGGCCAACGAGGCGTAATCCCTCGTGGGACACGCGCCTTGCGACTACCTCTGGCTCCGACCCCACCCGGGACCCGCGCATCCAAAGCCCCTACTCGGGCCTCGGCGACCGGGGAAGCTCGACGAGCTTTGTGAACTCCCCCACCGTCCCTGTCGCCGCCGTCGGGCTCCCCCGGAGGCTGAGCGCCTCTGGCCTCCCGCCTCCTCCGCCACGTCCCCCCCCCCCCCCGCACCCACGAGCCGGAGCCGCACCTGTGCCCGCCGCCGCCGTCGCCGCTCGCCCGCTCCCTTCGGCTGTGCCGGCGCCGCTCCGAACCCCACACACATCGCTACACACAGCCCTCTGACGTCACCAGCCCTCGGCCCGCCCACGTCACTGCGGAGACACACGGCTTCCCGCAGACGCCGCCGCCGTCTCCGGCCGCCCGGGGGAGAGCGAGGGCGGCGGGGGAGGGGGAGGGGGAAGGGAACGGAGCCAGCGGCGGAGGCGCGCGCACGCGCGCGCGCGGGCCCGCCGGCGTCGCTGAGGCCACCACTTCGCGACTCCCAGCTCTCTCGGAAACGCGCGCGCCGTCTGGCCTATTGTGGCTCCTCAGAGCGCCCCCAACCCCCGGCCCGGTCGTCTCGCGCGCGCGCGCAGGCGCGCGCCCCTCCCCCCCAGGCGCGCGCCCGGCGCTCCTGGCCCCGCGCGCCGTCTGGGCGGCTGGCGTGCGGCGCTGTCTGCGGTGCACCCAGCGCAGACAGGATGTTCCCTCCCCACCCCACCCTCACCGCCGCCCTCCCTCCTTCCTTCCTCTAGTCGCCCAGCCGGCTGTCTGGGGCCTCCGCCCGCCCCCGCCCCCACCCGCCGCTCTGTGGTGAACGGCCAGACCCTGAGGCGCCCCGGACGCTCGGCCGCCGCGCGGCGGGGAAGAGGGGGTAGGGCAGCGGCGCGGTGCACTGTGCGCGACCCTAGCAGCCGGCAGGGCGGAGGCAGTGCCCGCCCGGCAGAGCGCCGCCGTCCGAGGTCAGGCACGGGCGACCCTCCCCCGCGGGGCCGCAGCTGGGCCGCCCCGCCCCGGAGGCAGCCGGGCGGCGACCGCCCTGCAGGGCCCCGGGGCCGGCTCCACTCCCCGCCCCCGCGGGACCTCCCTCCTGGGCTGCCCCTCGCCCCCGCGGGGCCTCCTGCCCAAGGGCCGCCCAGCCAGCTGCCAGAGCTCCGCCCCGTCCCGGCGGCCCCAGTCTCGCCCGCGCGGCCTCCACCCAGACGCCTTCCCTTGGCTGACCTCCATCCGCCATCGGGCCGGGCGGGAGGGGTGGCCAAGTTCCGGCACAAGCGTGAGCAAACATTTCTGTCTCTGCTCCGCAGCCTCCTGCCCCCACCCCAACAGGCTGCTCTCTCGGTTCCAGAGGGGGAGCTATAAATTACAGGTTTCTACAGTGTTTACTGAGGGTTTTCTTTTTCTTTTTTTTTTTTTGGAGAAGGACCAGACGAGGTGGGGAAGATAGGACTTAAGAGCTTTCCGGCTGTGACCCTCTGCGGCTTGTAGGGTGGTCTTCCTGGTTCCCAGGGTTGCCGGTTAGCATATTGAACTCTGCAGAGCTGCTCCGTCACATTTCGAAACACCAAGAAATCCCCTTTTCTCCACCCCACCACAAGATCTGGAACTGAAACAGTCCACCGAGTAGCAGTGCACAAAATTGAGGAGACTCGAGCTTTGTCCCCTTTTTCCCCCATTTCGTCCAATTTCTTCTGGGTTTTACTGCTTCAGGTCGCTGTTGTGGGGGCCCACATTTGGAGTCGCTGGCTGGAAATACTCTTGTTCTCGATTTTTTTTTTCCTTTTTTTCTTACAACAGGCCTCCCAAAGGCTCACAAGCCTCTCAAGCCCCATCGCTCCCCGCACCCCCACCCAAGTTCCCTTCCTTAGGCCCCCTCCACCGAGCTCCCAGGTCGTGCCCCCTTCTACCCCCCCCCACCTTTTCTTCGTTCTTGACTGCCTCCTTTCCTGAACATGAATAATTCCATAACACTTCCCATCTGTTATTGCCATAGAGACAGAAGCTTGGCAAAGATAATGATGTTCTGTGCAGAGCCAGTGGGGGGGGGAAAACAGCATCTGCGAGTCTGAGGGGGATAGATTTTCTAATTGTGAGAATATTCAGAAGGCCTGGCTGAAGATCCGATGCGAAGACTGGACACTCCTGAAACTTGGCTCCAGGTCAACTCTCAGCACCTGGCTCCTGTGTCTAGCCAGAGGAACAATTTTTAGAAACCAACGTGACTGGTTAAAAAAAAGTAATTCCAAAACTACAATTGTTAATAAATGTTTAGTAGTCATTTTACTAGCCATAAGAATAATTACTTGCTAGCATGTCCAAGGACCAAGATAAATTGGACAGTAAACAGACTTTTGAGAAATCAAACACATAAATCCGCCTCCCAGTTCTGTTGATTTGCATTCCTCAGAAATCTGTTTTTGAGAGAGGTATCTTTCATGCCTGTGATTTTATGTGCGGTGGTTTGACAAATAATGACCGGCAAATGTGACTAGAACCAATCAAGTTTGAGGGCATTTATTTTTCCCTTATTGGTCACAGTACAAAATGCATCAAATTAAAATCACTTTGCCCTTGAATTCACAAACCTCAAAGGTACAGCTTTGAAAGCCAGTGAAACTGAACAGGGTCCATTTATACATAGATCTGAGGCAGATGGAGAGGCTCACAGGAAGCCACATTTTTGCAGGCCTACTTAAGGATTTTCAGAAGTTATCAGTAAAATTGATTCTATCATATGATATTGAAAACAAATGATAACAGTTCTTTATTCCAAAAACAGAATTGCACAGACATAAAAAATGCAGGCCGTAGAAAAAATAAGCACTGCGAGGTTTTGTAATTCCACAGGCTCATGGTCTTCATCAGTGTCGAAAAGTCAATTAAAAAATTGGTCAGCAAATAGTTATTAGGTGGATTTTGCATGACCTCCCACCTCACCTATTTGGCTGCCAGCAGGAGTTGAGCAAGACCACCGTGAGAGAGTGCTTGTCTGTGCATAAGAATTCCAAATGATTGGGAGTGGGGGACTCCCTATTGTTTCATCTTCTTCTGTTAAGTAGTACAGAGAGAGATCCAAATTAACTGGTACTAGGTAGTCTAGAATGTCTTCGTCAGTAGTTATGGCTGTCTGATAGTAACAGAGACCAAGAATGGAGAGGTTACAAACTCGAGGGCCGGCTCTGTTCTGTGAACCTGATAAATAGTTGGGAGCAAATGCTTTTCTTTTATCTCCATTTACTGATCTATTGATAATGACCCACTAATACTAATTACAAAGAATATGGAAATGAAAAAGCATAAGGTAAAATGCAAACAGTCAACATAAATTATGTTTATTTTTATGAAGGAGGGGAAGAAAGTCAAATGTTAATTGAGCATGCGAACACTGGTTTGTTTTCATTTACACCTTCCGCTCTTTTCCAAAGAAAAGAAACCAGTTATAGTCTCTGATGGTCCTTCTGCCAAAGTTCTCCTTCCTGGAGCCTCGATTTTTGAAAATGTGTTTGAAAGATTTTTTTTTTTAGCAGCAAGTCAAATGCTAGGAAGTCCTTCAGTTTTTTCACAGAAGAATCTCAGCCATTTCCTTTTCCATCTCATTTTTTTCCTGTAGCTTTTCATTAATTTCTGTTTTTCAGAATTATGATCTTTATTTTTATTTATTTATTTTTCTTGAGACAGAATCTCGCTTTGTCGCCCTGGCTGGAGTGCAGTGGCACGATCTCGGCTCACTGCAACCTCCCCCCTCCTGGGTTCAATCGATTCTCCTGCCTCAGCCTCCCAAGTAGCTGGACTATAGGTGTGTGCCACCAGGCCCAGCTAATTTTTGTATTTTCAGTAGAGACGGGGTTTCACCATGTTGGCCAGGATAGACTCGATTTCTTGACCTTGTGATCCGCCTGCCTCGGCCTCCCAAAGTGCTGGGATTACAGGCATGAGCTAACTTCTTTTTTTTTTTTGAAATGAGACGGAGTCTGGCTCTGTCACCCAGGCTGGAGTGCAGTGGTGTGATCTCCCAAGTAGCTGGGACTACAGGTGCACACCACCACACTCGGCTAATTTTTTGTATTTTTATAGACACAAGGTTTCACCATGTTGGCCAGGTGGGTCTCGAACTTATGATGTCATGTGATCTGCCTGACTCAGCCTCCGAAAGTGCTGGGATTACAAACTCGAGCCACGCCGCCCGGCCTGATCTTTAACTTCTTCACAGCACTTTCATCATTTTTCTATTTGTCCTCTTCCTTTTACACTTTACTCCTCCATATTTGTTTTGTGTTACTGCCAGTGCACAGTTTCTTCCTCTCATTGAATAGGGTTTCTCCTCGAGACTGCTTTCTCCTGTTATCTGCCAAGTCAGTACTGGATCTGCAAGGTCCCTATTTCTACTTTTATACCTTAAATAAGATGAAAAACCAGATGCTTAAAAACTGTTAACCTCATCTCCCTGAATAGTGTCACACAGCACTTCCTTTTTTTTTCCTTTCTTTTCTTTTTTAAATAAGGTAGGGTCTAGCTATGTTGCCCAGGCTGGAATACAGTGGCTATTCATAGGTGTGATCATAGTATACTGCAGCCTTGAACTCCTGCACTCAGTCCTCCCACTTCAGCCTCCTGAGTAGCTCAGACTATAGGTGCATGCCACCATGTCCAGCTATTTTTTCAGGCTTTAACTTAGGTTTCATGCAATTGAAAGGAAAGAAAAAAACAAAAATGAATAGCCAGAAATGGTAAAATAGAGAAAGATCATGTTAGAAATGTTTGAATTTTCAATATTTAAATTGCAAAAAGCTGGGCGCGGTGGCTCATGCCTGTAATCCCAGCACTTTGGGAGGCCGAGGCCTGCAGATCACCTGAGGTCAGGAGTTCAAGACCAGCCTGACAAACATGGAGAAACCCTGTCTCTACTAAAAATACAAAAAATTAGCCGGACATGGTGGTGTATGCCTGTAATCCCAGCTACTCAGGAGGCTGAGGCAGTAGAATCGCTTGAACCTGGGAGGCTGAGGTTGCGGTGAGCTGAGATCACGCCATTGCATTCCAGCCTCAGCAACAAGAGCAAAACTCCATCTCAAAAAAATAAATAAAATAAATAAATAAATTGCAAAAAATCCTAAAATTAATGTAACAGTCACATTAAGTGTATTTCATTATCAAGTCTAGGAATTTCCCAAGTGTTTAGAAAGTTTAGCAGTTTATTGCAAATCAGAACTTTTTTTCTCTGACATTCTGTGTAGAGGGGTACTGGGAAGAATCATTATCTTGGCAACAGCTCCATGATGTTGCCAAGCTGTGATTTTCAATCGGTAAGTAGAGAGTTGTAGAATTAGTAGTGCGAGACTCTTAAGTAAATCAAAGTGCTTCACTTATTCCTACGGGATACATACAAGAAAGCCCCTTTTTTAACAAAAGGGAAGTTGAGACAGCGTTTAGGTCACCTGCTGAATCACATTGCTCATGGGTGGTAGACAGACATTAGAACCAAATGGACTTAAGCCACATCCACGGAGTTCCATTCAGTTTCTCACTTTTCTTGTGTACATTCAGATAAGCTGTAAGGACTGATTCAAATTATTCAAAAAGAGCAAATATTAAAACAGGTTGGGTACATTTATCACAACCCACAATAATACTTATCCTTACTGTGAGCAATGCTCTGTGATCATTCATTCTATTATATTCCGTTTCTTTGTATTTAAGTCCACTACTAATGCATTGCAACCTGTAGTTTAAGAAACAATGAATCAAATAATAATCAACGTTAACATTTATATAGTATTTACTATTGCTAAGTTCTGTTCTAAGCACTTTACATACGATAATTCATTTTATCTTAATAACAGCCCTGTAAGGTAATGGCTATTATTGCCCCATTTTACAGATGAGGAAAAGCACAGAGTTATGCCCAACATCACACAACTAGATAAATCCTTTGCTTAGATTGTGAGAAAGGCTATCCTTGATTTTCAAATCTGAGTTCTATGTAGGATCAATATGGTTGTAAAAAAAATAGGACATCAAAGTTTATGTCATAAGATTTGGGAGTCACTAAAGATTATCTCCTTCACTGCAATATGACATAGTGTTTGAAATCCCTAGAAGACTTTTTTTTTCTTGAGTCAGGGTCTTGCTCTGTCACCCAGGCTGGAGCACAGTGGGGCAACCATGCTGCACTGCAGTCTTGACCTCTCGGGATCAAGCAATCCTCCCCCTCAGCCTCCTGAGTAGCTGAGGCTGCAGGTGCAGGCTATCATGCCCAGCTAATTATTTTTATTTTTATTTTTGTAGAGACAGGGTCTTACCATGTTGCCAGGGCTGGTCTCAAACTCCTGGGCTCAAGTGATCCTCCTGCCTTGGCTTCCCAAAGTGCTGGGATTACAGATGTGAGCAACCGTGCCCAGCTGACATTTTATTTTCATTAATATCCGTGTTAAACTGAAATGTGTTACTTGGGAGTAAACATTACTATTAATTATTATTATTAATCTCTAAACCTTGTAACAGTGCTTCAAGGTAGGCAATATTATCCCCACTGATCAGATGGGAAAATTGATATTTTGGGTTTATCTGGAATCTTTGCTGGAGTTTGCTGTCTATGTCAGATTAATTACTCATATAATAGAGTCCTATTTTGATGGAACACAACATAAAGCAACTTTGATTAGAGGAGGGTATAGAAATTGTCAGAGTGGGCCTGGGCTCAGTGGCTCATGCCTCTAATCCCAACATTTTGAGAGGCCAAAGCGGGCCGATCACTTGAGGTCAGGAGTTTGAGACCAGCCTGGCCAACATGGTGAAATCCCATCTGTACTAAAATACAAAAATTAGCCAGGCATGGTGGTACATGCCTGTAATCCCAGCTACTTGGGAGGCTGAGGCAGGAGAATCACTTGAACCCAGGAGGCAGAGGCTGCAGTGAGCCAAGATTGTGCCACTGCACTCTACCCTGAGTAACAGAGCAAGATTCCATCTCAAAAAAATAAAAAATTAAGTAAAATAAAGAAATGGTTGGGGTGTATTCATGGTATAGCTCAGGGGAGGAAAAGCTCAGGAGAAGGACTAGGGTAGTAGTAGGGAACCACCAAATGGTAGAATGAGAATTGTAGTGGCCTCCCTGAGGTTGCCTGCCCAGCCCGGATTTCTTTTCCTGGCTCCTGCCCCACCCTCCTAAATCACAAGGCCATAACAGTAGGGCTTCATGCATCTATGGTTGACCTTGTCCTTAGTCACAGCCAGCTGGACCAGGATGGACACCTGAGCCAAGTGAGGCCAGTGATCACCTTCCCAGAGGTATTTGGAATGAGCACTGAAAGAGTCTAGCCTTGCCTGGCTGGTGTGTTGAACGGGGGGGAATACAATCTTAGGAGGTACTGGCAGTCATACTTGCTTATTGTGGAGTGGAAAAGCAGTGTAAACCAGTCTGCAGAGAGAATGAGGCAGATGCAAGAGAGGAGCAGATAGAGTGTTGATAAGGTTCAAGTCTTATATTCCAGTTCCTTCCAGAGGCTGAGCTGTGTTTCTGTCCTTGGATACTCTTGCAATCTTTAAATTAATCCTCTTTTTTGGCTTGAGCTAGCCATGGTGGGTTTCTGTTACTTGTAGCCAAAAGAGCCCTAACTAGGCCGAGCACGGTGGCTCATGCCTGTAATCCCAGCACTTTGGGAGGCCAAGGTGGGCAGATCACTTGAGGTCAGGAGTTCAAGACCACCCTGGCCAATGCGATGAAACCCCATTTCTACTAAAAACATAAAGCATAAAACATAAACAAAACATAAAAACTACCTCAGCCTCCTGAGTAACTGAGATTACAGGCATATGCAACCACACCCGGCTAATTTTTGTATTTTTAGTAGAGATGGGGTTTCATCATGTTGGCCAGGCTGGTCTTGAACTCCTGGCCTCAAGCCATCCACCCATCTCGGCCTCCCAAAGTACTGGGATTACAGGCGTGAGCCACCATGCCTGGCCTACTTGCTGCTTTTAAATGTAGGAATCTCTAAGTCAGTGCTATCCCGTAGAATTTTCTGCAGTGACAGATGCGTTTTATATCTGCATTGTCCAATAGGGAACCACTACTACATGTGGCTGAGTACTAGTAAAACTAAGAAACTGGCCAGGCATGGTGGCTAATGTCTGTAATCGCAGTACTTTGAAAGGCAGAGTTGGATGGATCACTTGAGGTCAGGAGGTCAAGACAAGCCCGGCCAACATGGTGAAACCCTGTCTCTACCAAAACATACAAAAATTAGCTGTGCATGCTGGCATGCACCTGTAGTCCCAGCTACTCAGGAGGCTGAAGTAGGAGAATTGCTTAAATCTGGGAGGCGGAAGTTACAGTAAGCCAAGATCTTGCCACTGCACTCCAGCCTAGGCGGCAGAGTGAGACCCTGATTCAAAAAAAAAAAAAAGAAAAGAAAAGAAAAAGAAAAAAACCCTAAGAAATTGAATTTTTAAATATTTTGTTATATTTTAATTAATTAAATTTAAGTAGCCACCGGTGACCAGTGGGTACCATATCGGACAGCACAGCTCTCTAATCATTGAAAATAGAGAGTTGCTTCTGTGATAGGAAGCAAATCGTAAAGTTGGTTTGCAGTGCCAAGATGAAAAAAGAAAACTGCCAGTGAGTACTGCAGAAACACTAGCGGACAATTGTGAAGCATCTGAATCAGTAATTGCAAACTATGTCCCTACCTCCCATTCTATGCGATAACTTGGAAAAAAGGATATTAAGTTGGCTCTCTGAGAATTATCTGTAAAAAATAGAAAAAAAAAAGGAAAGAAGGAACAAAAAAAGGGAAGGAAAGGAGGGAAGGAAGCAGAAAGTGGCAAATCACTTTAAACAGAGAAAACGGTTCTCTGTTTAGAGGCCGGGCGTGGTGGCTCACACCTGTAATCCAAACACTTTGGAGGCCAAGGCGGGCGGATCACCTGAGGTTGGGAGTTCAAGACCAGCCTGACCAACATGGTGATACCCCGTCTTTTTTTTTTTCTTTTTTTTTTTGAAATCACGTCTTAAAATAAATAAATAAATTTTAAAAAAGAAATAGAGAAAACGGTTCTCTGTTCAGAGTAAAATTTAACTGAATGCATTAACAAATCAACAAAAGAAATGTATCTTCAGCCGGGCGCAGTGGCTCACGCCTGTAGTCCCAGCACTTTGGGAGGCTGAGGCGGGCAGATCACCTGAGGTCAGAAGTTCGAGACCAGCCTGACTAATATGATGAAACCCCGTCTTTAAAAAATAAATAAATAAATAAGAAAAAAAAGAAAAGAAATGTATCTACAAAAGGCATAATTGGTCAGCAAGGTTAGAAAATTATCTCAATTGTGGAGATTAAAGAATCAGCCTCAATGTATTCAGAAAGCAAATCAGATATTTAACTTTCCTTTATTCCAGCTGGGCGCCATGGCTCACGCTTATAATCCCAGCACTTTGGGAGGTGAGGCAGGGGGATCACGAGGTCAGGAGTTCGAGACCAGCCTGTCCAATGTGGTGAAACCCCATTTCTACCGAAAAACAGAAAAATTAGCTGGGAATGGTGGTGCACGCCTATAGTCCCAGCTGAGGCAGGAGAATCGCTTGAACCTGGAGATGGAGGTTGCAGTGAGACGAGATAGTGCCACTGCACTCCAGCATGAGTGACAGAGTGCGTAAGTAAACACTCTGTCTAAAAAAAAAAAGCTTCCCATATTCTGATTTTTTCTGGGGGGGTGTGGCCGGAGTTTCGCTCTTGTTGCCCAGGTTGGAGGGCAATGGCACGATCTCGGCTGGCTCACCACAACCTTGGCCTCCTGGGTGCAACCATGCCTGGCTAATTTTTTTCTTTTTTTTTTTTTAGTAGAGACAGAGTTTCTTCATGTTGGTCAGGCTGGTCTGGAACTCCTGACCTCAGATGATCTACCTGCCTTGGCCTCAAAGTGCTGGGATTACAGGCCTGAGCAACCGTGCCTAGCTGATTTTTTTACCCATGAATAAACTTGTGGTTATAATAGGGCTTCCCCTTGCACATGGAGATCTGTGCCAGTGCACATGTTCCAGTTCCTTTTCTAACTGTAAACACATGCATGGCATGCTGCTGTGTGCTTCCAGTGCTGTAAGTTTAGTTAACATGAGTCTGCTCACAGACCCGATCAATCTTGTTTGTTGACAGAATCAGGGATCTGAACCTTCAAGGCAAAGAGCCAGGTTCTAATTAACCCAGATAACCTTGGTCTAGCCAGGTCTCTGGCAGGCAGCCAGATGACCTCCCTACCAACTCCCTGACCTCTCCTAGGGACATATCTTCAAAATATTATTTTCTAAGTAGAATCAGGAGAAACCGTGGAGATCCTAAATGGATTTTGGCATGGCCTAATAAGGACAGGAGAACAGAGGGGTTAGATATGGAAGACTATGAGACAGATGAGTTAATCTAAAGGGATGATAGGAAAATGAAAGGGCCAGTAGCACTCTTATCTGGGAAGTATTGGGCACTTCAGAATTCAATATCCCCATAAGAAAGTTGTTTGATGAGACCCAGAGCTTACTTACTGAAATGAAAAGTAGCAAAACCAATGGCTTTTTTTGTTGTTGTTGTTTTCTTTTTGTTTGTCTATTTTTTGAGACAGAGTCTCACTCTTGTTGCCCAGGCTGGAGTGCAGTGGCGCCATCTCAGCTCACAGCAAACTCCGCCTCCCAGGTTCAAGCGACTCTCCTGCCTCAGCCTCCCAAGTAGCTGGGATTACAGGCATGCGCTACTATGCCCGGCTAATTTTGTATTTTTAGTAGAGATGGGATTTCTCCGTGTTAGTCAGGCTGGTCTCGAACTCCTGACCTCTGGTGATCCGCCCACCTTGGTCTCCCAAAGTGCTGGGATCACAAGTGTGAGCCACTGTGCCCAGCAACAACCAATGTTTTTAAATAGGAAACTTATCATCTTGACTTCTTACTACCCAGAAAGTACCCATCAAGGCACCAGAGCAATTTTTCTAAAAGTGGGATTTACCAAGTGCCTGCACCAGAATCATCTGAGGAGCGTGTTAAAAATATGGGTTCTTGGGTTCCAGAACGACCAAATTAGAATCGTGAGGATCAGAATGCAGAATCTTCCTCCTTTAATCTGTTTGTTTGTTTGTTTGTTTGTTTGTTTTTGAGACAGAGTTTCACTTCATCAGGCAGGCTGGAATGCAGTGGCTCAATCTTGGCTCACTGCAACCTCCATCTCCCAGGTACAAGTGATTCTTCTGCCTCAGCCTCCCAAGTAGCGGGGATTGTAGACGTGCACCACCACCCTAATTTTTGTACTTTTAGTAGAGAAGGGGTTTCGCCATGTTGGCCAGGTTGGTCTCAAACTCCTGACCTCAGGGTGACTCGCCCACCTCAGCCTCCCAAAGTGCTGGAATTATAGGCATGAGCGATCGTTCCTGGCCTTCTTCCTTTAATCTTTATTAAACAAGCTCCCAAGTGCTTCTCTGTCCTCTCAAGTTTTAGAAGCTCTATACCTAGTGTAGGGAAGTATACAGAGAAAGTAGAGGGAAGAGGTCCCCTACCCAAAGTGTGACCAAGGGATGACAGTGGCAGCAGGGTCACTCAGACTGGCCACTCAAGCAGGCAGGACAGAAGTGTAATGCAGACTTTCTTAAAAGAAGGAACGGGCCTGACTTTCCAAAATACACCTGCTGCTCTACCACCCACTCATGTTGGCCAGGATGGTCTCAATCTCTTGATTTTATGATCCGCTTGCCTCGGCCTCCCAAAGTGCTGGGATTACAGATGTGAGTCACCATGCCCGGCGAAAGTAGTATTTTAAGTGCTCTTTAGCAAAACTGGCATAATTAAGTAAAAAAGAGCATGGTGGAATCTTGGTCTCTCTCTGTCTCTCTCTGGGCAGTATGGCAAGACCCCGCCCCTACTAAAAATACAAAAACAAATTAGCCTAGCATGGTGGTGCATGACTGTGGTTCCAGCTACTTGGAGGCTGAGGTGGGAGGATTGCTTGACCCTGGGAGGCAGAAGTTGCAGTGAGCCAGAGATGGCACCATTGCATTCCAGCCTGGGTGACAGAGCAAGACTCTGTCTCAAAAAAAAAGGAAAAGAAAAGAACGAAAGAAAAAGAAAGAAAAAGGGGGGAAAAAAGTTCAAATCCTTTGACTCGACAATTATTCCAAGAAATTTGTCCTAACAAAGAGAGTGGAAAAAGTGCAAAAAAATATGTAACGAGTATGTGTATCAATGGTGTTTACCATAACAAAAAATTAGAAACTTTCTAATTTGAATTACATCAATCACGATGTAGGCAACTCCGCAACTCCTCAATCCTCTTCTAACAGAAACCGTCTGGCTCACAGTCAATTACTGTGGCCTCAGGGTATCCCCTGAGCAAAGGATGGTTGCTGAATGAGTCAGGAGCGGGGACCAGAACGATAGTCTAATCAAAACCTAGACTTAGCCTGACCCAAAAAGCCTAGCCCAGAGGGTTAGTACTGATTAATTAGGCCAATTAGACTTTCTCTTTTTACAACTTAACAGGAAAAGACAGAGTTAGCCAAGTGGAATTGATGCATTTTCCCTTATAAATTAGTTATATATTAAGTTATATATTAAAACCTCAGGCAGTAAAATGATTATTTGCAAATATGCCTAATGTAAGTATTAAAGTTATTTTCCAGAAAAAAAAGTTAACAACACTGTTGTTTTATTCATTAATGTCTCAACCAATTCCCAGTTAAATTAGTTACAGTAGGTGGTCAACATATTCTTTCAATTGATAGCATGGGAAATAAGTATTGATAATAAAGTCTTACACTCACAAAGTTAACTATCCTGGATTTAAAACTCACCAGAATTGGCATCTATGGGAAATAAATATTGGCTCTGTTACCAAAAACTGGATTTCTAATGAATAGGTTTCATTTGCACAGGTAATACAGATTTTAAAGAAACCACATAGTCTCATTAAAGGTTAATGTAAATGTGAAATTACTATCCTGAAGTTCCATCAACCGCTTTGTCCATTTTTTTTTTTTAAAGACGGGGTTTCACCATGTTGGTCAGGCTGGTCTTGAACTCCCGACCTCAGGTGATCCGCCCACCTTGGCCTCCAAAGTGCTTGGATTACAGGCGTGAGCCACCATGCCTGGCCCGCTTTGTCCATTTTTAAATAAATCAGTTCCTCAAATAAAGCTCTATTTTATTTATTTATTATTTTATTATTTTATTTTTATTTTTTGAAAAGGAGTTTCACTCTTGTTGCCCAGGTTGAAGTGCAGTGGCATGATCTCGGCTCACTGCAACCTCCACCTCCCAGGTTCAATTGATTCTCCTGCCTCAGCCACTCAAGTAGCTGGGATTACAGGTGCCCGCCACCTCACCCAGCTAATTTTTGTATTTTTAGTAGAGACGGGGTTTCACCATGTTGGCCAGGCTGGTCTCAAACTTCTGACCTCAGGTGATCGACCTGCCTCAGCCTCCCAAAGTGGTGGGATTATAGGCATGAGCCATAGCACCCGGCCTATAGTATTTTTTAAATGTGCTTTAGTCAGTTTCTCCTGAATGAACAAAGGCCAGGCCTTCAGTATTCAATATTTAAATATTTTACACTTTTTTTTTTGAGACGGAGTCTCACTCTGTTGCCCAGGCAGGAGTGCAGTGGTATGATCTCGGCTCATGACAACCTCTGCCTCCAGATTCAATTGAGTCTCCTCCCTCAGCTTCCCAAGTAGCTGGGACTACAAGCTTGTGCCATCATACCCAGCTGATTTTTGTATTTTTAGTAGAGACGAGGTTTCACTCTATTGGCCAGGATGGTCTCTATCTCTGACCTTGTGATCCACCTGCCTTGGCCTCCCAAAGTGCTGGGATTACAGGCATGAGCCACCGCATCCGGCATATTTTACACATTTTAAAACAGATATTAATAAAATAAATACTGCATTTTACGAAAGTGGAGAACAACATGCTAATAAATGTTGCAAAATGACTTAGTTTTAAACAATCATCTACACTGAGGTAGACTTCTGAGGCCATTCACTAAATACATATGTATTGCAGAGATCATGGTGGGACAAAATAAATGGGAAATAAGAGTCCAGTCTCCTGCAGGCCTCTGTGACCTCACCAGCAGCACCACACGTGCTCAGATGTTCAGCTGGGTTCTCTGCCTAAACTGGAAGCTCTTCTGATGTTGCCTCTCCAGGTTGGGCCTCTTGCTTCAGAAAATGATACCAATCATAATCTCTGCTCCATCAGCTGTACTGAATTTCTGTCCTTCAGGATATAAGCTCTCTGTACTTTATTCTTTTTTTTTTCTTTCTTTTTTTTTTTTCCTCAGATGGAGGAGTCTTACTCTGTAGCCAGGCTGGAGTGCAGTGGCGTGATCTGGGTTTACTGCAACCTCCGCCTCCCAGGTTCAAGCTATTCTCCTGTCTCAGCCTCCCCAGTAGCTGGGACTATAGGCATCCCACCACCATGCCTGGCTAATTTTTGTATTTTTAGTAGAGATGGGGGTTTCACCATGTTGGCCAGGATGGTCTCGATCTCTTGACCTCATGATCCTTCTGCGTCAGCCTCCCAAAACGCTGGGATTACAAGTGTGAGCCACTGAACCGGCTTCTGCAATTTAATTCTTATCAAAGCACAGTGTGAGGAATGCTATTCATCAAAGATTGCCTAGAGTACTGCAAGGCCACCCCATCTTCTAGGCATGTAGTTTTTCCCTCCATGGATTTTTCCCTTGGATCAAATCAGACTATCAGAAATGTTGAAACTTAAAACATAAAGAGTTCCCTTTCTGAGGAGGATTTTTGGCATTATGTTCTCTATCTGTATTCGGGATTTTCTATGAAAGAGCCACCTATCATTTGTTGGTTGAGGATGATTCAGTGTTTTCTTTATGAGAAACCATGAGAGAAGTTTCTGTTGGGCCTCAACTGCTTTGCTTCTGTCTTACGAATACTGAGAGGATTTTTTTAGACAGAGTTTCGTCTTGTTGCCCAGGATGGAGTGCAATGGCACATCTCAGCTCACTGCAACCTCCGCCTCCCAGGTTCCAGTGATTCTCCTGCCTCAGCCTCCAGAGTAGCTGGGATTACAGGCATGCACCGTCATGCCTGGCTAATTTTTTTTTTTTTTTTTTTTTTTTTTTTTGAGATGGAGTTTCCCTCTTCATGCCCAGGCTGGAGTGCAATGGCACAATCTTGGTTCACTGCAACCTCCACCTCCCAGATTCAAGTGATTCTCCTGCCTCAGCCTCCTGAGTAGCTGGGATTACAGGCATGCACCACCACGCCTGGTTAATTTTGTAATTTAAATAAAGACAGGGCTTCTCCATGTTGGCCAGGCTGGTCTCAAACTCCTGACCTCAGGTGATCCTCTCACATTGGCCTCCCAAAGTGCTGGGATTACAGGTGTGAGCCACCACGCCAGGCCTCTAAGATGACTTTTATCTTAGTACAAAGTATTTGTACCAAGAGGATCTCAGAACTAAAGAGAGAGAAAAAAGAAAAAAAAAAAAACTTTGTCATGATTTCCATCCATCCTGTCCATATAATTTAATCAGATAATTTTGGTTAAGGAGTACATATCCATTCCATTAACTTTAAGTCACGTGGAGTGGTGGATTATAAGGAAAACTGGAACTGGAACCAGAAAGTCCTAAGACTCCCGGGTAGCCAAGTACACCTTCTTTCTTCATAACTTTGACCTACAAGTGGTATTGTTAGAGGTGTGTGAACCAGAGCAACTCCATCTAAAATAGAAGCTGGGTAAAATAAGGCTGAAACCTACTGGGCTGCATTCCCAGACAGTTAAGGCATTCTAAGTCACAGGAAGAGATAGGAGGTCAGCACAAAATACAGGTCATAAAAACCTTGTGTGGCCGGGTGCCGTGGCTCACGCCTGTACTCCTGGCACTTTGGGAGGCTGAGGCGGGCAGATCACGAGGTCAAGAGATGGAGACCATCCTTGTCAACATGGTGAAACCCCGTCTCTACTAAAGATACAAAAGTTAGCTGGGCATGGTGGCACGCGCCTGTAGTCCCAGCTCCTCGGGAGGCTGAGGCAGGAGAATTGCTTGAACCCAGGAGGCGGAGGTTGCAGTGAGCCGAGATCCCGCCACTGCACTCCAGCCTGACGCCTGGCAACAGAGCGAGACTCTGTCTCAAAAAAAAAAAAACAAAAAAACTTGTGATAAAACAGGTTGCAGTAAAGGAGCCAGCCATAACCCACCAAAACCAAGATGGTAACAAGAGTGACCTCTGGTCATCCTCACTGCTACACTCCCACCAGCGACATGACAGTTTACAAATGCCATGGCAACGTCAGGAAGTTACCCTATATGGTCTAAACAGGGGGAGGCATGAATAATCCACTCCTTGTCTGATTGAAGTGGATCATATCAGAGGAGCATATCACCAAGAAATAAACATAAAAATGGGCAACCAGCAGCCCTCAGGGCTCCTCTGTCTATAGAGTAGCCATTCTTTTATTCCTTTACTTTCTTTTTTTTTTTTTAATAAAGATGGGGTTTCACCATGTTGGTCAGGCTGGTTTTGAACTCCCGACCTCAGGTGATTCGCCCGCCTTGGCCTCCAAAGTGCTTGGATGACAGGCGTGAGCCACCACGCCTGGACTATTCCTTTGCTTTCTTAACAAACTTGCTTTTGTTTTGCACTTCGGACTTGCCCTGAATTTTTTTTTTTTTTTTTTTTTTTCCAGATGGAGTTTTGCTCTTGTTGCCCAGGCTGGAGTGCAGTGGCCCAATCTTGGCTCACTGCAACTTCCGCCTCCCAGGTTCAAGCGATTCTCTTGCCTCAGCCTCCTGAGTAGCTGGGATTACAGGCATATGCCACCACACCCGGCTGAATTGTAGTTTTAGTAGAGTTGGGGTTTCTCCATGCTGGTCAGGCTGGTCTCGAACTCCGGATCTCAGGTGATCCACCCACCTCCGCCTCTCAAAGGCCTTGAATTTTTTCTTGTGTGAGATCCAAAAACCCTCTCTTAGGGTCTGGATCGGGACCTCTGTTCTGTAACATATTTCTGGTGACCACAGAAACTACTATACTGCAGAAACCCCAACCCAGTGGCTACCTTTTGGTAACTGTTGGGGTCTGGTAACATCTTCTTATGAATCACAAAAGGAACAACACAGAGGAGACCCCTGACCCAAAGGAAATAGACTGCAGCACTGATTGGACAACTTTGGGTAAGTCGGGGCCGGGGGGTACCTGGAAAAAGAATGGGACTGAGTTAGAGGCCCAATTTAGAAGAGTTAGAGTTTCTTCTGAAACAGAGCGGATTAGAGGTCCCTCTTAACAAAAAGCAAGGATGCGGCAGGACGTGGTGGCTTCCACTTGTAATCCCAGCACTTTGGGAGACCGTGGCAGGCAGATCACGAGGTCAGGAGTTTGAGACCAGTCTGGCCAACATAGTGAAATCCCATCTCTACTAAAAATACAAAAAAATTAGCTGGGTGTGGTGATGTGTGCCTGTAATCCCAGCTACTTGGGAGGCTGAGGCAGGAGAATCGAGTGAACCCAGAAGGCAGGGGTTGCAGTGAGCCAAGATTGTGCCATTGCACTACAGCCCAGGCAACAGTGCGAGACTTGGTCTCAAAAAAAAAAAAAAAAAAAGGAAAGGATGCTTCACCGAACTTGAGTTAGAGGCCCAGTTTAGGAGGGTTAGAGTCCCTTCTAAGATTTAGGGGGTTGAGACCCCTCTTGGTAAAGTCCCTCTCGGCTAAGAACAGGTTTGGCACTATGGGATGCTATTCTCTGGATTAATCTGCCTTGCACTCTGCTGATAGCTGTGGGTGACCGCGTTAGGCATGTGCAGGATCGTGGGACATGGGGAGCTTTTCCTCCCCAAAGGGGAAACTTGAGAGCTGATGGGACTGCTGGAAAAGATCCCTTTGCTACCAACGAGCAGCTGCCTGAACTTTTCATTGTCGGCTACAATGAATGGGTCTTTTCTCTGGCTCCCTAAGCTCTTCACCATCCCTACCCTGCCCCAGGCAATACTTTCCTTCTCTTCTGATTTCCTTTCCTATACTTTTTGTTAGTCAGGGCAGCCATCTTGCCCAGAGACCACGTGTTGAAACTCCAAGTCAGAGGTTAGATCAAAGATGATGGGGCCCATCTGGGGGCAAATTTAAGCCTTGCTGGTTTGCTGTTCGTTGCTAAGCAGAGTGGCTAATGTCTATGTTTATCACACCTATTTTGCTCTGGGCAGAACGAAAAAATATATAATTTCCCTTCATGATGTGGCTTGGCCACCAGGGCGATGGTGCCACAAGCTGGATCACTAGGACAGCTCAGGGAAAGGGAACCCAGAAGCCTGGCATGCTAGCAAAAGGGTAAAAATGTCTTACCAGTCAGATTTCTAGCTTCTTTCTGTGTGTGCAAACGGTTGAATGACTGGGAAAAAAAATCAGTGTTTGACTCCTCTGTAAAGTTTTGATTAATACAAAAAAGAATTCTAAAGCTAGTCTTAAGCTGGTCTATTTTATGCTATGAATTCGTTTTTCTGTGTTGAGGGATACTTTAGGATAAAACACAGGTTTAGAACACCTGTAAGCCTGCTTTTCAAGATGACCCAGCAGGCTGGTGAGTAACAAGCTTGGCTGTAGGTCCCTGAAACAAACAAAAAAATTGGATGAAGTCTCCACGTTGTTTTATGTCCTTGAGAGCTTGAACTTTTAACCATGTGGCAGTACTTTATTTTGGTCTCTGCCTTCGAGGAACAGGAATTTTAGGATTCATGTCATAGTTAGCTCTAACAATCATATTAAATAGTTAAAAGCCTTTGCAAACTCAAAATTAACTACTCTAGGCTTGTTCTGGGAAAGGAGATGGTAGCTGTCCCAGGCTGTAGCTCAGAAGCCAAGATTTTGCACTTTCACAGTGGTGGTCCAGATTTGATTCCTTACCTAGGAAGTAAGTCGTTTCTGGTTTAATATCTATATAATCTTGTCTATTCTCCTCTTCCACAGACCGTCTTAAATTTTCCTTTCTCTAAGTACCTGGGAGGTTACCTTTGGTAAAGTTAAAAAGCCAGAAATATCTGCCATTTGGCACAAGAAATTCCAAAAGGCCAAAGGAAAAAAAAAAAAAAAGAAATTCTAACAGGACTTTATTAAAGAATGCTATAATTAAAAGCAGTTTAATTAAAAGCAGATATATTCAAGCTTTAACAGCCTGGACTCCTTAGGAAAAACAAGAGGCACCAGAGACCTCTTTCCTGGCCCTGTTCTTCCAAGGACTCCACCCTAAAGCCATTAATACAATTAAGAAACTTAAAAACTGGCAAATAAAAAAATCTTACACCTACTGTAGTAATCTTCTGTGTTTCTGTGTAGCTATATATGTGTTGTGTGTAATGTTCATACAAAAGAGCTCTAATTAATTAGCTTAAACAAAAATAAGCACTTAAATAAAATATTTTGAAAGCATGGCCAGGCGGCGGTGGCTCACGCCTGTAATCTCAGCACTTTGGGAGACCCAGGTGGGTGGATCACCTGAGGTCAGGAGTTTGATACCACCCTGACAAACAGGGAGAAACCCCATCTCTAATAAAAATGCAAAATTAGCTGGGTGTGGTAGAGCATGACTTTAATCCCAGCTACTCGGGAGGCTGAGGTAGGAGAATTGCTTGAACCTGGGAGGCGGAGGCTGCAGTGAGCCGAGATCCTGCCATTGCACTCCAGCCTCGGTGACAGCGAGATTCCGTCTCAAAAATAAATAAATAAATAAATAAATAAGAAAGACAAGAAAAGCAGAAGTAGGCTTTTACCTCTTTCTGAGGCTCTTACTCCCTGCCTTCACTCTCTTTCAGTGCCCAGGGAAGCCTTCCATGACTGGGCAGTCTAAATATGCCCTTTGTCTGTGTGCATAAGGGTGCCCGCCCTTTGGACCCCTTCAATGTGGCTGAAGGCTGTCAGTCCCGACTGGGGCACTTCCTGTGCTGGCTGACACACTTATGTGTACAGAATCTTATCATTAAATCAACACAGTCAGGCTCCTCAAGGGATTGCCTTTTCCCTTACACAGCACTTCCTATCCATTCTTGCTTTGTCAGTAATAAGTGTAATTTTTTTTTTTTTTTGAGATGGAGTCTTGCTTTGTTGCCAGGCTGGAGTGCAGTGGCATGCTCTTGGCTCACTGCAACATTTGCCTCCTGGTTTCAAGCTATTCCTGCCTATCTTCCTGAGTAGCTGGGACTGCAGGTGCTCACCACCACACCTGGCTAATTTTTTTGTATTTTAATAGAGACAGGGTTTCACCATGTTGGCCAGGATGGTCTCCATCTCCTGACCTCGTGATCCGCCCGCCTCAGCCTCCGAAAGTGCTGTGATTACAGGTGTGAGCCACCTCGCCTGGCCAAGTGTAATATTTTTAATTCACTCTGATGAAGTGCTAGAGTTTTGTATTGACTGTCAAGGAGATGAGCATGGCCAAAAGTTGTACTTCCAAGAAAGTCTGGATTTAGCTCAAGTATAGGTTTAGGTCTACTTTAGGGATCACGAATTTGGCTAGAAGATGTAAATTCTCTGGTCTTCAGTATTTCTCTCTCTCTCCGCTGACCTTTTTTTTTTTTTTTTTGAGACGGAGTTTCGCTCTTGTTGCCCAGGCTGGAATCCAATGGTGTGATCTCAGCTCACCGCAAGCTCCGCCTCCCGGGTTCAAGCAATTCTCCTGCCTCAGCCTCTTGAGTAGCTGAGACTACAGGTGCACACCACTACACCCAGCTAATTTTTGTATTTTCAGTAGAGACGGGATTTCACCATGTTTACCAAGATGGTCTTGATCTCTTAACCTTGTGATCTGCCCACCTCGGCCTCCCAAAGTTCTGGGATTACAGGCGTGAGCCACCGTGCCCGGCCCCACCTTCTTCTTTCATTGAATTTGAAGGCCTTCAGCTACAGCATACTCTTCAATTTACCATGGCCCCATCACTCCATATCACTGGCCCAGGAAAACATTTTCACACTCAGCAATTACTTCTATTCCCAGTGGCCAGCTGCCCTGGATCTCTCTTGGCTCTGCAGACCCAGGCTGACTCCAGTGTCTCACATAGGCAAGCTCTGTGATGAGTCAGAGGGGGGCCTGGGTTCCTGGGCATCTATGGAAAAAGACCCGACCCTGTGGGATAACAGTTTGTGGGACAAGGAAGGCAGGTCACATAAGCCTCTCTTTGGTATGTGTCCCCAAACAACAAGAAGTCCTTTTAAAACACAATAAAAAATTTAAAAAAATCACAGTCACAATACCAGTATCATACCTTAAACAATTAATAATAAATTGTTTTTTTGAGATGGTCTAACTCTGTTGCCTAGGCTGGAGTGCAATGGCTCCATCTCAGCTCACTGCAACCTCTGCCTCTGGGTTCAGGTGATTCTCCTGCATCGGCCTGCATTAGCCCCCTGAGTAGCTGGGACTACAGACATGCACCACCACGCCTGGCTAATTTTTGTATTTTTAGTAGAGACAGGGTTTTGCCATGTTGGCCAGGCTGGTCTCGAACTCCTTACCTCAAGTGATCAGCCCACCTCAGTCTCCCAAACTGTTGGGATTACAGACGTGAGCCACTGCGCCTGGCCAATTAATAATAATTTTTTTTTTTTTGACACGATGTCTCGCTCTGTTGCCAGACTGGAGTGCAGTGGTGCAATCTCGGCTCACTGCAACCTCTGCCTCCCAGGTTCAAGTGATTCTCCTGCCTCAGCCTCCCAAGTAGCTGGGATTACAGGCATCCACCACCATGCCCAGCTAATTTTTGTATTTTTAGTAGAGACGGGTTTCACCATGTTGGGCAGGCTGGTCTCGAACTCCTGACCTTATGATCCGCCCACCTTGGCCTCCCAAAGGGCTGGGATTACAGGTATGGGCCACCTCGCCCGGCCCATGAGTTTCTTAAATCTAGTGTCTGTAGACTAGAATGAGCATTACTAGAGTTTACAAGGATATTTATTTCCACTCTGAAGTCTGTCATGCAGATAGTTGCAATCATCTCAGGCTAGGATATGTCATGTTTCCAGTACCTGATAAGCCATACCCCAAAAAATCTGTACATTCCTGAACCCTCAAAAAAAGGAAGTAAATTACTAAAATAAACATAAACCCACAAGGATGAAAAATGCAAAAGAGGACAATGGGAAATGAGAGACTGATGGTGAATGGAAGCCATAGAATCACAACCATGTACCCGTCCATATTAGTGCGGGAGAATGAGAAGTGACAGAAAAATGACACATGTCCTAATGTTTGAACATGAGAGAGATTCATTTAGTGAGAAGTTTTGAAGGTGAATAGTAGTAAATAGATAAATAGCAAACTAAGCAAAATTTTTGTTGTAAGGTACTTACTAAACTGTAAGAAAAACCAAAAAGTTGGCTGGGCGCTATGGCTCACACCTGTAATCCTAGCATTTTGGGAGGCTGAAGAGGCAGATTACCTGAGGTTGGGAGTTGAAGACCAGTCTGGCCAACATGGTGAAACCCCATCTCTACTAAAAATACAAAAAGTTAGCTGGGTACAGTGGTGTGTGCCTATAATCCTAGCTACTTTGGAGGCTGAGGCAGGAGAATCGCTTGAACCCTGGAGGTGGAGGTTGCAATGAGCCAAGATCCTGCCACTGCACTCCAGCCTGGACTACAGAGCGAGACTTCGTCTCAGAAACAAACAAACAAACAAAAGCAAAAAGTTACTCAAGAAGGAAAAATCATAATACATTACCTAGTTCTGCTATGGAAAGCATTGACATAATCATAGCAATGTAAATACCTTATTATTAACCAAAAATTGTGTATAACTATGCTGAGAGGAGAGAGGAGAGGCAAACGTGTGTGGGTGTATGTGCGTGTGCCTGTGCATGTAAAAAGTGAATTTTCGTCTACCCTAAGTGTCCTTAAATTGTAAAACACAGAAACTCAGAAATAGCAGGGCTGGGCGCAGTGGCTCATGCCTGTAATCCCAGCACTTTCGGAGGCCAAGGCAGGTTGATTACCTGAGATCAGGAGTTCGAGACCAGCCTGGCCAACATGGAGAAACCCTGTCTCTACTAAAAATACAAAAATTAGCCTGACGGGAATGGTGGCAGGTGCCTGTAATCCCAGCTACTCAGCAGGAGAATTGCTTGAACCAGGGAGGCAGAGGTTGCAGTGAGCCGAGACTGTGCCACTGCACTCCAGCCTGGGCAACAAGAGCGAGACTCCGTCTCAAAAAAAAAAAATTCAAATAGTTCTGCTGCTAGAAATTAATTGGTCATGATTTGGGGGTTTTCTCTTTCCCTAAGGCCATGTAAGAGTCCCAGATGTTCTCATGTATTCTTGAGTATACGGCGCAGACTGTCTGGTCTACAGTGCACATAGGTTCCCATACATTGCCCAAACCCATAATCTCTTGAGTTTTTGGGCCAGACTTGCAGGGAGGAGTCTTTCACTGCTGCCCTCAAATCTTAGCATCCCCTATTACCTCTCATCAGAAGGTTCTTGTTGCTTCTTCGGGCCCTACATGGAGTGGGACTTGGATTTCTCTGCTCACGGAACCTGGAAACAGACAGAGCTGCCTTCTCAGGTTGCAGTTACTGCTTTTCCAGCACTCTCTTCTTTCCACCCCCCATTCCTCTCCTCCACATCTGAGAAAATCAGGAAAATATCTTCACTTAAAGAACCTTTGGGGCCCGGCGCGGTGGCTCAAGCCTGTAATCCCAGCACTTTGGGAGGCCCAGGCGGGCGGATCATGAGGTCAAGAGATCCTGGCCAACATAGTGAAACCCCGTCTCTACTAAAAATATTTTAAAAAATTAGCTGGGCGTGGTGGCGTGCGCCTGGAGTCCCAGCTACCCTGGAGGCGGAGGCAGGAGAATTGCTTGAACCCGGGAGGCGGAGGTTGCAGTGAGCGGAGATCACGCCACCGCACTCCAGCCTGGTGCCTGGCAACAGAGCGAGACCCTGTCTCAATTAAAAAAAAAAAAAAAAAAAAGAACTTTTGGAAACCCAGCGCTCACCCCCTTTACCATGTTGGGGAGGGTGAGAGAAGGTACCAAGGAGCACCTGGGGCCTGACCTAGTCCTCCCCCACAATCTTTCATTCAGACAGGTGGCGTCTTCCCAATTTCATGTCATGTTCTACTCTATGTTTGTTTTTTGTTTTTTTGAGACGGAATTTCGCTCTTGTTACCCAGGCTGGAGTTCAATGGCGCGATCTCGGCTAACGGCAACCTCCGCCTCCCGGTTCGAGCGATTCTCCTGCCTCAGCCTGCTGAGTAGCTGGGACTACAGGCGCCTGCCACCATTCCCGCCAGGCTAATTTTTGTATTTTTAGTAGAGACGGGGTTTTTCCATATTGGCCAGGATGGTCTCGATCTCTTCATCTCCGATTCGCCCGCCTCGGCCTCCCAAAGTGCTGGGATTATAGGCATGAGCCACTGCGCCTGGCTACAGTATATTTATAAACAAAAATTTTACATATTTGGGAATGCATGCTGCAACTTTTTTTTTAACTGAAGTATGTGATCTAATATATTTGAGATGCTGTCCAATAGAAACGTATGTGAGCCACAAATGTGAGCTTCATCTGTGACTTTAAGTCTTCCTTAGCCACAATTAAAAGAAAGAAAAAAAAAAAAACGGCCGGGCCCCCGGGTAGTTCATGCCTGTAATCCCAGCACTTTCGGAGGCTAAGGGGGGCAGATCTCGAGGTCAGGAGATGAGACCATCCTGGCTAACATAGTGAAACCCCGTCTCTACTAAAAATACAAAAAACTAGCCGGGCCTGGTGGTGCCTGCTTGTAGTCCCAGCTACTCCGGCGGCTGAGGCAGGAGAATGGCTTGAACTTCGGAGGTGGAGGTTGCAGTTCGCCAAGATCACACCACTGCACTACAGCCTGGGCAACACAGCGAGATTCTGTCTCAAAAAAAAAAAAAAAAAAAGTTGAAATTAATTTTAATATTATATTTAACTCAATATGTCCAAAATATTCTTATTTCAACATGTAAGCAACATCAAGATTATTTTAAAAATATTTTTTTTTTTAACTAAATCTTTAAAATATAGCATGTGGTTTACAGTGGCACCACGTCTCAGTTTGGACTTGCTACATTGCAAGTGATCAATAGTAGTACGTGTGGCTGTTGGTCACCATGTTGGACAGCACAGCTCCCAGGTATTAGGTCCTGGATATTAGCAGACATTTGAGACAAGTCCTGCCTCTCTATAACTGCTTCTGATGACAGACCTCTTGGGGTTGAGACATAACTGTACCTGCCTCATCTCTGCAGTACACCCAAGGCAGTAAGAAGTGAATTACAATTTATTAAACATCTATTTTTCAGTTAACACTTTTTTGTCCATTTCATTTAATTTTCTAGCACCTACATTGAGGTATGTGAAAGATGAAGAAATGGAGGCTTGGGTCATAGAACTAGTAAGAATCGCAGTCTTTCCCCCTCCCCTTTTTTTCAGCCATCTTTCCATCAGGACAAAGAATCCCAGTCTTCATCCAGAGCCCTGAACCGCAAATTCTTCTGAACAACACTCATTACCTCTTCTAAAAGCTACTGAGCCCATTTCACTCACTGTTGTGTAATGCTGTTACCTATTGAGGATGCTTTCACAGAGCAAGCGAGCAGTCTATGTAGTCAGACCACAGGGCAGTCACAATGCCCTCCTCCACCCACCGAAAGGACAAAAAATGCATATTATACAGGCCACTCATACCCTCCGACTGTGCTCTGTGATTTCTCAGCATGAAACTCTCTTGGTTGGGGCTTCTTTATGTGAAGTCAATCTGTAGTAGATTAATTAAACACTGTATTGATTTTGTATTCTGGGGGCACTTCTAAAAGGGTTATATTCTTGAAGCCCCTTCTCTGAGTTAGTAGAACATTTCCCCTTTGCAAATGTGATACTTAGAATTTTATTACGGTCCTCCCACCCACCTCCACCCAGACATCGCCCCCTCCCCCCTCTTCACTTGGCATAAAATCTAACTTCTTGCCTTTCCCAAAAGACAGTCATGGCAAGAAAAGAGGGAGGGAGTCCTGCTGGTTTTCAGGTCATGTTGATTTAACACTTCATGATTTATGCATTCTGGATGTCTTGCTCGTAGATTTTCATTTTTACTTCCTGTTAAATACCTTGCAGGGGTGTTGTTCCTCTTAATTAGTTAATGTTTGTAAGGCGCGTTACAGATGAAAGTGCTGTGTCAGTGCTAAATGTGAACATTTGGGTATCCTCAAGCTGTCCTTTGTCTGCACAGGGGTTTTCAGTGTAACGCAAATTGTGAGAGAGATTTGCATTTGGAAAAAGGCTTCCCTATTCTGTTTTTAAACTGTAGGTTACTAAAATATACATACTTGGGAATTAAAAATGGCAGTAAACACAGGACATTTTGCATTAGCACGGTTTTCTGACCCTGATGTACCAGTGCTTTCTCCACTCATTCAAAGTGCGATGATCTGATGCGGAGTGAGAAAAGAACATTCCCTGCGAATTGCGTTGTTTCTGTGGCAGACCCTTAACCCCTCCCTGATATGTAACAGATAATCCATGGTTGGGTTTTTGTTTCGTTTTGTTTGTTCAGTGAGTGGGCGACTAAAACATTTTAGCTGCATTTCCAGTGTGTCTGAGTAGGAAAATGGATTCATTTAAAATGACAGCACTTTAAATTAAGTGTTCAGTAATATCTACTAAGAAAAATGTTAAATACCAGTTTCATTTGCTTTTGCTAACATGTTCACTAAACCTGAGTTTGTCACATTTCTATGGGTGTAAAGAATCATGTTAAGCATGCTTATTGAGGTATTTGATTTCATATGTACCATCTATGGAAACACACAAAAAATGTTTTCTTGTGGAAGATTGCTTTTCCATTCTTTAATATTTTCTAATCATCAGCTTTTCAGCTAGGTTGATATTTAAAAATAAGAAAGCGGCATAAAACAACCCAGAGATAGTTGGAGACTTCTATTTTACATAACAGCAAGGGTTTACAAAAAAAGGTGACTTTTTGGTACCTTTCATTTTGTAGTTAAACAAAAAACAAGGTAAATTTGCAGCCTAAAACCCACTTGATAGTTCCTCTCAAATCCACAAAATGGCTGTTACCTGCAAATAATTTACAGTGACATTAATAAACGTTATTTTGGCCAATCCAAAGTTTATTCTAAGACTATAGAAAATTATCCTTCATCTTTTCATTGCTTTTCAATGTAAGAAAATCCTCACTTTATTCTTAATAATCAAAATTCCTAAATGCTCCAGCAGGATCCTCAGTCAATGTAAATTTACATAATTCATCTTCTTCCACTCAACTTGTTTTTCTATAATTAGTGCAGCTGTCACTAGGGAGCCACATTCTTGTGGGCAGGTAGCTATGGGTACAGAAGGCAGGCTTCAGTCAAACATTTCCTTTTAAACCATCCATTTGGTTTTTTCTCTTCTTATTTCAAATAAGTCGAGTTCTGTAACAAAGAATTTGTTTCCTACCTAGCATACCCTTTTTAATTTCTCTCATTCCATAACTTAAAATTCTTTCTCCAGGTCCACTTATCCAAAAGACATGTCTTTTTTTTTTTTTTTTTTTTTTGAGACTGAGTCTTGCTCTGTCACTCAGGCTAGAGTACTGTGGCACGATCTCTGCTCACCGCAACCTCTGCCTCCCGAGTTCAAGGGATTCTTCTGCCTCAGCCTCCTGAAGAGCTGGGATTACAGGCACGTAACACCACGCTTTGGCTAATTTTTTTATTTTTAGTAGAGACAAGGTTTCGCCATGTTACCCAGGCTGGCCTTGAACACCTGAGCTGAGGCAATCTACCCGCCTCAGCCTCCCAAAGTGCTAGGATTATAAGGCGTGAGCCACCCGGCCCAACAACACGTAAGTCTCTAAAGAATTTTTGGGTCAGTCCAACTTTTTTTTTGTTTACTATTACAAAAGTTTATTTAACAAAAAGTCTAATATGAAAATGTACATGACCTAATTTTTACATCACAGTAAAACAGGCACTATGGAGAGAGGACATGGGTTTCTCTGCTGAACAGCCATTATTTATACTCATTCCAAGGCTTCTAACATGATGATACTATCTCCTCGTATTACCACCATTCCAATATTGTTTGTTGTCCGCTAGTCGCCATCTCCACACATTCATCTATCACAAGATTCATAAAGGGATCAAATCCCTGCAATATTCCTTGGACATGCCTGCCACCATTTAATTTCAATGATAACTTCTTGTCCATAAATTTTTTCAGCTCGGGAGGGTGAGCTTTGCTCATGATGGCTACTCCGCGGGCTCACAGAGCTTGATCAGTCCAACTTATAGGCTGCATACATATTTCTCTTTATAGCTTTCATATTTTTATCAAAACAGATCCTCATGTAAAATGTAGTTATTATGCTGTAAAAAACATGGCAAGGCCGTCTGATAAGCACAATGACAAAGCAAGCTTCGGAATGGCATAGGAAATATCTAGCTTTATCTTTTATACAGAGTCTTTAAACTGCCTTTCTCTTTGAACTTCCTTTCTCCTTGGTATTTAATATAGTCTTTGAAAGGCATGAAAAAAATTTGTTGTTTTATTTCCCAAGTTGTAAAAAAAAAGAAAAAGACAAAGAAAAAGGATGGACAAAAAGTGTTTTTCCTAGTCTCACACAGTTGAAATACTCAACACAGAATACGTCACCTCTGGTCACCAAAATGTGTGAGGATTTCTCCCTATCAACAACCAAGCAATTCTCCAGTGGATAAGTACTGAATGTCCTATCATTTAACTCAGTTCTAACAAACACTGTCTACCTGGTGGTAGAGTCAGAGGCGGGTAAACCAGAGCAACTCCATCTTAAATAGGAGCTGGGTAAAATGAGGCTGAAACCTACTGGGCTGCATTCCCAGATGGTTAAGGCATTCTAAGTCACAGGATGAGATAAGAGGTCAGCATAAAATACAGGTCATAAAGACCTTGCTAATAAAACAGGTTGCAGTAAAGGAGGCAGCCAAAGGCAGGGTGTGGTGGCTCACACCTGTACTTCCAGCACTTTGGGAGCTGAAGCGGGCAGATCACTTGAGGTCAGGTTATCAAGACCATCCTGGCTAACACGGTGAAACCCCATCTCTACTAAAAATACCAAAAAAATTAGCCTGGCGTGGTGGCACTGGCCTGTAGTCCCAGCTACTCGGGAGGCTGAGGCAGGAGAATTGCTTGAACCCAGGAGGTGGAGGTTGCAGTGAGCCAAGATTGTTCCACTGCACTCCCTCCTGGGTGACAGAGCAAGGGCCCGTATTAAAAAAAAAAAAAAGGGCCAAAACCAAAATGGTGACCAGCGTAACCGCTAGTCATCCTCACTGCTACACTCCCTCCAGCTCCATGACAGTTTACAAATGCCATGGTAACATCAGGAAGTTACCCTATATGATCTAAAAAGGGGAGGCATGAATAATCCACCCTTGTTTAGCATATCATCAAAAGATAATAATAAAAATAAGCAACCCAGAGCCCTAGGGGCTGCTCTGTCTATAGAGTAGCCATTATTTTATTCCTTTACTTTCTTAATAAACTTTCTTTCACTTGACACTAGGGACTTGCCCTCAATTCTTTCTTGCCGAAATCCAAAAGCCCTCCTTTGGGGTCTGGGTCAGGACCCCTTTCCTGTAACATATTTCTGGCAGCTACAGAAAGGACTATAGTGCAGGAACACTGACCCAACGGCTACCTTTAAGTATGAGTTACGGTCCAGTAACATCTTTCTCGAGAACTACAAAAGGGACGATACTGAAGAGACCCTTGACCCAAAGGAAAATCATCTGTGCTCACCAATTGGCTGACTTTGGGTAAGTGGGGTGCATATACCCAGGTAAAGAATGGGATTGGGTTAGAGTCCCTTCTAAGAGTGAGGGGGTTGAGGCCCCTCTTGGTAAAGTCCCTCTCGGCTAAGAACAGCTTTGGCATTATGGGATGCTATTCTCTTTGGGTTAATCGGCCTTGCACTTTGGGAGGCCAAGGCTGGTGGATCACCTGAGGTTGGGAGTTTGAGATTAGCCTGACCAACATGGAGAAACTCCGTCTCTACTAAACATGCAAAATTAGCCAGGTGTGGTGGCACATGCCTGTAATTCCAGCTACTCGGGAGGCTGAGGCAGGAGAATCGCTTGAACCTGGGAGGCAGACATTGCGGTGAGCAAAGATGGCGCCCTTGCACTCCAGCCTGGGCAACAACATTGAAACTCCATCCCCCCCAAATAAAATAAAATAAAATAAAATATTAACAACTACTCTAGTCTTCTTCTGGGAAGAGACATGCAGAATGCTTCCTGCTGTAGCTCAGTAACAAGGATTTTGCACTTTCACAGTGGTGGTCCAGGTTCGAATCTCCACCTAGAAAGTAAGTTATTTCTGGTTTAATATCTGAGTGACCTTGTCTATTTTCTTCCCCGTGGACTATCCTAAATTTTCCTTTCTCTAAGCACCTAGAAGGTTACCTTTGGTAAAGTTCAAAAGCTGGAAGTATTGGCCGTTTGGCACGGCTAAAGTCTAGTAATAAGAGACCTTAAAAAAAAATTTTTTTTTAAAAAAGCACTATGGGCCGGGCACGGTTGCTTATGCTTGTAATCCCAGCACTTTGGGAGGCTGAGGCAAGCAGATCACCTGAGGTCGGGAGTTCAAGACCAGCCTGACCAAGTGGAAAAACCCTGTCTCTACTAAAAATACAAAATTAGCCGGGTGTGGTGGTGCATGCCTGTAATCCCAGCTCTTCAGGAGGCTGAGGCAGAAGAATCCCTTTAACCTGGGAGTTGAAGGTTGCCGTGAGCTGAGACCGCGCCATTGCACTCTAGCCTGGGCAACGAGAGCAAAACTCCATCTCAAAAAAAAAAAAAAAAGAGATAGGTAATGTAAAAATCTGGATCAATATTCTAATATTCTAATTCTGGGCACATTACAACCAGTTAACAACTCTATCCCAGCTTAGTTCCAACAGTTGCCCAGTTTACAAAAAGCCTTCTAATTTACTTTACTTGGAATAATTTTACTTATTTTGCTTTACTCTTGTGGAATATATTGCTGTTATACTCTTTGTCTAGGAATATAGAAAAGCTTACTAAACATTTTCTTCAACACTTATCTTCCAAATATCACCCAGTGTCAAAAATCAAAAGTTATAAATAGAGGTTACTATACTAATGCTTTCTGTTTTTTGTTTGTGTTGTTTTTCGAGAAGGAGTTTCGCTCTTGTTACCCAGGCTGGAGTGCAATGGCTCAATCTCAGCTCACTGGAACCTCCACCTCCCTGGTTCAAGTGATTTTCCTGCCCCAGCCTCCCAAGTAGATGGGATTACAGGCATCCACCGCCATGCCTGGCTAATTTTTTGTATTTAGCAGAGATGAGGTTTAACCATATTAGGCTGGTCTTGAACTCCTGACAGGTGATCCACCTGCCTCGGTCTCCCAAAATGTTGGGATTACAGGCATGAACCACCACGCCCGGCCATGCTAATGCTTTCTAACTAAGCTCCTCTCTACCCTGAATGCAAAAGACCCTTATAGTTAGGCAGGAATATTATCACCCCTAGTCAACCTAAAAAGTTACAGAAAATAAATCTTCATCCCTCCGCAACCCTTAGGATTAAGGATTCTCTTTGAAAAGGGAGAGGAGAAATGTCAGAGTTATGTGAACCAGAGCATCTCTGTCTTGAATAGGGGGTGGGTAAAATAAGGCTGAAACCTACTGGGCTGCATTCCCAGACGGTTAAGGCATTCTAAGTCACAGGATGAGATAGGAGGTCAGCACAAAATACAGGTCATAAAGACCTTCTGATAAAACAGGTTGTAGTAAAGGAGCCAGCCATTACCCACCAAAACCAAGATGGTGACAAGAGTGACCTCTGGTCATCCTCACTGCTACATTCCTACCAGCGACATGACAGTTTACAAATGCCATGGCAACGTCAGGAAGTTATGCTATATGGTCTAAACGGGAGGCACAAATGATCCACTCGTTTAGCATATCATAAAAAAATCATAAAAATAAGCAACTCTGTCTATAGAGTAGCCATTCTTTTATTCCTTTACTGTTTGCTTGTTTAAGACAGAGTTTTACTCTTGTTGCCCAGGCTGGAGTGCAATGGCGCCATCTTGGCTGACCTCAACCTCCGCCTCCTGGGTTCAAGTGATTCTCCTCTCAGCCTCCCAAGTAACTGGGATTACAGGCATGGGCCACCACACCCAGCTAATTTTGTATTTTTAGTAGAGACGGGGTTTCTCCATGTTGGTCAGTCTGGTCTCAAACCCCCGACCTCAGGTGATCCGCCCACCTCAGCCTCCCAAAGTGCTGGGATTACAGGCGTGAGCCACCGCGCCCGGCCTTATTCCTTTACTTTCTTAATAAACTTGCTTTCGCTTTCCACTCTGAACTCGCCCTAAATTCTATCTTACACAAAATCCAAAAACCCTCTCTTAGGGTCTGAATTGGGACCCCTTTCCTGTAACATATTTCTCTGTCCTGGAACAGTAGCATCAGATCCTACAGTTAGTCCCACGAGACTGGCCCCTACATCAGAAGCCAATCTTAACCCTCAGGTTGTGACCTGTGCTTCTGACCAACTGGCTATAAATCGGGACTACCCTACTCCCTTTTCAATTAATTTCTAGGACAACCCACGGAATTCATGTAAATACTTACATCTACCCATTTGTACAAAGGATATTACAGCTGGGTGCAGTGGCTCACACCTGTAATCCCAGCACTTTGGGAGGCTGAGGCAGGTGGATCATTTGAGGTCAGGAGTTCAAAACCAGCATGGCCAAATTGGTGAATCCCCATCTCTACTAAAAATACAAAAATCATTTAGGCATGGTGGCACATGTGTGTAATCCCAGCTACTCAGGAGGATGAGGCAGGAGACTCACTTGAACCCGGGAGGTAGAGGTTGCAGTGAGCCAAGATTGTGCCACTGCACTCCAGCCTGGGTGACAGAGCAAGACTCCGTCTCAAAAAAAAAAAAAAAAAAAAAAAGAAATATACAAGTGCCACAAGAATTAGCACAGAATAAGGGAATTCGATATTAATAAATATATACCCAGGGCTTACAACTTAGATGGGAAATGGGTGGCAGGGTCACCTACATAAAAAAATTCCACTGTTACAGACTGTTGACATTATAAGTGACAAGGGAAATATTCCTACTGGCTGTATTTTGTGTCTACATGTCTTCTGGATTGGCTGGGCCCCAGATGGTTTTCAGCCAGGAAGCTCCTCGAGAGAAGCAGAAGGTGAAGTCTTAGGCCCCCAACACAGATGCCGCCTGCAGTCTGTGAAGGGTGGAGTGTGGAAGCATCAAATGGATTCAACTTAGTGAGGCAGAAAGTCCAGGGTCTTCCAGCATTAACGGGACAGCGTCAAGAAGTCCATACTGCCTGTTATCCCAGCACTTTGGGAGGCTGAGGCAGGCGGATCACGAGGTCAGGAGTTCAAAACCAGACTGGCTAACATGGTGAAACCCCATCTCTACTAAAAAATACAAAAATTAGCTGGGCATGCTGGCTTGTGCCTGTAATCCCAGCTACTTGGGAGGCTGAGGTAGAAGAATTGCTTGAACTGGGACCAGGGAGGTGGAGGTTGCAGTGAGCCGAGATCACGCCACTGCACTCCAGCCTGAGCTAGAGTGAGACTCCAACTCAAAAAAAAAAAAAAAAAAAAAAAGAAGAAGAAGAAGAAGTCCATACGGAGGCTGGGTATGGGGGCTCATGCCTGTAATCCTAGCACTTTGGGAGGCGGAGGTGGGTGGATCAATTTAGGTCAGGAGTTTGTGACCAGCTTGGCCAACGTGGTGAAACTCTGTCTCTACTAAAAATACAAAAATTAGCTGGGAGTGGAGGAGTGTACCTGTAGTCCCAGCTACTCCAGAGGCTGAGGCAGGAGAATCCCTTGAACCCGGGAGGCAGAGGTTGCAGCAAGTCGAGATGGCACCACTGCACTCCAGCCTGGGCGACAGAGCAAGACTGTCTCAAAAGAAAAAAAAAGAAGAAGAAAACGTCAATACTAACCATCAGCAAAGAGAGAGGTCAGAGGGAGGTGAGAGAAACAGAAGACAAAACCAAAATGCCAAACCCAGGGGGAGGCCCCAGGGCAGCGGTCAGGGCTGGGGCACTGGGACAAGGGCTCAGAGTCTTGGTGCTGTTGTGCCTCTTAGGAACTACAGAAGAGGACTGACTCAAACACACATGAGCCCAAAGTCAAGAAGTTCAGCAGGCAGCTGAATAAGGGGCCAGGAAACTTGGTTGGAGGATGCTGGGTGGCAAGGAGGTAGGGCCACGCTGAATGGGCACAGGGCGCAAGAGCAGAGCAAAGCGGGGAGCTGGAGGTCCAACTGAACCAGAGACTGAAGAGGGAAGTCGAGGTGTGACATTAGCAACTTCAGTGATCAAGAAGCAAGAGAGGGTGGTGCTGAGCTTGGATTCAGGGCTCCTCCCCTGATCGTTCTTAGTCTGAAACTTGCTCACACCCCCTCCAAGAGCCAGTCAGCGCTTCTTATCTGATACCACTAAGTCTACCACAGCATGCGGCAGCTGGCAGGCCGCCCAAATCAACTTGCCTCTTCTTCCTGGGCACACAGCTAACTGACACTCCTCAGCCTCTCTTGCTTTAGGAAACGCCATGGGACTGAGTTCTAGAAAAAGTAATGTGAGCCTCAGCCGGGTGTGGTGGCTCACGCCTGTAATCCCAGCACTTTGGGAGGCTGAGGCGGGTGGATCACCTGAGGTCAGGGAGACCAGCCTGGCCAAAATGGAGAAACCCTGTCTGTACTAAAAATTCAAAAATCAGCTGGGTGTGGTGGCTTATGCCTGTAATCCCAGCTACTTGGGAGTGTGAGGCAGGAGAATCGCTTGAACTCGGGAGGTGGAGGTTGCAGTTAGCTGAGCTCATGCCACTGCACTCCAGCCTGGGCAACAGAGAGAGACTCTGTCTTAAAAAAAAAAAAAAAGGTAATAGATTGGGACTTCGTAGTGGTACTCCAGGTTTCAAAGGAGGCAGATACATGCTCTTTTAGGTCCCAAAGCCCCAAGAATCACGCTAGCAGGAAGAACATGAATCTTCTTTTTCTTTCTTTCTTTTCTTTTTTTTTTACACAGACTATTGCTCTTATTGCCCAGACTGGAGTGCAATGGCGCAATTTCAGCTTACTGCAACCTCCGCCTCCCAAGTTCAAGCAATTCTCCCACCTCAGCATCTGCAGTAGTCAGGATTACAGTTGCGTGCTACCACGCCCACCTAATTTTTGTATTTTCAGTAGAGATGGGGTTTCACCATGTTGGCCAGACTGGTCTGGAACTCCTGACCTCAGGTGATCCGCCTGCCTCTGCCTCCCAAAGTGCCGGGATTATAGGTATGAGACACCGCGCCCGGCTAGAATATGAATCTTAAATGTGGACCTGGTGGTTGAGCACAGTGGTTCACAAATCTAATCTCAGCACTTTGGGAGGCCAAGGAGGGAGGATCACTTGAGGCCAGGAGTTGGAGACTAGTCTGAGCAATACAGCAAGACCCCCATCTCTACAAAAAAATATATATATATATTAGCCAAGTGTGGTGGCACTTGTAATCCTAGCTACTCAAGAGGCTGAGATGGAAGGATGGCTTGTGCCCAGGAATTAGAGATTGCAGTCAGCCATGATTGCACCACTCTACTCCAGCCTGGGTGACAGAGGAAACCTTGTCTCTAAAATACATAAACAGGCCAAGCGCAGCCGCTCATGCCTGCAATCCCAGCACTTTGGGAGGTCTAGGCGGGCGGATCACCTGAGATCAGAAGTTTGAGACCAGCCTGGCCAACATGGCGAAGCCCTGTCTCTACTAAAAATACAAAATAAATGGCCAGGTGGTGGCTCACGCCTGTAATCCCAGCATTTTGGGAGGCTGAGGTGGGCAGATCACCTGAGGTCAGGAGTTCGAGACCAGCCTGACCAACATGGAGAAACTCCATCTCTACTAAAAATACAAAATTAGCCAGGCATGGTGGCACACGCCTGTAATTCCCAGCTACTCGGGAGGCTGAGGCAGGAGAATCACTTGAACCCAGGAGGCCGAGGTTGCAGTGAGCTAAGATCATCTCATTGAACTCCAGCCTGGGCAACAAGAGCAAAACTCCGTCTCAAAAAATATGTAAATAAATAAATAAATAAACAAAATAAAATAAAAATTAAGGACCTGGAGATGGCTAGCAAAGAATATTTATCTTTACAATGTAAGATGTCTGATTTAAATAAATAAATAAATAGACTTGGGAGTGACAAAATTAAACAACAACAAAATCCCAGAAAACAAAAGACAGTTCCATTACTTGCTTTCCCCTCTCCAACCCCAGAACGCTTCTGTTCCTTTACCCATCCTAAAGCAGCAAAGAGACGGGGTTTAGGGTAAGAATAGCAGATGTTGGCAAAGAGGGTGGGTGCAAAGACAGGAAAGTGGATTCTGGATGGGACATTCTCTGCTATCTTAGAGAGCACCCACGTGAGAACACCCAAAGGCCTATACATGGACTCTGCAGTGGGGTAAGCTTCTAGGGATAAGGATTCTAAACTAGGGTGCAGGGCTTCACTTTTCATTCCCCCACCCTCATCCTATGGAATTCCTTTTTTTTTTTTTTTTTTTTTGAGATGGAGTCTCACTCTGTTGCCCAGGCTGGAGTGCAATGGCACAATCTTGGCTCACTGCAACCTCCACCTCCCAGGTTCAAGGATTCTCCTGCCTCAGCCTCCCAAGTAGCTGAGATTACAGGTGCCCACCACCACACCCAGCTAATTTTTTCATTTTTAGTAGAGATAGGGTTTCACCATGTTGGCCAGGCTGGTCTCAAACTCCTGACCTTAGGTGATCTGCCTACTTCAGCCTCCCAAAGTGCTAGGATTACAGGTGTGAGCCACCGTGCCTCACCCATCCAATGAAATTCTATCATAAGAAGCCCGAAGTACAGAACTAATTGAACATTTTTCTGGCTTCCATGAATATTCGCTTGGAAAGACTTCAGAACTAGACCCCTGCTCACCCCTAGCCCAGTAAGCACCTGAGCTAGATATCTATAATGGGCTCAATGCAGAGACAAAGGCCACAGCTTTTGGGAATTGCTGTGCAGGAGAAAAAGTACATTTTCTGGGGCACCATTTCTTCTCCCCTAAGAAGAACTGAAGTCTTCGTCTGTGGGCTAAAGAGAAGGAGCAGAATGTCCTGTTTACCTCTGGAAGTCATCTTGAGGAATCATCCCATCAGGGGCTCCTCCAGCCAGGCTAGAGGGAGGACGATTCAAATTCAAATGCTCATAAAATTATTTCCCAGATTTGCCACTCACATTAAACTTGATTCCAAGGGGCTTTTGATTGTTTCTGAGAACTGAATCCATCTTTGAAGTATGAAATGTGCTCCCATTGAAGATTTTTAATAGTATTTGCCTGGTTAATGTACCAGAGGCAATCTATACACTGAAATTCTCCTCTAATTTTTTTTTTTTTGACTGGGTCTCCTTCTGTTGCCCAGGCTGGAGTCCAGTGGCACGATCATGGCTCACTTTGGACCCCTGGCACCAAGTGATCCTCCTGCCGTGGCTTCGCTAAGTGCTAGGATTACAGGCATGAGACGCTGCACCTGGCCTCCTCTCCTAAATTCTTATTGAAAACCAAAACAGAAAAGTAATTATCAACTAAAATTAGTCTATGCTTTCCAGTCTCTACAATGTTTGAGGCATCCCCTTTCCCTTGATTTCTGTTTAGTAACTAGGGCCTTTTCCAAAGCTTTCATTTACATCAGGACTGGGGAATCCCACAAACTCCAGAATAATTCACCTTCCCACCTGCAGCAAAGTTTCTCTAGCCTAGGTCAGCATTTAGTGTGTGGGTGAAGGCCTTTCCCTAGTGCAGCTTGCCAAATGTTATCAAAGCATAAAAATCATCTGAGTGACCTATTAAAAATACTGGCTTCAGCTGGGCACGGTGGCTCATGCCTGTAATCCCCGCACTTGGGAGGCTGAGGCAAGCGGATCACTTGAGGTCAAAAATTCGAGACCAGCTTGGCCAACATAGCAAAACCCCATCTCTGCTAAAAAAAATACAAAAGTTAGCCGGGCATGGTGGTGCACACCTGTAATCTTAGCTACTCGGGAGGCTGAGGTAGGAAAATCGCTTGAACCTGGGAAATAGAGGTTGCAGTGAGCCAAGATTGCGCCACTACACTCCAGCCTGGGAGACAGAGCAAGACTCCATCTCAAAAAAAAAAAAAAAAAAAAGCATAATACTTTAAAAACTAAAGCCAAAAATATTTTGTTGCTTCCTGTGCTTCTGCCTTAAAACATTACTGGTTCTGCTGGGCGCGGTGGCTCACGCCTGTAATCCCAGCACTTTGGGAGGCCAAGGCAGGTGGATCACGAGGTCAAGAGATCGAGACCATCCTGGTCAACCTGGTGAAACCCCGTCGCTACTAAAAATACAAAAATTAGCTGGGCGTGGTGGTGCGTGCCTGTAGTCCCAGCTACTTGGGAGGCAGAGGCAGAAGAATTGCTTGAACACAGGAGGCCAAGGTTGCAGTGAGCCAAGATCGTGCTATTGTACTCCAGCCTGGGCAACAAGAGCAAAACTCCGTCTCAAAATAAAAACAAAAACAAACAAAAAAAATTACTGTTTCTTTAGCCTTAACCCAGCAGAAGCAGTGAAAGTTTCCTTGCCAACCTCTACTCACGGTACAATCATGAGCCAGTAGGAGTTCTCTCCTTTCGAAGTACAGAGCTAAGTTTATCCACTCATTTATTTATTTATTTTATAAATATCTCTGGATGGACTGTGTGCCAAGCATTGTTCTTGTGCTGAGACTGCAAAAGTAAATGAAATTGACATACAGATTGCTGGAAACGACCGATGGCAATGAAATAAGCCAGCAAATACATATATATATATATATATATATATATATGTATTTGCTGGTACATATATATATATATATATATATTTGCTGGTACATATATATATATATATATATGACCCTTCATAGCGCCTCTTCTCCATAGTATCTCTCACTATATATATATACACACATATATATACATATATATGAATATATATGTGTATATATATATATATAGTGAGAGAAATAAGCAAGACAGTTTGACAAACAGTGCACTAGTTGTGTGTGTACTTTCTCCCAGTGAGACTGATGTTTTATTTTGATTTTAATTAAAAGAAAAATTTTTGTGGAGATGGAGTCTCACTCTGTCCCCAGGCTTGTGGTACGATCTCAGCTCACTGCAACCTCCACCTCCCAGGTTCAAGCGATTCTCCTGCCTCAACCTCCCGGGTAGCTGGGATTACAGGCATACACTACCATGCCTGGCAAATTTTTGTTTGTTTTTGTAAGTAGAGACGGGGTTTCATTATGTTGGCCAGGCTGGTCTCAAACTCCCAACCTCAAGTGATCCACCCACCTCGGCCTACCGAAGTGCTGGGATTACAGGCCTGGCAAAAATTAATTTTCAATAGGATTAGAAGATAAATGTCTTTCCTTGGGAGACAGATGATTTCAACTATTTACCTCCAGTACAAAAGGGCTTAGTTGGCTGGGCGTGGTGGCTCATGCCTGTAATTCTAGCACTTTGAGAGGCTGAGGTAAGAGGATCACCTGAGGCCAGGAGTTCAAGACCTTCCTGGTCAACATAGACCCCATCTCTATTATTATTTTTTTTTTTCCAAAAAGTATTTAGTGTTTGTGAAATAGCAATACAGTCAAAACACTTCTGAAATCATGTTTTCTCACATGACAATTTCAAATCATGTTTTTTCACATGATAATTTCAAATTGACAATTTGAGTGTCTGCAAATATCCATGGGTTACATTTGCAAGTGATACTGTTTTTAAAAAGTTTTCTTTGCATGTGAATGACAGGTCATACTGAATGACATTATTTTAAGGCCATGCAATATTTGATATAGAAAGTTCATAACTGGCCCGGCACGGTGGCTCACACCTGTAAACCCAGCACTTTGGGAGGCTGAGTCGGGCGGATCATGAGGTCAAGAGATCGAGACTATCCTGGCCAACATGGTGAATCCCCGTCTCTACTAAAAACACAAAAATTAGCTGGGTGTGGTGGTGTGCTCCTGTAATCCCAGCTAGTCTGGAGGCTGAGGCAAGAGAATCGCTTGAACCTGGGAGGTGGAGGTTGCAATGAGCTGAGATTGTGCCACTGCATTCTGGCGACAGAGAGAGACTCCATCTCAAAAAAAAAAACCAAAAAAAACAAAGGAAGTTCACAACAACTAAAGAATGTGGATAATTTTCTGGATTTTGTTTTAATGGAATTCCTTTGTGGATTTATTATTATTATTTTTTTGATACGGAGTTTTGCTCTTATTTTCCAGGCTGGAGTGCAATGGCGCAATCTTGGCTCACTGGCAACTCCGTCTCCTGGGTTCAAGCCATTCTTTTTTTTTTTTTTTTTTTTTTTTTTTTTTTTTTTGGGGGGGCCCGGCCCCCCCCCCCGCCCCGCCCCCCCCCCCCGCCCCCCAGGGGCGGCCCCCCCCGCCTCAGCCTTCTGAGTAGCTGGGATTACAGGCACACACCACCATGCCTGGCTAATTTTGTATTTTTAGTAGAGACAGGGTTTCTCCATGTTGGTCAGTCTGGTCTTGAACTCCCAACCTCAGGTGATCTGCTCACCTCGGCCTCCCAAAGTGCTGGGATTACAGGTGTGAACCACCGTGCCCAGCCCCTCCTTTGTATTTTAATGACCAAAATCAACCCTGGTTTTATTTTTGACTGAAAGTATTCTTCACAGATGAAACATGATACAATTAGACTCTTGCTAGCTGTATCACCAGTGCCTGGCACTTAACAGGCCCCATCTGTGTTTAATTTACATGGAAGTTCTAACATCCTGAATGGTTAAAGTAGGCAGAGCAATTCTATTACAAAACCTTCAGGTTCCCTGATAACATTCTAGAGAGTTCCTTCTGAAGAACAATTCAAAGCATATATTGACTTTTTTTTTTTTGGGACAGAGTCTCGCTCCTGCTCCCCGGCTGGAGTGCAGTGGCCCAATCTCAGCTCATTGCAACCTCCATCTCCCCCAGTTCAAGTGATTCTCCTGCCTCAGCCTCCCGAGCAGCTGTGATGACAGGCATGCAGCACCACGCCAGGCTAATTTTTGTATTATTGTAGAAACGGGGTTTCACCATGTTAGCCAGGCTGGTCTCAAACTCCTTACCTCAAGTGATCCACCACCTCAGCTTCCCAAAGTTCTGAGATTACAGGCATGAGCCACTGTGCCCTGTTGGTATATTGACGTTTAATAGTTCTGTAAAATCAAAATACACATGATCAGCACTGATAAATCCTGGAACCTCTAGGTAACTGCCCTGTGGTGGATACCCTGGCTCCTCCAGAGGGTTACAGTTCTGGTAACTCTGACCTTCATTATAGTAAGAGACTGGCCCCTGGTGGTGGTGAAGCAGATAGAATCAGCATTCTGTGAACCAGGCAAACTGCAGTCTACCAGGCCAACCTCGCCCCTTACCACTCACTCCCCCCAGACCTCACTATTGGGGAGAACATTAATTTTTATTTTAATCATGGGAAATATCTTCTAAGTAAAAGAATAACATACACACAGGCCTTTAAAAAAAAAACAAAAAACTTTAAGCCAACTTTTCTAAAATGTATTTATTCCTGATGTCACAAAAGATTCTTTAACATAACACTTTCCCAAATCCTACAGATTCATAGTGCCAGACGCTTTGTAAGGCCCTCAATAAACACATAAATTAAAATTTAAAACATAAAATAATCTAGGACGATACCAAGTCTTTAGCACACTGATTCAAATTTCCCTGTTAGGAAATGAATACTTTCAGCCGGGCACGGTGGCTCACGCCTGTAATCGCAGCACTTTGGGAGGCTGAGGAGGCCGAGGTCAGGGATTCAAGACCAGCCTGACCAACATGGTGAAACTTAAAAATAAAAAAAAAAAATTAGCCGGGCCTGGTGGCGCATACCTGTAATCCCAGCTACATGGGTGGCTGAGGCACGAGAATTGCTTGAATCGGGAGGCGGAGTTTGCAGTGAGCCGAGAGCGCACCAGCCTGGGCGACAGAGACTGTCTCAAAAAAAAAAAAAAAAAAGAAAATGAATACCTTCTAACTGGATAAACTTGAGTCAAACTGTACATAAATGTATATTCTTTCGTGATCTTTTTTTTTTTTTCGAGACGGAATCTTGCTCTGTCACCCAGGCTGGAGTGTAGTGGTGCAATCTCGGCTCACGGCAACCTCCGCTTGCTGGGTTCAAGCAATTCTCCTGCCTCAGCCTCCTGAGTAGCTAGGACCACAGGCGCACACCACCATGCCTGGCTAATTTTTTATATTTTTAGTAGAGACAGGGTTTCACTATGCTGGCCAGGCTGGTCTCGAGCTTCTGACCTCGTGATCCTCCTGCCTCAGCCTCCCAAAGTGCTGGGATTACAGGCATGAGCCACCACGCCCATGATTTTTAAATTAAAAAATCTGAGCTGGGTGTGGGAGCTCATGCCTGTAATCCCAACACTTTGGGAGGCTGAGGCGGTGGATCACTTGAGTTCAGATATTTGAGACCAGCCTGGCCAACATGGTGAAACCCTGTCTCTACTGAAAATACAAAATTAGCCTGGTGTGGTGGCACGTGTCTGTAGTCCCAGCTACTCAGGAGACTGAGGGATGAGAATCGGTTGAACCTGGGAGACAGAGGTTGCAGCAAGCCAAGAGACTGCACTCCAGTCTGGGCGACAGAGCAAGCCCGTCTTAAAAAAAAAAAAAAAGGAAAATAAAAGAAATAAATATCTGGCTATTTAAATAAAAATCTACTGGGTCAAAAATTTTTTCTTAAAAAGTTTTCTGTAAAAGGCCATAAAATGTGAGCTAAATTTCTGTATTTTCTATAAAGTTCTTTTTTATGATTTTATTCCTAAATATATTATGACTAATGTAAAAAGTCATCAAGGGTAGCCACCCATATTGCAGATAGTTTATCTCATCCAAGTTTTAAATCTGGTTATGTGACACTACCTCTAGAAACCACCCAGCACTTCCCTTTTCTGGAAAACAACAAAGCATCTACATTTTCAAAAATTTTGCTAGAGCCTTTCAACAGGCTCTTTCTTAAACAATTTGAATTTGCTTCTGACCAGCTACATTGTTGATGAAAACTTAACACTCTCAAGTCTAGTGAATCCATCTGGCATGGGTTTTCATTTTCAGACATCTTGTAAAAGATCACACTAAACAGCCACTTAATTCTTATGATTTGTTTATCCATAAAAATACTAATGGGAGTAAAAATAAAACGTCAATACCGGTAAGGGACAAGTTACTACATGAAAGTGAATTGACCTGCCACAGACGTCACTCTTAAATTCTGAGCTGAATTCATTTTAACTTTCAGAGATGAATTGTAAAAGATCTAATCTAAGGCCAGGTGCGATGGCTCACACTTGAAATCCCAGCACTTTGGGAGGCTGAGGAGGGCAGATCACGAGGTCAGGAGTTCAAGACCAGCCTGTCCAATATGGTGAAACCCCATTTCTACTAAAAAAATACAAATATTAGCTGGGCGTAGTGGCACACACCTGTAGTCCTAGCTACTTGGGAGGCTGAGGCAGGAAAATCACTTGAACCCGGAGGCAGAGGTTGCAGTGAACCGAGATCATGCCACTGCACTGCAGCCTGGGCGACAGAGCAAGACTCCATCTCAAGGAAAAAAAAAAAATCTAATCTGAGCAGAAGCATCTGACAATCTGCTTTCCCATTCCCAGGCAAAATCCAATTCATATTTCTCAGCACAAAAGCCAAAAACAATCTCATAGTGTGTATGTGAAGAGATTGATCTAAAGATTCTATGCTTATATTGTATATATATATAAACTCAGAAAGCTGTGGAATCTACCATAAATCTGAAAAATATACATTTATTACTAAAGAATGTTAAAATTCCTCTAAGTTTCATTACTGAACCATCATGACTACATAATGTATATTTTGATGCATTTATTTGGCTTTTGTTACTGGACTATTTATTGTGGAAATGAACATCTCAGTATGTCTGTTTTCTACGTTTAACATCAAGGGCAGAGGCTCTTTTTATTAACTGTATTTAGCATCATGCACAGTAAATTCCAGTGTATTCTGGAACAGACTTTGGATATAAACTATTCAGATTATCTTTACTTTTTGAGACAAGTGCCCTGCTCTGTCACCCAGACTGGAGTGCTTATTGCAGCCTCATCCTCCAGGGCTGACGTAATCCTCCCACCTCAGCCTCCCGAGCAGCTGGGACAACAGATATATGCCACCACGCCCAGCAAATTGTAGAGATGGGGTTTCACTATGTTGCCCAGGTTGGTCTCAAACTCCTGGTCTCAGGCAATCCACATGCTTTGGCCTCCCAAAGTGCTGGGATTACAGACATCAGCCACCACGCCCAGCTATCTGGTTCTTAACTGATCCTTAAATCCTAGAGCAAAGAAGAGCAAATCTGGCCAGGTGCAGTGGCTCATGCCTGTAATCCCAACACTTCGGGAGGCTGAGGTAGGCGGATTACCTGAAGTCAGGAGTTCGAGACCAGACTGACCAACGTGAGGAAACCCTGTTCTACTAAAGATACAGAATTAGCTGGCCGTGGTGGCACCTGTAATCCCAGCTACTCAGGAGATTGAGGCAGGAGAATCACTTGAACCCAGGAGGCAGAGTTTGCAGTGAGCTGAGATTGTGCCACTGCACTTCAGCCTAGGCAACAAGAGTGAAACTCCGTCTCAAAAAAAAAAAAAAAAAAAGAGCAAATCCAGGAAAGGAGACCTTCAGACAGACCAAATGACTCATTGTTGGGTGTTGCCCAGACAGCAAGCTGTTGAATTTCAAGGACTGGAGACTGGTTGTACCTTTTGGGGGAGAAACTGGTTATCCCGGTGATGGAATGCCTTAATGCAAAATTTCCCTAAAGCTTCAAGTTCCTCTTTTGGAGTCTGTTTTAGGATTTTACTAACTCACAGAGAACAACCACATTTATGATGTGATACAGGGAGCAGCCTGGAAAGCACTTTCCTAATACTGCCTAGAACCCCATTTTAAGCAAGGGTTGAAACTAGGATGAAATATCCTATCTGGGAAGCTGGGTGTGGTGGCTCAGGCCTGTAATCAAGAAAAGTAGAGATGGGGCATGGCGGCTCACATCTGTAATCCCAGTGCTTTGAGAGGCTGAGGCAGAAGGATGGATGGAGGAGTTCAAGACCAGCTTGGATAACACAGTGAGACCCTGCCTCTCCAAAAAAAAAAAGGTAAAGGCACAGAAAAACTAAGTTACAGTAAGGATTGTATAGCACACCAGGTTCACACTTGTTTATATACACTAGCCACAATATGGACACTAGTTACAACTGAAAAAGCATATTAGATTTTAGATCACTATAAAGCATAACAAGAATAATCTGTTCTGAAAGTTTACATTTGCTTCAGTTTTATTTATTTTTTGAGACGGAGTTTCGCTCGTTGCCCAGGCTGGAGTGCAATGGCCCGATCTCAGCTCACTGCAACCTCTGCCTCCCAGGTTCAAGTGATTCTCCTGGCTCAGCCTCCCAAGTAGCTGGGATTACAGGTGCCTGCCACCACACCTGGCAAATTTTTTGTATTTTCAGTAGAGATGGGGTTTCATCATGTTGGCCAGGCTAGTCTTGGACTCCTGACCTCAGGTGATCCACCTGCCTTGGTCTCCCAAAGTGCAGGGATTACAGGCATGAGCCACCGCACCCGGCCTTGCTTCAATTTTAAAACCAGTTAAAATGTTCTATGTTCAGCTAATGTTTTACTAATTTTTTTTCCAATTAAGAGATGAATGGAAAGAGGAGTTTAAAATATAGTGGAGAGGGGTCGGTGTGGTGGTCATGTCTACAATCTAAGCGCTTTGGGAGGCCAAAGTGGGTGGACTGCTTGAGCTCAGGAGTTTGAGACCAGCCTTGGCAACATAGTGAGACCTCATCTCTACCAAAATAAAAAAAATAAAAAATTAGCCATTTGTGGTGGCATACGCCTATAGTCCCAGCTACTCCAAGCTGAAGATCCCATAAGCCTATAAATTCATGGTTATAATGAGCTATGACCACGCCACTGCACTCTATCCTGGGTGACAGAGTGAGACCCTGTTGCTAAAATAAATAAAACAGTGGACAATATTTTAATTCCTTTTTTTTTTTTTTAAAGATGGGGTTTCACCATGTTGGTCAGGCTGGTCTTGAACTCCCGACCTCAGGTGATCCGCCCGCCTCGGCCTCCCAGAGTGCTGGGATTACTGGCGTGAGCCATCGCGCCCGGCTAATTCCTAATTTTTCATAATGTCTACATTGATAAACATAACATTAAAAAATTTTTTTAGAGATAGGGTCTCGCTTTTTGCCCAGGCTGGAGTGCAGTGGCATGATCACAGCTCACTGCAACCACAACCTCCTGGGCTCAAGCAGTCCTCTCACCTCAGCCTCCCAAGTAGCTGGGACTATAGGCACTTTGCCAGCATGCCTGGCTAATTTCTTATTCTGTTTTTTTGAGATGGGGTCTCACTATATTGCCCAGGCTGATCTCAAACTCCTAGTGTCAAGTGATCCTCCAGCTAAATGTAACATTATTAAATGTAAATGCTACAGCATCAGTTCTACCAGAATGCTGCTTTAAGTACAGCAAAATTCCAAACTCTAAAATTTTAATTTTTTCTTGAACAAATTTTGATGCATCTTTGTTCTCATACAAATTTCTGACATACTACATATTAAAAATGGTCCACTCTTGATGGGCATTATACATTTTATTTAAAGGCTTCAAAGTAAAAAAAAAAAAAAAAAGGTACAGAAATACAGATTACATTATGATGACCACAGTAGTATTCTACGTGACAAAAATAAAAACAGATTTATAAAGTAAATGTACCGGCACAGAACAAGCATTTATTTAACATCCAATCCAGGTTGCATATGCATAAAATGATCTGACCACATGCTTATGCAAAATAGTTTTTCTTAGAACACTAAAATTCCAAGCATTCTGACTGTCCACTGCCTATTCCCCTGTTGAGTACTTTGAGTGAACTTCTATAGAATGCAAAAACAACTGGCATGGCACTTAAAGACTGCAAAAAACAGAACACAATTAAAAACATTTATAATGCATTTCTGTATAAAATATACACCATAAATCTTATTAGTTAAAAAAAGATGTAAAAACAAAAGACCGCCCTGAATAATGGTTAGAACCTCATGATAGAAAAATGCTCATCATTTTGTACATTATTAATAGAAACTACTGAGAGGAATTTTGGGGGGGGCTGGGAGGCAGGTAGATACCTAACTTATTCACTCAAAATTTGCTTTAAATTGTGGGTAATAACTCACTGCTTACCCCCTTCTCAACATGTTTTATCATGAATACTCTAATATTTAACCACAGGACAAACGTAGAATAACCTGAAGGAGGTGTTTCTCAAAGTGAGATCGAAAGCCCCCAAAGAAGCCTAAGGTGAACCCCCTAGTGTGCATTTTAAACAAACTCCCTAGGTGATTATTTCACATTCCAAAATATGAGAAGTAATGCCCTATGGGAAACAGCACCACTTAAAAGCAAGATCATAAACATATTTCTGACATGAGATACAGAATTCTAAGTTTATGATTTGAAGTGAAGACTGCTTTTTGTTTTAAAACAAGTTTCAGGTGTTAAGAGAAACAACATATTAAGTAAATGTGGATGTATATGAACATTTTTCTTTGAGGTTTTCATTGCTTTCAGACTTAAGTTATTTGAAGGAAAGAGAGTACATAGCTAGAAACTTTGGAAAAATGACATTTCCAATGAAATGTACCATCCACCCCCCGCAAAAAAGGATAATTTATTAAATGCCTACAAATTTTAAAACATTTGAAATTTAAACTAGGTAACTTTCCTAAAATCAAGCTTTACTAAGATTAAAAAATTTTAAGTAATTTAGATGATCATGGTTAAGTCCCTTTTCATTAAAAAAATATTTAAAACAACACAAGGATGCAATATTTGGCACCCCTTTAAATAATAAACTGCTAAACACTAATATTAATAAAAAATAATCCAAAGAACTCGGCCTCTGAAATGTATTCTACTATGTGTTACATGTATTACCCAGTTAATACAAACTCACTTAAAGAGCTGAAACTGTGATGTGTGTGAGTGTGTATGTGTGTCCTGAACATTTACTCATGCCTACTTTATTTTTCTGATTTCACAAATACTCTATAAAACTGGGTCCAATCACGTAGACAATGTAGTTTAGGGGAAGAAATAAGCATAATTAAGATACCCTACTTAAAAAATAAATAATTTTCCTGTAAACTAAATTATAAGGAAAAAATATTATACATTCTGCCTCCACTGAATACATGGAATGCTTTCATAAGTTCAGTAACGATAATGAGTACCTCATTTAAATCAAGTCACAAAAAGCAACTGTGGGGATTCACTCTCCAATAGGAAATAAAAATATTACCACTGTACTTTTCTGTATCTATTTTAAACGTCTGTTTTTTTTCCTTTCTATATACTGAGTAATTTTCCATTCAACTGCATCCTTGGTCTTTTGCAGTATCTATATTAACATTCCAGTTAATGTTTTCAATAAAGGGACAACAGGTTCAGGAGCTATCCCATTAATATATTTAAAAAAAAGAAAAGAAAAAAAATTACTTGTGTCAGTTTTGCAAAAAACAGTTAATGATTTGGAATCTGATTCATAATAAAAAGTGTCTGTTTTTTAATTCAAGAACTTCTCAATTCTTTTTTTTTTTTTTGAAACCAAGTCTCACTCACTCTGTCGCCCAGGCTGGAGTAATCTTGGCTCACTGCAAATTCCATCTCCTGGGTTCAAGTGATTTTCCTGCTTCAGCCTCCCGAGTAGCTGGGATTACAGGCATGTGCCACCATGCCCAGCTAATTTTTGTATTTTTAGTAGACAGAATTTCACCGTGTTGGCAAGGCCAGTCTCGAGCTCCGGATCTCAAGTGATCCGCCTGCCTCAGCCTCTCAAAGTGCGGAGATTACAGGTGTAAGCCACTGCACCCAGCTAAATTTCCCAATTCTAAGCAAGCAGCATATTCTATTACCAATTTAATAACTGCTGCCTTAAAAAATCGGTAATTTATTTATCCAAGGCAAAGCATTACTTGTTAAAGTTTACACCTGAATTTCTAAACACAAAGAACTCCAAAAGTAATAGGTAATATAAAAAGTTGTTGCATTTTATATTAATGGTTTATTTCAAAATTAAACCCTGAAATGACTTAAAACAGAATGACAAAAATCATGGGAGGTTTATGATGTAATCCCACTATGTGCCTTAATGCAACAGATACTTTATGTTTAAATGCAGTGGGTTTTTTTTTTTTAAAGAAAGGATTTCATTACTCATCTGTAGGCCTTTTAAAAACTGAAAACCCAGTTCAACTAAATTTTGACATGATTGTCTGAAAGCTAGTTTTAATTTTCTTCATAGTAAAACAGATGTAATTGATTCATATACTCTATGAGAGAAGATACCGAGTGTTTTTTTTGTAGGTGGCAAATGTAAAATGGTTAATTGTATCCAGGCTGGTAGCAAGTTTATCCATGCATTAAATGGCAACATGAGTAGAAAATGTGGTTGAAAAAATGAGGATCAGACACATTCTTCTGCAGACATCAAAAGAGGATTGATATACTCAAAACCTTCAAATTCAGACTGATCAATCTTCCTCACAATGTCACTGTTGAAAGAAAAATAAGTTTATTTTCATCATAATCAAGATTTCTTCAACCTTTAAATGGTAAAATAAGATTAAAAAACAAATAATTAGGCTAACTCTACTGGAAAAAAAAAACAACTATAAATTCTTAGATTAATCCCCTAAATTTTCTAGACGAATCAAGAATGGAGTACTGAAAATTAAAAAAAATAACCTGATAATCCCACAAGCATGTTTAGAGACAAAAAGGAGTTCAAAACTGAGGACTGTAAATAAAAAAGGCACAAGTTGTGCTCACTTCAGCAGCACATATACTAAAATTGGAACAATACAGAGAAGATTAGCATGGCCCCTATGCAAGGATGACACGCAAATTCGTGAAGCGTTATTATTATTAAAAAAAAAAAAAAAGGCACAAGTTGTCACAATTCCAGTTAATCTTAACTTTTGACCAGAACGACATTCTTAGTTTATAGGTGAACATCCAGGTTTGAATTGGCATTCAATTTAATAGTCACCTCAACAGCCAGATGTTAGATGGTGAGGCCCAGAAGTTAGCCAAAAGGAAAAGGCAATAGGAACAAGTACACTGAGAGACCTGGAATAAGCAGAGAACACCACAGGGAGGTCATGGGTCACAGAGAGTGGAGAGGTTGGCATTTTGTTACACTGGGCTTCTAGTTTAGCACACAGTAAGAGTGAGTAGTACTATCAAACATTTAATACATAAAGGTATACACCATACTAAGAAGCACAAAGTTACAGAGGATACACGAGGGGAGGTAATTCATACTAGAAGAGAAAGCAGTACTTGTTAAATTTTATACACAATAAGCTAAGTCCTGTTCTAACCACGGTTCCAAAGAAAGGGGCTTCTAGTTGGAGAAATCAAGGAAGGCAGTATTCATTCTGCAAACACTTAATGAATGGAATGATGAAAGACTGTGGTAGGTCTGGGGAAATGCAAGTAATTTATTTGGGTGGAGCACAGGAATAGAAGTGTGTTAGATGGCAGATGATGCTGGAAGAAAAATAATGGCTACATCAAAGAAGCCAGTGATGTTTACACTGAGTTTCACCTTGATCCATCAAAGATCTGGTTGCATCTGAGGGGGCTCTGAAAGATGGGAAGATTTCAATGGTAAAAATGAAGGAGGGATATAGAGGAATGAGCAGGCAGAGGCAGAGATAATAATAATATATTAGGGAATGGTGAGTAGCTAAGACTGATCAGAACAGCATTTGTATTATGGTGAGAGCTATCGCTAGAAAGTCAGGCTGGAGCAGATGTAGGGAGGCCTTAAATGCTAGCCAAGAGGATAGATGTTACCTGATAAGCAATGAAGGAGTTATTGAAGGTTTCTGATTAAAGGGGTTCAAGAATTGGAGTGGTACTTCACAAGGCATACAGAAGAGGTTGCAAAGCGAAGGAGTAAAGATCACTTAGGAGGCCGATACAATACTCCAGGTATGACTTGAATGAGGCCTGAACTAGGGTGTGTCAATGGGAAAAGAAAAGAAGGATCTGACGTAAATGATGAAATAATGAAAACACAAAGACTTGGCAGCAGGTCTTATGTAATCTGTTAAGAAAAAGGAGGAGTCCACAGTCACTGACATCTGGAATCTGAACGGCAGGAACACATTGTGGCACGGTAAGCAGAAATAGCAACTAAAAAGAAGGAATTGATTGAGAACAATAGAAAGAGACCATAAAGGGTCATTACTTGGATTTTAGACTTCATATATTTGAGCTGCTTGGCTGACAAACTGGGGAACATTCTGTTTGTGGTTAAACAAACAGAAACGCAGCTCAGGAGATCTATCAGGGCAGGGACTAAGTGCTTCAGAAACCATGCATTTATTCTTCACAGCAACCTTATGAGATAGGCAATTCAAGAACAGACTCAGAGAAGTTATGCAATTCCTATCCAAGGTTACCCAGCTGGTAAGAGGTGGCATCGGGATTCAAACTCCTATCTTTTGATTAAATCCAGTGTTCCTTCTAATACATGATGCTGTTAGAAATAATGATTTGGTATACATCTTTCTCCTCTAGTAGACAGTATGCTTTTGGGGAGATTAGACTGTCTTGATTGCCTTTGACTGTCTAGTATTTAGCATGATCCCTTCTGCTCAATAACCATTTGCATTTAACGGAGAGTCATTTAATTAGCTGGTATCTATGCTACAGGGCTGGCTGAAACCTCCAAGGTACAAACTGCATATAGCAAAGAGAAGGCTGTCATGAACAGAATCATGGAGCATCCTGGTCACAAGGGGACAGGGAAAACACATGAGAGAAAAGTAGTCACAGAGATGAAACAGAACCAGGATAGGCAGCGCCACCCAAGGCAAAGCTGTGAGTACCAAATGCTTTACAGACATCAAGGGAGATGAGGACTGACCCCAAAATGCTTTACAATTTAGAAATTAAGAAATTGATTCAACCTTCAAAAGCTGGAGGACAAGTTCAGTTGTAAGGGGTTGAAGTGTTGGCAGCAAAAAAAATAATTTGAGACGATCAACGTTGACTAGTCTGAAGAAGTTTGATTAGAAGTGCTTTGTATTTATTTTTCTTTTACCATGAGCATCTGTTAACTTTAGTTTTTTTGAGGCTTGAAGATGAAATGAAAATGAGGAAAAATGTGGTTATGCAAAGAGGGGCTATGAATTAGGGGGAAAAATCAGAGTATCTGAGCATGGTTACACAGAGGGAAGGAAGCAAACTAGTAAAAATTAAATCAAAGAAGGTCCAGTAACAAGATAACTGACAAAATGAAATCTTGGAGAAAACTAAGGAAACAGGTCTAGGAAAATAGAAGGAACACCCCTTGTCAAGGAGAGCCTTCCATGAGTAGGGAATGAGAAAATGTTGAGAAGAGTTAGAAAGCAATTCTGAGATGCAAGGTGGTCTGGGGACAGCTGGAAAGGATGCAAAGTCACCCCAGAGAGGTTATCAGTCCTTGCATCAAATTAAGGCAAGGTTAATCCATTAACAGTGATGGAGAAAGGAGCAGAACTGAAGGCTTCTGAAATGCAAAGACTGTTTGGAACAGGCGCTGGGAGGAATGTGGTAAGAAATAAGAAAAAAAAAAAAAGGCACAAGTTGTCACAATTCCAGTTAATCTTAACTTTTGACCAGAACGACATTCTTAGTTATAGGTGAACATCCAGGTTTGATCCAGAAGTAAAATGACTGCCAAACAATAAGGGCTTCCTTGAGATTAGAGAGAATGAATCTGTAACAACAGGTAAATAATCAAAATATCCCCCAATTATTCTAAACTATAGTTTTTAAAGATGCAGCATAAGCACAAAAAATATTTCAGATCACTGCTGATTGGATTTAATAACTCAATGCAATTTCTTAAAAAAAAAAAAAGCAATTTGTCAATACATATCAAGAGCTTTAAAATGTCCATACCCTCTGACCTAATTCCCTTTCTAGGAATCTATCTTAAGGCAATACTCAGGAACTCAGACAAAGACAGTCCTTGTCAAATGGGAAACAGTGCAGCGCAGTAGAAAGAGCACAGGCCTTAGTCAGTCAGATTTAGGTTTCAATCCTGACTCTGCCACCTGATAGCTGTGTAACTTTGCTTAACCTCTCTGAGCCTCGGTTTCCTCATCTGTAAAACGAAGATGACAATAACTAGTTTACAAAGTTGTTGCAAAAACGAGAGACAATGCATGATAAAGCAAAGGAGAAAATGACCGTTACTGTTAAAACTTATAATGGTATAATGGATTGAAATACCAGTAACTGAATGGTTATATAAATTATAGTATAGGCCAGGCGCAGTGGCTCATGCTGGTAATCCCAGCACTCTGGGAAGCCAAGCAGGCGGATCACCTGAGGTCAGGAGTTTGAGACCAGTCAGGCCTACATGGCAAAACCCTGCCTCTACTGAACCTGGGAAGTGGAGGTTGCAGTGAGCTGAGACTGCGCCACTGCACTTTAGCCTGGGTGATAGAGCGAGACACCATCTCAAAAATAAAATAAAATAAAATAAATTATAGATAATCTGATGAAACATTGCATAGTCACTAAAAATAGGGTTTCCAAAGAACTTAAAAAAATTTTTCAGTGTATAGAATTACTTACTCATCATCTGGAGTGAGCTGGACAGGTTCATTAGTAAACTGGGAATCAAAGTTGTCCAAACCAAATTCCCCAGAAATATTTGGTTTAAAGGGAGGTACCACCTGTTTTTGCTCCATCTGAAAAGACATATTGGATGACAGTTCAAGTCTGTATTCTTAGAAAAATTTCACCTCTACAGTTCTCCTCTGCCTTCATTGTTTGTTTCCTTTATTAAAGTGAGCCCTGAAGCATGGTTCAATGATATTAACAATGATGAACATAATTTACAAATATGAGCCAGGCTTGGCAGCTCATGCCTGTAATCCTGAGCACTTGGTAGGCTGAGATGGGAGGATCGATTGAGGCCAGGAGTTCAAGATCAGCCAGGCAACATAGCAAGACCCCATCTCTATAAAAAATTAAAAATTGGCTGGGCACAGTGGCTCATGCCTGTAATCCCACTACTTTGGGAAGCCAAGGTGAGCAGATCACCTGAGGTCAGGAGTTCAAGACGAGCTTGGCCAACATAGCAAAACCCTGTCTCTACTAAAAATACAAAAATCTGCCAGGTGTGGTGGCGCCTGCCTGTAATCCCAGCTACTCAGGAGGCTGAGACAGGAGAATCGCATGAACCCAGGAGGTGGAGGTTGCAGTGAGCTGAGATCATGCCACTATACTCCAGCCTGGACAACAAAGCAAAACTCCATCTCAAAAAAAATAAATAAATAAAAATAAAAATTAGCAGGCACCATGGCTTATGCCTGTAGTCCCAGCTACTTAGGAGGCTAAGGCAGAAGGATTGCCTGAGCCCAGGAGTTCAATCAAGGCTGTAGTGAGCTACACTATAACCTGGGTGACAGAGTGAGACTGTCTCTTAATAAAAATAAAAATAAAAACAAACATAAACATTGATATGGGCCTCAGTAACATTATAACCTGCTTTATTACCTTAATGTTCAATCTTTTGGCCAGGCACAGTGGCTCACCCCTGGGATTCCAGCACCTTGGGAGACTGGGGCGGGCGGATCACTTGAGGTCAGGAGTCCAAGAACAGCCTGGCCAACATGATGAAACCCTGTCTCTACTAAAAATACAAAATTAGCTGGGCATAGTAGCACGCACCTGTAATCCCGGCTACTCAGGAGGCTGAGGCAAAAGAATTGCTTGAACCCAGGAGGCGGAGGTCGCAGTGAGCCCAGATCGCACCACTGCGCTCCAGCCTTGGCGACAGAATGAGACTCCGTCTTGGGGGAAAAAAAAATCAATTTTTTTTGCTTTAAAAGTTTTCTAAAAAGCAGTTTAGAGAGTGGTTTTAAGTTTTTAAAGCTGTAATATGTTAGCTAAGAAAATAAAATTTGGCCCAAGATAGGCCAGGCTCAGTATTTTGGGAGGCCAAGAGGGTGGATCACTTGAGGTCAGGAATTCAAGAGACCAGCCAAATGGCGAAACCCTGTCTCTACTAAAAATACAAAAATTAGCTGGGCATGGTGGTGCACACCTGTAGTCCCAGCTACCTGGGAGGCTGAGACAGGAAAATCACTTGAACCTGGGAGACAGAGGTTGCAGTGAGCTGAGATCATGCCACTGCACTCCAGCCTGGGTGACAGAGTGAGACTCTGTCTCCAAAAAAAAAAAATCGGCCCAAGATAATAATGAAACCTAATCTAATAGAGAAAGTAATTAAAATTTACATACCATATCCCAATCAACATTTCGGAAGAATGGGTGTCCCTGAATATCAGCAAATCCTGTTTGAGGATGACAACCCAATCGTTCTTTTGGGTCCTAGGGTGAAAGAAATGTTTCAAGAATTGGGTGAATGTCATCCTTTAAAATAAATCATGTTTGTGATCTGTGTTTTGTGCCTATTACATGATACTCTTATTTTTGAAGTTGGAATGGTCTACCTTTTATTTATAGAAAATACAACTCTAGAACAAATTGAGTTATTTGACGCTTGTGATAGGTAAGATTTCCTCATGGTACTTTCTCCACCTATCATGAAATTAAAACAGAATCATCACCATTTCCTTGCTACAGAAAAACAGGAGGAGAAAGAGAACAGCGGAATCATTTGAGCAGCACCCAGCCGTTTCTTTGGCATAACCTGGAGTGACAGTCAAAACATGTAAACCTCCAAACTTCATCAGAAGTTTGTTTATAGCTCAATTTAAAAGGCCCATGCCCAGTTACAGCAACAAACCATAATCTGTGTAAGACAATGATACAACCATTATCTGAATCACTGGACTGAGAAGGAGCCTGCAACTTATAAAAAGTCTTGGTTTATTCATTACTATGAATGAGAATGAGAATATGTTCCCATTTTTCTTTCTGATAAAAGGCGTTTTATTTTGCATATCAACACCTCTTGCCTTCATTTTTCACTATGTGAAAAATTAGGTTTCAAGTTTAAATCTTTCCTCACAAATTGTTCATTTTTTAAAAGGGTTCAATTTCTTATTTTATTAAAATTCATCATTATCTTATCTATTTACCTTGGAAGGTAAATGTGTATCAACCTTTTTTTTTTTTTTTTTTTTTTTTGAGACAGAGTCTTGCTCTGTCACCCAGGCTGGAGTACAGTGGGGAGATCTCGGCTCACTGCAACCTCCATCTCCCTGGTTCAAGCAATTCCCCTGCCTCAGCCTCCCAAGTAGCTGGGATTACAGGTGCATGCCACCACACCCAGCTAATTCTTTTGCATTTTTAGTAGAGACAGGGTTTGACCATGTTGGCCAGACTCGTCTAGAACTCCTGACCTCTGGCAATCTGCCCACCTCGGCCTCCCAAAGTGCTGGGATTACAGGCATGAGCCACTGTGGCCAGTCTACATCAACCTATCATATCATTTATTTAAAGTAGAATTTATGATTGCCAAGACTCTTAAATCCTAAAACTCTTCTAGCCTACCAATAGCAAAAAACCAACACACAATGCAAAGATGTTCACATTTTTAAGAGCCCCAGATAGAATTTCATTTCTTCTGAATTTTACCTAATTACAGCATTTCTGACATGAGAATTTATAGGGAGCACTATGGCTGAAGTGCTCAAAAAGCTCATGGTAATAAACAGATGCTATGGATGACACAGAGAAAATGGAAACAGAGTTAAAAGTACAATTATGGCTAAACCCAAAGATTAAATCTTCCCCTATGTGAGAATATGGTATACATTATTTACACACAAAAAAATCATATGCAATATATAGCTGGGGAGTAAATTTTATTGCCAAAATGGAAAGGACAACTAACTTATTTCACGATCTAATGCTGTCAGTTACTCTTTGGGTAAGAGACAAATTCTGGATCAAACTGAAAAACTTACATTCTCTACTGTTTTGGAATTTTATATTTCCCAAACAGTTCCTGACCAGTTTGATATATATAGAGACAAATCACAAAATATTCTTATACACAATTTATACCTTGTTAAGAAAACTCTTCAGAACACTTGCAGCTTTTACAGACAGAGAACGTGGTATGCGAATTTGTTTTTCCAAAATAACTAGAAAGATAAAAATTATAGTATTAAATTTTTACACGGTTTTAATCTTTTTTCTAATTTTTTTTTTAGAAAGGGTCTCGCTCTGTTGCCCAGGCTGGAGTGCAGTGGTGTGATCACAGCTCACTGCAGCCTTGACCTCCTGGGCTTAAGCAATCCTTCCCCTTCAGCCTCCCAAGTAGCTGGGACCACAGGTGCCACGCCACCATCATGTTCGGCTATTTTTTTTTTTTTGAGATAGAGCCTTGTTCTGTCACCCAGGCTGGAGTACAGTGGCAAGATCTCAGCTCACTGCAACCTCTGCCTCCCAGGTTCAAGCAATTCTACTACTATTCAGCCTCCTGAATAGCTGAAATTACAAGCCTGTGCCACCATGCCCAGTGAATTTAGTGCTTTTGGTAGAGATGGGGTTTCACCACGTTGGCTGGGCTGGTCTCAAACACCGGATCTCATAGAGGTCAGTGATCCACCCATCTCAGCCTCCCAAGGTGCTGGGATTATAGGTGTGAGCCACTGCGTACAGCAATGCCTGGCTAATTTTAAATTTTTTTTGTAGAGACAAGAGTCTCACAATGTTGCTCAGGCTGGTCTTGAACCCCTAGGCTCAAGCAATCCTCCTGCCTTGGCCCCCACAAAGTGCTGAGATTACAGGTGTGAACCACTGTACCTGGCAATCTTTACATTTTTTTTCTTTCTTTTTTTTGTTTTGGAGATGGAGTCTCGCTGTCTCACCCAGGCTGGTATGCAGTGGAGCGATCTCGGCTCACTGCAATCTCCGCCTCCCAGGCTCAAGTGATCCTCCTGCCTCAGCCTCCTGAGTACCTGGGATTGTAGGCACTTGCCACGACACCCAGCTAGTTTTTTTGTATTTCTAGTAGAGATGGAGTTTTGCCATGTTGGTCAGGCTGGTCTCAAACTCCTGATCTCAAGTGATCCGCCCACCTTGGCCTCCCAAAGTATTGGAATTATAGGCGTGAACCACTGAGCCTGGCTGTAATCTTTAAATATATATATTTTTTGAGACAGAGTTTTGCTCTTGTTGTCCAGGCTGGAGTGCAATGGCGTGATTTCGGCTCACTGCAACCTCTGCCTCCTGGGTTCAAGCAATTCTCTTGCCTCGGCCTCCCAAGTAGTTGTTATTACAGGCATGAGCCACCACACCTGGCTAATTTTGTATTTTTAGTAGAGACGGAGTTTCACTATGTTGGTCAGGCTGGTCTTGAACTTCCAACCTCAGGTGATCCGCCTGCTTCGGCCTCCTGAACTGCTGGGACTACAGGCGTGAGCCACCGCGCCCAGCCTAAATTTTTATTATGCCCAGCCTAAATTTTTATTATAAGATATTTAAGACATTCCAGGAGAAAAAAATAAGATACTATATATTTAACTGAAGTGCCTCCTGTACTTTCCTAATCACCTTCTTCTTCTATCTTCTCAGAAATAGCCTCTAATCTGAATACTATTTATCATTTACACGAATCCTATTCTTTGACTACCTGACTGTACCTCAGTTTCCTCATTTGTAAAACAAATTAAAAAAATATTTCATAGGATTGTTATGAGGTTTAAATGAGTTAACATTTGTAAAATGCTTAGCATATACAATATGCAATTTTACTGGACACTGCCAAATTCTTCTTTAAAGCTGCTGTGTCAGTTTTCATTCCTACCAGCAGCCTAGAAGAGTTCCAGGTGCTCCACATCCTCACCAGCACTGGGATTATCAGACTTGAACATTTTAATCAAATACACTGTATGAATGGTAACTCATTAACATTTTAATGTACATTCCCTTCATGGCTAGAGAGACTGAATGTCTTTTCACATATTCCATGGCCATTTGGGTTTTCTCTTATAGGAAATGCCTATTTATATCCTGTTACGGCTTTAATTAAACGCAGATTTTTATAGTAGTTTCCACACTCTTTTGGATTCTGTGCTAGAGGTCCCTATACTTGTCTGCTTGTTTCTGTCAGTTCTTTTTTTTCGCTCTTGCTCCCCCAGCTGGAGTGCAATGGCACAATCTCAGCTCACCACAACCTCTACCTCCCAGGTTCAAGGATTCCCCTGCCACAGCCTCCTGAGTAGCTGGAATTACAGGCATGCACCACTAGCTAATTTTGTATTTTCAGTAGAGACGGGGTTTCTCCATGTTGGTCAGGCTGGTCTCAATCTCCCAATCTCAGGTGATCCCTTGGCCTCCCAAAGTGCTGGGATTACAGGCATGAGCCACCGCACCCAGCCTGTCAATTCTTCACATTCCCTGATGTGGGGCCTTTCCCCCCATCTTCTGATCACTCATCATCTTGGTACTCTATTGTCCCCTCATACTGTCCTGAATTTAAGCATTCAGCCTCAGGGTCCCTGTGTAAAGATTCTCCTCTCTAGCCACAGGAATCCTTTCTCTAATCTGTTTGTGATGGATAATTCTAAATAATGCCTGTTATGATTTTGAATATGAGAAGGTAACTGCGAACAGGAGTGAAGACTATAGAGAAGAAAGAATGTGTTAAAAAACATCAAAACCTAATACATGGAGGCCTGGCGCGGTGGCTCATGCCTGTAATCCCAGCACTTTGGGGAGGCTGAGGCAGGCGGATCGCTTGAAGTCAGGCGTCCAAGACCAGCCTGGCCAACATGGTGAGACCCCGTCTCTATTAAAAATACAAAAATAAGCTGGGTGTAGTGGTGTGTGCCTGTAATCCCAGCTACTCAGGAGGCTCAGACAGAAGAATCGCTTGAACCCGGGAGGCAGAGGTTGCAGTGAACCGAGATTGTGCCACTGCACTCCAGCCTGGGCTAAAGAGTGAGACCCTGTTGCAAAAACAAACAAAAACAACAACAACAAAACTTAATAAATTTAGTCAGGAGTATACTTTCCAGATTATGCTCATTTTTCTTACTCAAAGAAGTCATCTGAATCACTCTCATGTGTACTCTAAAATAGGTTTTTCTCAGAGAATCTCTGTAAAATACTCCAAATTACCTTGGAAGAGATAATCCTCTGTGTTCTGGTCAGGGTTATCAGAGCTCCCAACAATATCAAATGGAGACCTTCCTGCCATCATCTCAAACATTAGCACTCCAAGAGCCCACCAGTCAACACTGAAACCTTCAGAAAGAAATTTTAAAGCAATAAATTATACACTTTGCATTCTTGAAAGTTAGTAACTGGAGATTTTATCACATAAAGGGAAAAGAAACAATGAAAAAGTAAACTCTAAATGCATTACAACTATCACGGCAGGCACTGCAGATTATAGCAATGCTTCATTATTAACAAGAGTAGGTACCTAAAAGATATTTTTAAAAATAAAATTATGAGAAAAAAAAAACAACTTTGTTTTTCCATGTATGTCTACTTTCAGACTCACGTCCAATATTGAACATTGTGTATTGAGGATATCGTTAGATTGTATTTGAGAGTAATCTCCTTGGTCTTAAACTTGATCTTTTGCTAGCTGATAAAGACCTGTGAAGGACAGCGGATTCAGTGAGCAGCTTTCACAAGTACCACATTCTCCTTTACATCTGCTCAAGGCAGAGGGCCAGAACCCAAAGTCAAATGCTTTCTCAAGGTAAGTGTATCTTTGGGTGCCTGAGATACAGTTAATCTTCCCCACCATCTTTCAGATTCCAAGGGGGAAATATCCCAGGAAATCTGAACAATCTTCCAGGGGTTCATGACTCCAGAGTCACATGGGTGCTGTTCTGAATCCTTGACTTTAGGGGAGTTATTTAAACTTTCTGTATGTCAGTTTCCTCATCTGTAAAAGGAGAATTAACAGTATTTACCTCATAGGGTTAAGAGGATTAACTTAGTTAATATATGTAAACTGCTTAGAATAGTGCCTGCTACTGTTTAGTGTTTGTTACTAATAAACTATTATTCAGCTTGGTATCCCTAAATACTGCCAAGGTCACACTGTCTCTGATTTTAAAGGCTTCAGAACAGGATCAAGAATGCTTATATTAATAAGATCATATCAAAATGCATTAGTGTACTATAATGCAATTGGTACCACATTTAACCACCCACTAGCAATAGCTAAAATAATACCACCAATTTATTTATTACCATAATCTTCTCCTCTTAAAATTTCAGGAGCAATATAATTAGGAGTACCACAGAAAGTGCTGGTTGTATCTCCTGGCCGTAATCCTTCCTTTTATTAAAAAGAAAAAAAAGAAAGAATAAGATTAAAAATTCTGTTTTAAATTCATCCTATTTCACCTGTAAGTTCAGCGTCTGTAGTGATACATTAAATTTACTTAACATCACTAAAACAATTGCCTTTTTTTTTTTTTTTTTTTGACAGGGTCTTGCTCTGTTGCCCAGGCTGGCATGCAGTGGTATGATCTCAGCTCACTGCAACCTCCACCTCCCAGGTTCAAGCAATTCTTGTGCCTCAGCCTCCTGAGTAGTTGGAATTATAGGCACACACCAACATGCCCAGTTAATTTTTGTATTTTTAGTAGAGACAGGATTTCACCATGTTGGCCAGGCTGGTCTCAAACTCCTGGCCTCAAGTGATCCACCCACCTCAGCCTCCCAAAGTGCTGGGATTACAGGCGCTCACTATGCCTGGCAATTTCCTTTATTATTAAAATCACAGATCACCACTAAATAGCATAAAGACCTGTCTTGTTAGATATTGATAGCATTGATTCAATTAAGGTAAGACTTGCATTTAAAATAATTTACATACAAGTTAAAATTTAATGATATTAGTAGAATAAGGCATATTTCTTGACGAAAAGAAGCACTTTAAACCTCACCTCCTAATACAACCACGTTTAGACTACAATATTTTCCTTCTGTTTATTTTCCTAAGGTGTTTTTTGTTTTTGTTTTTTTTGAGACGGAGCTCACTCTTGTTGCCCAGGCTGGAGTGCAATGGCATGATCTCAGCTTACTGCAACCTCTGCCTTCAGGGTTCAAGCGATTCTCCTGCCTCAGCTTCCCAAGTAGCTGGGATTACAGGCATGCACTACTATGCCTGGCTAATTTTGTATTTTTTGTAGAGATGGGGTTTCTCCATGTTGGCCAGGCTGGTCTCGAATTCCTGGCCTCAAGTGATCCACCCACCAAGCCCAGCCTGTATTTTAATAGCTACAGGATGGAAAAAAATTAAGGCAAAACACACTAACAGGTATAGTAAAGGAACTACCCAATAGTTAATGGGGCAATCACCAATAAGTTGTAACAAATACAAATTTGCATACACTTAACAACATGGCCTCAAAATACAAAGAGTAAAAAAGGACAAAATTATTAGAATTTCACAATCTCCAATCTTGACAGAAGTTAATATGAGGATAATCTGTATTAGAAAATGACAGACCACACATACTAAAAACCAGTAGGCAGAGAAAGATTTGGACAAAAGCTACAGCTAATATATATACATATATATATATATATAAATATGTATTATACATAATAGGTATACATTATAGTTATATATAACTATATATTATATACATAGTTGTGATATATATATATAGTTATATAATATATATAACTAACTTGATTGAAGATCCCTGTAAGAAATGAAAATGTTTAACAAGCCAATATTATTTTTCAATAAGAGTAACAAAAGACTAAGAAAGACAAAAAGAAAAGAAAGTCTTAATTTATTTTTGTTATTATATTTTCATTGTTTTTTTTTTGTTTGTTTGTTTTGAGACAGAGTCTCACTCACTTTGCTGCCCAGGCTAGAGTGCAGTGGTACAATCTCCGCTCACTGAAACCTCCACCTCCCGGGTTCAAGTCATTCTCCTGCCTTAGTCTCCTGAGTAGCTGAGATCACAGGCGCGCCACCATGCCCAGCTAATTTTTTGTGTTTTTAGTAGAGATGGGATTTCACCATGTTGGCCAGGCTGGCCTCAAACTCCTGACCTCAAGTGATCTGCCTGCCTGGGCCTCCCAAAGTGCTGGGATTACAGGTGTGAGCCACCATGTCCTCCTATTTTCATTGTTTAATGAAATGATTCCATTATTTTTAAAGGTATTATTTTAAAATAACATTTTAAAATGTTATCAAAATGCATTTGTGTACTGTAATGCAATTGGCAACCACATTTAACATAACATTTTAAAATAACAACTTGAAAAATATGGAAAAGTCAACAAAATCAATGTATGATGCCACATAATACAATATGTATGTATCTAATATACATATTTTAGCTCTACCTTTTGTTCACATCTCTCTTTTGCGGGGCGGGGGGGATGGAGTCTCGAACTGTTGCCAGCCTGGAGTACAGTGGGGTGATCTAGGCTCACTGCAACCTCTGCCTCCGGGTTCAAACGATTCTCCTGCCTCAGCCTCCCGAGTAGCTGGGATTAAAGGAGTGCGCCACCACACCCGGCTAATTTTTGTATTTTTAGTAGAGATCGGGTTTCACCATGTTGGTCAGGCTGTTCTCGAACTCCTGACCTCGTGATCTGCCCGCCACGGCCTCTGAAGTGCTGGGATTACAGGCGTGAGCCAATGAGCCCAGTCTTTTTTTTTTTCCTTTGAGACAGGATCTCACTCTGTCACCCAGGCTGGAGTGCAGTGGCATGGTTACAGCTCACTATAGCCTCAATCTCCCAATCTCCCAGGCTTAAGTGATCCCCCCTATCTCAGCCTCCCAAGTGGCTGGGACTACAAGCACAACCAAGCCAGTCTAATTTTTCGTAGAGATGGAGTTTGGCCATGTTGTCCAGGCTGGTCTCAAACTCCTGAGCTCCAGCAATCTGCCTGCCTTGGCCTCCCAAAGTGCTGGGATTACAGGTGTGAGCTATCATGTGTTACGCATTTTTTATAAATATCTTCAGCCGGGTGTGGTGGCTTGCTTTACTTGTTAAGGTAATTGGTAGAAAATCATCCTCACATAGTAACACGATGACAAATATGTAAATGTGTGATTGCATGCCCCATTCACCTGAGGAAAGTGCCTCCAGAGCCTGGAGATTATCTAAATGCTAACATGAACTCTTGGTTCTGAGACCAGCCTGGACAACACAGTGAGACCTCGTCTCTATTAAAAAAAAAAAAAAAAGTAAAAATAAAATAAAGATATTGTTAAATGACTTTATAATATTTATCATAAACTACAATAAAAGCTTTGGACAGAAATCTCTCTTCATAAACCAAAATATTTACTCAGAATATCCAAGAGACAGAATTACTGGACCAAAGAACATGGCCATCTCTAGGATTCTTGATAATTCCTCATTAAACTGCTTTCAAAACGTTGTAACAATTTATATACACACCAGTGACATATGCTCATTTCTTTAAGCATATAGATTATTCTGATTTTAAAACCAGTATCTCACACGCAAAAAAAAAAAAAAAAAAAAAAAAAAAAAAAAGGTCTCCTTGTTTTACTTTGTGCACTTTGTATTAAGGTTAATCCTCTCCATATTTTTTGTTCCATTTCATTTATTCTTGGGGGACAAGACTCCTTTATCACTGTTACTTTTTTTTGAAATGAGAAAAAAATCCCTTAGAAAAAAAAATGACACAGATATCAAAAAGGAACCACAAATATAAGTGATAGGTACACAGGGGTTCCACTCGATAAGCGTTCTAATTGTTTATGATTGAAAACTTGTATAATAAAAATATGTAAGGGCTGGGCACAGTGCCTCACACCTGTAATCCCAGCACTTTGGGAGGCTGAGGCGGGTGGATTACCTGAGGTCAGGAGTTCAAGACCAGCCTGGCCAACATGATAAAACCCCATCTCTACTAAAAATACAAAAAAATTAGCTGGGAGTGGTGGTGGGCACCTGTAATCCCAGCTACTTGGGAGGCTGAGGCAGGAGAATCCCTTGAACCCAGGAGGCAAAGGTGGCAATGAGCCAAGATTATGCCATTGCACTCCAGCATGGGCAACAAGAGCAAAACTCTGTCTCAAAATAAATAAATAAATAAATAAAATTAGCCGGGCATGGTGGGGCACACCTGTAATCCCAGCTACTTGGAAGGCTGAGGCAACAGAATAGCTTGAACCCAGGAGGCAGAAGTCACAGTGAGCCAAGATCATGCCACTGCACTCCAACCTGGGTGACAGAGCAAGACTCTGTCTCAAAAAAAAATTAATTATTTAAGTATCATGTGAAAAATATGGTTGAATTCAGTACATAAAAGCAAGCATAGTTTATGTGAAGATGTTATTCTTTAATGTATGCTGAACAGATAATAAAGTTAAAAGTTAAATCTTAAATACAATTAGGCTGTCATATGCCATGTTAGCATTTAGAACATCTCCAGGCTCTGGAGGCACTTCCCACAGGTGAACAGGGAATGCAATTCACACATTTACATACTGGTTATTGTATTACTATATGAGGATAATTTTGTACCAGTTACCTTAAAAAAGGAGTAGTTCCTTACACATTTTGTGGGAAAATACCAGACCTTTAAAATGGAACACTGTTATAAAAAGAATAAAACATCAAGAAAAAAAGACATATTCTAAGAGTAACCAAAATTCTTTATATTTTTATTTATATATAAATTTTTTTTACATATTATACTTTGTCAGGTGTTTAAAATTTAAATATAAAAAATGTTTGACTTCCAAGGAAAATCCTGAATGCATTATATAAGATTCACTACTAAATGGCAAAAATTGGAAGGTCATATGCAAATGGTTGTGCTAAGTGGTAGAATTGCAGACAGTTTTTATTTCCAAATTTTCTCAATTGTATTACGACTTTCAAGATAAAAAGTTATATATAATAAAAAGAAATTAACTCACTGTAGTACACATAACACAGAAGATATAAATTTTGCAAATGGTTAGAAAAATAGTACATTTGTCTTTGTGCTAGAATTCCACAAAGCTTCATAAATAAATTAGCAAAATTAGTAATCATTTTCCCATCTTTAAACATGAAGTTGTTTTACAAAGACTACTAGCTGCTGAAGACCTTTTTAAATAACTAGAAAGTTTTCCTCACCTTACACATGCCATAGTCAGTGAGTTTAATGTGCCCTTCAGAGTCCAGTAACACATTATCCAATTTCAAATCTCTATAAATTATCCCTCGCTCATGAAGATAATTTAATGCTAGACTGATTTCTGCAGAGTAAAATCTAAAATAAAATAAAAAATAAGTCATTTGATTCAATCATATTTAAGTTCTACACTTGCAACTGGAAACATAAAAATTCATATCAAAACATATTTTTTCCTCCCAGTGATTTTAGAAACGAATTAAAAAACGAACTGAAAAGTATCACTTTAAAACATCTGAGCCCATGACACAATTATAAAAGTTCCTAACTTACACTCACATTTTTCATAAGGCTATTAATTTTAAAGTCTCCAACAGGGGTTCTTAATCTGGGTCCTTGTGTAAACTTCAGGCAGTTCATACTTCTACAACAGGGGGGCAAAGGTGTATGCACATATTTACATGCACAATATCTACAGAGTCCTCACAGCTTTCATCACTCCTCTAAGGGACCCATGACCCCCCAGAAGGCTAAGAACCACTGACAGGGTCAAGAATAGAAAGACTACTATAAGGTAACTACTCAACACCATAAAATCCTCATAAAGCTTTTAGAAAAGGAATTAAATGGAACTATTCTACAACCATAAAATTTAATATCAAACAAAGAACTTCAAAAAACTGCTACCAACTCACTGGTGACAACCCAGAACTTTTGGCCTGAATAATGAAAATGGAACACCCGAGCTGTTGTATGGCTGCTCTGGTGGCACATTACCGTGATTACATGTGGAGGTACATAACATACACCTTCTAGCTACTTAATTCTGTGATTCGGGAACTTAAGCCCTAATTCTGGGCTTTAGTTCTTACAAAAGCAAAGATGGTGGTATAAAGCCAGAACCAGCACATTAATACAGTAAAAACCAGACTAGCTCCCCGACATTCAACTGAACAGACAAGGAACAAATATTGGCTATGTTCACAATTCAAAATATCCTCTGTGGCTCTGCTATGAAGGGTGGATCATTTGATAAAGCCTAAATACACAATGAACATAAAGGAACACCAAAACCCAAATAAACAAAAAAACCCAGCCTGACCTCAACATTAGATAAGTACAATTCACATCTTCTTATGAAATTAAATATTATCACTTTTTCACAAGCAATAATGAAGCAGCAAAATTTCCACAAGTTTTTTATTTAAATGAGATTTCTAATATTTGTTCCCTGATAATTACATACATATACAAACTCATATGCTTCATTTTGGTATTACTCTTATGAAGCAGGGAAGGGTGAGAATTACTGCTGATTATGAATAAAAAAACAAAACCTGGTCCTGATGGATTAAACGGTTTATTCAGACCGTTTAATTCAGACCGGTTAATTCAGACCCTGATCCCTTCCCACCAATCTCCTCCAACACATAATTTACAATCTTATATATTAATATCAAATTAAGAGCACAAAATTAATATTCAATATTCTTTTATTTATCAATAATTATGGGATTAGAGGAAGAAAAAGCCAAAGAACAATAAATCACAGGAAGAACAGTCAGAAGTATATACTAGTTTAAAAGGGATCTTTTTTTCTTTTTTTTTTGAGACAGAGTCTTGCTCTGTTGGGCAGGTTGGAGTGCAGTGGTGCAATCTTGGCTCACTGCAACCTCTGCCTTCCCGGGTTTAAGCAATTCTCTTGCCTCAGCCCCCTGAGTAGCTGGGATTAATTAGCCCAGCCAATTTTTGTATTTTTAGTAGAGACGGGGTTTCACCATGTTGGTCAGGCTGGTCTCAAACTCCTGACCTCAGGTGATCCACCCACCTCAGCCTCCCAAAGTGCCGGGATTACAGGCATGAGCCACTGTGCCCAGTCAGACGGATGGTTTTATTACTCTCAAGTACGTATGAATAGCACTTTCATAGTGAAAAACTCTCTCAGAGACCACTACAAACCTGAAAAGACTAACACGTCTTATTAGTCTCAATTATTTAAATGGCTGATGCTAAATAGACAAAATATTTGAAAAGGATTGGTTTTAGTAAAGGTTTCCCTTTTAATATTGTTTATATTTTTCAATGGCTTAGGAAGCACTGTGTGCATGCATGTGTACATGTGTGTGTATAAATGTAAAAGAATATATACTATAATTATTTTACATATATATTATAATGTAAATTAACTTTTAGGTCAGCCTATGCATGACTTACAAAGAATTAACTAATATTGAAATAAATTATTTAACTACTGTTTCCAACCACTGCACATAAGAAGCCACATGGCCCTGAAATACACACACACACACACACACACACACACACACACACACTAAACAAAAACTTACCTGGCATGTTCTTCAGGAAGTTTTCTTTGTCTCTGCATATGAAACATTAGGTCTCCTCCATTTACATACTCTATAACAAAGAACAATCTAAAACACAGGAGAGAACCCATGAAATCAAGATCCAAAAAAAGGTGGTGTAACTTTGCATTTTCACAAACCAGTCACAACAGAGAGCATTCTCTACTATTTAGCCTTTAAAAAGATGCCAAGATTTTGGTGGAAACAAAGAGTACCTAGGGTACAGAAGATATGAGAAAGTAAACCAGCATGATCATAATTTTGTAACCTCCTACTTCTAAAGTAATACCACTTGCAATCCAGAGCCACTCATTACCATCCTAATTTTAGCCTTTGCTAAATAAGTTGTTTTTGACTGTCAAGGTTAAGAAGTTAGCATTTTTCCTTTTTGTTAAACTCTAGAAAATTTTAAGACATAAAACTAGAATACTGGAGATATTTAAAAGGTTGGATTTCCACTGCCATAATTATGACATGGCTGTTTCTTGTTCTGCCTAAAGCAGGTCATTTCCTAATGCTGATCCAATATCAAACTGCTATCAGTGATTGGAGTAATAGTAGCAGGAAGTTATAAGCCTAACACTGTTGCATCCTCCATGAGGTCTACTTCCTGAATCATAGCAGAAAGGTTCTGTGTAATATGCCCAAAAATATGAAGCCCAGTAATCATTCTATTATCTTTCAATCTTACCTGCTTTCTGTCTGAAAGCAAGAATGGAGTCCAACAAGAAAAGGATGATTGGATGCCTGCTCAAACACATGCTTTTCTGTCTGTACCCAGTCAATATCCTATTTTGAAACACGAAAGAAATCTATGTCAAACTGAAATCATCACAATTAATGATAAATTTGCTCTGAGCAATTCAATTGTCACAAATGCAACTGTTAACTAGGTTAAATATCAAAACCATTGATAATCATGAAACAAAAATTTACAAAGAGAAAAATAACACTAGTCAATCTTTCAATATCATAAAACCATCTAGAAAATTTTTGCAAGCTCAAGTATTTCCTCTGATAATAATGTGGTTTGATTTTTGTTTTTAAAAAAAACTGAATAATAATCAAATTACTTTAAATATACAATCTATACGTAAACTGAAATAATATATTTCATTTACTTAGCACATATTTAGAAAACCAGAATCAAATAATAAAGCACAAACATTGAGGTTTTATTTAAAACAGTATTCTTAAGCAGTTTAACAGTTTAGAAGCAATAAAACCAGGGCAGGGGAGAAAAAAAAAGAAGCAATAAAAGCTTACTTCATCATCATTAACAAGCTCTTTCTTCACAACTTTCATTGCATAAATACGATCTGTTTTTTTTAATCGAACCAATAGTACTTTGGCATAACTTCCTCTTCCTATTACCCGGAGCAAATCAAAATCCTGAAGACCTAGACTGGATGAAGCTTTGCCACTTTCCCTGGTGTTCATTGCCTGTTGAGAACATTTGTATCAGAGTTACAATGGGAAATGCTTTGCACAGTACATTATATTTCTAACACCTTGTTGTACCTACAATGATTTAAAGATATTTTCCTAACATAAAAAATATTTTAAGTTCTTAATATTTTTTACATGTCATCCCAAACCATATAATCTAGCTATCCAAATGAGTTAGATTATATGGATGAATTCATGAGTTGAGATAAGAGGGATGGTAATAAGAATGGGAAGGGAGTTGAAATCAGAAAACCATCGAAGGATGTCTTAAAAAGGATGAAACTTTTGGGTACAGAGGCAATAGAGATGCAGGAATAAAAACAACACATTAACTTTGGTGACCAAGAGACTGGGGTCCGGCTGACAGAGAACATCAAGTGTGTGGCTAGGATAAGATTGACAAAGTTACTGGAGATAACAATTGGGTTTTTCATAACAAATTCAGAAGTTATAAGGAGACATCAAGATGAAAGAGTCTGCTGGAAGCTTGATACATAAAATGTAAGCTAGTGAGAGGACACATTCAGAGGCGTTTTTTTTTTTTTTTTTTGGATGCTATAGACAGAAAACAAGCATGAAGTCGTTCAGCGAATGGAAGATATTCTTTTCCACAGAATACTAAGGCCCCTCTGGGATGACAAAGAGCTTTAAAATTCATTCACAACTACAAATGTAAGCTTCTGGCAATTTACAGAGAAGCCTAAAGATAGTCTTTTATTAGATGCCTGCAAAATCGTTAGCACACAATGGACCCATGAGAATAAAATATGAATTCTCCGAAGTGAAGAATACAAAGAAAAGCAGAGTAAATTTGGAGAAAGATAAAGAAACCAGCAAGCACAAAACTGAAAGAAGATTACTAGAAAAACTGAGAATGACAACTTAAAAAAATGGTCATATGTGAAAATTTAGAAATAATAATTTGGGCTGGGCACAGTGGCTGTATTTCCAGCACTTCACGAGGCTGAAGTAGGTGGACTGATTGAGCCCAGGAGTTCAAGACCAGCCTGGGCAATGTGGTGAGAAACCTCATCTCTACCAAAAAATACAAAAATTAGCTGGATGTTGGTGGTGCGCACTGTAGTCCCAGCTACTTGGGGGGTTGAGGTGGGAGGATCACCTGAGCCTGAGAGGTTGAGGTTGCAGTAAGCTGTGATTGTGCTGGTGTACTCCAGCCTGGTGACAAAGTGAGACCCTGTCAATAATAACAGGCTGGGCGGGTGGCTCACGCCTGTAATCCCAGCACTTTGGAAGTCAGAGGCGGGCAGATCACGAGGTCAGAAGTTTGAGACTAGCCTAGCCAATATGGTGAAACCACGTCTCTACTAAAAATACAAAAATTAGCCAGACATGGTGGCATGCACCAGTAGTCCCAGTTACTCGGAAGGCTGAGGCAGAAGAATCACTTGAACCCGGGAGGTAGAGGTTGCAGTCAGCCAAGATCGTGCCACTGCCCTCCAGCCTGGGCAACAGAGCAAGACTCTATCTAAAATAATATATATATATATATATATGTAACAATAACAATAATAATAATTTGATTTGGTAACAAGGTGATATAGTTTGGATATTTGACTCTTCCAAATCTCAAATCTCATGCTGAAATGTGATCCCTAGCGGGAGGTGTCTGGGTCATAGGGACAGATTCCTCAAGAATCGCTTGGTGCATCCCTGTGGTTAATGAGTGAGTTCAGAGTGCGGCACCTCCCCTGACTCTCTTGCTCCCTCTCTTGCTATGTGGCACACTTGCTTCCCCTTTGCGTTCTGCCATGACTGAAAGCTTCCTGAGGCCCTCAGGAGAAGCAGATGCTGGTGCCATGCTTCTTGTTCAGCCTGCAGAACCATGTGCCAAATAAATACCCAGCCTCAGGTATTCCTTTTCCTTCATTCATTTCTTTCTTTCTTTTTTTTTTTGAGACAGGGGTCTCGCTCTGTCACCCAGGCTGGAGTGCAGTGATACAACCTTGGCTCACTGCAACCTCCATCTCCTGAGTTCAAGTGATTCTCTCGCCTCAGCCTCCCGAGTAGCAGGGACTACAGGTGCATGCCACAGCCCCTGGCTAACTTTTTGTATTTTTAATAGAGACAGGGTTAGCCAGGATGGTCTCCATCTCCTGACCTTGTGATGTGCCCACCCTGGCCTCCCAAAGTGCTGGAAGTACAGGCTTGAACCACCGCGCCTGGCCCTATTCATTTCTTTAGCTCTGTTACCCAGGCTGCAGTGCAGTGGCACAAACATAGCTCACTGCAGCCATGAACTCCTGGGCTCAAGTGATCCTCCTGCCTCAGTCTCCCAAGTAGCCGGGTCTATAGGCATGTGCCTCCACACCCAGCTAATTTTTATTTATTTTTGTAGACATGGGAGATCCTGCTGTGTTGCCAAGGCTGATCCCAAACTACTGGCCGCAAATGATTCTCCAGCTCCACAAAATGATGTGATTACAGGTGTCAGCCGTCACACCCAACCTTTGGGTATTCCTTTATAACAACAAAAAATGGACTCACTCACAAGGATAAATAAAGCAGAGTGAAAATAAACCAGGTTCGGGCAGGTTAGGAAAGAAGAGAATTGGCCGGGCGCGGTGGCTCATGCCTGTAATCCCAGCCCTTTGGGAGGCCGAGGTGGGTGGATCACAAGGTCAGGATTTCAAGACAAGCCTGGCCAAAATGGTGAAACCCCATCTCTACAAAAAAAGAAAAAAAAAAGAAAATGAATGAATGAATGAGAGAAGAGAATTGTAAGAAAATAAGTCAACACATAGACTTGAAATATGACGAACTGGAAACTATAAGAGAGAATCAAGTGGAGCCAAAAAGAGCAAAGTCATAAGGCTGAATCAAATGACAGAAGCCAAGTAACAGTGAAATATCACCTTCAAAGGGTCTAAAAAAAGAAACACTGACCTAAAATTCTTTATCCTGAAAAAGTAGCTCACAAAGTGAAAGTGAAAGAAAAACATTTTAAGACAAAACAGTGAATCCATCACTAGTAGGTGCTCACTAAAGGAAAGACTAAATTGAGTCCTTGAAGGAGAAAAAGCGTGATCTCAGATGGAGGAACAAAGACGTAGGAAGAAACGAAAAACAAAAAGGGTAAAATGTGGGTAAATCTAAATAAGGAGTGACTGTTTAAAAACACAAATATACACATACACAGAATTTTAAACTCTGGCAATAATAGCACCCAAAGGCAGGAATGGAAGAGGAATGAATTTAAAGTGTGCCAAGGTCACTGCATTTTCTAGAGAAACAGTAAAAGTGTTATTTGTGCCAGGCTCGGTGGCTCATGCCTGTAATCCTAGCACTTTGAGAGGCCGAGGTGGGTGGATCACCTGAGGTCAGGAGTTCAAGACCAGCCTGGCCATCATGGTGAAACCCCATCTTTAAAAAAAAAAAAAAAAAAAAGTGTTATTTGTAATACTTTTTAAATGCAAATTTTATCTTACATAGAGGGGGTATGTGTGTGTGTTTGTTACATGGGTATACTGCAGCCAGGTAGTGAACGTAGTACTCAAGAGGTAGTTTTCCAACCCATGCTGCCCCCGCCTCAAGCACTCAACAACGTCTGCTGTTCCTATGATTATGTCTATGTGCACTCAAGGCTTAGCTCCTACTTGTGAGAACATGTAGTATTTAGTTTTCTGTTCCTGCATTAATTCATTTAGGATTATAACCTGTAGCTCTATCTATATTGCCACAAGGTACATGGTTTCATGTTTTCTTTACCCAATCCACTATTGATGGACACCTAGGTTGATTCCAAGTCTCTGCTATTGAACAGTGCAGTGATGAACATATGAATGCATGTGTCTTTTTGGGAGAACGATCTATTTTTCTTTGGGTACATACCCAGTAATGGGAGATTGCTGGGTCAAATGGTAGCTCTGTTTAAAGTTTTTAAAGAAATCTCCAAATTGCTTTCCGCAGTGGCTGAGCTAGTTTACATTCTCACCAACTGTATATAAGCATTCCCTTTTCTCTGCAGCCTCACCAGCATCTGTTGTTTTTTCCATTTCTTTTTTTTTTGAGACAGTGTCTCACTCTGTTACCTATGCTGTAGTGGTGCAATTATGGCTCACTGGAGCCTTGACCTTCAGGGTTCAAGCAATCCTCCCACCTCAATCTCCTGAAGAGCTGGTACTACAGGAGCGCAGCACCAAACCTGACTAATGTTTTATTTTTTGCAGACACTGTTGCCTAGGCTGGTCTTGAACTCCTAAGCTGAAACACTGCTTCCGCCTCATTCTCTCAAAGTGCTGGGATTACAGGTGCAAGCCATCACACCCAGATTGACTTTTTAATAAAAGCTATTTTGACTGATGTGAGACAGTATCTGAGGTTTTGATTTCTATTTCTCTGATAGTTATGATGATGAGTGGTTTTTCATGTTCGTTGGCTGCTTATAGGTCTTCTTTTGAGACATGTCTATTCATGTCCTTTGGTTTCTTTGTTTGTTTGCTTTTTTGAAACAGAGTCTTGCTCTGTCACCTAGGATGGAGTGCAGTGGCACAGTCTTGGCTCTTTGCAACCTCTGCCTCACCGGTTCCAATGACTCTCGTGCCTTAGCCTCCTGAGTAGCTGGGATTACAGGTGTGTGCCACCATGCCCTGGTAAGGGGTGTGTGTGTGTGTGTGTGTGTGTGTGTGTGTGTGTGTGTGTGTGTGTATTTTTAGGGCCAGGCTGGTCTCAAAATCCTGGACTCAAATAATCTGCGTGCCTCTGCCTCCCAAAGTGCCGGTAAAAGCCACCATGCCCAGCCCTTTGCCCATTTTTTAACAGGGTTGTTTTTTGTTATGTTCCTTACAGATTCTGGATATGAGACCTTCATTGGACGTATAGTTTGTGAATATTTTCTCCCATTCTGTAGGTTGTCTGCTTAGTCTACTGGTGGATTCCTTTGCTGCACAGAAGCTCTGTAGTTGAATTAAGTCCCACTTCTCAATTTCTGGCTTTGTTGCAATTGCTTTTGGAGACTTAGCCAAAAATTCTTTGCCAAGGCCAATGTTAAGAGAGTATTTCCTAGGTTTTCTTCTAGGATTTTTATAGTTTGAGGTCTTACATTTAAATCTTTATTCCATCTAGAGTAAATTTTTGTATATGGTGATAAGTAAGGGTCCAGTGGTGATATATGCCTGTAGTCCCAGCTACTTGAGAGGCCGAGATGGGAGGATTGGCTGAACTCAAGAAGTTGAGGCTGTAGTGAGCCATGACTGCACCACTGCACAGCTGCCTGTGCAATAACCCTGTCTCACAAAAAAATAAAAGGAAAGGCTGGGTGTGGTGACTCATGCCTGTAATCTCAGGACTTTGGGAGGCCAAGGTGGGCAGATCACGAGGTCAGGAGTTTGAGACCAGCCTGGCCAACATGGCAAAACTCTGTCTCTACTAAAAATATAAAAATTTCTGTGTTAAGCACAGTGAAAAAATAAAGAAAAAAAAAATTAGTCGCACGTGGTGGCAAGTGCCTGTAATCCCAGCTACTCGGAAGGCTGAGACAGGAGAATCGCTTGAATCCGGGAGGCAGAGGTTGCAGTGAGCCATTGCACTCTAGGCTGGGTGACTGAGTAAGGCTCCATCTCAAAAAAATAATAATAATAAAAATAAAGGGAAAAATGTGAAAAAAAAAGCTTTTTCAGACAAACAAACAGAACAAGAAACTAAAACATAACATTAAATAGGTGACTAACAGGTTTCTTCAAAATAATACAGGAGTGAGGGAAGTGAGTAGACAAAATAAGACTGGCCAGGAATTGATAATTGTTTTCACTAATAATAGACACAAGGGCTTTGTTTATGTTTACTTTTATTTATGTTTGAAATTTTTGGTCGGGCACGGTGGCTCATGCCTATAATCCTAACACTTTGAGAGACTGAGTTGGGAGAACCACTTAAGGCCAGGAGTTCAAGACTAGCTTGGGCAACATAGTGAGACTCTGTCTCTACACAACAGAAAATGAAAAAATTAGCTGGGTGTGGTGGGGTGTGCCTATACAGTCCTAGCTACTCGGGAGGCTGAGGTGGGAAGATAACTTGAGCCCAGGAGTTCAAGGTTGCAGTGAGCCATGATCACACCACTGCACTCCAGCCTGGACAATAAAGCAAGACCCCAACTCAAAAAAGAAGAAAGATAGGGGAAAAAGAGGAGGCAGTGTGAACTAAATCTTTCATGTCCAGAAATACACAAAAATGAAAAATTGAAAAAGAGAGACATAAACATTATGGACATAACTAGAAAAGGTTAAAAAAGTTGCTAAAAAGTCCAACTAGGAGTGGGTGGTGTGAGACATGATCATCTTTTTCACTATAAGCTTTTTTCAAAAAACTGATGATGATGATGATGATCATGATTTTGAGACGGAGTTTTGCTCTTGTTGCCCAGGCTGGAGTGCAATGGCGAGATCTCAGCTCACTGCAACCTCTACCTTCAGGTTCAAGCGATTCTCCTACTTCAGCCTCCTGAGTAGCTGCAATTACAGGCATGCGCCACCACACCTGGCTAATTTTGTATTTTTTTTAAGTAGAGATGGGGTTTCTCCATGTTGGTCAGGCTGGTTTTGAACTCTCAACCTCGGGTGATCCACCCGCCTCAGCCTCCCAAAGTGCTGGGATTACAGGCGCAAGCCACTGTGCCTGGCCCCCCAAAACTGATTATTATTTTAATCAAATAATTTTAATTAAGAATTTGTTCTATTTATTTATTTATTTGATGGAGTCTCACTCCACTGCCCAGGCTGAGTGCAGCTGTGCGATCTTGGCTCACTGTAACCTCCGTCTCCCGCGTTCAAGCGGTTCTCCCGCCTCAGCCTCCTGAGTAGCTAGGATTACAGGTGCCCACCACTACTCCCAGCTAATTTTTTGCATTTTTAGTAGAGACAGGGTTTCACCATGCTGGCCAGGCTGGTCTTGAACTCCTGACCTTGTGATTCACCCGCCTCAGCCTCCCAAAGTGCTGGGATTACAGGCATGAGCCACCACACCCATCCCATTTGTTTTGTTTTAAAAACTGATAAGAGCTGGCTGTGGCTCATGCCTGTAATCCCAACACTTTGGGATGCCAAGGTGGGTGAATCACAAGGTCAGGAGTTCATGACCAGCCTGGCCAGCATGGCGAAATCCCATCTCTACTAAAAAATACAAAAAATTAGCTGGGCATGGTGGCTCATGCCTATAGTCCCAGCTACTGGGGAGGCTGAGGCAGGGGAATTGCTTGTACTCAGGAGGCAGAGGTTGCAGTAAGCCAAGTTCGCAACACTGCACTCCAGCCTGGTGACACAGCAAGACTCTGTCTTAAAAAAAAAAAAAACTGATAGAATGTACGACGGTGAGGTGGCTCAAGCGTATAACCCCAGCACTTTGGGAGGCTGAGGCGGGCAGATTATCTGAGGTTGGGAGTTTGATACCAGCCTGACCAACATGGAGAAACCCTGTCTCTATTAAAAATACAAAATTTGCTAGGCATGGTAGTGCACGCCTGTAATCCCAGCTACTCGGGAGGCTGAGGCAGGAGAATCACTTGAACCTGGGAGGCAGATGTTGTGGTGAGCCAAGATCACGCCATTGCTCTCCAGCCTGGGCAACAAGAGTGAAACTCCGTCTCAAAAAATAAATAAATAAATAAACAAACAAACTGATAAAATGCTTCATAGTCAGAAAAAAATAGTGACAGTTAAAATGTTTAATAATTTATTGTCTAAATAAGCAATTCACACACAAAATGGAATGGTCTACTATATATTTTAAACACTAGTACCAAGTATTTTAAACAGTATTCTTAAATACATTGTAATTTTCACATTAAGCTATTTTAAAATAAAAATAAGTTATCCCACTAAATTACTTCCTAGCTTAAATCAATAATTTAATTACTAAATTAAGTCAGAATAAAACTCTGGAATCGTTACAAATCATTTTTGTATTTTATCATTATGAGCTAAAGTCTAAGCAGGTCAGTATGTCATACTTTTAAACTCCTGAGTCTTACTAAAAAGCTAATGACATAATGTACAATAAGACAAATTATCTTACCTCTTTTTTCTTCACCAACTTGATCCAAACTCTCATGACTTGAAGGATTATATGGAATTACTAAAAATCCAATACCAAGCATTAAAAAAAAAAAAAAAAAAAAAGGTGTGGGGGAAAAAACACAGCAACCATTAACGAGTTTGAAATAAAATTTTTCTAATTTTTATTTTTTACTTTTGAATAAATTTTCATTGTTTAAAACTAAATACTTGTCCTACTAATAACAAGTTGTATGTAAATACGATAGTTAAGTCCTAATCTTTAGGGAGGGTAAAGAAAGCATGCATCACAACCTGGTAGCCAAGTACTGCTTTCAACAAGTACTTTTGTTATTTTTAAAACACTTCTCTTCTTTACAAATTAATCAAACACTCCTTCTAAATGAATGACTCTATAAGATATGTTTAAATTTTTTAGTATGACTAAGACACAGAGATACAGGACCTCTGGTTTTCACTTCTCACTCCATCATACTCAAAATTTTCCTTACTACCACAATGGTCAAGTAAAAAACAGGCCAGATGCCGTTGGCTCACGCCTGTAATCCCAGCACTTTGGGAAGCTGAGGCTGGCGGATCACGAAGTCAGAAGATCGAGACCATCCTGGCTAACACAGTGAAACCCCGTCTCTACTACAAATACAAAAAATTAGCTGGGTGTGGTGGTACGAACCTGTAGTCCCAGCTACTGGGGAGGCTTGGACAGGAGAATCACTTGAACCATGGAGGCAGAGGCTGCAGTGAGCTGAGATCATGCCACTGCACTCCAGCCTGGGCGAGAGAGCGAGACTCCGCCTCAAAACAAAAACAAAACAGACCAGGATGGAACTTCTACTTCTTAAAGCTACCTGGGGCAAAAAAAGCGCCTACATTTCATAGAGCTGATCCTTCCATGACTAGGAGACTGCATTTTGTCTTTTCAGAAAAAACTTCCTTGTTTTCCCTTTCCTGATTTAGTCCAGAGAAGAGCATGCTGTTCTCCCTCCTTTCACTGCTCTCCAAATTTCCCAGATACGTGTTTAAAGTTTTATCTACTCAACATTCTTTTAAGGTATCTATCTAACATCTTAATTTCCACCATCTTCCTGGAATTTCCCATATTGCATCTCTCTACCTTTCACCTAATTCCTACTTCTGTTTATAAAGCTTTTAATAAAAACAAGTCACTTCGGCCAGGCATGGTGGCTCATGCCTGTAATACCAACACTTTGGGAGGCTGAGGCGGGCAGATCACCTGAGGTGACATCTCAGGCGACAGAGCAAGACTCTGTCTTAGAAAAAAAGCAAGTCACTTGAACACACTCAACATGGGCCACAAAATCAGCTTCATGTTTTTTCATTATGGAAAAAAACTGAGTTTGCTGAATTTAAAGGAGTCTCAAAAGAAATTTACGTGAACTAGAAAAAACAGTCATTTGTTATAGTTAACAAAGCTTTTTTTGAAAAAATAGAAAAAACAGACAGGGTCTCCCTACGTTGGCCAGTCTAGTCTTAAACTCTTGGGCTCAAGGGATCCTCTTGCCTCGACCTCCCAAAGTGCTGGGATTATAGGCGTGAGCCATCACACCCAGTCCATAGTTGCCTTTTTGTTTTTCATTTTTTTCTCTTTTGTGAGATGGAGTCTTGCTTTGTCACCCAGGCTGGAGTGCAGTGGCGTGATCTTAGCTCACTGCAACCTCCGTCTCCTGGGTTCAATCGATTCTCCCACCTAAGCCTCCCAAGTAACTGGGATTACAGACATGTACCACCATGCCCTGCTAATTTTTGTATTTTTAGTAGAGACATGGTTTCACCCTGTTGTCCAGTCTGGTCTCGAACTCCTGACCTCAGATGATCCGTCCGTCTCAGCCTCCCAAATTGCTGGGATTACAGGCGTGAGCCACTGTGCCCAGCCCATAGTTATCTTTTAAAAATCCACATGTTCTAAGCATAGCTGCATTTAAATATTAAAAAAGAAAAAAAGTCAAACGTGTATGTTAAATAGTGTGACTCATTTTACTACTACAAAACATATATTTACTTTTATTTAGGAAGAACATAAATGTTTTTAAACTTGGGTAAAAGAGTCACCTAAGTAAGTCTTTACATGCTATTCTGTGAATGAACAATGGGTTGTGCCACCCCACTCTTACCTGTCTGGGCATGGTCAGAATGCATGGATGACTGATCCATGGGCATCATTGGTTCCTACAAACATTTCCAAAGACACAGTAACTCAACGAATTCTTTTTAAATCCCAATACCTCTAATACACCCAGAAATAACACTATTTCAACAACACACAGCATATTAAAATTTAATTTTGAAAGAATATACGTGAGAATTATATTTACTTTTAATTTTGTTTTATGAAACTATACAGTATTTCCTGTGAATGAGGTAATGTTAGTCATATTTTGCAGAAAAGAAAATACAAAACGAATCTAAGACCCCCAATTAGAAATCAAATTAAACTGCTATATATTTTGATTTGTTTCTCTTCGATTCTACCTATTCTTCCTTCAAGCTCCACTTCAAATCTTTGGCAAAAAGAAATCTCTGGAGGCTGGGTGTGGTGGCTCACGCCTGTAATCCAAGCACTTTGGAGGCCAAGGCGGGTGGATCACCTGAGGTCGGGAGTTCAAGACCAGCCTGACCAATATGGTGAAACCTCGTCTTTTCAAAAAAAAAAAAAAACAAAGAAGTAGTCTCTGGAATATGCATTCTTTAGTTGGGGTCCAGGGGGTAGACTTCAGGATATCTATAACCCCTTAAAATTATATGTAAATTTTTGTGGGTTTCCCATTTTCCTGAAGATTTTCAAAGATGTCAGTGGTCCCCAAAAAGAGAAAAGAAATACCTCTTAGAAACTAACTTATCCAAATAACGGCCAATAATCTCAGGAAAAATGTAGATTCAAACTCAAGTTATTACTAATTTATTAATCTTAGACACACATTTAATGAATATCAGCAGGAAAAAGTAAACTTAAGAACATTAATGATACAGTTATAATTTCAAGGTTGCCTTAAAGACAGGCTCGTAAGTAAGTTTAAGGATTTTAAAATGCATTTAACCTCCATCCTAAAATTTCAATATAATCACTAACCCTGCCCCCTCTCCTTCCATATGTCACCAAAGAATACTCAAACATATTAACAGTAACCTATATAAATTATGTTGGAAATATTCAGCCTTCTGTTTTTCCTTAAGATTGGATTTTCCCCTTAACTACAAACCCATTCCTAAGCTTATATGAACTCATTAAATAATTCTAATACCAAAGAGCTACTAGTAACAACCTGCTTTCACAACATCCAAAGAAAATCCCATGAATAAATATGGTATAACAATTCTAAAGGACAATTTAGAAAGATGCATGCAAGTATTTTTCTTCCTTTTTTGTGGAGCAGGGCTAATTGGTAGGCAGTGCGCTTAGACAGCTGCATCCAGGTACTTTTTTAAATGCATATCTTTTAAAACTCAGTAATTCTAATTCTGGATCCTTAAGGAAGTATGATTTGCAAGAAAGATCACTAAGGTTGGCCAGGCGCAGTGGCTCACATCTCCCAGCATTCTGGGAGGCCGAGGCAGGTGGATCACGAGGTCAGGAGTTCAAGAACAGCCTGGCCAACATGGCAAAACCATCTCTACTTAAAATACAAAAATTAGCCGGGCATGGTGGTGCACACCTACAGTCCCAGCTAGCTGGGAGGCTGAGGTGGGAGAATCACCTGAACCCAGGAGACGGAGGTGGCAGCGAGCTGAGATCGTGCCACTACACTCCAGCCTGGGAGACAGAGCGAGACTCTGTCTCAAAATAACAAAAAAAGGCACACACAAGCACATGTGCCTTCTGGTGGATAAACAACCTTTTGTAAAGGTGACTCAAAAACAACGCACCAAAACGAAAGCCAGAATCTAATCAAACCTCGACATCCAACTATCGTACAAGATAAAAGAATAAAGAAGACAGAATAACATGCTGAACATAACCATGGAGAAGTCATGAGCAAAATTCTGCAACAGTGTAAATGACAAACAAATAACCATTACTTTTACAATAAAATTCTAAGGAAAGAAAGGAGAGAGAAAGAGAGAAATGAAGAAAGAAGCAGTAAATTAAAAAATATCTACGAGATCAATCAATTGTACACGTGGACTTCATCTGGATCCTGATTCTTAATGAAAACTACAAAAACTAAACAATAATATTTGTGAGAACAATGACTGGATATTTGATATAAGGAATTTGGTTTTTAGTTAGGTTTTTTAAAAAAGTCCTTATCTTTTAGAGGTACGTGCTGAAATATGTCTGAGATTTGTTTGAAAACAACACAGGGTAAGGGTAAGTTAAGTGAATGCGGATATAGATGAAACCAAGATTAGTCATGAGTGGGTAACTGCTGGAGCTGGGTGTCTAGTACATGGGAGTTCATTACAGTGTTCCATCTACTCTTAAATATGTTTACATTTTTTCCATATGGAAAATTAAAAATGTTTATGTATATAAATTTGCACAGGAAAAGTTCTGGAAGGATATCCACCAAATGACAATTACCTTTAGATGGTAGAATATATGTGGACTTTTACTTAATTTTTTCTTTATTCATCCATATTCTGTATTTTTTTCTATAACAAACATGTTTTATTTACGTACTTAAATAGATAGTGATAAATAAAAGTTAAATGCTTTTCTCTCCAGTAATTTTACACTTTAAATAGCAAACATGATACCTCGGACTCTTCTTACCTTATCTGCCTAAGACAGCTGCTAGAATAATGTGAGCTATAAACTAATATGTTCAGATTAAAGGAGAGGGGAAAAAACTCTTAAATGTTCTCCGTATAGCTCCCTAATTTAGACCAGAGGATTTTATAGCAGGTCAAAGAAGCTAACTATATCCCACAAACAAATATTACCACAGATATTTCGAAGTTCCGAAGTTCACAGTATGTGAAGAGGAATGTAAGGTATTCCTACCCGAACTCTGTAACTATTCTCTTGTGCTGTAATTCCTGAACACCTCCCTACTTCAGCACTCTGTTTCAGCAGTGTTATCAAGCATGCTCTTAAAAAAAGGACAGACAACTGTGTCTTACCGGTGGCAAAGAATGCCGCCCACATTCAATTGTGACGAGTTTATGGCACTTCTTATGAACCAGGAGTTTGCAGTTGATGCACTTATATCCTTGGCGTCCAAGTCCCCATATCCGGTCTGTGCAGATGGCACAGTGAGCACGCTGAAAAGAGTAATTCAACAACATTTTATTAACCAAAAAGAAGGTCATAATCATTTCCCAAACAATTTCCTCACTCAGTTCCCTTCATCACGGTGTCAACTGTCAGCCCATGCTAAAAAACAACGAAAAGCAAAACAAAGCTTCCTCATACATAATTTTTCAAAAGCTATGAAAGTCAGTAAAAGAGGAGAGCTTGTTTTTAAGAGACAGTGAAATTTGCAACCACATTTCTTTCTGTAGTAAGTCTAAGAACTTTCAGTCTTTACATAATTAAGTTCAGAATAACGAAAACAGAAAAAGTGAATTAAACTAGAAATACATATGGCAGAAAAGGCCACTGAAGGACTCCTAAGCAAACATAAGCCTTCCAGGCTGTTCAGAGGTCAAACCAAAGCTCTGTTTTCTTAAAGAGCAATATCTAAAGTGGCTTTTCATTTGAAAGCCACCTTTTTCTTTTTTTTTTTTTTTTTTGAGACAGAGTTTCGCTCTTGTTGTCCAGGCTGGAGTGCAATGGTGCAATATCAGCTCACTGCAACCTCCACCTCCCAGGTTCAAGAGATTCTCCTGCCTCAGCCTCCCGAGTAGCTGAGATTATAGGCATGCGCCACCACGCCCAGCTAATTTTTTTTTTTTTGTATCTTTAGTAGACACGGGGTTTCACCATCTTGGCCAAGCTAGTCTTGAACTCCTGACCTCATTCGTGATCCACCATGCTCAGCCCCCAACACCCGTCCCCCTCCCCTACTTTTTTTTAAGAGACAGGGTCTTGCTCTGTCAGGCTGGAGTGCAGTGAAGTCACTTTTACTCAATGCAGCCTCAGCCTCCTGGGCTCAAGCTTCCTGAGTAGCTGGGACTACAGGCAGGCACCACCATACCCAACTAATGCTTGTATTTTTTGTAGAGATGGGATCTCACGATGTTGCCCTGGCTGGTCTCGAACTCCTGGGCTTAAGTGATCCCTCTCCTCAGCCTCCCAAACTGCTGGGATTACAGGCATGTGCCATTGCACCCAGCCTCAAAGCCTTCTTAAATGTCAGTGCTACTGCAAGTACAATAGTTTGGGGGAGGAATTTCGGGTGGTGGTTTCTATTTACATTAATTAATTTAGAACATGGCATTAGTTTTAGAATGGCAATGGCACCCAAAAATTTGCAGTTATCAAGAGTATTTTAAAAATTGGCTTCTGGCCAGGCAAGGTGGCTCACAAATGAATCCCAGCATTCTGAGAGGGTGAGGTGAACGGATCACCTGAGGTCAGGAGTTTGAGACCAGCCTGGCCAACATGGTAAAACCCCATCTCTACTAAAAATGCTAAAAATAGCTGGGCCTGGTGGCTCATGCCTGTAGTCCCAGCTAATCAGGAGACTGAGGCACAAGAATTGCTTGAACCCAGGAGGCGCAGGTTGCAGTGGGCCGAGATTGTGCCACTGCACTCCAGCCTGGGCGAGAGCAGGCCTCCATCTTAAAAAATAAACAAACAAATACATAATAAATTAGCTGACTTCTGAAGACAGACTGCTGCTTTCAAACTTTGATTCTATCACTTACTAGTTGTATTATCTTGTGCAAATTATTTAGCTGCCCTGTTCTTCAGTTTTGCCATCTATAAAATGGAAATACATAGTACCTATCTTACAAGGTTGTGGTAAGGATATAATGAATCAATGTATATGAGGCATTTGAAAAAGTGCCTGGTAAATAGTACAACCCAGATAAGTGTTTGCTATTATTATTTTCTAAACAGTGAAAATCAAATTACACCATTAACTGGCAAAACAGATATTAAATAAGGAAAATAAACCTTGCTTGTTTTCTGCCTACCTTAAACTGTATTTTAAAATCCAATTTTCTTACAGCTAGGGTATATTATGTGGAATAATTAATCAGTCAATCTGGAGCTTTTTGAGACCGGGTCTTGCTTCATTACCGGCTGGAGTGCAGTGGCACAATCTCGGCTCACTGCAACCTCTGCCTCTTGGATTCAAGCAATTCTCCTGCCTCAGTCTCCCGAGTAGCTGGGACTACAGGTGCACGCCACCACGCCTGGCTAATTTTTGTATTTTTAATAGAGATCGGGTTTTGCCATGCTGGCCCGGCTGGTCTCAAACTCCTGGCCTCAAGTAATACGGTCACCTTGGCCTCCCAAAATGCTGGGATTATAGGCCTGAGCCACCACACCTGGCCTGGAGCAGTTTTAAGAGTGAAAGGAGATGCTATTAAAAAATATAGGCATACTGCCTCAGGCAAACTGGAAATGTAACATTATGCTACTTATGTATTTAAAACTGTATAACAAGACTTAATAACGAACTACCTTTCTTTCACAGTAGAAAGGGAAAAAATAGCCGTCTCACATTATCAACATTCAACAAACTATGTTTACCCTGTTGAAACGCTTGGCTTGGAAAGTGTGGCCATTGGCACAATAAAGCTTTCTCCAGCGGCGTGCACCTCTACGGTAGATGGATTCTGAAGAGAGATTAGTAGTTAAAAAAAGAAAAAAGAGCAAGTGTGAGTAAAAGTCATTTTATAATTCTGTAATTTTTTTCATGATACTCATTGCAAGAAAAAAATCCTAACCTGAACGTCAAAAATTAAAACAGATTCATCAAGGGACCAGATGAAAATAAAGACCACAGAGTATTAATGTTTGACTACTACTACTGATTGGCTTTTTTTTTTTTTTTTTTTGAGACGAAGTCTTGCTCTGTCACCCAGGCTGGAATGCAGTGGCTCAGTCTCAGCTCACCACAACCTCTGCCTCCTGGGTTCAAGCGATTCCCCTGCCTCGGTCTCCTAAGTAGCTGGGATTACAGGCGTCTGCCATCACGCCTGGCTAATTTTTGTATTTTTAGTAAAAATGGGGTTTTGCCATGTTGGCCAGGCTGGTCTTGAACTCCTGATCTCAAGTGATCTGCCTGCCTTGGCCTCCCAAAGTGCTGGGATTACAGGCGTGAGCCAACGTGCCCGGCCTACTACTACTTTTCTTTTTAAAAATTCTCCTCCAACTTTGTCTTTTGAACATCTTTTAATACCACAGAAAAGGTAAAATAAGAGATATCTGTATCTTTTACTAAGATTTACCAATTATTCATGTTTTGACATCTTTACTTTCTTCGTTACAAAAACATACATTTTTTTCTGAATTACTTAGAAGTAAAATGTAGACATCATAACACTTAAATACCCTTAAATGCCTAAGTGTCCATTGCCTGAAATTAAGGATGTTCCCCCACAATTCTACATAACCACAATACCATTGCCATGTCTTAGAAAATTAGTATTAATTCAATATCAACCAATATACAATACATATACAAATTTCCCTAATTGCTCTCAAAGTGACTTTCTTTCTTCCTTTTTTTTTTTGAGACAGAGTCTTACTCCATCACCCAGACTGGAATGCAGTGGTGCAATCTCAGCCCATTGCAACCTCCACCTCCTGGGTTTAAGTGATTCTTCTGTCTCAGCCACCTGAGTAGCTGGGATTACAGGCACATGCCACCACACTCGGCTAATTTTTATATTTTTAGTAAAGAAGGGATTTCATCATATTGGCCAGGCTGGTCTTGAACTACTGTCCTCATGTGATCCGTCTGCCTCAGCCTCCCAAAGTGCTGGGATTATAGTAACTTTCAAAGCCCACTTTTTCTATCCAGGATGCAATCAAGACTCAGGGATTGCATTTGATCACGGTTTTTTGGTCTCCTTATTGTATTCTAAAACATTCACTCTGCCTTATTTGTTGATTTCTTTTTCATGATGTTGACTTTTTTTTTTAAGAGTCTGGTTAGTTGTTTCATATTATATCCCACATTCTGGATTATCTGTTTACTTATGATTCAAGGCAGTATTAAATACTTTTGGCAAAAACAAATACATAGGTAGTGTTGTGTATTTCTTATCTCATTACATCACGGGGCACACAAATGTCAGAATATCAACTCTCACTACTGATATTCAATCACTATTAAAGGTAGTGACTGCTAGATCTCTTCATTGTAAAGGTACATTTCACTTTTTGTAACTAATATGCAAAGTGATATTTTGTACCACAAGCATATCTTTTTCCCCCAACAACTTTTCTCCAGTGGTCTTTGTATTAATGTTTCTTAAGTATACTTAGAGAAGAGGTTCCAAAAGATCAAATCTAGTCCACCTTCAAATTTTTAAGTTCATCGTTATTATATATATTGTCTATTAGTCATTAATAATAACATCCCATCGTAATGGTAATAACAGTAATAGTTAATACCATGGAATGATTACATTAGGTTCCCAAAGTCATATTTTAAAGCAAATGTAGCACTGGGTTTACTATTTAAAATTAAGATACTAAAGACCAGTTGCAATGCTCTCAATTAGGAATCTTAGGATAGCTTAACACAGAATTGAAAGTTTAGAGTTATTTCAATTAATTCAAAGCAAAACATGGGCATGTGCAGAAACTGCAAATGAAAATGAGTTGCCTAATATCCATACTTAGTAAATTACGCCAAATATCAAAAGCAGTAACATACTCGAACGTAAGTTTTATACTTAAATTACATTAGAACAAAAAGTAGTCTGACTCTTTTAGTTCATCTCATTAATAATAACCATTGGCCAGGTACGGTGACTCACGCCTGTAATCCCAGCACTTTGGGAGGCCAAGGCGGGCAGATCATGAGTTCAGGAGATTGAGACCTTCCTGGCTAACATGGTGAAACTCCATCTCTACTAAAAATACAAAATACAAAAAATTAGCCAGGCATGGTGGCACGCGCCTGTAGTCCCTGCTACTTGAGAGGCTAAGGCAAGAGAATCACTTGAAGCTGGGAGGCAGAAGTTGCAGTGAGCCAAGATTGCTCCACTGCACTACAGCCTGGGTGACACAGCAAGACTCTGTCTCAAAACAAAACAAAACAAAACAAAATAATAAGCATTGGCTTAGATATTCCAAAGAAATTCCCTTAACAATTCCTGCCCTGGAGAAGCTTTTAAACGGTAGTTCTCAAACTTTGGTGTGCATCAGAATCACCTGAAGAGCTTGTTAAATCTGGTAGCTCAGCCCCAGTCCAAGAGTTTATGAATCAGGTTTTTTTTTTTTTGAGATGGAGTCTCGCTCTATTGCCCAGAATGGAGTGTAGCGGAGCGATCTTGGCTCCCTGCAACCTCTGCCTCTTGGGTTCAAGCAATTATCCTGCCTCAGCCTCCTAGTTAGCTGGGCTTATAGGTATGCACCACCATGCCCGGCTAACTTTTTTTGTATTTTTAGTAGAGACAGGGTTTCACCATGTTGGCCAGGCTGGTCTCGAACTCCTAACCTCAGGTGATCCACCAGCCCTGGCCTCCCAAAGTTCTAGGATTACAGGCATGAGCCACCGCACCCAACCTGCAGTGCAGTTTCTATCAAGTTCTCAGGTGATGCTGATGCTGTGGGCCCCAATGGCTACATTTTGAGAGTCAGTTTTAAAATATGAAAGACGTCCAGATCCCACCCCCCAGACTGATTCGTTAGGCTTGGGAATGGAAATCTGGCATTGATCATTTCCTCTATCCCACAATTTTAATGTGTCCAAGGATGAAAACCACCATTCCACTGTGGACTATGGTTAGTTACCCAAAGTTACTAAGAGTTTGAGATCTAATAAATATACACATTTCTCTGGGTCAACTGTAGGAATTCTGCAATATTTAAAGTCATTTAATAAATGACTTGGGGCCAGGCACTGTGGTTCACACCTGTAATCCCAGCACCCCGGGAGGCTGAGGCAGGTGATCACCTGAGGTCAACAATTTGTGACCAGCCTGGCCAACATGATGAAACACCATCTCTACTAAAAATACACAAATAAGCTGGGCGTGGTGGTGGCAGGCACCTGTAATCCCAGGTACTCAGGAGGCTGAGTCAGGAGAATCACTTGAACCCCAGAGGCAGATGCTGCAATGAGCTGAGATATTGTGCCACTGCACTGCACTCCATCCAGCCTGGGTGAGAGAGCAAGACTCTGCCTCAAAAAAAAAAAAAAAAAGAAAAAGAACACATGACTTAATAATTGTTTAAAAAAAAAACACTGCAGAAAAAAAAGTCAATTCCTAATGACATGTGCTGAGTGTCATGTCACTCTCAAGTGGTATAATAAAAAATAAAACAAATGCATTTGTTATGTGTAACTGTGCATGCATATATGAGACATAGAGACAGAGATAAAGCAAACAGAAAAAAATGTTAAAAATTGGTCTGGGCAAAGAATATACAGGTATCCTTGCTTTTTTTTTCCATTTTTTTTTATTTTCTTTTTTACTTTTCTCTTTTTCCTCCTTTTCTTTTTAATTAACAGAACACTTCAGTTTCCAGGCAGGTATCCTTGTTTTCAATGTTGTTTCAACTTCCGCATAGGTTTGAACATTTCCAAAATTAAATTTTAAAACTTAAATTTGACTTAATTTTCCTTTCATATGTGCAACAGACAGCCACGTAAGTTGTAACTAAGAACTATCTGAATTTGATCTGGCAAAAGTAGCATTTGGGCAGTAACTAATATATTCTAAATTAGACTAAAAAATGGAAAAGAAATCAAATGAATTAGAAGTTCTATTTCCTTTTTTTTTTCTTCATTTGAGACAGAGCCTGTCTCTGTCGCTCACACTAGAGTGCAGTAGTGCGACCCTGGCTCACTGCAGTCTCAAACTCCTAGGCTCAAGGGATCCTCCCACCTCAGCCTCCCAGGCAGCTGCGATTATAGGCACACACCATGCTGATCATTCTTTGTCTTTTCTGTAGAGACACGGTCTCGCTTTGTGGCCCAGGCTGGTCTTGAACTCCTGGGCTTAAGTGATCCTCCCACCTCAGCCTCCCACAGTGCTGGGATTATAGGCATTAGCCACTGTCCACTGCATCAGGCTAAAAATTCTATTTCTGATTTCTTTTCACTTGAACAACAGCATAGTAGCTCTTGTAAATGGTATGAAGTTTGTAAACACTCACTATCCTCTCCTGGACAAGGCATCCCAGGACGTTCTGGTACACAAGGGAACACTGAAAGAAAATAAATTAGCATGAGTTAACAGCATATTTAAAACATACACATTATATATAATTTAAAATTCAAATGTAAAAGAAACTGCCCAGATTTCAACTTTACCCTCTCTTCACATGAGACAAAATACATAGCATGTGGTCAGTATTATTTGCCAAAGGAATTAATTTTACCAAGGCCATATAAAGGAAAGCTTTATTTGCCTTTGCTTTGTTGGTGTTAAAAAAAGAAGAAGAGAAGGTCTTAAGAAAACAAACATGTCTATAAACAATGCATCAGGCCAGGCACAGTGGCTTATGCCTCTAATCCCAGCACTCTGGGAGGCCTAGGTGGGTAGATCACTTGAGGTCAGGAGATCCCAGCCTGGCCAACATGGTAAAACTCTGTCTCTACTAAAAAATACAAAAAAAATTAGCCGGGTATGGTGGCGCGCCTATAATCCCAGCTACTTGGGAGGCTGAGGCCCGAGAATCGCTTCAACCCGTGAGGCGAAGGTTGCAGTGAGCCGAGATTATGCCACTGCACTCCAGGCCCAGTGACAGAGTGAGACATCATCTCAAAAACAAAAACAAAACGAAACAAAACAAAACCAATGCATTAGAAGCTCAAATGACATTCCAGTCCCTGTTACATCATTAATTATTTTCTCATCCTTAAAGAAATTATTAACTAGTATTTCCTTAAATCCTCAGTATAGTGGGACAAGTTTGTCACAATGAAGAATGCAAATTAAATTACAAAAATGTATACAAATATGGTACATAAAATATTAGTTTTTAAAAGATGTATACTAAACTTAGGACTAAATTAACACCAGAAACAGTACCAAAATCCAAAAATGTAAATTTACATTCAAAACTACAAATTTATATACTAATTCAAACCATTTTTATAACAAGGTGGAATATAAAGCAACAATGTATTTATGAAAACCTAGTCAGTTATTGATAGTCTGTGATGCACTAAAGGACACAGATAAATAAAGAGCACCGAATATAGGAAGAACAGTTCCTAATGCATATTTCTAAGAGCTGAAACATAAGCAAATGTCTGAAAACATCTGTGATGTAGTATTAAAAGGCAGTAAGACTTAAAACTGACTGTTTAATACCATTCATCAATCACTTCTTTATGCATTCATTGTAATTTTATTCTGGAAAGAGATGACAAAAAAATAGACTCCTAAAGCCCTATTAGAATCTCAACAAAGTAGATTAGGATCCCTTGTGAGTCACTATGTCAAATTCTGAGAGAGAAAAAAATCAGGTCGGGCGTGATGGCTCATGCCTGTAATCCCAGCACTTTGGGAGGCCAAGGCGCGTGGATCACTTGAGGTGAGGAGTTCGAGACCAGCCTGGGCAACATAGTGAGACCTTGTCTCTACAAATAATAATAATAATAATAAATTAGCTGGGCATGGTGGTGGTGCCTGTAATCCCAGGTACTCAGGAGACTGAGGCATGAGGATCGCTTGAACCCAGGAGGTGGAGACTGCAACGAGCCGAGATCGTGCCACTGCCTTCCAGCCTGGGAAACAGAGCGAGAGAAACTGAGTGAAACTGTGCCTCAAAAAAAAAAAGATAAAATCAAACTACTGTTGTTTTTTTTTTTATAACAAATACATTGCAAAGGAAAATATAAAGGAATAATAAGGCACTAAAATGATTCATTATACTTGAGGGAAGATTTACATTTGTTTCACTTTTTTAAGTTTCCCAAGTCTGGTCTCACAGCTCTCAAAAATGTTAGATGAAATACTGCCAATATATTGCGATTAAATGCAGTATATTAAGAGGTTCTTGGCTGGGTACGGTGGTTCACACCTCTAATCCCAGCACTTTGGAGGCCCAGGTGGTAGGAGACTCCTTGACCTCAGGAGTTTGAAACCAGCCTGGGCATCATAGTGATATCCGATGTCTACAGAAAAAAAAAAAAAAGATTAGCCAGTCATAGTGGTGGGGCAGTGCCTGTGGTCCCAGTTACTCAGGAGGCTGAGGTAGGAGGATCACTTGAACCTGGGAAGTCAAGGCTGAAGTGAGCTATGACTGCACCATTGCACTCCAGCCTGGGAAACAGAGCGAGAGAAACTGCCTCAAAAAAAAAAAAAAGTTTTACATGACATAAAAAAATTTTGAAGGTAAAAAAAAATTTGAGGATAGTGGAATGAAAGAAACACAAATTTGGAATCAGAATTGGTAGATTCACAATCCAGGTCTACAATGTGCCAGTTGCATGATAACTGAGTTTAAGTTTCTTCTTCTATGCCACTTCCTATGCTCAAAGTGGCTCAGGTTTAAACATATTAGTGTCTCTAAAGCATCATGGAAATGGGCCGGGTGTGGTGGCTCATGCCTGTAATCCCAGCACTTTGGGAGGCCAAGGCAGGCAGATCTCTCGAGACCACGAGTTCGAGACCACCCTGGCCAACATGGTGAAACCCTGTCTCTACTACAAACACAAAAATTAGCCGGCCATGGTGGTACACGCCTGTAATCCCAGCTACTTGGGAGGCTAAGGCACTTGAACCTGGGAGGCAGAGGTTACAGTGGGCTGAGATCACGCCACTGCACTCCAGCCTGAGTGACAGAGTGAGACTCTGTCTCAAAAATAAATAAAGGAATCATGTAAATAGTTTCACTATTAACCTTTAAGCAAAAGCGAAGATATTAAAGATATCTTACCTTTGGAGGTCATTATTTCCATATATTACAAAACTGCAAGGAGATGACTTAGATTCCCCAGGCTCTCAACTTTTAAGTTTTATCATAAACTTGCTGTGATACACTGAGAAATCACATTTTAATATCCAACAAGACTGACAGAGATCACAAAATTCCCCAGACTATAAGAAGCAGATTAATTTTACCTTCTGTAGCATATGAGAAACTACTGAATAAGAACAATTACTTAGGCATGAGTCACAGAGATTAAGAAAATGACATTGGGATTATGTTTCAAAATGGTCAAGAATAAAGAGTGATTTCAAATAAATTATCACTCTGGACAAGTATGAAATGACTACTGTCTTACCATGAATCAAGAGTTCAGAATCCTTGTTTAGCTCATAAAGTCTAAAGGCTTCTTCTAACTCCAACTGAGATGATACTGTACACGGGTCTCCTAAAAAATACAACAGTAAAGTAAAGCTCACTTTAAAACCCCAAACGTCATGATCACTAAACAAATTTCATAATGTAAATTGTGAAAAAATAATCTCATATTTATAAACAGAAATATGTGACAAGGACAAATATTTACTTATTATTTATTTTTATTTTTTGGAGAACGGAGTTTTGCTCTTGTCGTCTAGGCTGGAGTGCAGTGACGCGACTTTGGCTCACTGCAACCTCCGCCTCCCAGGTTCAAGCAATTCTCCTGCCTCAGCTTCCCGAGTAGCTGTAATTACGGATGTGTGTCACCACACCCGGCTAAATTTTGAATTATTAGTAAAGACAGGGTTTCACCATGTTGTCCAGACTGGTTTCAAATTCCTGACCTCAGGGGTGATCCGCCTGCCTCAGCCTCCCAAAGTGCTGGGATATTTAGATATTTAATTAGACAATTCAATTTTCTGAAGTAGGTAACATAAAACTTTCATTTATATCTGTATAAAAATACTACATGAGGTTCACAGACACCAAAATATATAGATGCTCACTACAGCCTCAACCTCCTGGGCTCAAGCAATCCTCCCATCTGGGCCTCCCAAAGTGCTGGAATTACAGGCATGAGCCACCACACCTGGTCATTTTGTTCTTAACATTGTATATATCCAAAATATAGCACACAGAATCTATTCCTGACCACATTTTTTTTTAACTATTATTTTTTTTTAGACAGAGTTTTGCTCTTGCTGCCCAGGCTCCGCCTCCTGGGTTCACGTAATTCTCCTGCCTCAGCCTCCCGAGTAGCTTAGACTACAGACATGCACCACCACACCTGGCTACTGACCAAATTTTAAATTGTCACTGCTCTGTGACTAATGGATATGGCCAAGAGCAGGCTTTCTGTTACCTGTTTCTTTAAAAGAGGAAGTGAAAGTAGTTCCATTGCCACAATATGATTAGTCAGAAGTCTCCATGTAATCATTTCATCAAATTTTTCCCTTCACATGACAAAGCCTCCTCAAAGGACTCACAGAAAGGAAAAGCTACAAAAGTACTGAAGAACAGTCCCACTTGAGCTGCTATGAAATGTAAATGAACAGTTTTAGTAACATACACACAGAGAAGGGAAGGAAGAAGCACCTCCCTTACCCAACTAGCCAGACAACTGAGTCATCCCTGGCAATCAATGAGGTGGCACATCTGCCTGGACAATGGCATTCCTCCATGAAAAAGTCATTCAAGCCAGGTGTGGTGGCACATGCCTGTAATCCCAACACGCCTGTAATCCCAACACTTTGGGAGGCCAAGGTAGGCAGATCACTTGGGGTCAGGAGTTTAAGACCAGCCTAGCCAACTAAAAATACAAAAATTAGCTAGGCGCAGTGGTGTGTGCCTTAGTCCCAGCAACTCGGGAGGCTGAGGCAGGAGAATCACTTGAACCCAGAAGGCAGAGCTTGGAGCATACTGCAGAAATTCAAAGGATCATTACAGGCTACTGCAAGCAACTAAATGCCAACGAATTGTAAAGCCTAGAAAAAACGGATAAACTCCTAGACATATACAACCTACCAAGATTGAACCATGAAGAAATCCAAAGCCTGACTAGACTAACAAGTAATGAGATCAAAGCCAGAATAAAAAATCTCTCAGCAAAGAAAAGCCCGGGACCCAATGGCTTCAGTACCATTTAAAGAAAAACTAACACCAATCCTACTCAAACTATTCCAAAATACGGAGACGGAGGAAGGGATACTTCCAAACTCATTCTAAGACATCAGTATTACCCTAATACTAAAACCAGGCAGATAAGTCAAAAAAAGAAAACTACAGGTCAGTATCTCTGATGGACACTGATGCAAAATCCTCAACAAAACACTAGCAAACTGAATTCAACAATACATTAAAAAAGATCATTCATCATTACCAACTGGGATTTGTTCCAGGGATGCAAGGATGGTTCAACACATGCAAATCAATCAGCATGATACATCACATTGATACAACAGAATAAAGTACAAAAACCATATGATCATTTCAATTGATGCTTAAAAAAGCATTTGGCAAAATTTAACATCCCTTCATGACAAAAACCCTAAAACAACTGGGATAGAAGAAACATACCTCAACACAATAAAAGCCATATAAGAGAGACCCACACCTAGTATCATACTGAATGGGAGAAAACGGAAAGCCTTTCTCTAAGATCTGGAACAAGACAAGGATGCCCACTTTCACCACTATTATTCAACACAGTACTGGAAGTTGAAGCTAGTGCAATGAGACAAGAGAAATAAAGGGCATCCAAATTAGAAAAGAAGATGTCAAATTATCCTTGTTTGCAGATGATATAATCTTATATTTGGAAAAACCTACAGACTCCACAAAAAAAAAAAAAAGATTAGAACAGATAATTTAGTAAAGTTGAAGCATATGAAATTATACAAAAATCAGTAGCATTTCCATATGCCACTGCAAATAATCTGAAAAAGTAATCAAGAAAGTAATTCCATTTACAGTAACTGCAAATAAAATAAAATATCTATGAATAAATATCACAAAAGTGAAAGACCTTGGGCCAGGCACAGTGGCTCACACCTTTAATCCCAGCACTTTGGGAGGCTAAGGTGGGCGGTTCACCTGAGGTCGGGAGTTCGAGACCAGCCTGACCAATATGGAGAAACCCCATCTCTACCAAAAATACAAAATTTGCTGGGCATGGTGGCACATGCCTGAAATCCCAGCTACTCAGGAGGTTGAGGCAGGAGAATTGCTTGAACCTGGGAGGCGGAAGTTGTGGTGAGCCGAGATGGTGCCATTGCATTCCCGCCTGGGCAACAAGAGTGAAACTCCATCTCAAAAAAAAAAAAAAAAGTAGTGAAAGATCTCTTACTTTAGAATGAAAATCATAAAACATTGATGCAAGAAATTGAAGAAGAACACACACACACACACACACACACACACACACACACACACACAGAAAGATATTCCATGTTCATTGACTGGAAGAATCAATACTGTTAAAATGTCCATACTATCCAAAGCAATCTACAGATTCAGTGTAATCCCTGAAATTACAATAAATACCAATAACATTCTTCACAGAAATAGAAAAAAATCATTGTAAAATTTATATGGAACCACAAAAGACCCAGAATAGCCAAACCTAGCCTGAACAAAAAGAACAAAACTGGAAGAATCACATTCTGTGGCTTCAAATTATACTACGGAGCTATAGCAACTAAAGCAGGATGGGGCTGGCATAAAAACAGACACATAAACTGATGCAACAGAAGAGAGAACCCAGAAATAAATCCATACATCTAGAGTGAACTCATTTTTTACAAAAATGCCAAGAACATACATTGGGAAAAGACAGTCTTCAATAAATAAGACTGTCAATAAATAGTGCCGGGAAAACTGGATATTCCACATGCAGAAGAATGAAACTAGACCCCTATCTCTCACCATATGCAAAAATCAAATCAAAATGAATTAAAGACTTAAATCTAAAACCTCAAACTATGTAACTACTAAAAGAAAAAACTGTGGAAACTCTCCACAACATTGGTCCAGGCAAGTAATTCTTGAGTGATATCCTACAATCACAGGTAACCAAAGCAAAAATAGATAAGTGGGATCACATCAATTTAGGTTTCTATAAAACACTGCAATCAAAAAAGTAAAGAGACAACCCACAAAATGGGAGAAAATATTTGCAAACTATGCATCTGACAAGAGATTAATAACCAGAATATATAAGGAATTCAAACAACTTAATAGGAAAAAAATCTAATAATCTGATTAAATCATGGGAAAAAGATCTGAACAGCCTTTTTTTTTGGAAACGGATCTCACTCTGTCACCCAGGTGCAGTGGTGCAATCTCGGCTCACTGCAACCTCCACCACCCAGCTTCAACTGATTTTTCTGCCTCGGCCTCCTAAGTAGCTGGAATTGCAGGCACGTGTCACCATGCCAAGCTAATTTTTGTATTTTTAGTAGAGATGGTGTTTCAACATGTTGGCCAGGCTGGTCTCAAACTCCTGGTGTCAAGTGATCTGCTCATTTTGGCTTCCCAAAGTGCTGGGATTACAGGCATGAGCCCCGAATAGACAGTTTTTTAAAAGGAGACATACAAATGGCAAACAGATATATGAAAGGGTGTACAGCATCAGTGATCATCAGGGAACTGCAAATCCAAACTACATCAAGATATCATCTCATTCCAGTTAACATGGCTTTTATCCAAAAGACAGGCAATAAGAAATGCTGGAAAGGATGTACAGAAAAGGAAATCTTCATATGCTATTGCTAGGAGTGTATATTAGTACAGTCACTATGGAGAACAGTATGGAGATTTCTCAGAAAACTAAAAATACAACTACCATATGATCCAGAAATCCCACTGCAAGATATACACCCAAAAGACAGGAAATCAGTATACTGAAGAGAGATGTGCACTCCCATGTTTACTGCAGCACTATTCACAATGGCCATTTGGAAGAAACCTAAGTGTCTATCAACACAACGGGAGTACTATTCAGCCAGAAAAAGAATGAGATCCTGTCATTTGCAACAACACAGATGAAAATGGAGGACATTGTGTTAAGTGAAAGAAGCCAGATACAGAAAGACAAACCTCTCATGTTCCATTTGTGGAAGCTAAAAATTAAAACAATTGAACTCGTGGAGACAAGAGCAGAACGATGGTTACCTGAGGCTGAGAACAATAGTGGTGGTGGGTGGGTACAAAATATAGTCACACAGAACGAGTAAGATCTAGTATTTGGTTCAAGACCAGCCTGGGCAACATAGGGAGACTTTTTCTCTACAAAAAAATTTAAAAATAGCCAGGAATGGTGGCTCATGTCTGTAGTCCCAGTAGGCTGAGGTGGGAGGACTGCTTGAGCATGGGAAGTCAAGGCTGCAGTGAGCTGTGATCATGTTACTACACTCCAGCCTGAGCAACAGAGTGAGACACTGTCTCAGGAAAAAAAAAAAAAAAAAAAAGATCTAGTACTTGATAGCACAATCAGGTAATTACAGTCAACAAAATTTATTGTATATTTAAAAATAATTAAAAGAATGGAATTGAAATGTTTGTAACATAAAGAAATGATAACTGCCTGAGGTGATGGATACCCCATTTACCCAACATGATTATGCTCTGTATGCCTGCATCAAAATAGCTCATGTACACCATAAACATATACACCTACTAGGTATCCATTAAAATTAAAGTAAAAAATTAACAGCAAAAAAGGTCTGCCCATTTAAAATTTGGCCAAGAGTTTCCAATTGTCCTCCAAGAGTTATAACACATACATTCATGCAACCAACAGTGTATCTTTCCTAATTTCTTTTTTTTTTTTTTTTTTTTTTGAGATGGAGTCTCGCTCTGTGGCCCAGGCTGGAATGCAGTGGTACGATCTTGGCCCACTGCAACCTCCACCTCCTGGGTTCAAGCAATTTTCCTGCCTTAGCCTCCTGAGTAGCTGGGACTACAGGCGCCTACCAGCATGCCTGGCTCATTTTTGAATTTTTAGTAGAGACAGGGTTTCATCATGTTGGCCCGGTGGGCTCAAACTCCCGACCTCAAGTGATCCGCCTGTCTTGGACCCCCGAAGTGCTGGGATTACAGGTATGAGCAACCACACCCGGCACTAATTTCTTAAAGATAATTACTAAATTCTGTATTTTCCAATCCGATAGGTGAAAAGTTATGTCTCACTTTAATATTTTTAAATTTCTTTAATTATTAGTGACCTTTGAACCTGTTATTTATGAATTGGCTATTTTTACATCATTATGTAGATTTTTCACCTACTTCTTGACATTACTGTACATTAGCGATAGTAATCCATTGTTGTAAATGGGGCAAATATTTCCTCTCAGTTGTTACTATTCTGGTGTACAAAATTAAGAAAAAGTCTTCTCTTTCCCAGCTTTCTTTTTCAAAGTTTTCCTGTTTATTTTTGAGGATTTATTTTTCCTCATGAAATTTTTGTCAGCTTTAAAATACTGTTGAAAATTTGGGAGAAATGTTTTCTTTACAGATTGGTATGTAGGGACTCCACTTTGTATATGTTGCTGACTCCCAAATCATTCATTCAAGTTTTGTTTTATGACACAATTTAGTTTTTGTTGTTTCTTTATACATTTTTTTCACATTTCTCTAAGGTTTATTACTAGATTTTTTTTAAAAAAACAATTTTTTTGTTGTTACTGTAGATTAAATATTTTCTTTGAATATACTTTCTGATTATTTTCAATCTGTAGGAAGAAAAGTTCCTGGTTTTCATATGCTCATTTTATAAATGTCTTGTGTTGATAATTTAAGAGGCTAGATGAAAAAGAGTGAGGTCAACACAATTTAACCACATCACACAGATACACTATTTCTGGATCAAAACTCAGTACGCTGATAAAAAATGAGTCTAACTGTACTTAGAGAAATTAGAATCCTCACATGCTGCTGGTAGAAAAGTAAATGGTGCAGCCACTCTGGAAAACTGTATAGTAGTTCCTCACACGGTTAAACATTGTTACCATATGAAATAAAAACATATTCACACAAAAAGCTGTAACCAAATGTCACAGCAACTTTATTCACAATAGCCAACTGCCCATCAATTGATGAATGGATAAAAAAAATGTGTATATCCATACAATGGAATATTATCCACCCATAAAAGGAATTAGTAATGACACTGTACAGGAAACGTCTAGATCAGTCTATCTGTAGAAACAGATTGTGGATTAGTGGTTACCTAGGTCTAGAGCCTGCAGGGAAAGGGGCAGGAGGGGAAACAAGTAGTGACTGCTAATAGATACGGAACTTTTTTGAGGGGATAATGAAAATGTTCTATAATTGATGGTGATAACAGTTGCACAACTCGGTGATTATACTAAAAACCACTGAATTGTACACTTTAAACTGGTGAATTATATCTTAATAAAATTTTTTTTTAAATAAAGTGTTTTTTGTTTGTTTTTTGAGACAGAATCTTACTCTGTCACCGAGGCTGGAGTGTGGTGGCCTCACCTCGGCTCACTACAACCTCCAGCACTCAGGTTCTAGTGATTCTCCTGCCTCAGCCTCCCTAATAGCTGTGATTACAAGTGTGCGCCACCACGCCTAATTTTTTTTTTTTTTTTTTTTTTGTATTTTTTTTAGTAGAGACAGAGGCCAGGCTGGTCTCAAACTACTGACTTGAGGTGATACACCTGCCTCAGGTTCCCAAAATGCTGGGATTACAGGCGTGAGCCACCACGTCCGGCCAGGGTCTAGCATTTTTGCAAAAGTAAGTTTGTGGGCAAAGTAGCATTCTAGTCCAGGAGCAAAGTTTACAAGTCTGCTTTATTTTTCCTCAAAGAAATAAAGCAATTCCATAAAAAATGCTCCCTTTTCAGTTATGTAAATTTCTCTCATTTTGCCACAAATATGAAAGTCACTATCATTACATATTTCTTTTTGTTTTTTTCTGAGACAGAGTCTCACTCTGTTGTCTAAGGTGGAATGCAGTGGCGTGATCTCAGTTCACTGCAGCCTTGACCTCCCAGGCTCAAGCAATCCTCTCACTTCAGCTTTCCAAGGTAGAGCTGAGCCCCACAGCCTCATGCTATCATGCCTGGCTAATTTTTTTTCCTTTCATTTTTTGTAGGAACATTTTTTTGTTTCCCTATGTCATCCAGGCTGGTCTTAAACTCCTGGGCTCAAGCAATCCTCTCACCTTGGTCTCCACAAGTGCTGGGCGTGAGCCACCACGCCCAGCCAACACTTCATTTCTAATATTCCAGGTGAGAAAACTGAGTCCAGACTGTTTTTTAAACAAGATTCATTCTCTCTCTCTCTCTCTCTCTCTCTCTCTCTCTGTCACAAATGATACCAATGAGTATTTGTTTTACAAGCATCTTGGCTTTTCAAAAATCTAAACATTAAAACATTAAGTCCAAATTTCCCTAGACTCACTGGCTAATTTTGATGTCCCAGAAAGCCAAAAAAGATGAACACATAGCAAACTGTGATTCCACATTTCAAGTGACTTTTGTAGTTAGGATGATTTTACTGTAGTAGTCTATGAATGAAAAAAAGCCAATTCTAACCATCTCACTTTTACTGGACATCACCTTTTCATCAGGCTAGTATCTGCTTGCTATTAGTTGAAACCTAAGCCAGATCAAGTACTTGCTTTTAAAATGTACCTAGAGATCAACACTTTTGAATAACCATCAGGAAGTATGAAAATAAGAGTTAGTTACTGACTCTACGTATGTTCAAACTCATTTTGTTTTTCTTGGACTGAATGTCTTTAGTTCAAGTATTACCTGTTTTGGCCAACTGCTTAATGCTTGATAAAACTGAATGCGTAAGTGTGAAGCAAAACATTCCATGCAGTCATTATGAAACAAAATGAGCAGAAAAGCTATTTCTCAAAGCCCACTCTATTACAAAAGTCCAAATTCACATCCTACTGCAGGAATCCACCCCGTGTGAGAATTGCTCAGTGAAGTGAATTTCAAGGTAATGAAATCTGTATATTAACCAGCAGGTTTTTTCCCAACACATTTACTGTTTTTGTTGTTGTTGTTGTTTTACCTATAAAAAAGATAAAAGCAAATTAGGGCATTAGACCTCAAAAAGTTAGATAAATATTCACGATCCAATTATTTATATGCGATAACCTGACAAGATGTAGAATGTGAAACATATATGTAACTCTTGTTTTATTTAGTTATTTCAGTATATGCCTAAATTCAGTGCCCCACATTTGAAAGAACACAGCCTAATACCAAAGAACACAGCCTAATATCAAAGTTGGCAATATCTGAGACAGTGTCACACATTCTTCTCCCTGATGTCTAAGTTGACCACAGACTCCCAAGACTCTCACTCTGTTCCCAACAGGACCTTCACACTGCCACCCTGCCTCTGAATACATGGTCAGAACACTAAACCATTTGTAAAAGTCACAGTACTCCCTACTGAAAAGGGTTACATTGATTAAAATATAGATTTGCAAAAATTTTCCAAGGGTGCCATAATGTTTAGGTGGTCATCCTTTCACTATCAGGCCCAATCACAGCAGCAGTGAATTTTTGGCTTGTTGCTTCCTTTTTCTGGCAGGTGAAAGTCAGTGGTTACAGAAATATATGCCATCCATGAAGCTGCTCAACTTTTTTTTTTTTTTTTTTGAGACAGAGTTTCGCTCTCTTGCTCATGCTGGAGTCCAATGGCGCAATCTTGGCTCACAGCAACCTCCATCTCTCGGGTTCAAGCAATTCTCCTGCCTCAACCTCCCAAGTATCTGGGATTACAGGCATGCGCTACCACGCCAGGCTAATTTTGTATTTTTAGTAGAGACAGGGTTTCTCCACGTTGGTCGTGCTGGTCTCAATCTCCCAACCTCAGGTGATCCATCCACCTCAGGCTCCCAAAGTGCTGGGATTACAGGCGTGAGCCATTTCGCCCAGCCTCAACTTTCACATCTGAAGAGATGAAGTAATAGGAACAGACATACCCTCCATCTAAAACACTGGATTAAACAGTGGTTTAAGGCTGGGTGCTGTGGTTAACACTTGTAATCCCAGCACTTTGGGAGGCCGAGGTGGGAGGATTGCTGAGCCCAAGAGTTCAGGACCAGCCTTGGCAACATAGTGAGTTCCCATCTCTCAAACAAACAAACAAACAAAAAAAAACCGAAAAAGTTAGCTGGGCATGGTGGCACACACCTACTTAGGAAGCTGAGGTGCGAGGAGTGCTTGAGCCTGAGAGGTCAAGGCTGTAGTGAGCCATGACTGCACTGCTGCACTCCAGGCTGGGTGGCAGAGTGAGATAGTCTCAAAAAAAAAAAAAAAAAAAAAAAGAAAAAGAAAGTCTTAAAAGCAGCCAGAGAACAGATACTTTACATACAGAAAGGAAGTTAACAGCAGATTTTGCATCAGAAACAATGCAAACTATGAGACAGGGTACTGAAAGAAAAAAAAACCTCCAACCTGGAGTTACTTACCAATCACAATCATCTTTCAAAAACAAAGGTGACCTAGCATAGGCAAATTCACAGACAGAAAGTTTAACACAGGTTACAGGCACTGCAAAAGGAGGGATAGGGAGTTACTGTTTAATGGGTAGTTTCTCATTGGGATGATAAAAAGTTCTGGAAATGGATTGACAGTGGTAATGGTTGGATAAAAGTATAAAAGTGCTTATGCCACTGTACTGTACACTTAAGAGTCGTTGAACTGGTAAATTTTCTTATTTATATTTAATTACAATAAAAAATTGTTTTAAAAGGGTACACTAATTCTCTAACTATATTAATAGATCTCAAGACATAATGCTCTGCTAGGCACAGTGGCTCACGCCTGTCATCCCAACACTTTGGGAGAGCAAGGCAGGAGGATCACTTGAGCTTAGGAGTTCTGAGACCAGCCTGAACAACATAGCAAGACTCTGTCTCTACGAAAAATAAAATAAAAAATTAGGCCAGGCATGGTGGCTCATGCCTGTAATCCCAGCACTTTGGGAGGCCAAAGCAGGTGGATCAACTGAGGTCAGGAGTTCAAGACCAACCTGGCCAACATGGCGAGATCCCATCTCTACTAAAAGTACAAAAATTAGCCAGGTGTGGTGGCAGAGGCCTGTAATCCCAGCCACTCAGGAGGCTTAGGCAGGAGAATTACTTGAACCCGGGAGGTGGAGGTTGCAGTGAGCCAAGATCACACCACTGCAATCCAGCCTGGGTGACAAGAGTGAGACTCCATCTCAAAAAAAAAAAAAATTAGCTGGGCATGGAGGAGCACTCCAGTAGTCCTCGGTACTCAGGAGGCTGAGGTAGGAGTACTGTGTGAGCCTGGGTGGTAGGCTGTAGTGAGCCATATCCACCCTGCACCCCGGGTGACTGAGAAAGAATCTGTGTCAGAAAGAAAAACAAAAACAAAGACATAACATCCAAGGAAAAAAAGAGACATTTCAGAATATGGGATACACAATGCCATTTTATTTATTTATTTATTTATTTTGGAGACAGAGTCTCACTCCGTTGCCCAGGCTGGAGTGCAGTGGCGCAATCTTGGCTCACCGCAACCTCCACCTTCCAGGTTCAAGGGATTCTCCGCTTCAGCCTCCCGAGCAGCTAGGACTACTGGCGCGCGCCACCACGCCCAGCTAATTTTTGTATTTTTAGTAGAGACAGGGTTTCACCATATTGGCCAGGCTGGTCTGAAACTCCTGACTCCATGATCCGCCCACCTCGGCCTCGCAAAGTGCTCGGATTACAGGCGTGAGCCACCGCACGCAGCCAGTGCCATTTATCAAAAAGCACATGAAAACACTATGCTTGAGCCAGGTGTCATGGGTGCATCTGTAGTTTCAGCTAGGAGGAGTGCTTGAGCCCAGGAATTGGGAGGCCAACCTGAGCAACATGGCGAGGTCCTGTCTGTCAAAAACAAAAACAAGAAAACCCACTATATTTTGTTATTTATATGTATGGAATAGTGAGAGAAAGCAGATCAGTGATTGCCTAGGGATGGAGAAGTGAGAGTGAGAAGAAAACAGTGTGGGGGATCATAAGCGTATCCCACGTGAGCAGTTGTCTATGAGAGAGAGGAAGAAGACAGGGCAAATGGAGATGGGATGCCAATAAGAAGAACACACCTTCCCAGATATCGGAGCAGATGCTAGCGCCTAAGATCCCCATACTACCTCAACACTCCCACAGTCTCTCTTGCCTTATAAATAACTATTTCTCCACTCACAATGCTCTGACACCAAATGTGTGAGTTTTCCACAAGCAAATCTTCAATTCTCTGTGGATACCAACCAAGTGTCCTACCATTTAATTAAATTCTGACACTACCTGGAGTTAACACAGACCCCATAGGTTTAGGGCTCAGTCCCACAGACCATCCCCCCACTTCAGATGCTAACTGCAAGTAGTAGATCTCCAAATTAGCCACACTTGTGTCTGACTGGGCGTTCTCATGTTGGGACTCAGTAACCAATACTTAAAGGTCTCTCTGACTTTCTCCCCCAATGACCCACCCCTACAACTGACTCTCCCAAAGCCAAAATGACATTCTCTGAAGTTCCTTTATCGCCTAAAATCCAGACCCACCAAGGAGAACAATTGTTTTGTCTTCCCCTCCCAGTAAGACCAAGAATGTAATCACACCTGAACAGATCCTTCTACAAGATAATGTACAAGTTAATCTCTTGTCCCTGAGTGTTCATTCTTCCCAGTAATCCCTACAACAGATTCCTCTTCTCCCTTCTCCTATAACCTGTTTTATTTAATTTTTTTTTTTAGACTAGTCAAGTGAAGCAGTGGGAGTGGAAAGGAACAAAGAAATCTGTAACTGGCTGTGATCAATTAGCTGTAAACACCAGGGCACCTGGGCCAGCCATATAACCTGTTTTGCCAGGATATTATATAAGCTTCTGAACTCCATTGGGTAGTGAGTAATCTCTGTGGTTCTCCTGTGTACACGTAATAAAATCTGTATGCCCTTTCTCCAATTAATCTGCCTCTTGTGAGTTGATTTTTCAGCAAACCTTTGGAGAGCAAGGGGGGGCGCTTTCTCCTGGCCCCTACACCCACAACACCCTCCTCATCTTAAATAATTTGCTCCCAAAACACACACTGTAAAGAATACAAATGAAGAGCCAGATGAAGAGGTACATGGGGCAAGGTAAGGGGGGATCAGAGTTTCCAAGCCAGGTCCAGGTGTACCACCCTCCCAAGATCTTGATTTGTTCACTGAGCAGAAAGCGCTCTGAATCCCTACATTCTGGGTCCTTAAAGGGGAGGGGGTCCATTACCTAGGCAAGATTGATTAAATCATTGGCCATTGGTGATTAACTCCATCTCTAGGTCCCTCTGCCCTCCCCAGAAATAAGGGGAGGTAGGCTGAAAGCCCCAACTCTCTAACCACCTGGTTGATTCCTCTGGCAACCAGAAGCCATCCTCCAAGAGCCATCTCATTAGCATGAATTAGGTTTGGTTGACAGGGGCTTATCATAAGTAACGAAAGATGCTCTTCTCATTTCTATCACTCAGGACATTCCAAGCGTTTTAGGCACTGTCAGGAACCAGGGAGGAATAGCAGATATATATTTTTCATTATTTTACAGTATCACACCTCACCCCTGAATCCATCCCCCACTCTACCACTCCAAGGGGTTTCTCCTAGGCGAACGCCAGTCTAACTCCTTTTCCTTCCAGGCCTCCAGACGGCTTGGTGTGTAAAAAATAGCAGCCAGAATTTACTGGGCATTAGGTCTGTCTGAGGAACAGAGGTGGGGGAGAGGCCAGAACTAAGAAAACTAGTTGGAGACATCTCTAAGTCAGCAATCTTCTAATTGGGATACTATACCACTGGAGCACAGGAAAACTTTTCAGGAACTAACAGGCATAGAGTTTATTTAAAAGGAATCAATTTCCTGATCCTCATCTTCCATGTGAATTCCTTACTAAAAACCATCTGCTCAAGGATATACCTGGCATGAAGTGCCCCATGTCATCTCCTTTTCAAAATTTTCTTTTCCCATTTTATAAATGCAGTATATATACCTACCACATGACCCAGCTATTCTACTTCTAGGTATTTACTCAAGAAAAATGGAAATATATTTCCATACAAGGACTTGTACATGACTGTTCAGAGCACCTTTATTTAAAAAAGCCCAAATTGGAAACAACCCCAGTGATCTCCAACAGATTAATGGATTGCAGAACATCCACAGGATAGAGTACTACTCAGCAACAAGAAGGGATGAATACCGATACACATCTAATACATGTATCAACAATCATGCTGAGTGAAAGAAGCCACACAACCCACCAAAACGTATATGCTGTGTAACTATCCATGTAAAACTCCAAAAAATGCAAACTAATCTGTAGTAACAGAAAGCAGGATTAGTAGTAGCCTGAGGACGAAAGAGCAGAAGTGAGGAGCTGCCAAGCACAAGAAAACATTTGGGGATAATGGATACGTTCTCTATCTTGCTTGTGCTGATGCATTCCAAGGTATCAAAACTCATCAAACTGTAAAGTTTTAATATGTATAACTTATTATATGTCAATTATACCTCAATAAATCTATTTTTAAGTGAAGTTAAAAACTGAATAATTTGTCACCAGCAGAACTTCTCTATAAGAAATGTTAAAGAAGCTGGGCACAGTGGCTCATGCTTATAATCCCAGCACTTTGGGAGGCTGAGGCAGGTGGATCACCTGAGGTCAGGAGTTTGAGAACAGCCTGGCCAACATGGTGAAACCCCATCTCCACTAAAAATACAAAAATTAGCCAGGCATTGGCAGGTGCCTATAATCCCAGCTACTCGGGAGGTTGAGACAGGAGGATCACGTGAACCCAGGAGGTGGAGGTTGCAGTGAGCTGAGATCACACCACAGCACTCCAGCTTGGGTGACAGAGCAAGACTCCATCTCAAAACAAAACAAAAGAAAGAAATGTTAAAGGAAGTTCTTCAAATAGAAGGAAAATTATGTCAATTACAAAACTAGATATGCTTCGAGGTCCCTTGCTTTTCTAATAACTGTTAATTTTTTCTTTTCTTGTCTTTTCTGTGGCCCAGGCTAGAGTGCAGTGGTGTGATCTTGGCTCACTGCAGCCTCAACCTCCTAGGCTAAGCAATCTTCCTGCCTCAGCCTCTCAAAGTAGCTCATGCCACCACACTTGGTTAATCATCTTTTTTTTTTATTATTTTTTGTAGGGATAGGTCTCACTGGTGTGGAGGCTGGTCTGAACTCCTGGCTTCAGGTAATCCTCCAGCCTCAGCCTCCCAAAGTGCTGGGATTACAGGCAAGAGCCACTATGCCTGGCTGTTAATAATAATTTTTCAATTTTTTCAGGCTTAAAGCCATAATACTGCTATCTAAATAGGTGAAGTACCACTGACTACACATTCAGCCAAAGAGTTGGCCGAATTCAACTCCTGGCTAAGGCCTCTCTCTCTTTCTCTAAAAACAAAGGTGAACTACACTGTAGCATTATTCTGCATTACTCACAATAGCTAAGATACAGAAACAACTGAAATGCCCATCAATGGATGAACAGATACAATAAATATGGCATACAGACACAATGGAATACTACTCAGCCTCAAAAAAGCAGAAAATTCTGTCATATTCAACAACATGGATGAACCTAGAGGACATTATGTTAAGTGAAACAAGCATAAGCCAGGCATACAAAGGCAAATGCCACATGATACGTGGAATCTAAAAAGGCTGAACTCATACAAGTAGAGAGTACCAGAGGCTGGAGGGAGTGTGTTAGACAGAGGAAGGAGAGGTGCCAGTTAAAGGAAACAAGGTTGTGGTCAGGCAGGAGTGGTAAGTTCTGGTGATCTATTGCATAGCATGGTGACTACAATTCATAATAATGTATTATGTATTTCAAAGTAACAAAAAGAGTGGATTTTAAATGTTCTCACCACAAAGAAATAAGTATTTGAGGTAATAGATGTATTAATTAGCCTGATTTTTTCATTCCAGAATATATACATGTATCAAAACGTCACACTGTATCCCATAAACATACACAATTAGTATCTGTCAATTAAAAATAAAAAGTATGAACTGAAAACTCACATTTGTTTAAAAAAACAAAAGACACATTTGTCATTCCCTGTCCCACACTCTTCCCTTACACAAGAATTTATGAGAAAGAGGAGTGTGGCATTATGGTTACAAAATTACTATTCCTTCTAAAATGCTTAGTTAGATTAACCAAACCAGTTTTTCCACGGTAAAACAAATCACTAAGACTGGTTTTGAGTACAAGGAAAAAGCTCCGTTGTCTTAAATCTCTTTACACAGATGAAGTAAGCTTACGATCTTTACTTGCTCCAACATAAAATTCCAACAATTAAATGTTTGGCTTGAGGAACAGTACTTCTCCTATGCCAGAGAAATCAAATGACTGTCCTGTCTTTGATCCTAGACAATTTTTTTTTCTCCAGATCAGACCAACATGCCATGCCCCAATGCCTACATGATTAAGACAAAGGTGACAAAATTACAACTGAAAAATAATTGAAAGTAGCTTAAAAATAATTACCGCTGGCTCTGTATGTCTACAATTAAGAAAAGACTGGTATCAGAATTAAGCAAGGTAAGAAGGATCACATGGGAATCAACAGACCTTAATGAAAAATTTAACCTTTTACTTGAACAAGACAAAGCCTACAGCTCCATAGCTTTCTGAGGAAAATTAGGAAACTTAATAGCTACTTAGGGAGAAAGCACTATGAAATGCATTATCATAAGACTGTTTCATCAGAAAGTTAATTTACTATGTGCATCTGTTAATTAAAATATGCTACTTTAAGAAAAAAAATAATAAACAGTAACTGCCAATGCTTAAGTCTTCAATAACTGAAGTAAAATTAAACAGGGAAAGGCTTGATGCTAGCCTTTTGTATAACTCAGAAACGTATTTATACACATGTACCTTTTTTTTTGGAGATAGGGTCTCGCTTTGTTACCTAGGTTGGAGTGCAGTGGCACAATCATGGCTCACTGCAGCCTCGATCTCCCATGCTCAAGCGATCTTCCCACCTACTTTTCGAGTAGCTGAGACTATAAGTGCGTGCCATCATGCCCAGCTAATTTTTAAAAACTTTTTTTGTAGGGACAGGGCCTCACTATCTCACTATGTTGCCCAGACTTGGTCTCAAACTTCTGGGTTCACAGCATCCTCCTGTCTTGGCCTCCCAAAATGCTTGGATTACAAGCATGAGCCACTGCACCCAGCCACAAATATTTTTTATTTCATACTGCTCTAGCCACTGGAGCTCCAATGTGAATCAAACAGACAAGATCTCTGCTCTCACGGAGCTTACATTCTACCACACACAAAAAAAATAACCACAAAAAAGAAAACACACACACACAAGAGAAAAAACAGGACAAGAAGATACAAAGTGAATGAAGACAAGAAGGCTTCTTGGAGCACATGACATTTGAGTTAAAACCCGAATGACGAGAGACAGCCAGGTGACAATCCGGGAACAGAACTCTCCAGGCAAGGATAATACAAAGGTATTATAAAAATGTTTAATGGACTATTGCTAAACTAAGTACTTCTAATAAAACACATTATCCAGTGATTCCTACGTGTGCTGCAGTTTGAAAATCATTGACTGAAAAAAACTAATCAGCAAATAAATGGTATGAAATGATCAGGACATTATTAAAATGAGAATAATACTCATTTATGATAAGTATTTTACTGAATGCTAAGCGTAAGTTGCACACAATGCTAAATTACAGTCTCATTTTCTGGCTGAAGACATACTGTGAGATATTCATGACATTTATAAGTAACCATTTTTAAACTATCCTTGTGATGGAGTAGGTCAAAAAGTAGTTAAACAGATGAAGATACTCAACCTTCCTCTTAATGCAAAATTTAAAATACCAAGCTAGCATTTCGCTTATTGATCTTTAAAAATGTTAATGATTCATAATATCTGAGGTTGGTAAGGGCAAGAATAAAGAAATCCTCATTCAATGTAGTTGTGTGAAAAACTAATTTTATTTGTTTAATTGCCAAAAATTATATTTATGATATATAACATGATTTTTGTTTTGTTTTGTTTTTTGAGACGGAGTCTAGCTCTGTAGCCCAGGCTGGAGTGCAATGGCACCATCTCGGCTCACTGTAACCTCCACTTCCCGGGTCCTGGTCCAAGCAGTTCTCCTGCCTCAGCCTCCCGAGCAGCTGGGATCACAGGTGCGCACCACCATGCACAGCTAATTTTTGTATTTTTAGTAGAGATGGGGTTTCACCATGTTGGCCAGGCTGGTCTTGAATTCCTGACCTCATGATCCACCGTCTCGGCCTCTAAAGTGCTGGGATTACAGGCGTGAGCCACCACGCCCAGCCCCATGTAATTTTTTTTTTTTGAAGGCCATGGAGGGTCAAAATGGGTGGCACTGGGCCCCAAGCTCCCCATGCCCACCAGGACTGCAAAATATCACCTGCATGTCATTTGTCATGTTAATAAAACTGTTAATAAATAACTTATAGAAGGCTATATACTAAGTTATTCTTCTCTTACAACTGGTATTGGTGAGGGAGGGAGAGAAAAAGGAAAAACAAGAGGCTTCTTTTTACATTTCATAAATTTCTGCACTACTTTTTTCCTGAACAATGGACGTGAATTACTTCAGAAACACTGTTTTAAAAAATGAGAATGTGTTTGCGTTTACCTACAGCTTGAAGCCTCAATAATGACTTTCCAGCGCTCTTTAGATCAGGGAAGACAGAAATGGCCCCAAATATTGAATTGAATATTATAATGAAATTCCTTAAAATGAAATTCTATTCGTAGGCTGGGCGCGGTGGCTCATGACTATAATCCCAGAACTTAGGAAGGCAAAGTAGGTGGATAACAAGGTCAGGAGTTCAAGAACAGCCTGGCCAACATGGTGAAACCCCGTCTTTACTAAAAATACAAAAATTAGCCAGGCGTGGGGGCGGGTGCCTATAATCCCACCTACTTGGGAGGCTGAGGCAGGAGAATCACTTGAACCCGAGAAGCAGAGGTTGCAGTGAGTTGAGATCGTGCCATTCAGCCTGGGCGACAGAGCGAGACTCTGTCAAATAAATAAATAAATATTCTATTTGTATAACAATTAACATAAAACTGTATAAAAGTAGTATATCTAGGGTACCTTCTTTTGAAATTTATTTCCGCAGGTTTTTAAGAGAGCAGGTGGTGTTTGGTTACATGGGTAAGTTCTTTAGTGGTGACTTCTGAGATTTTGGTGCACCCATCACCTGAGCAGTGTACGTTGTACCCAATATGTAGGCCTTTATTCCTCACCCCCACTCACCCTTTCTATAAGGTACCTGTTAACTAGACATCAACAATAGTCCGTTATGTAAAATAAAATCTAATGTGATTTACAAAGCTCTTGGGGGACCTTGTCTCATGCTTATCAAACAAATTTCTGTATTCATACAACTCACCCGTGGATCCTGTTAAACTGTAGACCAATTCAGTAGCATGCAATGGGACCTAAGAGTCCTCATTTCCAGTAAGTTCAGCAGACCATACTTTGAGTTGCAAGGTTCTAACCCAGGTGCGTGCCTTACTACTCTCCACACTTCAGATACCGTGAATTACTGCTTTTCACTCATCATGTTCTTCACATTTCTGTGCCTTTCTATATATTCTTCTTCAGCCTATATGGTTTTCCCCCTCACCTCCTCTACCTCAAAAGCCCTTACTCTGTATAGGTGTAGGTCAAACATTGCAGATGTATTACAGATGCGTCTTCTTTGCATTCCTGAAAGTCCCTATGCATTTATGTTCCAGAATTTATCACATTTGGTACACATGTGTACATCTCCCGATCAGACTCTGGGTTTGAGGATAGAAAATGTCTGCCCTCAGCACAAAAATATTTGCTGCTTTTTTTTTTTTTTTTTTTTTTTGAGACAGAGTCTTGCTTTGCTTGCTTTGCTTGCTTTGTCACCGGAGTGCAGTGGCAGAATCAGGGCCCATCTTCCGGGCTCAAGGAGTCTTCCCACCTCAGCCTCCCAAGTAGCTGGGACCACAGGTGCACGCTACCATACCCAGCTAAATTTTAAAAGCTTTTTGTAGAGACAGGGTCTCACAGTGTTGCCCAGGCTGGTTTCAAACTCCTGGCCTCAAGCGATCTTCCCACCTCGGACCTCTAAAGTGCTAGGATTACAGGTGTAAGTCTACATATTTGATAAATGTTTTCTGAGTATGAGTCACTGAGGTATCAGGTTTCTGCTACTACTTTGAGATAATGACTATCAAAATCACTTCCATTCCACATTTTCTTTAAGGTAATATTCAGATTAAAAACAGGTAATCTCTTAAATTAAAATATAAGACAATACATATTCAAAATTAAAGTGAAGCTGGGGGGCAGGTGTGGTGGCCCACACCTGTAATTCAAGCACTTTGGGAGGCTTAGGTGGGCAGATCACTTGAGGCCAGGAGTTCAAGACCAGCCTGGGCAACATGGCAAAACCCCGTCTCTACTAAAAATACAAAAATTATCTGGGTGTGGTGGTGCACTCCTGGAATCCCAGCTACTTGGGAGGTTGAGGCACAAGAATTGCTTGAACCTGGGAGGCAGAGGTTGCAGTAAGCAGATATCACGTCACTACACTCCGGCCTGGGTGACAGAGCAAGAGTCTGTCTCAAAAAAAATTAAATTAAAAAATAAAGTGAAGCTAAATGCAATGGCTCATGTTGTAATCCCAGTACTTTGGGAGATCACAGTGGGAAGATCACTTGAGGCCAGGAGTTGGAGACCAGCCTGGACTTAGCTAGACCCTGTCTCTAAAAATTAAAAAAAAAAAAATTAATTCAAAGAAAAAACAAAATTAAAATGTCACACTATTTGACGAGACGCTTACCTTATGCTTTAAAAAAGTTAATTTCACATCATTTTGGCACAAAAGGGGCAAAACGAAGACTGTACTCTTCAGTATGCTTTTAAGGACTTACAGAAAAAGTAAGAACAGCATCAAATTTCCAATATTCTTTCCCCTTAAATTTATTAGGACTCTTATTTTTTAGAACAAATGATAGAATAAGATCTTAAATGCTTACACAGGCAGCCCTCTCTTTACCACTCACCTTCCTCATCTATCCATTTCATGGTGAAGAGCTGTTCATTGTCAAAAGAACACATGTCTCGAACCTCATTGCAAAGGCCCTCAAAGGAGATGGAAGGTTCAAAATGTGTTATCATGATATCCCTGAAAAAGAAAAGGAGTTTTAAGTTTGAAAATGATTAAAAATAATAATGCTGTATATATTATTGAATGCTTGACAATTTGATGAACTTCGGTAATTTTGTGTGTGCGTCAACATGCATTGCTTCCAGTAAACGATTTCAGTAAAGTAAAAGTTATCAAGCTGGGCACAGTGGCTCATGCACTTTGGGAGGCTGAGCTGGGCGGATCACTTTAGCCCAGGAGCTTGAGACTAGCCTGGGCAACATGGTAAAACCCTGTCTCTACTAAAAAAAATTAGCTGGAGGCTGAGGTGGGCAGAGGTTACAGTGAGCTGAGATCCAACACTGCACTCCAGCTTGGGAAGCAGAGGTGACTCTGTATCAAAAAAATAAAAATAAAAACAAAAGGAAACAAAAAAATCAAATACATATACAAACACATACATAATTATACTGTTTTAAATAGTTTTAAAAAATAAAAATATGGCCGGCCCAGTGGCTCACACCTTAATCCCAGCACTTTGGGAGGCCAAGGTGGGTGGATCACCTGAGGTCGGGAGTTTGAGACAAGCCTGACCAACATGGTGAAACCCCGTCTCTACTAAAAGTACAAAAATTATCCAGGCATGATGGCGCATGCCTGTAATCCCACCCATTTGGGAAGCTAAGACATGAGAATTGATTGAACCTGGGAGGCGGAGGCTGCGGTAAGCAGAGATCGTGCCACTGCACTCCAGCCTGGGTGACAGAGCGATACTCCATCTCCAAAAAAAAAAAAGGAAAAGAAAATAGCTTATCTTAATGACAAAAGAGAACTGCTTGCTTTAAAGCAATCTTTCTTTCAAAGAACCCTCAAGTTTATTAGTATGAGGGCATAGGGTTGAGAGAATGTATTCTGGAATTAAATTATTATTATTAGAAGACAATTCCATAGAATTTCTCTGTCAAAGAGTAAGTGTAGGAGTCTCCTCTCTTGGCTTTGGAGCCCCCCCTCCCTCTGTCTCCGTACAGGGGAGCTTCTTTCTTCTCTCTTCTTTCTTGCTTATTAAACTCTCTGCTCCTTAAAACCACTCCAAGTGTGTCCTTGCCGTTTTATCCAATTTGCAGGAGACAAGAGCCCTGGTGCTCCTCCACTCATCGGAGCCGTATCAGTGCCATCTTCAGGGCAGAGACCAAGCGCTCACCAGACAACATACCTGCTCAGCCCTGATCTTGGACTTACAGCCTCCACAACAGACTCTGCTCCAACTATGAACTTAGGAGATAAAGGAAAAACGTGGTTTTCTTTTCCAACTAGAAGCTGGACATCCTAAGTGATTGGTTAGAGGAGCATGTTTGGTTTTCTCTGTCTGGTTCCAAGTTGAAAGTAGGAACAACAACACGAGGAAGCCTGCAATTTTTGACCACGTCCTGATCTCTGTGCTGATCGCCGCCTAGCTGGGGGTCAGGGTTCTGTTATCATCTGTGCTCTGTTCACTGTCTGCTTGAATATTCTGTCTCTATAGAGGAGAAAAACAATAACCTTCATTATCAGAAACCTCATTCTAAGTTTACTTTTCTGTCTCGGTGTACTTGTACAAATCACTTAGCTTTTTAAATATACAACTATGTTTTCTCACTGAGTAGCTACAGAAGCAGTATTTTTGCTAGGCTTGAGCTGCTTACTATTAAAAAAATTTACACTTACATTTTTATAATAAAACCTAATTTTAGGCTCAGATGAACATACAACTTAATATTCATATTACAAAATTAATCTGTATTTATAATTAATATATGAACATGTTTTTAAAAAATAGAGAATTTGATAGATTAATCTGATGTTCTTTTTGATAATCACCCCCTGGTTTTAAGAATATAACTGTCTAGAGAAAATAACTAATAGAGCTCATTGTATATTATCTAGAACTCACTGCATGCCAGGCAATTTTCTGACAACTTGATGGGGTCGGTACTATGTTTATCCCTATGAGGAAACTAATGGAGAGAGAGGTTTTCACATAGCTCACCAAGTCACTAGCTAGTAAGTAGTAGAGCCAGGATTCAGATTCAGGAAAAAAAAAAAGCACCTGAGAAGTTTCATGCTGCTTTTGATCACCCCCTTACTCTCTAAGAGTAACCACCATCCACAACATTCATTGTGCCTCTTTCTGTATTTTATATAATTTCATATAAAAATGTCTTTGTACATGAAAAAAAATAAGTGTAAAATTTTATTTCTTGGAAAAATTAGTATCAGTGGATATCATCAAAATGTAACTTCCTTATCGAAGTCAACACTTAAAATTAACATATATGTAAACATATTTGTAAACAAGGCTGTTTCATAAATTTTACTTTTCAAAAGCTAAAAAATATTTCTCAGAACATACAAATACTTTTTTTTCTTTTTTTGAGACAGAGTTTCACTCTCTTGCCCAGGCTGGAGTGCAATGGCACAATCTCAGCTCACCACAACCTCTGCCTCCCGGGTTCAAGTGATTCTCCTGCTTCTGCCTTCCAAGTAGCTGGAATTACAGGCATGCACCACCACGCCTGGCTAATTTTTTTGTATTTTTAGTAGAGATGGGGTTTCTTCATGTTGGTCAGGCTGGTCTCGAACTTCCAACCTAGCTGATCTGCCCGGGTTGGCCTCCCAAAGTGCTGGGATTACAGGCATGAATCACCATGCTTGGCCATACAAATACTTTTAAAACATCTGTGTAATCCTTAAAAAGTGTAAGTATAAGGTGGACACAGTGGCTCACACCTGTAATCCCAGCACTTCGGCAGGCCAAGGAGGGCGGATCACTTGAGGTCAGGAGTTCAAGACCAGTCTGGCCAACATGGTGAAACCCCGCCTCTACTAAAGATACAAAAATTGCCACGGTGGCGGGCACCTGTAATCCCAGCTATCTGGGAGGCTGAGGCAGGATAATCACTTGAACCTGGGAGGCGGAGTTTGCAGTGAGCTGAGATCAAGTCACTGCACTCCAGCCTGAGCGATAAAGCGAGAGCCCGTTCCAAAAAAAAAAAGTGTAAGTATAGACACCCATAAGAAACACAATGAAGGAGTTATGCTTTATCAACTACCACTCCTTAAGTTCCAGGCACTAAAACATTCAAGGGAGTTTTACATAAACACTTCTTTCAGGAATTGCGAAAGCACTATCTTCATAACACTCCACAATCACCAGATCCTTGTTATAGTGCCAAAGCTAAAACTGAACTGCAAAATAAAGATGTATTACATTCTAAAGGTATAAAACAAATTATGCACGAATGATGTTTTTTCTGGTTTAACGTCAGCAATAGCATAAATGATTTTACCACTGATCTTCAACAGAATACAGTCTGCTTTACCACAGATTCCCAAAGTGGCAAATTTAGATATGGTTTTAGCTGAATTTTTTTGTGAAGCATTTTTAATTTTGCTATTGGGCTTCAGAACACAAACTGCTTTCAATGTGCCTATATTCTAAAATATAGAATCTATTATAAAGTTTTTCCTTAGGACTAATAATTGCTTTTAAAAATAAAACCCTGAAAGAATCACATTCAGTCCTTCTGCTACCTTGATATAAGCTCTTCTCCTAAATTAAATAGTCTGTTCAGAAAAAAAAAATTCATTTGCAATAACCATTATAATAATTGGTTTAGGCAGGATTATCTTTGAATGGTAAGACCATTGGGCAAAATGTTTTTGGGGGACTGAGTATTCATATAATCTCAAAGTATCACCCCCCCTCAATTATTAATTATAACAGAAGGCATAAAGCAATTTTCATGTTTTAATAATCAAGAAGATAGTGAATTCAAAAATAACAATTGTGAAATAAGAATTTGACAATAAAGCAAAAAACCAATGTTATAAAGCCCTGTCAATGTAGTAAGGGGAAAAGAGAAATCTCTTTGAAGGTTAAGGTCCAGTTTTGGCTGGGCAAGGTAGCTGGAAGTTGTAATCCCACCTACTCACAATGCTGAGGTGGGAGGATCACTTCAGGAGTTTAAGACAAGCCTGGGTGACAGAGCAAGACCCTGTCTCTAAAAAAAATTTTTTAATTAGATGGGCATGGTGTAATACCAGCTACTCAGAAAGATCATTTGAGACCAGGAGTTCAAGTTTACAGTGAGCCATAATCGAGCCACTGAACTTCAGCTTGGGCAACAGAGCAAGAGTGTCTCTAAAAGAAAACACACCTAGCTTTGTATTGTGGATTACTAAGTCTCAATGTTATCATCTGTAAAATGGAGATAATGATATCTGCCTCTGAGTATTAGCATTAAGACTAAATAAAAATACATGCAGCTTGAGCCTGGGAGGTTGAGGCTACAGTGAGTGAGCTGTGACTACGTCACTGCACTCTAGAGCCTGGGTGACGAAGGAAGACACTGACTCAAAAAATAAAAAATAAATGAAAATAAATGAGTGCAGCCAGGCGAGGTGGCTCATGCCATAATCCCAGCACTTTGAAAGGCCAACGTGGGAGGATAGCTTGGGTACAGGAGTTCCAGACCTGTCTGGGCAACATAGAGAGACCTCGTCTCTATAATAAAAAATAAAAAATTAGCCAGACATGGCGGTACATACCTATAGTCCCCGCTACTTGGGAGGCTGCAGCAGGAGGATTGCTTGAGCCTGGGCCGTTGAGGCTGCAGTGAGCCGTGATTACACCACTGTACTTAGCCTGGGTGACAGAGTAGGATGCTTTTTCCAAAAAAAAAAAAAAAACTGCAAAATACTTATCACAGTTCTTTTTCTTTTGTTCCATTGTTTTTAGTCAAGATTTTTTATATTTAGTATATAACAGTTACCATTTCAAATCAGTGGTGAAAAGACAATCTGTCCAATAATGGTATTAGAATAAATTTTGAAAAAAAAAAAAAAAAAGATTGTGTCAGTAAACTATAAATGAATAAATTCACTGAAAAGATAATCACTTTAAAAGTTTCATAATAGGCCAGGCACAGTGGCTTACGCCTATAATCCCGGCACTTTGGGAGGCTGAGGTGGATGAATCACTTGAGTTCAGGAGTTTGAGACCAGCCTGGCCAACATGGTGAAACCCAGTCTCTACTAAAAATACAAAACATTAGCTGGGTATGGTAGCACATGCCTGTAATCCCAGCTACTTGGGAGAGTCACTTGAACCCCGGAGGCAGAGACTGCAGTGAGCCAAGATCGTGCCACTGCACTCCAGCCTGGGCAACAGAGCAAGACTCTGTCTCAAAAAACAAGCAAACAAAAATTAGCCAGGTGTTGTGGCATGTGCCTATAATCCCAGCTACTTAGGAGGCTGAGGCAGGAGAACTGTTTGAACCCAGGAGGCGGAGGTTGCAGTGAGCCTCCTTCATGCGTTCCACCCTGGGCAACAAAGCAAGATTTCGTCTCAAAAAAAAAAAAAAAAAAAAAGTTGCATAATAGAAGAAAAACAGAATATTTTTAGATGAAAAACACATCCACCTAAGACAGCAAGTCCAGAAGCCATTAAGGAAATTTTTAAAAAGGACAGATTTGATTACATAAAAATGAAAAACTTCAGCCTAGCAACGGGTTGGAGAAAAGTTGGCAACTTTAATAAAATGTCAATGTTCTGTCAACAAATTAATAAGAAAAATAATACAATAGAAAATGGGTAAAATATGAAAAAACAATTGAGAAAAATACAAATTATCATTAATATATAAAAAGATACTTGTAAAAAGAAGTTTCCATTTTTTGCCAATCCAATTGTCAAAAATTTAAAAGACAGATAACATGCAATGGGAATATGAGGAAGAAGCTTCACTAGTTCTGTTAAGAATATAAATTAAGGCCGGGTGTGGTGGCTCATGCCTGTAATCCAAGCACTTTGGAGGCCAAGGCAGGCAGATCACTTGAGGTCGGGAGCAGCCTGACCAACATGGTGAAACCCCGTCTTAATTTAAAAAAAAAAGTTAAAAAAAAAAAGAATATAAATTAAACTCTTTTGGGAAACAGTATCAAATTTCAAGATAGGCGTATCTTTGACCATATTTGCAAGAATATATATTAAATATAAGGATGTTCCTTCAACATTATTTGAAATAGTGAGCTGATGAAGACAACTTTAAATGTTCATCAATCCAAAAAAAGATTAAACATATTATGGTGGCTGGGTGCAATGGCTCATGCCTGGAATTCCTACACTTTGGGAGGCCAAGGCAGGAGGATCTCTTGAGCACAGAAGCTTGAGACTAGCCCTGTCTCTACAAAATATTTTTAAAAATTAGCTGAGCCTGGTGGCATGTGCCTGTAATTGTACTACTCAGGAGGCTGACGTGAAAGGACTGCTTTAACCCGAGGTTGCTGAGGCTGCAGAGAGCCTAGATCATGCAACTACACTCCAGCCTAGGCAACAGAACGAGACTCTTGTCTCTTTAAAAAAAACAACTGTAGAACACTATATACCAAATATAAAGAGGTCTGTCTGTCTATCATGGCACGGAAAGATGACCACAATTTTTAAAATCAAGTTGCAGATGCATGTATACAAATATGACCTCATTAATTGGAAAAACAAAAGGGTATGTCTATATGTGTATGCACATACATATCTACACTTATAAACATACCGATATGATATAGAATATCCCAAACTGTTAATGATGGCTAACCCTAGAAAGTAGGAGCAAAACAGCCATAAAAAAGAACGAAAACACATCTTCTATGGCAGCATGGATGGAACTGAAGGCCATTATCCCTAGCGAAAGAAATCAGAAACACAAAGCCAGATACCACATATTCTCACTTATAAGTGAGAGCTAAACAATGGGTACACATGGACATAAAGAGGGAAACAATGGGCACTGCAGAGTACAAAAGGTGGGAGCGGGGTGAGGGTTAAAAAATACCTATAGGGTACAGGTAATTTTCTAGGTTTTACTGTTCACTGTTCAGGAGATGGGTACACTAAACGCCCAGACCTCACCACTACATGATATAAGCACCTAAGAAAGAAAGAAATCTGCACTTGTACCCTTTAAATATATAAAAATAAAAATAAACTAACAAAGTGGGAGTGAGAGACTATAGGGGAACTTTCTACTTTATTTTTATTTTTTTATTTTTTAGAGACAGGGTCTCATTTTGTTGCCCAGGCTGGAGCGCAGTGGTTCAATCATGGCTCACTGCAGCCTCGACTTCCTGGTCTCAGGTGATCCTCCCTCACCCTCCCGAGTAGCTAGGACTGCAGGTTAATTTTTTTGTAGAGATAGGGTTTCAACATGTTCAGCCCAGGCTGGTCTCTAACTCCTGGGCTCAAGCGATTCACCTGCTCGGGCCTCCCACAGTGTTGGAATTACAGGCATGAACCACCGCACCCAACCTCTTTCTGTATTTCTATGTTTTTGAAATTTAGTTTTAGTGTCTTGCCTTTGGGCTCTGTACTTGGCCACTGGTGGCATTTTTGTTTCTATTATCATTCTCAGCCACATTCCTACACAGGTTAGCTGTCACACACAGTGCCTGCAACTTAGAGCAGAGAGACAATAAATAATTGTTCAGGTCTTTCCGGACATTTCCACCTGAATACCTCACAAGCACCTAGAACTCAAAACTCAGTGAATTGTTTCAGGCAATGAATTAACTTCTCCCACAAATCTCTTCTACATTCCCCAGTGTCTCTTAAAGCTATGAGTTAAAGAAACCTATGAGTTGTCCAACTCCCATCACCCCAACAGGCAATCTTTAATTCTACTGATATTACCTCTTAACATTTCCAATGAATCCATATACTCTTTTCTATCTCCTTAAAATCTCTCACCTGGACTGCGCTTCAAAAGCCTCCAAATTAGTTTCACCCATCACCAATCCATCTCCCATACTAATTGCAAGTGTTATCTTTCTAAAATGCAAACCTGATCACATATTTCTCTTACTGAAAATTTTCATCAGCCAGGTACAGTGGCTCATGCCTGTAATCCCAGCACTTTGGGAGGCCGAGGTGGGCAGATCACCTCAGGTCGGGAGTTCAAGACCAGCCTGACCAACACGGAGAAATCTTGTCTCTACTAAAAATACAAAATTAGCCAGGCATGATGATGCACACCTGTAATCCCAGCTACTCAGGAGGCTGAGGCAGGAGAATTGATTGAAGGAGATTGCAGTGAGCCATCCTGCCATTGCACTCCAGCCTGGGCAACAAGGGCAAAACACCGTCTCAAAAAAAACGTCATCAATGACAAAAAGTCTGAACTCTGCAGTATGACATTCAAGGGTCTCCACAATGTAGCCCCTGTGAACTTTCTTAGCCTCATTTCTCATCAGTGCCCACTTCACACTTTATATCCTAATAAGGAATGAATATAAGACTAACAACCAAACTGATCTTAATTCCTAACTTACCATGTGGTTGTTTAATGCCTGTAACACCCACCAAACCTCATTATTCACCAGGCAAACTCCTATTTATCCGTTAAAAGCCTCAGACATTTCTTCTAGGAAGACTTCTATCACCCCAAACTCCTCCCCAATATCCATTCCTGCAAATGTCTTACACACATACTTCAAATTTAACTGTTTATATTGTAACTCTTACATGTCTTTCCCTCCGCAAGTCTCTTAGCTCCTTAAAGGCAGAGCCTTACCTACCTCTATACTCTCTGTGCCTGCGACAGCATCACGTGCCTGGATTACAGTACATATTCAACAATATTTATTAACTCAGTTTGAATAATATCTGTAATATTTGAAACCTTAAGCAAGACCGGAATTTTAAAAATTCATGTCTAAATTGGGCTTATTTCAATCATTAAAAAACAGACACTCAAGTTGTAAAAAACAGGTGGGAGTTGCCATTGTTAGAAAGCCACCATGAACTAAGGACCTCTGGGGGAGGATTTTTCTGTACCAACTTGCTTCTTTCTACTTTGCTTCCTCAGTTTCTGCCTCTTCACATCTTTCATTTACACATAGTCGGTTCTGGCCTCACCAGACTCTCCCTGCAACTCTTCAGCTTCAGTCCACAGTGCTGACCAATTTCATCTCCATATTGTCATTCAAACTTCTAAGGATTTTTTGTATTTGATTTTGGTTTTTTGGCACCAGGCTAGCATGCTCTATTTTTTTTTTCTCTCTCTGGCCAAGCTATGGATCAGCTGCCCTAGGGTTAGGTGCCGTGGCTGAAGCTCCAGGACCAATCAGCTAACATCCCCCCAACTCTCAATTCAAGATTCCTCTTGGATTTCCTCAGAACCATTACTAAAGTATATTGCTAAAATAATCTTGCATTTCTTTCAAAAACAAGTCTTGCTAAGACTTGTTCACAGTGAGAAAAATCCTACACACGTCTTCACTGAACCAGCTATTTCAAATATGCAAAGAGTTAACAATCTTTTATTTCTAGATGTGCACAGAAGGAATCTCTGTATTGTTATTACTGCTTGACAGCAGTGGATTGAAAAGAATTTTTACAAGCTTTCTGCAAAAATTTCTGTACATATATAATGTAAAGAAATGAGCAGTCCAGATGTTGCCCGTCTATCCCATAATATCAAGTAATTTTATATACGAATAAGCACATACATTGACAGTTTATCACTAACTAACAAAACCTGTTTCTCTTCCTCCAAACTAATACCACTAGGTAATAATTGAAGGCCACTCACTGAAAACCTTCCATACTAGGGAAAGATGGGTGCAGACCATAAGAAGGGCATCTAAGTAAGACTTGGTGTTCAATAAAATTAAATTTTCAGTGCTATTAATCTCCTGCTTAAAAACTAGAAATTAATTGGCTGGGCACGGTGGCTCATGCCTGTAATCCCAACACTTTGGAAGGCCAAGGCAGGTGGATCACTTGAGGTCAGGAGTTCAAGACCAACCTGGCCAACATGGTAAAAATTTGTCTTTACTAAAAATGCAAAAACAAAAAAAAAAATTAGCCAGGCATGGTGACAGATGCCTGTAATCCCAACTACTCGGGAGGCAGTCAGGAGAATCACTTGAACCTGGCGGGTGGAGGTTGCAGTGAGCTAAGATCATGCCGCTGCACTCCAGCCTGAGCTACGGAGTGAGACTCTGTCTCCAAATAAATAAATTAATTTAATTAAATAAAAACTAGAAAATAAATATTTACTAGAGAGATACCATGTTTTCACTAAGATCAAGTTTAACAGAATAACAACACTATACACATCTTTGAAAGGAGAGGGCTATTTATTCACTTAAAAATGCTGACTATAAACGAGTCAACATTCACTGGAAAGAAATAGTGTTACAAAAGGGTAGGGGGGCCAAGGTACAGTGGCTCACACCTGCAATCCCAGCACTTTGAGAGGCTGAGGTGGGAGGATCACTTGAGCCCAAGAGTTTGAGATCAGCCTGGGCAACACAGTGAGACCTTGTCTCTATTTAAAAAAAAAAAAGGAAAAGGTAGAGGGATAGAGGGAAAGCTATGTAGTAACGGCCCTTCAGAAGATCAGAGAGAAAGCAAACTTTTTCAAATGCAGAATGTTCTTACATTTCCTGGTATAAAGGAAGGATTTTCTATTTTAAAATCAGGTAGGTATTCTAGTTAGCCAACCTGTTTATTAACTATGCTTGCCCATGACTCATTTCAGCTTCATCTATATTAATGAGCAGCTGACTATGTAATACCACAACCATCAGTTTAGACTACATAAACACATAATCTTAACAGATCTCATTTCAGAGGGCAGAAAGTTGCTACAATTTAGAGTGCTGATGTTGTCTTTAAATGAGGCTTGAAATGAAGGTACCATTAGAAAGTTTTCATTGAGCAAATACCAGCATACAACAGGCAAGAGGTTATTTGTGCCTCAGCAAAATTTCATAGGTTTTAAAAGATAATGTTACCTTGAATGTCTTGAAAAATTTTTAGTAAAACACTAAAAAAGCTGTATGTCCTTATTCTCTTCTTTTTAATAACTGGAGCAATAAGCCAAGAAAATTTGCCATCTAAATTCATGAAGTACAGCAAGACTTGCATTTCTTTTTTTTTTTATTTTTTATTATTATTATTATTTTTTGAAGACGGGGTTTCACCATGTTGGTCAGGCTGGTCTTGAACTCCCGACCTCAGGTGATCTGCCCGCCTTGGCCTCCAAAGTGCTTGGATTACAGGCGTGAGCCACCGCGCCTGGCCTAGACTTGGATTTCTTCTCAAAGGAAAAGCTTACATTGATTTTCATTTACTAACTAGGCCCATTTACATGTGTCAAACTAATAAAAATGGGAAAATAGAAATAAGCACTAATTTCTTACCTTTCATAGACTCATTGGAGAAGATTATCTCAATTTAATAAGTCAAGAAGTTATGTTACTGAAAGCCTAAGGGCCAGGCATAGTGGCTCATGCCTGTAATCCCAGCACTTTGGGAGGCCGAGGCGGGCGGATCACGAGGTCAAGAGATCGAGACCGTCCTGACCAACATGGTGAAACCCCGTCTCTACTAAAAATACCAAAAAAAAAATTAGCTGGGCGTGGTGGCGCGCGCCTGTAGTCCCAGCTACTCGGGAGGCTGAGGCAGGAGAATGCTTGAACCCGGGTAGCGGAGGTTGCAGTGAGCCAAGGTCGCGCCACTGCACTCCAGCCTGGCGCCTGGTGACTGAGTGAGACTCTGTCTCAAAAAAAAAAAAAAAAAAAAAAAAAAATTAGCTGGGCATGGTGGCACATGCCTATAATCCCAGCTACTAGGGAGGCTGAGGCAGGCGAATCGCTTGAACCTGGGAGGCAGAGGTTGCAGTGAGCTAAGATCATGCCACTGCACTCCAGCCTGGATAACAGAGTAAGACCCTGTCTCAAAAACAAACAAAAATAAAATAAAATGATAAAGTGAAACATCTCACTCATCACATTACAGGTAAGGGTTTAAAAAAAAAAGCAAAGGAAGCTTTTTCTCACCTTGCAAAGTTCATGGCTGAACATCCTCAAGGCAAAATAGCTCTTGTTACAACTACAAACTTTTAAAAAATATCCACACATTTCTTGGTACTGATTTAAAATCAAAATCTTCTTAATCAATTTTAACTGTGTTTAAATACGAAGGTATCATACTGTCCGATATAACTCCCATATACTACTCCTGCATACGGTCAAGCTAATAATAAACAGGCCAGAGGCTTCATGGCAGCAAACTAGTAAGTCCTTACATCAAATCAGTATAACATTTAGGGGCTTCAATTTTCTTTGAAATCAAAACAAGAGAGGCAGTTAGAGTTTGCTATCTTCACTGATCCTCTCAGGAATGTAAAAGTATGCACTGCAATTTCAACCTCGCACTGCTTGTTTTTTAAAGCAATTTACTTCTAGCTGGACAAGCAGTAAGGCAAACCAAAGTAGCTGGGTTTTGTCACTTTTCAGTCTCCAATCTTTATGGTCACACATCTCACGTTTCTAATGCTCCTAAACATAATTATCTCAAAAAAATTTCAAAAGACAACTGAATTCAAAGGAAGGGGGGTACTTTGCATCACTGATAGAAAATGATTTCACACAATAAACTTAGAACTGGGTTATTTCTTGTAACCATAGTAAGGAAGTGAAGATCAGAGAATTGAAAACTATGCCTAAGCTAGTCTTCTCACTTTGCAGTATCTCACCCTATCGGGTAGTTCTTGAAACAACACTGAGAAAGAAAGGCTCACAAAAATTTGACTTACATATAATACAACTTGATGAGACATAAGTACCCAGTGCACGTCCCTGCAAACGCATCGACTTGACTCTTAAATATAGCCCTATGTCTAATTTGCTGGCATTACAGATACACTTCGTGAACACACGGTGATGACGGTAAATCTAAGAACCAGAGGCGTCAGGCCTGCTGGTAATCAAAAGGGCCAGTTAACTGAAGTAGTCCCGTTTTCTATGCCCACAGCAAACTGAGTTAACTAAGCCATCACAACTTGGAATCCTCAACTCGCAACCTCAAATACACCCAGACTTAAGGATGTAAGGCCCCTACAAAGCTCTCAGTAGGCGAGTCGCTCGTCTACACCAGGTGCACCTACTCTATCCCTAGGTTCCTCCTCGGACCCTACTCTGGCCCCTCGGGCCCCCGCACCATCACACCTGGGGGCGCCCCCAGTCTCGCTTCCCCTTGCTTCGCTCCCACCCCCCATCACTTCGTCACTCACCCTGAGTCACCGGAGCCGCCCGCCCAACCCAACCCGCCCACAACACCTCCAGCCCCTCACCCTCCCCTCCTCCACACCGAGTGGAGCCGGCCTGTCCCTCCCGCCCACCGCCCTGCCCCAGGAGACTCACCCACGGTAGTACGCTTTCACCCGGACCTGGTGGGAATGGTCCCCGCTGCCGCCGCCTGCCACCGTGTGGGACATGGTGCTGCTGTCCCTCTGGGTCGGCATCTCCTCACTCCCCCGCCTCAACGCTGGAGGCCGGGGGGCGGGGGGGGCGCTCCGGACGCCGTGGGGGACTCCGCCGCCCGCGCCTGTCCGAGAGCTGCGACCGTCCGCCCACCTACCTGCCCACCTCGCCCGCAGCGCCGACCCAAGGGTCTCCTCGCGCGAGGAGCCGGAACCGCGCCGCTCCTCCCACTGCCCGTAGGCGCCGCCACCTCCGCCGCCGCACGGGCCCAGGACACCTCCTGCCTCGATCCCTCCCACTTCGCTCGCTCCAAAGGCTCACATTCCGGGGTAGGGCGGGCGCAACCATCCAGCCAACTCAAGGAGCCTCGATGCCGGACTGAACCATCCTTATGGGGGCAGAGAAAGGGGACAGAGGAAATGGGAGACCCTGATCATGGCATCAGTCACGCCCCGGAGGGGCGATTTCACGGGAGCTGAGATACAGATAGGAAGAGCTCTAGTTCAGTATAAAGTCTCTTCCCTGCAGGGACAATGATAGGGACAAATTCTGCGACACCTCACCCTAGCCTCGCAACTTGGTCACGTCGGCGGTCGGCCGACTTGGCACCCGGGATAGATTTGCGTGCAGGTTTCTGGGATTTGGAGTCCTCATGGGATTCTGGGACTTGAGGTTCCTTGTGCCTAGGGTGCCGCGCCGTCCCACTGGTGGAGTCTGTCTCCCCAGCGTGCTCTCTGGAGCCCTCGGGTGGAAAACCTGCATCCAGCTTGGACATCTGAAAATACTGGTAATGACTGGGCTTCCTCACGTTCTAGACTTTATTATCTGATGAAGTCTCCCTTCTATTTGCATAAATCGTCAAAATTATACATGCCATTTTGGGGAACAAGAATTTGGTTACCTGCTCACTCAGCGTAACCTTTTTTATGGAAATAATTTAATGACATATGTAGCAAATATATTGAAAAAACTCAACCAGAAGATATGAAAAACCGATTTTTATTCTTTGGCGGCCCCCATACCTAGGCCCTCGTAGACTGCCCTTGTATGGAACAAGAGCATAAGGAATAATTACCCAATCAATTCGATCAATCCAAGAGCATTTCATTCTGTTAAAAACTGGTTTACCAGACCGGGCGCGGTGGCTCACGCCTGTAATCCCAGCACTTTGGGAGGCCGAAGCAGGCGGATCATCTGAGGTTGGGAGTTCGAGACCAGCCTGACCAACATGGAGAAACCCCGTCTCTACTAAAAATACAAAAAATTAGCCAGGCGTGGTGGTGCGTGCCTGTAGTCCCAGTTACTCAGGAGACTGAGGCAGGAGAATTGCTTGAATTCGGAAAACGGAAGTTGCAGTGAGCCCAGATCGTGCCACTGCTCTCCAGCCTGATGATAGAGCGAGACTGTCTTAAGTAAATAAATAAATAAAACTGGCTTACCAAGGATTAGAAAGAATGGTCCTTGTAGCCTGGTCTCTGACTTTCCTAGAGTCTTGGCTCTGACACATAATTTACACTGCACTACAGGTAGCATGCATCCAGCCCCTGCAGTAGTCCTGGTGCTGAAAGAGTTGGAATGATCAAAGAAATAGCTTTCTTTACGGTGATAAAATAGGCTTGCGGAACTGAGTCATCAGTTATATGTGACACTTTAGCGTCCTACGGCATCATCCAACTGCTACAAACTTAGATTATATGCTCTTGCTAAAAATTACGCTTGAGTCAAGCAAAGTGCTACATGCCTGTAGTCTCAGCACTTTGAGAGACCAAGGCAGGAGGATCACTTCAGCCCAGGAGTTCAAGGCCAGTCTGGGCAACATAGCAAGACCCCATCTCTTAAACAAGTGAACAAAAAAATCCCATTGAAAAACTTGGTATCTGGTTTTTCAGCAATTGGAGACCTGCATCAGCATGTTTAATACGGAGCAATTAACTATGGAATATACTAACAGAAAGTTTAGCATGCTTGTGACAAATTTGTAATGCTGTAGAAAAAATAAATGTATGTCATATAGGGAGTGAAAAATTATAGAGAAATGAAAGGTAAGACATGAAAAATGTTCTTGATCTTGATTCCTTAGCATTTTGAAAAATCCTTCTTCATTGACCTCATAGCATGCTTTGAAGGTGAGCATTGTTTCCAGAGGAGGCTTACTGCTTACTTTGTCAGCTATGAGAATCTGTACATATTGATAATTTGCATCAATACCACTTTATAAATAAGTTTTCTTTCTCTGAAAGATGGGAGCTTTACTTGTGATTATCAGGGAAAGCATGGTATTAAATTTTGTAATAGCTTTATTGAGATAGAGTTCACATGCCACCTGGGCACAGTGGCTTATGCCTGTAATCCCAGCACTTTGGGAGGCCAAGGCAGGTGGATCACTTGAGGTCAGAAGTTCGAGACCAGCCTGGCCAACAGGGTGAAAACCTGGCTGTACTAAAAATACAAAAATTAGCTGGGCATGGTGGCGGGCGCCTGTTAACCCAACTACTCGGGAGACTGAGGCACGAGAATCACTTGAGCCTGGGAGGCAGAGGTTGAAGTGAGCTGAGGCCACACAACTGCACTCTAGTGAGACTCCATCCCTGGGCAACACAATGCACAGTGAGATTCCATCTCATTTTGTTTTAAAAAAGATAATTCACATACCATACAATTCACTCATTTAAAGTGTACAATTGGATAGTTTTTAGTATCTTCACGAAGTGATGCAACCATCCCCTCTATCTTAATCCAGAATATTTTCAGCACCCCAAAAGAAACTGCATATCCATTAGCCGTTACTCCCCACTCTCCTCAACCTCTAGCAACCATTAATGTCTTTTCTGTTGTTACGAATTTTTCTATTCTGAACATCCCTAGTAGCTGGGACTACAGGCGTGCACCACCACACCCGGGTAATTTTTGTGTTTTTTGTAGTGCGAGGGTTTTGTCATGTTGTCCAGGCTGGTCTTCATCTCCTGGACTGAAGCCGTCTGCCTGCCTCAGCCTCCCCAAGTGCTGAGATTACAAGTGTGAGCCACTGCGCCCAGTGAGGTTTTCAGTTTTTGTTTTTTTAATGTCCTTACCAATACTTGTTATTTCTCATCTTCTCTATCATAACCATCCTAGTGGCTATGAGGTGATATCTCATTATGGTTTTGATGTGAGTCTTCCTAATGACTAATGATGTTGGGTATTTTTTCATGTTTCTATTGGCCATTTATATATCTTCTTGGAGAACTATTTATTCAGATCCTTTAGTCATTTTTAAATTGGGTTGTCTTTTTTCATTGAGTTGTATGAGTTCTCTCTTTTCTTTCTTTTTTTTTTTTTTTTTTTTCCAAGACAGGATCTTGCTCTGTTGCACAGACTGGAGTGCATGGCATGATCACAGCTCTCCAACTCCTGGGCTCAAGGGATCCTCCCACATCGGCCTCCTGAGTAGCTGGGCCCATAGGCATATGTTAGCACACCCAGCTGATTTTTTAAAAAAATTTTGTAGAGACTAGATCTTCCTATAATGTCAAAGCTGGTCTTCAACAAATAGGCTCAAGTGATCATCCCACCTTGGCCTCCCAAAGTGCTAAGATTACAGGTATGACCCACCACGCCTGGCCAGAGTTCTTTATATATTCTGGAAATATATCTCTTATTAGATTATTTGCAAATATTTTCTCCCACTCTCTGCGTTATCTTTTCATATTTTTTAAATCTTTTCATATTTTTGCTGGTATTATTCGCAGCATAAAAATTTTTAATTTTGGTGAGGTCAAATTTATCTATTTTCTTGTTGTCACTTATGGTTTTTGTTTGTTTTACTATGTGCCAGACTATACGTTACTTATGTTTTTGTGTCATGTTTAAGAGGGCTTTGTGTAATCTAAGATCATGAAGATTTACACCTATATTTCCTTCTAGAAATTTTCTAGTTTAAAAAAAAAAGAAATTTTCTAGTTTAAACTCTTAATTTTTTAGCTTATGATCCATTTTGGGTTAATTTTTGTGTGTAATGTAAGTGGTCCAAATTGATTTCTTTTCTTTCTTTTTTTTTTTTTTTTTTTTATAAAGACGGGGTTTCACCATGTTGGTCAGGCTGGTCTTGAACTCCCGGCCTCAGGTGATCCACCCGCCTTGGCCTCCAAAGTGCTTGGATTACAGGCGTGAGCCACCACGCCCGGCCCAAATTGATTTCTTTGTATGTGGATATTCAGTTATCCCACCACCATTTGTTAAAAAGACTGTTTTTCTCCAATTTAATTGTCTGCACCCTTGTCAAAAATGAAATGACCAAAATTTAAGAGTTTATTTCTGGAATTCAGTTCTGTTCTAATGATTTATCTGTCTATCTTTCAACGATAATCACAGTGTCTTCATTACTGCGATTTTTTAGTAACTTTTAAAACAAGGAAGTGTGAGTCTTACAACCTGTTTTTTTTTCTTTTTGAGGCAGAGTCTTGCTCTGTTGCCAGGCTGGAGTGCAGTGGCATGATCTCGTCTCACTGCAACCTCTGCCTCCCGAGTTCAAGCGACTCACCTGTCTCAGCCTCCCGAGTAGCTAAGACTACAAGACCGTGCCACCATGCCCAGCTAATTTTTGTATTTTTAGTAGAGACGGGGTTTCACCATGTTGGCCAGGATGGTCTCGATCTCTGGACCTCGTGATCAGCCTGCCTCAGCCTCTCAAAGTGCTGGGATTACAGGTGTGAGTCACCGTGTCCAGCCTGTTTTTTTTTTTTTTTCAAGATTGTCTTGGCCATTCTGGATCCCTTACATTTTCTATGAATTTTAGGATCAACTCGTCAATTTAAGACAGCCAACTCAGATTTTGATAATGATTGCCTTGAATCTGTCAATCAGTTTGTGTGATTTTTGTCATGTTAACAGTATTATACCTTCCAATCCATGAACATGGATAACTTTTCATTTATTTAGGTGGCTTTAATTGCTTTCCCATTTTCAGAGTATACATTTTGCATTTCTTTTATTCTTAAATATTTTATTCGTTTTAATGCTATTGTAAATGAATTGTTTTCCTAGTTACTTTTTTGGATTATTCACTACTACTGTATAGAAATGCCATTTATTAGGCCGGGTGTGGTGGCTCATGCCTGTAATCCCAGCACTTTGGGAAGCCGAGGCTGGCGAATCACCTGAGGTCAGGAGTTTGAGACCAGCCTGGCCAACATGGTGAAACGCCATCTCTACGAAAAATACAAATATTAGCCAGGCATCGTGGCAGGTGCCTGTAATCTGAGCTACTCAGAAGGCTGAGGCAGGAGAATCACTTGAACCCAGGAGGCAGAGGTTGCAGTAAGCCAAGATCCCACCACTGCACTCCAGCCTGGGTGACAAGAGTGAAACTCTGTCTCAAAAAAAAAAAAAAAAAATGCAGTTTATTTTTGCATATGGAGATTCTATTCTGCACACTTGCAGCACTTGTTTATTAGGTGAATTCCTTAAGATTTCCTGCATATAAGACTGTCATTTTTTTTTTTCTTTTTTTTTTTTTTTACTTTGTGACTGTCATTTTTAAATAGAGATTAAAAAAATAAAATACAGTTAGATTTATATTATTCTTTTCAATCTGGATGCCTTTTATATCTTTTTGTTATCTGATCACATTGGCTAGAACTTCCACTACCAAGATAAATAGAAAAAGAGACTGGGCGCAGTAGCTTCACGCTTGTAATCCCAGCACTTTGGGAGGCCAAGGCAGGTGGATCACTTGAGCGTAGGAGTTTGAGACCAGCCTGGGCAACATGGCGAAAACCCATCTCTATTAAAAATAAAAACAAATTAGCCAGGTGTGGCGGTGGCCACCTGTAGTCTCAGCAACTTGGGAGGTTGGAGGTGGGAGAATTGCTTGAGCCTGGGAGGTGGAGGTTGCATTGAGCCAAGATTGCACCACCACACTCCAGCCCCTTGTCTCAAAAAAAAAAAAAAAAATAGGATAAATAGAAGAAGAAATACGGACTTTGCATCTTGTTCCCAATCTTAGGTAGATAGCTTTTAGTCTTTCACTATTAAGTGTGATGATGATTGCTCTAGGTTTTTTTGTGGTTGTCCTGTATCACATTGAGTGTCAGTCTATTCCTAGTTTGCTATTTTTATTATAAAAGAGTGTCGAGGTTTTGAGTTAAATACTTTTCCTATGTCCACTGAGATAATCATGTTGTTTTGCTTCTTATTCTCTTGATATGGTGTGTTACATTAATTGATTTTTGGAGGTAAGCCAACCTTGCATTCCTGGAACAAATCTGATTTTGTTATGGTGTATAATTTTTTTGTATGTTGCTAGATTCTGTTTCCTAATATTTTGTTGAGGAATTTTGCCTCTCTACTCATAACGGATACTGCTTATTGTTCTGTAGCTTTTTATTTTTGTGATGACTTTGATTTCGGTTATCAGGGTAAGTATTCTTATAGAATTAGTTGGAAAGTATTCCCTCTTCTTATATTATTTAGGATAGTTTGTGAAGAATTAGTAATTCTTATTTGAATTTTTGAGAAAATTCACTACTGAAGCCATGCAGTTCTCACTTTTCTTGGCTGGGCGCGGTGGCTCACTCCTGTAATCCTAGCACTTTGGGAGGCCGGGGCAGGCAGATCATGAAGTCAGGACATTAAGACCATCCTGGCCAACATGGTGAAACCTGGTTTCCACTAAAATACAAAAAATTAGCCGTGTGTGGTGGCGTGCTCCTGGAGTCCCAGCTGCTTGGGAGGCTGAGGCAGGGGAATCGCTTGAACCTGGGAGGCAGAGGTTGTAGTGAGCTGAGATCATGTCACTGCACTCCAACCTGGCAACAGAGCAAGACTCCATCTCAAAAAAAAATAAAAAAAGAAAAATCACACTTCGGGAGGCTGAGGTGGGAGCATGGTTTAAGCCCAGAAGTTAAAGACCAGTTTAGATAATATAGTGAGACCTCATCTCTATGAATAATTTAAAAATTTAGCCAGGCGTGGTGGCACATGCACGTGGTCCCAGCTACTCAGGAGGCTGAGGCTGGAGGATCTCTTGAACCCAGATGGTTAAGATGCAGTGAGCTGTGATCACACCACTGCATTCCAGCCTCGGAGACAGAACAAAAGCCTGTCTCAAAATAATAATAATAAGTTACTGATTCAATTGCTTTCCTTGTTATAGGTTTATTCGTATTTTCTATTTTTTTCTTGAGTCAGTTTTGATAGATTGTGTCTTTCTAGGAATTGGTCCATTTCATGTATAATTTCTTCACATACAGTTGTTTATAGTATTCTTTAACATTAGGATTTAATAATTCTTAAAAATTATTTTTATTTCTGAGAAATTGGTAGTTATGTTCCCTCTTCCTTTTCTGATTTTAGTAATTTGGTCTTCTCTCTTTTCCTGGTGAGTTAAAATTTATTAACTTTGTTGCTCTTTCAAAGACCAACTTTTGGTTTTGTTGATTTTCTCTATTGTTTTCTGTTCATTTTATTAATTTTTGCTCTAATCTTTTTTTTTTTTTTACACGCAAAATATCTTTTATTCTGTGGAATCAAAGCTCCACACAAGTACTTTGTAAGATCCACTAATGGTTTTTTTTTTTTTTTTTTTTTTTTTTTTGGAGATGGAGTCTTGCTCTGTCGTCCAGGCTGGGCTGGACTGTGGAGTGTGGGGCGCGATCTTGGTTGGCTCACTGCAACCTCTGCTTCCTGGGTTCAAGGGATTCTCCTGCCTCAGCCTCACAAGTAGCTGGGACTACAGATGCACGCCACCATGCCCGACTAATTTTGTATTTTTTGTAGAGACAGGGTTTCACCATATTGGCCAGGCTGGTCTGGAACTCCTGACCTCATGATCTGCTCACCTCGGCCTCCCAAAGTGCTGGGATTACAGATGTGAGCCACCACCCTTGGCCAAATGTTGTATTTTTAAATGATATGATTATGTAACAGCTTTCTTTAAATGTAAGTTCACAAAAATTTGTCAATACATCACGTTTTATCTTTACTGACTATAATTACTAGTTGTAATAACAATTCTAACCACATTAATACCTGATAGAACTTTGAGGCCTGATAATAACTGGATACTGGGTAGCATCCAATTAAAATATCAGTAGAGCTTGGAGGTATGAAAGAAAGTACTTTATTCAAGTTCCCAAAACAAACTTGAGGAGTTATCCTGGGTTTCAATTGAAGAAAAAAGCCAAGTTAAAATAGGAAAACAAATAGTTTTCATTTGGTGGGAGTTGAAATCAAAGTATACATGTGTATACATTCTAATCCATCATCTGTCCCATGTGGCATTTTCCAAGGTTTTAAGAGTCTACCAGGCCAAACCCTTTGCCACTTTCACTGCTTTTGCTTTACTTTTCCCCTTTCTTCTCTCTCGCTTTGCCTTCAGCTTTTTTCTTTGCCTTTGGTTCATCCATATTGGGTACTGCCCATTCTGGTCTAGAAGAGTCTTTTTGTTTCTCTTAATATCAGTCTCCATTTTCATGTCATCTTTTTCATCTTTTACCTCACATTGCATTTTCTCTTGGCAATGTTTGGGTTTGGGTACCACCACAGTTGCTATCTCTTGAACATCTTTCATTAAAACATCACCATTTAGTTTGAGAATACTTTTAAGCCTGCTGAGCTCCTTTGGGGCATTCTTTTTTCTCTTTCAGCACGCATCTTTCTTTTCCACTTGCTCCTTAAGCTTTTAGCCATGTTTTACCTGAGAAACGAACACACACGCCACAGGATCTCCTGCTCTAATCTTTATTATTTCTTTCCTTCTTGTTGGTTTTTCTTTTTCCAGTTTATTAGGATGGAAGTTTAAGTTACTGATTTGAGGTCTTTCTTCTTTTTTAATATAGGTGTTTATAACTATCAAGAGAAATACTCCAAACACTTCTTTAATTGCATCCCGTAAATTTTGGTATGCTGTGTTTGCATTTTCATCCATTTCATAATATTTCCCATTTTCCCATGTGATTTTGTCTTTTTAGAAGTGTGTGGCTTAATATGTGCATATTTTTGAATATCCCAAATTTCCTTCTGTTATCAATGTCTAATTTCATTTTGTTGTGCTCGGAGGACAAGCTTTGTATAATTTCAATTCTCTTAACTTTATTGAACCTTATTTTATGGCTAGCATATGGTCTTCTGGGAGAATATACCACATGCAATTGAGAAGAATGTGTATTCAGTTGTTATTAGGTCGAATTTTCTGCAGATATCTGTTATTAATAAATGTAGTTTATCTTGTTGTTCAAGTCTTCTATATCTTAATTAGCCTACTGCTTGGTGGTACTATGTAATATTGAAAGTGGGGTATTGCAGTATCCAACTATAATTGTTGAAGACTCTATTTCTCCTTTCAGTTCTGTTAGTTTTGTTTCATTTATTTTAGGACTGTGTTGCTAGGTGCACATGTTTATAATTGTTATATATTAATACTTTTGAATTAACACTTTTTTCATTATAAAATGTCTCACTTTATTTCTAGTAACCTTTTGGCTTTTTTGTTTTTATTTTTAAAGATGGGATCTCACTATGATGCTTAGGCTGGAGTGCAGTGGCTATTCTCAGATGCAATCATAGAACACTACAGACTTGAACTTCTTGACTCAAGCAATCCTCCCACCACAGCCTCCTGAGTAGCTGGGACTATAGGTGCATCCCACCACGCCTTGCCCAACTTATTAAGCTTGTTAGGGTTCCCTTGTACATAAGCCAAGTCTCTCTTGCTGACTTCAAGATTCCCTATTTTTCAACATTTTGCCCTTGACATATCTGGGTATATATCCCCTTGCATTTATCCTACTTAAGTGTTTCCTGAGTTCCTTAGATGTTTGTTTACATTAAACATTTTCATCAAATTTGGAGAAGTTTTCAGCTATTATTTCTTCAGCTATTTTTTGTTTTCTTTTTCTCTTCTATCCTTCTGGTATTCCCTTTATGCATATGTTGGTGCACATAACGGTGTCCTTAGAATGTCCACATTTCCTTAATGCGCTATTCATTTTTTTCCTCCTTTTCCCCTCTCTGTTCTTCAGAATATATTCTCTGATTCTTCTGTCGTCTGCTAGTTCAAATCTCATGTTGAGCCCCTATAGTGAATTTTTTTTTCTTTTTAGATGGAGTTTTGCTCTTGTCGCCCAGGCTGGAGTGCAGTGGTGCAGTCTTGGCTCACTGCAACCTCTGCCTCCCGGTTCAAGCGATTCTCCTGCCTCAGCCTCCTGAGTAACTGAGATTACGGAGGCTCGCCACTATCCCCCGCTAATTTTTATATTTTTAGTAGAGACAGGATTTCACCATTTTGTCTAAGCTGGTCTTGAACTCCTGATCTCAGGTGATCCAACTGCCTCGGCCTCCCAAAGCACTGGGATTACAGTCATGAGCCACCACACACAGTCGAATTTTTTATTTCTGTACTTTTCAACTCTAGATTTTATATTTGGTTCTTTTTTGTTTTAGACTTTCTCTTTATCAATATTCTCTATTTGAGAAAACATTTTCATCATACCTTCCTTTAATTTTTAAAGGATTGTTTCCTTAAGTTCTTCTAATGTATTTACAATAACTACTTTGAAGTCCTTATCTGCTAGGTCCAATATCCATGTCCCCTCAAGGCAGTTTCTGTGTGAATGAGTCACACTTTCCAGTTTCTTTGTATGGCTTATAATTTTTTTGTTGTACACTGTACATGTCCATCGCGGGAACTCTGGATACTGACCCCTGGCTCTGGGGCTTGTTGTGGTTGTTGTTGTTTGCTTGTTTATTTGTTTAGTGACTCAACTAGACTAGTTCAGCAAAGTCTGTATTCCCTGCAGTGTGCAGTCTCTGATGGTGCTTCTTGGAAAAATGCAGTTTTGCAATGCACACTGTCACCCAGACTCTCTCCTCCTCCTTCCTCAGGGATGACAGTGGTTTTAGCCAGCTTCTCTTTGACAGTTTTCCTCATCTCCCTGTCAAGTCTTTGGATGGTTTGCCTTTGTTAGTCTCACTCCCAGCTGTTAGCCTCCACTAATTACTAGCTGATTGCCCCAGTGTTTTTGACATTGCCCTGCAGTATAAATTGCTCCACAGTCTGATCCGATGGTCATTTTTTATTTATAATTTTCAACAGTCGTGATTATTTTACTGTGTAAAATGTCTATTGAGTTCCTCATGTCTTCATTCTGGAAGTGCTCTGACATTATTTTATTTGTTTATTTATTTTTTTACAAATTTTTTTTTTTTTTTTTAAAGACGGGGTATCATCATGTTGGTCAGGCTGGTCTTGAACTGCCGACCACAGGTGATCTGCCCGCCTTTGCCTCCAAAGTGCTTGGATTACAGGCATGAGCCACCACGCCCGGCCTCTGACATTAATTTTTAAAGCCAAAATGATATAGTTAAAATTGATATAAGGCACAAAGGGTTATGCATACAGGATGATCAGGGCACAGAAATTATGTTATTTTTGGTAACAAAATACTGGAAACTCTTGAGCCATCTCTTCAGTTTAAAGAAAACAGGGTTGAGTAAAAGAGTATAAAAGGAACCTTGCATAACGTTAATCATATCTTCAGGAAATTTGGTTTCCTTTCTATAAATTCAGCTCTTTTACCAAGAAAACAACTAATCAGAATAGGTAGACCTGTATATTCAGTCTTAATTAGCTTTACCAGTATACCGTGCAGCCAGGATCAAATATAAAAATGTGTTTGCTCTGTTCTTTATATCATCTTTAAAATTTTGCCACTGGCTCTTTGATGACTGTTTCTCAACTGGGAATCAAATGATATAAAACGGGAAGCCAATGGTAGACACTGGGAACAAGCCTCACAGCCCATTTTCTTTCTGCTGTACTTAAAATGGTGCTTACTTAAACCCACAACTTCACATAATCCTGTCACCCTTAACCCAGCATTCTTCAGCGGTTACGCAGAGCATGTGATAATGTCATAAAAAGGAGAGAAAAGTATTTAACTGGAAGTCTTAATCATTTGAAGGGACTTTGTGATCTTGTGGAGATAAGCGTTGGGCACTGGGCTGAATTATACCTGCCTTTGCTCACTGTGCTAACTTTAATAAAAGAAAATTAATTAACTGATGCTCATTCATCCCATAGAATTAAGAAATTTTAAATATTTTGGCCAAGATTCTCTTATTTTATAATCATCAGAGTGCTTGTCCTAATGTGGAGCAAAGAAATAACCTAGTTGGAGAATAGTAAAGGAAAGAATAAGCAATAGACATGGGTCCTGTGTGATCCTTTTAATTTATTAATTTATTTTTTATTTTTTTGTTTTGTTTTGTTTTTAATCTAAGTTTGCAAAACTTATTTATTTATTTTAAATACAGAGTCTCACTCTGTCACCCAGGCTGGAGTGCAATGGCGTGATCTCGGCTCACTGCAACCTCCACCTCCCAGGTTCAAGCGATTCTTCTGCCTCAGCCTCCCGAGTAGCTGGGACTGCAGGCGCACGCCACCATGTGTGGCTAATTTTTTGTATTTTTAGTAGAGACAGAGTTTTACCATATTGGTCAAGCTGGTCTTGAACTACTGACCTCAGGTAATCTTCCCACCTCAGCCTCCCAAAGTGCTGGGATTAGAGGCCTGAGCCACTGTGCCCGGCCTGTACTTTATTTCTTGTGGGCACATCTACAAAGCTAAAACTGTAATTTGCTCATTTCTGTGGCCCCTGTACCTAGCACATAGTAGGTGTTTAATAATATCTGTTGTTGCTGAACAATAGCATTTGCTGCATTTTCCTTACCTATAAGACGAGGTTAAAAACATTGTTTACTTAAAAAGAATTTCCTGAGGTTGGATTAATTGTTTAATTCTTAAAATGTAAAGTAGGACAAGGTTAATATAGAAAAAAAAAGTGAAAGAAGAGTTTTGTTTTAATGAACCACACAGATGGGGGTTCCATTAACTAGAGGAGTCAACAGTTAAAAAAAGAATTATAGGCTGGGCACGATGGCTCACACCTGTAATCCCAGCACTTAGGGAGGTCAAGGCGGGTGGATCACCTGAGGTCAGGAGTTTGAGACCAGCCTGACCAACATGGAGAAACCCCATCTCTACTAAAAACACAAAAAATTAGCCAGAAGTGGTGGTGCATGCCTGTAATCCCAGCTACTCGGGAGGCTGAGGCAGTAGAATTGCTTGAACCTGGGAGGCGGGAGTTGCAATGAGTCGAGATCGCACCATTGCACTCCAGCCTGGGCAACAAGAGAGGAATTCTGTCTAAAAAACAAAAAAGAATTATAAAACACTTATTTAATGACAGCCACTGAATACTTAAAGAGGTCTAAGAAACCTCAAAATGATTGACTCTTTTTTTGACCTCTGAACTTTTTATTGGCCTCCTGCTCCCAAAGGGTCCCCTGCTTCTGCTGGCTTAATGTCTCAGAACTTTGGTGTCGTTGATCTCCAGACACCACTTTGCCATCCACTGTCTGGCAGGTGGTGGTCTTCTGGATAGTTTGCATGGAGTTGCTGCTGTCCAGGGCATCACCAAGATTGAAGTCCTCGCCATCTTCCAGCAGGCGGCGGTAGGTGGCAATCTCAGCCTCCAGCTTGACTTTGATGTTCAGGGCCCCGTACTCCTGGGCCTAGCGCTGTCCCTCTGCCTGGGTCTGTACCAGCTCTGACTCCAGGTGCAGCAGGATGCCGTTAAGCTGCTCCATTTGCAGGGCATAGTGGGCCTCCATCTCCCTCAGGCTGTTCTCCAAGCTGATCTTCGTATTTCTCATGGAGTCCAGGTCGATCTTCAAGGACTGGACCGTATGTCTCAGCTCTGTGAGCGTCATCTCAGCAGCTCCAACCTCAGTGGACTGCATGGTGACCACTGTGGTGCTCTCCTCAATCTGCTGAGATCAGTACTTGTCCAGCTCCTCTCAGTTCTTCCGAGCCAGCTTGTCATATTGGGCCCAGATGTCTCCCATGATCTTGGCGAGGTCCTGAGACTTGGGGGCATCTACCTGCATGGTCAACCCAGAGATGGCAATCTGGACTTGTAGGCCTTTTACTTCCTCTTCGTGGTTCTTCTTCATGAAGAGCAGCTCCTCCTTGACAGCCTCAATCTCTGTCTCTAGCTGCAGCCGAGTGATGTTGGTGTCATTGATGACCTTGCAAAGCCCATGCATGTCACTCACCACAGACTGAGGCATGGCCAGCTCTGTCTCATACTTGACTCTAAAGTCATCAGCAGCAAGACGGGCATTGTCAGTCTGCAGAATGATGCAGGCATTGTCCACAGTATTTGTGAAGATCCGAGGCCTCAGGTCCTCTACGGTCTTGAAGTAATGGCTCCAGTCTCTGACCTGGGGTCCCTTCTTTTCCAGCTGCTCCAGGATTTTGCTCCCCCATCTTCCAGTTCTTGGTTTCCAGGTTCCTCACTCTGTCCATGTGGGAGGCTAGGCGGTCGTTCAGGCTTTGCATGGTCTCCTTCTCGTTAGGATGCCTCCCCTTTTCCTGCCAGACCCCTGGCCATCCCCCGCAGCCAGGCCCCCAGCCCCCATGCCGCCCCAGAAGCTGGGGGAGCGGGACACAGATATGCGGGAACCAGAGCCTCTGGCCCTTGCATAGACACTGGCCACACTGCTGACCGGCTGAGCACCGTAGCTGGGCACCTGGATGGAGCCCAGGGACCGGTAGTTGGTGGAGAAGGTGGATCGAGTGGTGAAGCTCATGCTGCCCAGGGAGGAGAGACAGAGGATGGGACTCAGGCTTTGCCTACCAAGATAATTGACTCTTACAGGGTCAACTGGTGTCAACACTACGCCTTCCCCATTTTTTCAAGACAGTTATAATCCAGATGCGATGTCAGGTCACATACCAGTAAAGAGAAAAAATGCAAAATAGTGCCAGCTATGTGCCAGTAAATTATAAATTGCAGCAGCACATAAGTCTACCTCATCTCCTTTGACAACTCTTCTTCTCATTTTCTTTGAGAACCCACTTGTGTCTGGCTAGACTAAAAGGCCCAAAGTAGACTAATAAAATGACATGTTGAAAGAGTCAGCACCAAGTACACTGTCACTAACAACAATCAACCATAATGTGTAAGCCACCCTCCAATTTAAAAAGGCAAGCCTGTTTTTGAGGATGGCACATTCAATTGAAAATCTAAAACCAGTCCAGGTTTGGTGGCTCACACCTGTAATCCCAGCACTTTGGGAGGCCGAGGCAGAAGGAACTTAAGAGTTTGAGACCAGCCTGGCCAATATGGTGAGACCTCGTCTCTACAAAGAAGTGTAAAAAACAAAAACAAACAAACAAACAAAAAATTACCAGCCTGGGCAACATGGTGAAACTCTGTCTCTACAAAAAATAGAAACATTACCCAGGGGGTGGTGGCTCGCACCTGTAGTCCCAGCTACTTGGGAGACTGAGGCATGGGAATTGCTTGACCTCACGGGGCAGAGGTTGCAGTGAGCCAAGATGGCTTCACTGTACTCCAGCCTGGGCTACAGAGTAAGACCCTGTCTCAAAAAAAAGAAAAGAAAAAAAGGCTGGGCGCAGTGGTTCACGCCTGTAATTCCAGCACTTTGGGAGGCCGAGGTGAGAGGATCACCTGAGGTCAGGAGTTTGAGACCAGCCTGACCAACACAGTGAAAACCTGTCTCTACTAAAAATACAAAATTAGCCGGGCTTGGTGGTGCATGCCTGTAATCCCAGCTACTCGGGAGGCTGAGGCAGGAGAATTGCTTGAACCTGGGAGGTGGAGGTTGCAGTGAGCCGAGATTGCACCATTGCACTCCAGCCTGGGCAACAAGAGCAAAACTCCATCTCAAAAACAAACAAAACAACAAAAAGAAAAATATTAGACAAGCGTGGTGTGACACGCCTGTACTCCCAGTCCCTCTCTGTAGTCCCCGAAGGAGGCTGAGGTGGGAGGATCGCTTGAGTCGGGGAGGCGGGGGAGGTTGCAGTGAGCTGAGATCTGGTCACTGCACTTCAGCCTGGGAGAGAGAATGAGACCCTGTCTCCAGAAAAAAAAAAAAAAAAATATATATATATATATATATATATATACTATTTTAATAGTATCCCTCTCAAGATGAAACTCGGGTTAAAAAAAAAAAAAGAAAAAGAAAAAAAAAATAGCATCCCTGCTATACCCCACTCACCCACCTCCCACAATGGCCTCCTTCAATTCTCAGTTCTCTCCCACCACCTCTGGAGTAAATGCCTCCCCCCAGCAAAGTTGCTAACTCCTTCCCCCCACACAGAACACTAGCTCATTTTCTCCACCACTTCCGCCTATTTCCTAATGGACTCAAGTGCTTTCATATTGAGTTTCTGCTGACCTTGAATTAAACTAAACCATATACTATTTTGGGTCACAGATAAATCAGGGGGAAGTAGAGCTCACAGTCTATGATGATTTTCTGGCTGCCTAATCACATACACAATGTCAATGGGAATAGCACTCTAGAGATAAAGCTGCTTTAGTTCACCTGCACCCTGTGCTTTTCACCCCATGACTAAAGCAGCAGATATTTTACTGAATTGGTATGGCTTCCTATTCTGGATAAGAATAACAAATTAGGAAGCCCTCTAGGATTAAATCATCCCAGGGCTCCATACACTGAGCACTTTTTTTTTCAGATGGAGTTTTGTCTTGTTGCCCAGGCTGGAGTGCACAATCTTGGCTCACTGCAACCTCAGCCTCCCAGGTTCAAGCAATTATCCTGCCTCAGCCTCTCGAGTAGCTAGGATTACAGGTGCCTGCCACCACCCCCAGCTGATTTTTGTTTTTTTAGTAGAGATGGGGTTTCTCCATGTTGGCCAGGCTGGTCCCCAACTCCTGAGCTCAGGTGATCTGCCCGCCTCGATTTCCGAAGGTGCTGGGATTACAGGCGTGAGCCACCACTCCCGGCCACACTGAGCCTTTTAAAGCAAAGTTCCCATTGTCATTAGGAGGCAGGAATCTTACCTTTTAAGTTCTTTTTGGCATATAGAAAATTATAGGAATTCAAAAAATATTAAATTAGCCTATGGTTTATGTACACTTGAGTATTAAAATAAATCTTATTGTGATAGGAGGGAACCCAGCAACAACAAGCAAGCAGAGCAAGTCTGCTTGCTTCCCTTGTTAATTTTCTGCTTCCCTTGTTAATTTAAAGCTGCGACCTGGAAAGTTAGTTCAGCCTCCCCAGCAGTCCGTGTCCTCAAGTCAAACACAACTCTTAGGTAAGTGACTCTCGTTTTATGTAACTTGAAATCTTTCAACCAGAATCATGGGATGGTAGAAATGACTAGCCTGGAAGTTACTCTATGTTGTCTTTTTTTTTTTTTTTTAGAGTACTCCTTTTGCAGTAACTCTATGTTGTCTATGTCAGTCCTCTCGTACTTCAGTATGTATACAAATAAGGTGGGGATTTTTTTTTTTTTTTTTTTGAGATGGCGTCTCACTGTGTCACCCAGGCTGGAGTGCAGTGGCGCAAGCTTGGCTCACTGCAACTTCTGCCTCCCCTGGTTCAAGAGATTCTCCTGCCTTAGCCTCTCGAGTATCTGGGATTACAGGCATGCACCACCATGCACAACTAATTTTTGTATTTTTAGTAGAAACATGGTTTCACCATGTTGGCCAGGTTGGTCCCAAACTCCTGACCTCAGGTGATCCTCCCGCCTTGGCCTCCCAAGGTGCTGGGATTACAGGTGTGAGCCACCACGCCCGGCCTAGGTGGGGATTTTTTTAAAGTTCCAGTTCTGATTTAGGTCTAGAGTTGGGTCCCAGATTCTGCATTTCAAACCAATTTTCACGTGATGATGTTGTTCATGTATCGATTACAGTTTGGGGGAGCCAAATATCTAGGCTAACTCTCCTCATTTATAAATGAAGTCCAGGGGAAGTGAAATGACTCGGTGATTGTACATCTGTTTCGAATTGTTTTTTCATTCATTACCATAATTTAAAAATAGCATAAATTTGAAACAGGAACTGATTGCTGGAAATTGAGAAAAAAAATTGTAAGTTCACAAAATTTTAGTTTTGTTATTTTTTTATTTTCCATAATCTAAAAACAATAATAGCATGTGCTGGATTCATTGTTACAAGGGTGTCACCTTAACCCCCAATAATTTGTTCTTGTCATAATCAGTTAATAGGTTCACTGTATTTCCACAGATGCATGACAGTGTACTGAGTATCGTATCATGATATACTCATCCTTTCTCATTCTGCTACCTTTTATTTAATCTTAATTTTATAGTTTAACTCAAACAGTTCCAGAGATTCTATTTATGTTCAGCAAACAGGATAGATTATTCCATTATTACAATAGGAGGCTAGATTATTCCTTTTCTTTCTCTCCATCTCATAACTAAGTAGGAAGCAAGCTTGAGATAAAAGAGAAACATCCAGCCAGGCGTGGGGGCGCACCTGTGGTCCAACCTACTGGGGAGGGTGAAGTGGAAGATCACTGGAGGAGTGGAGGTTGAAGCTGCAGGGAGCAATGATAGTACCACTGCATTCCAGCCTGGGCGACAGAGCAAGACCCTGTCTCAAAAGAAAAAAAGATAGAGAGAGAGAGGGACAGAAAAACATAGGATGTTTTTATTTTCTGACCCAGTAATTTAAAATTACAGCTCAGAGTTCCCTTAAGAGTTAGTTTAATTTGCTGAGCTCTTGGGAGAATTCTACCGATTTTTTTTTTTTTTTTTTTTTTTGACACAGTTTCTCTCAGTCACCCATGCTGAAGTGCAGTGGCACGATCTCGGCACACTGCAACCTCCGCCTCCCAGGTTCAAGCAATTCTCTTGTGTTAGCCTCCCGAGCAGCTTGGGATTACAGATGCATGCCACCATGCCCAGCTATTTTTTGTATTTTTTTGTAAAGCTGGGGTTTTATCATGTTGGCCAGGCTGGTCTCGAGCTCCTGAACTCAGGTGATTTGCCTGCCTCAGCCTCCCAAAGTGCTGGAATTACAGGTGTGAGCCACCATACCTGGCCCTGCCAATCTTTTTAAAAAAAATCATTTTAATAGAATTTTAAAACTTTTAATAGTAATATTAAAAGACCCTTAAACATATATGTACTAATCTTAGGCCTCTTGTCTCTCCATTCCTTTAGGAAAGCAAGTAGTGAATCACTAGAAAATTTCCAAATGAGAAAATATTTCTCTTCTAGAGGCTGTCATCCTGAGTGATTTAAGAGTAAACTGCCTTACCTCTCTATGGGATGGGGGAACCAAATGAAACCTAGGGTTAACAGTTTCTTATTTTTAAAATGAATTGTCTGAATGCACAAGTAATATTGAGAAATGTCTGCTGCATATCTATGGGATGCAAGCCTCTATAGGTCATATAATAAATTGTAAAATTCTATTTCTATTCCTGGGTCTAGTTGGAGTAATCTACTTGGATGGCCACACATAAAACTGTGATAAATCAAATAGCATTTCAAGATGATATAATAATCCAAAGCAATAGAACAATAAAAAATAAATTGCTAAGTTTGTGGAAGAGCAAGAAAGATCTATAGAAATTAAGAGAAAGAAGTGTTCCACTAGGGTGGAGGATTTTAAAAAATAGTCTCAGATAGAGTTATGTCAGAAGACGAATGTGGTATGAAGCAAAAGCAGTTGTCTTTCATCTGGAAAGGACTTTTATCAGAACTGAAAAAAATGCTTTATCAAGAACTAACTGAAAGAATCCTTTATTCACTTGTAATAGTCTGAATGTAATTTCAAGGACAGCTGGGACCCTGTAGCAATTTTACATGAGATAGGCTGCTATTTAGCCTTTTAAAGACTGTTTTTCAGCACTGGAAAATGAGAGGGTTGATGATCTCCAAGACCCATTCCAGTCTAAGATGATTAAGTTCTGGGACCCCCTTGAAAACTTTTGGTTTGAAAAATTCACTGAATTGTCAGCTTCACGTATAAAGCTTCCCCAGCACCTTTCAGAATCTATGACATTTGGTATGTCTTGATTGACATTAGGAATCTCCAATCAGCTTTTCATTCACCGAACATGTTTATTGCAGGGTTATAGTGTCATAGTCTCATGCTAGATGTAGAGCTAGGAACGTAAGTGTCGACATTTATTTTAAAACATGGGATATACTAAAGATGTTGAGAAGAGAAAGTAAAAAGAAAAATTGAAAGAGAAAAAAACACATAATGAGGGTCAAGATAATTCAATTTCTTATTTTTAACAGTTTCTTATTTTTAAAGAACAGTTTTACTGTTGTTTTTAACAAATGATGCTGGGACAATTTTATGTCCACCTACAAAAGAGTGAAATTGAATCCCTACCTAGGTCACGTACCAAAATAACTGAAAAAAGAGTTAAAGAGCTAAAACTAGAAGCCTAGTTTTATAATTTTGTTTTATAATTTTAGTAGTAAGGGTTAAAATTATAAAACTTTTTAGTAAGGGATAAAATTATAAAACTCTTAGAAGAAAACATAGTAGTAAATCTTTGTGACCTTGAATTAGGCAATGGTTTCTTAGATACAACACCAAAAGCACAAATAAAAAGAGAAAAAAATAGGTAAATTGGACTTCAAAATTTAAAATGCTAGTACTTCAAAGAACATCATGGTGAAAGTGAAAATCATATGTCGAATAAGGCACTACTATCCAATGTATACATCTGTGATTACTAAACAATAGAAAAGACAAATAATTTCTCACTGTGGTTGAAGGATTTGAACAGACATTTCTTCAAAGAAGACATACAAATGAGCAATAAAAATGTTAGTCATTAGGGAGATGTAAATAAAAGTCACAATGAGATACTACTTTCCACCTGTTAGGTTGAAGCTATACTCAAAAGATGGACATTTATTTATGTCCATCTATATCTATCTATCTCTCAATAATTATATATACCTCAATAAACCTGGGGTGGGAATGGGAAGGTGATCAATAGCAAATGTTACCTGATATGCAAAAATTGGAACTCTCATACATTACTGGTGGTAATATGAAGTCATACAGCAGCTTTGGAACACAGTTTGACAGTTTCTCAAGATGTTAAACATGGAGTTACCATAGGAACCAGATATACTCCTAGGTATATCTCCAAGAAAGTTAACAACATGTCTGTACAAAATGTTGTGCACAGGTTTTATAATAGCTAAAAAGCAGAAAAAGATCGGGCGTGGTGGCTCACGCCTGTAATCCCAGCACTTTGGGAGGCCAAGTCAGGTGGATCACCTGAGGTCAGGAGTTCGAGACCAGCCTGGCCAACATGGTGAAACCCTGTCTCTACTAAAAATACAAAAATTAGCCAGGCGTGGTGGCACACTCCTGTAATTCCAGCTACTCAGGAGTCTGACGTGAAAGGCTCACTTGAACATGGGAGGCAGAGGTTTCAATGAGCCGAGATTGCACCACTGTAGTTCAGCATGGGCGACAGAATGAGACTCCATCTCAATTTTTAAAAATTTTATTTAAGTAGAAAAAAAACAAACGTCCATCAAATGATAAATGAATAAACAAATGTGTTATATCCGTACAATGGATTAATATTCAGCTGTTAAAAGGAAGAAAGTACTGAAACATTACAATGTGCCTGAACCTCAAAAACATTAAACTGAGTGAAAGAAGCTAGATACACAAGGCTATCTAATGTATTATTTCATTTATATTAAATGTCCAGAATAGGCAACTGCATAGAGACAGAAGCAAATTATAGTTGCTAGGGGTTCCAGGAAAGGTGAAATGAAGAATCACTACGTAATGGGTGTGGGGTTACTTTTGGGGTGATGGAAATGTTCTGGAATTAGATAATGGTGATGGTTGCTGTTGGAAACAGATGCTCAGTGCCATAAAGAAAATTCAGTAGTGAGACAAAGGATTTCTCAACAAAGCAATTTTTACTTTTTTACTTCCTGCACTGCAGAAAGGGTACCCTCGCTAGCCATCTTGCCACAAGAGTACAACGAACAAAGGAAAAGCAGACATGTTTATCCCTTATGATTTGGGGTCATCCTTACTGCTGTGTCTGATCTCCACTGGAGCCAGACCTCACAATCTAAACTAAAACCTGATTGGCAAACAACTTAAAACTTTTCTAAACAGGTAAAAGCAATGGCAAGCTGGGACATGACTGTGAGCACATCCAGCACAGATATCTTGGTGAAAGTACAAGGACATAGGATATACTATGTGCCTGTAAGCATGTCTAACAGCTACATAGGATAGGGCTTAATAAAGAGTTATTAGCACACTTAGATTTATTCTTTAACAAGAAAGAAAACTTTCAAGAGGAACTTTTCTACTTCCCACAGTTGCACACGAAGTGAATATACAAAAACACGACTGGGTTGTACAGTTTAAGCAAATGAATTTTATGTTATGTGAATTATGTCTCAATTAAAAAACACATGGTATTATTAGACAAATATAGACGGAGTATTATGGGAGAAGCTAACTCCAAATGAGGGAGGTTACAAAGGGTAAGATAAGAAAGTGATGAAGAGAATCTGAATGATAATGCCAGATGAACACAGTGGGTAGAAAGAGCCAGCGTACAGAAAAGGCCACATTTGGACTTGCCACTAGTAAGCTAGCCTTGCCACTTACTAGCTGTGTGACCGTGGACAGTTTACTTAATCCCACTCACGTGACTATCCTCATCAGGAAGAGAGAGAGGATAAAATTATAGTAGTCCCCACTTATCTGAGGGGGGGTGCCAAGACCCTCAGTGGATCCCTAAACTGTGGATAGTACCATGTATATACTACCCGTGACTTTCTTTTTCCTTCTACACAATTTTACCGATAGAAGATTCATTCTTACCATAGATCTTAGCAACCTCAGCATAGGATTGTGTTTTTCCTTATTAGGTCAAGAACTTCCACCTTTTCACTTCAGAAAAGCATTTCATGCCTTCTCTTTGGCATATTTGAGTTGCCAGCATCACTACCATTGTGCTTTGGGACCATTGTTAAGTAAAATAAGAGTGACTTGAGACACAAGCCTTGGGGTATCTCGACAGCCTATCTGACAACCCAGATTGCAAGTGACTCATAGGGAGGTAGTGTAGGCAGGGTGGACATTCTGGACAAAGGGATGATTCACTTTCTGAGTGGGTCAGAACAGGATAGCATGAGATTTCATCACACTACTCAGAATGGTGGGAAATGTGTGAATTGCTTATTTCTGCCATTTTCCATTTAATATTTTTGGACTGTGGTTGACTGTAGGTAACTGAAACTGCTGAAAGGGAAACCTTTGATAAGGCGTGGCTACTATACTTACTTCATGAAATTGCTGTGCAAATTAGATGGTCTATTGCATGTGGAACACCCAATACTCCAATGCGTATTCAACAAATGTAGCCTTCTCTTTCTCCCCCTCAATCTCTCTCTCTATTTTTTTTTTTTTTTTTTTTTTGAGACGGAGTCTCACTGTGTTGCCCAGGCTGGAGAGTGCAGTGGCACGATCTTGGCTCACTGCAACCTCCGCCTCCTGGGTTCAAGCGATTCTCCTCCCTCAGCCTCCCAAGTAGCTGAGGCTACAGGCGCCCATCACCACGACCAGCTAAGTTACGTTAGCCACGTTGGCCAGGCTGGTCTGAAACTCCTGACCTCAGGCAATCTGCCCGCCTTGGCCTCCCAAAGTGCTGAGATTCCAGGCATGAATCCCTGCGCATGGCCCCCTTAATCTCTTCTTATTACTGTTATAGGTGGAATTAATGGTCAGCATAAAGGCAGAGCAGTGAAAGGCCTAGCTTGCAAGAAATTCAATGACTAAAGTATGAAGGCAGTTGGAAGCAGAGGAAAGCTGGAAGATGTTTTTGAGTAGAAATACAAAGGCTCTGTAAGCCATTTGTTTGTGTCATCTGTGTTTTCTTTCCGCCGCGCTTTGTAGTTCTCCTTGTAGAGATCTTTTACCACCTTCGTTAAGTATATTCCAGGGTATTTTAATTTTTTGCAGCTGTTGTAGAAGGGGTTGAGTTAATGATATGACTCTTGACTTGGTTGTTGTTGGTATACTGATTTGTTTATATCAATTTTGTAACCTGAGACTTCACTGAATTTGTTTATCATATCTTGGAGTCTTTTGGAGGAGTCTTTAGGGTGGTGGTGGTGTTTTTTTTTGTATTTCCTTCTACTGCAAATCAAGGGTGTTCTAGGTATAAAATCATATCAGCAGCAAATAGCAATAGTTTGACTTCCTCTTTTCCAATTTGGATCCCCTTTATTTCTTTCTGTTGTCTGATTGTCGTGGTTGGGACTTCCAGTAGTACATTGAATAGAAGTGCTGGAAGTAGGCATCCTTGTCTTGTTCCAGTCCTCAAAAGGGAAATGCTTTCCACTTTTCCCCATTCAGTATCATGCTGGCTGTGGATCTGTCATATATGGCTTTTACCATTTTGAGGTAAGTCCCTTTTATGCCTAGTTTCTTGTAGGTTTTTAATCATAAAGCGATACTGGATTATATCGACTGCTTTTTCTGCATGTATTGAAATCATCATATGGCTTTTGTTGTTAATTCTATTGATGTGATGTATCACATTTATTGACTTGCATATGTCAAACTATCCCTGCCTCCCTGGGATGAAACCCACTTGATCATGGTGTATTTTTCTGATGTGATGTTGGATTCAAATAGCTAGTGTTTTGCTGAGGATTTTTGCATCTATGATCATCAGGGATACTGATCTTAAGGGTTTCTTTTTTTTTTTTTTTTTTTTTTTGAGATGGAGTGTTGCTCTTGTCACCCAGGCTGGAGTACAGCGGTTATCTCGGCTCGCTGCAACCTCCACCAGCCGGGTTCAAGCAATTCTCCTGCCTCAGCCTCCTGAGTAACTGGGATTACAGGGATGCGCCACTACACCCCAGTAATTTTGTATTTTTAGTAGAGACAGGTTTTCTCCATATTGGTCAGGCTGGTCTCGAACTCCTGACCTCAGGTTATCTGCCCGCCTCGGCCTCCAAAAGTGCTGGGATTACAGGTGGGAGCCACTGCGCCTGGCCAAGGGTTTCTTGTATTATGTCCTTTCCTAGTTTTGGTATCAGAGTGATACGGGCTTCACAAAGTGAGTTGGGTAGGTTTCTCTCTTCCTGAGTCTTTTGGAGTAGTTTCAGTAGGATTGGCACCAATTCTACTTTGAGTGTCTGGTAGAATTCAGCTATGAATCCATCTAGCCCTGGGCTCTTTTGTTGTTGTTGGCAATTTTTTGGGGGATGGGGTGATGGGGTCTCATTCTGTCACCCAGGTTGGAGTGCAGTGGTGTGATCTCGGCTCACTTTAACCTGCACCTCCCAGGCTCAAGGAACTCTTTCACCTCAGTCTCTCCCAAGTAGCTGGGATCACCGGTATGTGCCACTATGCCTGGCCAATTTTTCTGTATTTTTGGTAGAGATGGCATTTCACCATGTTGCCCAGTCTGGTCTCAAACTCCTGAGCTCAGGCGTCACCCACTTGGCCTCCCAGAGTGCTGGGATTACAGGTGTAGCCACTGCACCCAACCGGCAATTTTAAAACTACTGATTCAATCCCACTTCTTGCTATTGGTCTGTTCAGGGTTTCTGTTTCTTCTTGATTTAATCTAGAATGGTTGCATGTTTCCAGGAATGTACCTGTTTCCTCTAGATTTTCTAGTTTGTGTGCATAGAGGTGTTTATAGCAGTCCAGAATGATCTTTTGTGTTTCTGTGGCATTGGTTGTCATGTCTTCAGTTTCATTTCCAATCGAATTTATTTGAATCTTCTCTCTTCTTGATTAATCTAGCTAATGGTTTATACATTTTATCTTTTCAAAGAACCAGATTTTTTTCATTGATGTTTTTTGTTGTTTATTTTTGTTTCAGTTTCTGCTCTGATCTTCGTTATTTATTTTCTTCTGCCAGCGTTGGGTTTAATTTGTTCTCGTTTCTCCAGCTCCTTGAGGTGTGACATTTTGATGTAGGCATTTAGTGCTCCAAGCTTTCCTATTAGCACTGCTTTTGCTTAACCCAGAAGTTTTGGTAACTTAGTATCACTATTATCATTTACCTCAGATAATTTTTTAAATTCCATCTTGATTTTTATTGTTAACCCCAAAATCATTCAGGAGCAGATTGTTTAACTTCCACGTATTTGGGTAGTTTTCAGGGTTTCTTTTGTAGTTGATTTCTGGTTTTATTTCACTGCGGTCTGAGAAGATAATTGATATAATTTCCATTTTTAAGAATTTACCGAGACTTATTTTGTGGCCTCTCATATGGTCTGTCTTAGCATGCTCCACGTGCTGAGGAGAAGAATGTTTATTCTGCAGTTCTCTGATAGAATGTTCTGTAAATATCTGTTAGGTCCATTTGTTCTAAAGTGTAGTTTTAAGTCCGTATTTTTCTTTGTTGACTTTCTGTCTCGATGATCTGTCTAATGCTGTCAGTGGAGTGCTGAAGTCCCCCCACTATTACTGTGTTGTTGTCCACCTCATTTCTTAGGTCTAGTAGTATAAATGTTTTATGAATCTTAGAGTTCCAGTGTTTGGTACATACAAATTTAGGATTGTAATATCTTCTTGTTGGATTGATCCTTTTATCATTACATAATGACCTTATTTGTCTTTTTTTTTTTTTTAACTGTTGTTGCTATTTATTTATTTGTTGAGATGGGGTCTGGCTTTATTGCTCAGGTGGGAGTATAGTGGCATGATCACAGCTCACTGCAGCCTGAATCTACCACGCTCAAGTGATTGTCCCATTTCAGCCTCCTCAGTAGCTGGGATTGTGGGCACGCATCACCACCCGCGGGCTAATTTTTAAATTTTTTCGTAGAGACAGGGTCTTGCTGTGTTGCCTAGGCTGGTATTGAACTCCTGGGTTCAAGGGATCCTCCTGCCTCCGCCTCCCAAAGTGCTGAGATTGCAGGTGTGAACTGCATCACCTGGCTGTTGTTGCTTGAGTCTGTCTTACCTGATAGAAGAATAGCTACTCCTGCTTGCATTTGTTTTTCATTTGCATGGAATACCTTTATCCACTCCTTTATTTTGAGTTTATATGAATCTTTACATGTTATATAAGTGCCTTGAAGACAGCAGATATTTGTTTGCAATTTTTAAACCCATTCTGCCAATCTGTATCTTTTAAGTGAACCATTTAGGCTATTTACGTCAAGACATTAATATTGAGATTTGAGGCTGGGTGTGCTGGTGGCTTACGCCTGTAATCCTAGCACTTTGGGAGGCTGAGGTGGGTAAACTGCTTGAGCCCAGGACTTTGAGACCAGTCGGGGCAACATGGCGAAACCCTATAAAAAAAAATAGGCTGGGCGTGGTGGCTCACGCCTGTAATCCAAGCACTTTGGGAGGCCAAGGCGGGCGGATCACCTGAGGTCGGGAGTTCAAGACCAGCCTGACCAACATGGTGAAACCCCATCTTTATTAAAAAAATAAACACACACACACACACACACACACACACAATAAGCTGGATGTGATGGTGCGCACCTATAGTTCCAGCTACTCAGGAGGCTGAGGTGGGAAGATCACTTGAGCCCAGGAGGTGGAGATTACAGTGAGCTGAGATTGTGCCACTGCACTCCAGCCTGGGTGACAGAGAAAGACTCTGTCTCAAAATAAATAAATAAATAAAAATAAAAAGAATAAAAAATAAAAGGCTGGGCATGCTGGCTCACGCCTGTAATCCCAGCACTTTGGGAAGCAGAGGTGGGAAGATCACAAGGTCAAGAGATCAAGACCATCCTGGCCAACATGGTGAAATCCTGTGTCTACTAAAAATACAAAAATTAGCTGGGTGTGGTGGGAGACACCTGTAATCCCAGCTACTCAGGAGGCTGAGGTAGAGAATTACTTGAACAAGGGAAGCAAAGGTTGCTGTGAGCCGAGATTGCGCCAATGCACTCCAACCTGGTAACAGAGCGAGACTCCATCTCAAAAAAAAAAAAAAAAATTGAGATGTGAGGTACTGTTCCAGCCATCACGTTATTTGTTGCCTAGATACTTTGTTTTGGCTGCTGGATGTATCTGAGTTAAAATGGGGAAAATAAACTTGAAGAGAAGCCCCCCCCCAAAAAAAACAAAAAACAAAAAACAAAGATACTTTTATTCATTGTGTTATTGTTTTATATGCCCCATGAATTTTATGCCATCAAGAGGTTCTCACTCTCATACAAATCAATCTTTTGTTTCAGGATTTAGAACTCCTTTTAGCATTTCTTGTTGGGCTGGTCTGGTGGTGACAAATTCCGTAAGTATTTGTTTGTCTGGAAATGATTTTATTTTTCCCTTATTTATGAAACTGAGTTTTGCTACATACAAAATTCTTGGCTAGGTTGGGCACGGTGGCTCATGCTTGTAATCCTAGCACTTTGCAGGACCAAGATGGGCAGATGGGTTGAGCTCAGGAGTTTGAGACAAGCCTGGGCAACATGGTGAAGCCCCATCTGTACAAAAAATACAAAAATTAGCCAGACGTGGTGGTATGTGCCTGTAGTCTTAGCTACTCAGGAGGGTGAGGCAAGAGGATTACTTGAGCCAGGGGAGGTTGAGGCTGCAGTGAGCCATGATCGTGTCACTGCACTTCAGCCTGGGCAACAGAGTGAGACTCTGTCTTAAAAAGAAAATTCTTGCCTGGCACAGTGGCTCACGGCTTTAATCCCAGCACTTTGGGAGGCCAGGGCAGATGGATCACCTGAGGTAAGGCATTTGAGACCAGCCTGACCAACATGGTGAAACCCCACCTGTACTAAAAATACAAAATTAGCAGGGCATGGTGGCACATGCCTGTAATCCCAGCTACTTGGGAGCCTGAGACAGGAGAATCGCTTGAACCCAGCAGGCAGAGGTTGCAGTGAGCTGAAATTGTGCCATTGCACTCCAGCCTAGGCAACAAGAGCAAAACTCCATCTCAAAAAAAAAAAAAAATTCAGTCTGGGCGTGGCGGCTCACGCCTGTGATCCCAGCACTTTGGGAAGCCAAGGTGGGTGGATCACGAGGTCAGGAGTTCGAGACCAGCCTGACCAACATGGTGAAACCCCATCTCTACTAAAAATACAAAATTAGCCAGGCGTGGTGGCACATGCCTATAATCCCAGCTACACAGGAGGCTCCGGCAGGAGAATCACTTGAACCCGGGAGGCGGAGTTTACAGTGAGCCGAGTTCATGCCGCTGCACTCCAGCCTGGGCTACAGAGTGAGACTCTGTCTCAAAAAAAAAAAATTTTTTTTTGGACTGACAGTTATTCAGTTTAAGGAGGCTGAAGATAGGATCCCAATCCCTTCTGGCTTGTAAGGTTTCTGCTGAGACCCTTGAGACAGTCTGTCTGTTGCCCAGGCTAGGAGTGCAGTGGCATGAACTCAGCTCACTGCAATGTATGCCTCCCGAGTTCAAGCAATTCTCCTGTCTCGGCCTCCCGAGTAGCTGAGACTACAGGCGCACACCTGACTGATTTTTGTATTTTAGTAGAGACAGGGTTTCACCATGTTGGCCAGGCTGGTCTCAAATTCCTGACCTTAGTAATCTGCCCACTTCGGCCTCCCAAAGTGCTAGGATTACAGGAATGAGCCACGGCGCCTGGCTGAGCCCTTAATGTTTCAAGAACTAGGAATATTACAGTGAGCAAAATGTGGAGCTTACAACCTGAAGGTTGGTGGGAACAGTAAATAAATAAATATGTATGTACATAATGTCTGTTGCATTGAAGTGCTATGAAGAAAAGTTAGTGGGATAAGGGAAGAAAAGTGATGAGAGGGCCAAATTAGGTTGGGTGGTCAAGGAGTGCTCTCTGAGATGTTTGAAGAGAGGTCTGGATGGAATGAGGAAGTGAGGTCAGTGTGAGAGGCATTCCTGGCTGGGGAAGCAGCAAGTGGTAAGAAGGGAAATAAGGAGGCCAGTGTGGCTGCAGCCAACAGAGCAAGGGAAAATCATGCAGGGCCATATTGGTGAGACAGGAAGCCACTGCGGCATCTGAGAGAACAGTGACACTATCTGGTTTACATTTCTTCCTTAAGGTACTGTATGCACAATAGACTGTAGAGGAACAAGAACAGAAGCTGGGTGACCTTTCAGAAGCCTTTGGCTGTGGTCCAGGAAAGTGTGTCTTGGCTCAGGCTGATAACGGTGAAGGTGGTAAGTTGTGTCAGATTTGTTTGTGTTTTGAGGAATTCGTGCATATTTATGGTGGTGTGGCCAGAGACACGGTTATATTTTGAAGGTGGAGCTGATAGGATTGTAAGAGGTCAAGAGCTAATGCATGGTAGAGTCAGGATTCAAGTCTCAGTTTGTCTGATTCTAAAGCCCTGGTTTACAACAGTGCTGCTAAGCTGCCACAATGCTAAGCAGATACTAAGCGCCGGGCGCGGTGGCTCATGCCTGTAATCCTAGCACTTTGGGAGGTTGAGGTGGGTGGATCACCTGAAGTCAGTAGTTCAAGACCAGCCTGGCCATCATGGTGAAACCCCATCTTAAAAAAAAAAATAAAAATAATAAAAGCAGATACTAAGCATAAAAGCAGAACGGAAATGAGAGAGTACAGCAACTTCAAGTGTTTATTGAGCACCTACACACTTGTAGTGAGGCCTTGTGGCACTCAGCAAAAAATTCTGGAATGGGAGGATAGGAAGTCAGAGTTCCGATTCTGCTTTTGCCATGGATTCTTCCTCAGCATGGGTCACATTAGTTCAAAAGTCCCTTCCAACTTTAATGCTGTATGTTTCCACTCTTCAGCACTGAGGGAGATACAGCCAACTGTGTACAGTGCTGCCCACTGGTATACAAAGGAAGATAAGACTGATAAGCATATGATTAACATACTGATCTACTGCAAAAGTAGATGAGAGGTAGTATGACTAGGGAATATGTTTTCAGTTTCAATAAAATTTGCTTTATGTCCAGTCGCAGTAGCTCACGCCTGCAATCACAGTACTTTGGGAGTCTGAGGTGGGTGGATGGCTTGAGGTCAGGAGTTTGAGACCAGCCTGGCCAATATGGTGAAACCCCATCTCTACTAAAAATACAAAAATTAGCCAGGTGTGGTAGTGCTCGCCTGTAATCCCAGCTACTCGGGAGGCTGAGGCAAAAGAATTCCTTGAACCTGGGAGGCGGAGGTTGCAGTGAGCCAAGGACAAGATTGGGCCACTGCACTCCAGCCTGGGTGACAGAGTGAGACTCTGTCTCAAAAAAAAAAAAAAGCATTTGATTTTAGAGTGTGAAAGAGAAATCAAGTCTACTGTGTCACTCAAATTTACAGGCCATACTGAAATTTTGTCTTATTCAACCAAATATTCAAGTCTTCATTCTCTCAACAAGCATTTAAAGCTGATTGAGTACTATGCATATTCAATCATACTTATTGAGCAAATCTAGATGAAGGAAGACCTTGATAAGAAGTTAAAAAAGAGAGAAAAAGGTGCATGGTGGTTAGTGCTTGTAGTTCCAGCTGTTTGGGAGGCTGAGGCAGGAAGCTTACTTGAGTCCCAGGATTTCAAGGCTACACTGAGCTATGCTGATGCCTGTGAGGAACCACTGCACTCCAGCCAGCCTGGACAATGTAGCAAGATTCTGTCTCTAAAAAAAATTAAATGAAAAAAAGAAAAAGGGGACTTTTTAGACTTTACATTAGACTGTTTAAGACTTTACAACAGTCATGGTTTGTACTTTAACACGTTGTGAGAGAAAAAAAAGAAAAGACTTTACAACAATCGTGTGAGGTATTATCATCCCCTTTTTTCTTTACATTGTAATATAAAACTTGGGCCGAGTGTGGTGGCTCACGCCTATAATCCCAACACTTTGGGAGGCTGAGGCGGGTAGATCACCTGAGGTCAGGAGTTTGAGACCAACCTGACCGACAAGGTGAAACCTGTCTCTACTAAAAATACAAAAATTAGCTGGGCGTGCTGGCAGGCGGCTGTATTCCCAGCTACTTCTGGGGCTGAGACAGGAGAATTGCTTGAACCCAGGAGGCGGAGATTGCAGTGAGCCGAGATCACGCCACTGCACTCCAGCCTGGGTGACAGTGAGATTCCATCCCAAAAAAACAAAACAAAACAAAAAAACAACTTGAAGCAATTAAATTATTTACCCAAGGTGGCTCATTTGGTAAAGGAGCAAGCTCAGCATTTAAATCTAGATCTGCTGGACTTTCATCTCATTACATTGGATCCATAAGAGCAATCGTGGTCCAATGGAGGCATACAACAGTGTGTGTGCTCTATTAACTACTCTGAAAGAACCCAGTGCAGGGTGGTCAGTGATGTAGAATAGTGGTTCGAAAACTTTTTCTCTAAAAGGCTAGATAGGGCCAGGTGCAGTGGCCTACGCCTGTAATCTCAGCACTTTGGGAGGTCAAGGTGGGCAGATCACCTGAGGTCAGGAGTCGAGACCAGCCTGGCCAACATGGTGAAACCCTATCTCTACAAAAAATATAAAAATTAGCTGGGCGTGATGGCTTATACCTGTAGTCCCAGCTACTTGGGAAGCTGAGGCAGGAGAATCGCTTAAACCTAGGAGGCGGAGGTTGCAGTGTGCTGCGATCGCGCCACTGCATTCCAGCCTGGGCAGCAAAGTGATACCTGGTCTCAAAAAAAAAAGGCTAGATAGTAAATATGTTACACGTTGTTGGCCATCAGGGTTTCTGTCACAACTATTCAACTCTGCCCTTATAGCATAAAAGCAGCCGCAGATAATACATAAAACAATTAGTGTGGCTGTGTTCTTTTTGATTTTTTTATTTTATTTTTCTTTCGATTTTTTTTCGATTATTAGAAAATGTAAAAATCCATTCTTAGCTTGCAGGCTGTAAAAAACAAGTTGCAGGCTAGATTTAGTCTGTGGGCTGTTGTTTGGTAACCCCTAATTAAGAGACCAGACCAGTACTGTTCAATAGAACTATTTGTGATGATGGAAATGTTCTACGTCTGTACTGTCCAATATTGCAGCCACTAGCCGTATGTGCCTATTGAGCACCTGAAATGTGACTATGCAACTAAGGAACTAAAAGTTTAATTTAACCTTCCCTTTCATTCCCCTAACCCTTATCATTTCTATAAGGATTAATGCAGAGTTTCCCAACTAATCCTCTTCTCAGTTACACTTTCCTCCAGTCCATCCTTCACAAAGCTAGAGGTGTTTTTCCAAAATAAAATAGGATCTTTGTAGTTTTCCAAGGTAAAAGTTCCTGCAAAATTTGAGAAAGTTCAACCTGCTAGAGTACTGTATACATTGTTTCCCTAGGAAATGATAGAGGTAAAATACCTTCCTCAGTTTGATCAGACAATTAACCATAAGTTGTTTCTTTTTTTTTTTTTTTGAGACAGAGTTTCGCTTTGTCACCCAGGTTGGAGTGCGATTGTATGATCTCGGCTCACTGCAACCTCCACCTCCTGGGTTCAAGGGATTCTCCTGCCTCAGCCTCCCGAGTAGCTGGGATTACAGGCACCCACTATCATGTCCGGCTAATTTTTGTATTTTTGTAGAGACGGATTTTCACCATGTTGGCCAGGCTGGTCTCGAACTCCTGACCTCAGGTGATCCCCCCCTGCCTCGGCCTCCCAAAGTGCTGGGATGACAGGCACGAGCCACCGTGCCTGGCCGGTAAGTTTCTTGAGAATAGACTTTCATCATACTTTGTCCCCTTGAATGTTTTGCATAGTGGCTTGCTGAATGATGTAGTGAAGAAAACTTGGCTTTGGAGATGGTGACCTTAAATTAGAACTCCATTTCTGGTACATGCTCGCAGTCAACAGAGGCACTTAATTACCTTGAGCCTCACCATACTTCCATGCTAAATGGGAATCATGATAACTATATCACAGAGTTGTTGTGAAATCAACAAATGAATTTCATGGAAATCCTTTGCACTTTATAAAAGGCAATACAAGTGTTAGCTGTTGTAAGTATTGAGCTTTGAAATGTTTCTAAAAAACAGTATTATTCTGGGGCAGGCGCAGTGGCTCACGCCTGTAATCCCAGCACTTTGGGAGGCCGAGGCGAGTGGATCACGAGGTCAAGAGATCAAGACCACCCTGGTCAACATGGTGAAACCCCGTGTCTACTAAAAATACAAAAATTAGCTGGGCGTGGTGGCGCGCGCTTGTAGTCCCAGCTACTCGGGAGGCTGAGGCAGAATTGCTTGAACCCAGGAGGCAGAGGTTGTAGTGAGCCGAGATCGCGCCATTGCACTCCAGCCTGGGGAACAAGAGCGAAACTCCGTCTCAAAAAAAAAAAAAAAAAAACAAAACAAAACAATATTATTCTGGCTGGGTGCGATGGCTCATGTCTGCAATCCCAATACTTTGGGAGGCCGAGGCCGGTGGATCACAAGGTCAGGAGTTCAAGATCAGCCTGGCCAATATGGTGAAACTCCGTCTCTACTAAAAATACAACAATTAGCCAGGCATGGTGGCCTGCGCCTGTAATCCCAGCTACTCGGGAGGCTGAGGCAGAGAATTGCTTAAACCTGGGAGGTGGAGGTTCTAGTGAGCCGAGATCCAGCCACTGCACTCCAGCCTGGGTGACAGAGCTAGACAAAAAAACAAACAATACTCTTCTGATTGTACCCAACATATGTTCTCATTTTTAAAAGCAATCTGTTCCAGGTAACATTAGGGATGTAGAACCTAGATGTTTAAGCGAAAGGGGATTAAAAAGAACAATTTGGTCTACATATTCCAAATATACCTTCAATTTATGCATTTTCCATGTTTACGCCTAAGACTGTGCTTTCTTCACTTTTGTTTCTCTAAACAAAATAGTTTCAGCAATATCAATGTATAGTTGATTCTTGAAAGTTCTTTTTGTTATTTTTTTTGAGACGGCGTTTTGTTCTTATCACCCAGGCTGAGTGCAGTGGTGCCATCTCGGCTCACCGAAACCTCCACCTCCCGGGTTTAAGTGATTCTTGTGCGTCAGCTTCCCGAGTAGTAATCCCAGCACTTTGAGAGGCTAAGGCCAGAGGATCACCTGATGTCAAGAGTTCAAGACCAGCCTGGCCAACATGGTGAAAACCCGTCTCTGCTAAAAATATAAAATAATTAACCAGGCATGGTGGCGAGTGCCTATAATTGCAGCTACTCGGAAGGCCGAGGCACAAGAATCGCTTAAACCCAGGAGGTGGTGGTTGCAGTGAATCGAGATTATGCCACTACACTCCAGTCTGGGCAACAGAGCGAGACTCCATTTCAATTAAAAAAAAAGTTTAAGAACGATATATGAGCAAGTTAGAAAGAAAGAAAAAGCAGTAATATTTTAAAGCATGTACAAGGACTTTTTTTTTTTTTTTTTGAGATGGAGTCTCACTCTGTTTCCCAGGCTGGAGTGCAATGGCAAGAATCTCACTGCAACCCCCATCTCCCAGGTTCAGGCAATTCTTCTGCCTCAGCCTCCCAAGTAGCTGGGATTACAGGCAGGTGCCGCTACACCTGGCTAATTCTTGTATTTTTAGTAGAGACAGGGTTTCACCATATTGGCCAGGCTGGTCTTGAACTCCTGACCTCAGGTTAACTGCCCGCCTCGGCCTGCCAAAGTGCTGGGATAATAGGAGTGAGCCTCCCCCGCCTGGCCTACCGGGACTTTTTTTTTTTTTTCTTTTTTTTTTTTTTTTTTTTTTTCACATTGGACATTTGTACAACTACCGGGACTTTTTAAAGAAGACTTTCTCAATGAATTCTAGGAGTAGTAGTAGATAGTACTGCCATTAGGGAGACAAGGTAAAAAAAGATGTTATCAGATGGGAAAAGGAGGCAAATGGACAATTTAAGCTCACATAGATAGGAAGTGTTCTTTTCCCCTTCCTTAGGCACATCCTGGAATACAGGATTTCTAAGATTTAAGTATACTTTTCATTAGACCATATTACATTTTTTTTTTTTTTTTTTTTACATAGACACGGGGTTTCACTGTGTTGGTCAGGCTGGTCTCAAACTCCTGACCTCGTGATCTGCCAGCCTCGGCCTCCCAAAGTGCTGGGATTACAGGCGTGAGCCACCGCAACCAGCCCATATTACACTTTAAGATGGATTTATATCAATACTTCATTCTCAGTTCTTGAAATTATCATCTCACAAAATGCAAAAAGAGACATTGTTTATAGTTTGCATGCTTTTTTTTTTGTAAAGGGTGGTAAAGATTTATTATACACCTTGAACTTTAAAGTTTCCAAAGCACTTAATAGATTGATCTGTTTCAGAGCACTTTTTTTTTTTTTTTTTTTGAGACAAGACCTTGCTTTTTTGCCCAGGCTGGAGTATAGTGGCACGGTCACTGCTCACTGTAGTCTTGACCTCCTGGGCTCAAGCGATCCGCCCACCTCAGCCTACTGAGTAGCTAGGACCACAGGTGCGCACCATAACATCCAGCTAATTTTTGTATTTTTTTTTTTTTGTAGGGCTGGAGTTTCCCTATGTTGCCCAGGCTGGTCTCAAACTCCCCAGCTCAAGCAATCCTCCAGACTCGACTTCCCAAAGTGCTGGGATTGCAAGAGTGAGCCACTGCCCCTGGCCTTCAGAACACTTATATTGTATGCAAATGTCTATAAAACCCACTCCACTACTTCTTGAAAGATAGGAACTCATCTTTGTTATTTCATTTTTTTCTTTTTTTTCTCAGTTAAGAATTTATTTCATATTTATATTTACATTTATTATTTTAATAAAAATTATATGTTAGTCTTTATATGTTTGTCTCACACACCTGAGTTGTTGGCATTTAGCAGACCCCACCAGCAAACTGGGGGCCATTCCTGCTTGTTCCCTGTGGTATTCAACTTTGCAATTCCTACCGAGTGCTCAGCAAATTCGTATTGGAGACATGAATGCTATGCCTAGGGTAGTGAGGATGATTCCTTAAATACTCATTCACTGGCAGCTGAACACTATCTTTGAGCTGGAGAGAGGCACTGCTGGTTGGGACCCTCAATCTCCAAAGCTTCCAGGCAGCAAGCCCTGCAGCCAGCACTGAATTTCCTTTCCTTCTGAGACCTCAGCCTCTAAACCTTGTGGGTATTTTCTTTGAAACCACTCTGCAGTTTGCGTGGGCTTTTGTAGGTTTTAGATATTCTTCAAAAAAAAAAATTTTTTTTTTGTTTTTGAGACACAGTCTTGCTGCGTGGCCCAGGTTGGAAGAGCAGTGCTGTGATCTCAGCTCACTGCAACCTCCGCCTCCCGGGTTCAAGTGATTCTCCTGCCTCAGCCTCCCGAATAGCTGAGATTACAGTCACGCGCCACCATGCCCAGCTAATTTTTATATTTTTAGTAAAGATGGGGTTTTACTACGTTGGCCAGGCTGGTCTAGAACTCCTGACCTCAGGTGGTCCCCCCCCGCCCCGCCGCCTCGGCCTCCTAAAGTGCTGGGATTACAGGCGTAAGCCACTGTGCGCGGCCCCAAATTTTTATTATTGTTATTTTTTTGGTAGAGTCAGGGTCTCGCTTTGTTGTCCAGGCTGGTCCTGAACTCTTCGCTTCAAGAGATCCTCCTCGCCCTCCCAAAGCGTTGGAATTACAGGTGAGCCACCGAGCCCATAGATATTTAAAAAATTTTAACAATCTAAGATAACTTTTTATTTCTTTATTACAGACCTCTCCCTAAGAGGAGTAAGATCCTGGACAAGAGAAAGCGAGGGGTTGGAGAGGAGACATTGGTATCTAAGCTGGAGAAATCTGGTCACTGAAAGTGTTTTGAAATCAGGTGTTCCAGAGAGAGCAATTCCTGAGGTGGGCGTGGGCGATTGGAAGCTGAGTACCCCACGTGACCTCGGGCGCCGCGGGCTGAGCCGACCCCGCCCCTCCGTCTGCCTCTTCGCCTGCCGCCGGGGGGGGCGCATGCGCAGCCTACGTTAGTGATGGAGGAGAGAAGATGGCGGAAGCGGAGTGAGTGACTTGATGGTGACTGATGTCGTAACTATGGGGGGCGAGTTGGGGCAGCGACACGTCCCTCAGGGGAAAGTTTAGGGCTCTTTCGCGGGCAGTGCGGGGAAAGAGAGACTCGAGGCCCGTCTTACCGTGGAGGAGCCTGTTCAGCCCCTGTCGGGGGGGCGGAGGCGAACTCCAAGGGTCCAGTTAGCCTTCAGGCAGGAGCGCCCCTGCCGCCGTTAGGTCCGGAATCTGCGCGGCCCTGCGCGCAGGGTCACCCTTGGGCCCCGGCAGCTGTGGTTTTCCGGGGAACGAGCCCCGGTGCTCTCCTCAGGCGCTGTCATTCCTGCAAGTGGGCCCCTCGGGCAGCCTTGTTACGGCTGTCTGCGCGGGGGCCCGCGGAGGCTGAGTAGGGCAGGGCGCTGCCAGGCCTCCTTCGCCTTCCTCTCCTTCCCGCCCGGCGCCACCCCACTCCTCTTCAGCGGGAGAACCCGAGACTTGGGGCTGCTCGCCGCCCTCGTGCCGGAGGCTTGCAGGAGGTGTCCCAGCGTGGGCCTGAGAGCGGCGGGGGCTGCTGCAGGTCTGGTGAGGCTGAAAACACCCTGAAAGGAAGATCTTTCCCTCGAGTTTCTGGCTGCAGCGTTGCTGCCTCACAAGCGGGCCACATTCTTGTGTGTCGGTGTGACGGTATGCTTAGCGACTCAAGAACTGTTTCCTGGGTAGGCCTTGTGCACCAGAACTGCTGGCTGTATTTTGTATTTAGATATTAGTATGCCTAAAGACGGTGGAGTTACCAAAATTGCTTTTGTGCCAGGCCTCGAAATGCAGTGCGATGGTTTGGCCAGTTCCACTCACCGATGTTTAGACTTATGCCTAGAATTTGGATTCTCTGTGACCATTTTTGGTTAGTAGTTAGAACTGTTTACCATGCTGTTTGGATTGGAGGGCATGGTTGAGCAGATTAATACTTTAGAAAGACCAGAACCTAAGCTGACCTTTTGCATGTCACTGGTACATGATACGGTAGTATTATGACAGGCAGCAGTTTGGTAAAAAGTTTACCTTGCTTACCGCTAATACTGTATAATGTTGAACAGTTATATGATGCTGTGATTTGATGATTGGAAGGCAGTTTGAAAAAAAGCATAAAAATGTATGAATTATTAACTAATCCAAAAAAGTAAGTGAGGAGTCAGCTTTCTTCCTGACGGTTTTCCTTTCACTTTTCATCTTAATTTCTTTTTCTTTATTTGTGACGTGGTCTTACTGTCGCTCAGGCTGGAGTGCAGTGGCACGATCGTAGCTCACTGCAGGCAGCCTGGACCTCCAGGGCTCAAGCGATTTTGTCACTTTGGCCTCCCAGGTTGCTGGGGCCACAGGCCTGCACCACCAGGCCTAATTTTTTACTTTTTATTTGTAGAGACAAGCTTTCCCTATGTTGCCCAGGCTGGCCTTGAACTCCTAAGCTCAAGCAGTCCTCCTGCTTTGGCCTCCCAAAGTGGTAGGATGGCAGGTATGAACCACCACTCCAGGCCCCCACTTTTCCTCTTACTAAATGGGTTTTTTCTTTTCTTCATTTTTTTTTTGTTTTACATTTGATTCTTCAGAGAATATAAATACTGTTTACATATGTAATATAGAACAAAGAAAATTTGTACTTAAAAAAGCAATGCTATGGGAATAGTATATGTGTACCAATTAGTGCCAAAGTCATTTGTTGTTTTCACGGAATAGAAAGTGTTCTTGGTACGTTTTTGTCAGTGCTACTAATGTGGGGGTAGGTGGGATTTAGTTTCTCAGAAGAAAAGAAAAGGGAAGATAAGAAAAGGGAGATAAAGCCAATATAATCTTTTGTGTGCTTTTCACCTTCGAGGTACATTTCTGACCCGACAAAAACAATTGCTGTTCTGGTTTCTAACAGTATGGAGATCCTTAGAAGTGACTTAAAATGCTTGAATTTATTCAAATACAGATTCTGTATTCAGTGGAATTTTGTACCACAAGTGAATGTAAGATTATAAAATTGGAGGGAAAAGATTAGAAAGTCTGGTATAAAAGTGTACTTTAGGGAAAAAAAAGTGTACTTTACTGTCCATGCATGAGGAAGTGACATAATTTATATTATGAAAATCTGGAGTAATTCTTTGTGAAAAAGATTTTGTAAGGGTGTGAGAAGTTGCTGTTAACTGCTTTTCTGTGTTCTTGCAGCAATTTGCTTATAAGTATAACTCAGTTATTAGAAGGAGTAAGGACAGTCTTGTAGACTGACTGGGGGGAAAAGCCAGTGTGAGTTAAAAAAACCTACTTACTAACTTTTTTTTTTTTTTTTGAGACGAAGTCTTGGTATGTCACCTAGGCTGGAGTGAAATGGCATGATCTCGGCTCACTGCAACCTCCACCTCCCAGGTTCAAGTGATTCTCCTGCCTCAGCCTCCCAAGTAGCTGGGATTACACGTGCCTGCCACCACACCTGGCTAAGTTTTATATTTTTAGTAGAGATGGGAGTTTCACCATGTTGGCCAGGCTGGACCTGAACTCCTGACCTCAGGTGATCCTCCTGCCTCGGCTTCCCAAAGTGTTTGGGTTACAGGCGTGAGCACCTGGCACTTTTTAACTTTTTTTAAAAAGAACTTATTTTTTAAGCAAAGTATATATGATAAATGAAACTAAGCTACTTAACATGAGTCCTTAGGCATTCTGTTCTAATGTGTAGGTAAGAATGACTTTACTTTGTAATTAGTGTGGTCAAAAAAATATAAAGAAATGTTTTAAAATACACTGCTTAAATTTTTATTTTCCTAGGTTAGTATTCTCTCATCACCTGTTTTGGTTTAAAAAAAAATTCAGTAATGCAAAGATAGACTTTTGGCAATGCTTTATCTGAGTTACATATTCTGAATCATTTGAATTCAAATGTAGTACGTATTAACTATTGAATTTGCTCCATATATGTGAAGTATTTTCTCTTGTAAGTGCTTCCAGTGACTATGTGCTGGCTCTATTTTATGAGGGCTTTCCTAGCAGTTTAGATTACTGGTGATTATTTCTTTGAAATGAATATTCTTTAAAGCTCGTTGTAAGATAATGCTTTTACCGATACAAACCCTTTGTGTGACCTGCCAGATTTAAGGACCATAGTACAGCTATGGATAGTGAACCAAACCCTGGAACATCTTCGGTGTCAACCACAACCAGCAGTACCACCACCACCACCATCACCACTTCCTCCTCTCGAATGCAGCAGCCACAGATCTCTGTCTACAGTGGCTCAGACCGACATGCTGTACAGGTATTTCAGCTGTAGTGATGCGTAGTCTAAGACTTAAGATATCATATTACTTTTTGCTAAGCCAGACTTACGTACTGTTTCATATCCTCGAATGTACAATTAGAATTACTAATGTTTGAGTCAGCTGTCTCAATCCATTTTGTGTTGCTATAACAATACCGAGACTGGGTAATTGATAAAGAAAAGAAACTTACATCTCACATATCTGAAGGCTGGGAAGTCCAATATGAAGGTGCTGGCATCTCCCAAGGGCCTTCTTGTTGCCCCGTTCCATGGTAAAAGACTAGAGAGCAAGATATCAAATTTGCAGTCTCAAACCCTTTTAAAATCTCCTTTAATCTGTTCATGTGGGCGGAGTCCTCATGGCCTAATCACCCCTCAGGGGTTCCACCTCTTAACACTATTGCATTGGAGATTAAGTTTCCAACACATACTTACTGGGGATACATTCAACCACAGGAACAATCAGCAACGTTAATTAATAATCATACTATTGGCCAGGCGTGGTGGCTCACGCCTGGAATCCCGACACTTTGGGAGGCCGCTTGAACTCAGGAGTTGGGAGACCAGCCAGGGCAACATGGTGAAACCCCATCTCTACAAAAAAAAAAATTAGCAGGGCACGGTGGCATGTACCTGTGGTCCTAGCTACTCAGAAGACTGAGGTGGCAGGATTGCTTGAGCCCCAGAGGTTGAGGCTGCAGTGAGCTGTAATCACACCACTGTACTCCAGCCTGGGTGACAGAATGAGACCCTGTCTCAAAAAAAAAAAAAAAAAAAAGGCCGGGTGTGGTGGCTCTCACCTGTAATCCCAGCACTTTGGGAGGCCAGGGTTGGCAGATCACTTGAGGTCAGGTGTTTGAGACCAGCCTTGCCAACATAGTGAAACCTTGTCTCTACTAAATATACAAAAGTTAGCCAGGCATGGTAGTGCGTGCCTGTAATCCCAGCTACTTGGGAGGCTGAGGCAGGAGAATCACTTGAACCCTGGAGGTGGAGATTGCAGTGAGCTGAGATTGTGCCGCTGCACTCTGGCCTGGGCAAAAGAGTGAGACTCCGTCTCAAAAAATAAAAGATAGTGTTGAGGGAGCTTATATTTGTCAGCATGTAGTTTGTAAGATTATGTGTGAAGAAAATTATGAAGGGAAAGCCTCTAGGTGCTGCTGCAATTCGAAGACACTCGGTCTAGAGCCCCAACGTGCAGAATGGCTGTAGGTTCATCTGTTTATATCGGAACTCAAAATATAGACTAAGGGAGATATGTTCAGGTATAAAGATGCGTTACAAAGTTTATTTTAAACCCAGGTGGCCTAAGAACCCTAAGCAGGAGGATTCATTCTAAATCCCTTAGGGGCAGAGGGGGAAAGGGAATACTGAACTAGGAAAAGTCACTTAGTTGAGAAAGTAAAGTTTACTTAGTTAACATTTATGATAATGGAGGTCGGAGCAATATGTTATTACATAAAAAAGGACATGGACCTTTCAGTCTTTTATGCTTTGTTTGAATTTTATTTTCATTATCTTTAGGAGCTGTATAGCCTTGGGTATGAGACATAATCCCCTTGAGCCTCAGAAAACTAAAATGAGGATGAGACTATTTCATTAGTTACTCTGAGGATTAAATGAAGTATCTTTGAGATTAAATGAAGTATCTAGAACTGTGTGGGGTGCATAAAAGGTTTCCAGTGGATAATAATAGCTAATACTTATGGAATAATTGCCATGTGCCAGACATTGAATAAATATGGTACATAAGTTATCTCCGTTAATCATTACCAGCCCTCTGTGAAGTAGATGTTATCTCCATTTTACTGATGGGAAAGTAAATGTTTTAAATTGGCTAAATAACTTTCCCAAACTCACTTAGCTAGTTCTCAGACTTCAGCCTTTATGCCCTTAACCACTCTGTGAATTCTTATTTTTTCTATTATACCTGCTTTCATTCACTAGAATCCTTACAATTGCATCTACCCTGAAAACAACTGCTTGCAATACAGTCCTACCTCTGCTCCATTTTTGTATGGTGGATATTCCAGTGTGATATCTATTTAACTGTTTTATGGTTTGGGGTTTATTTTTCTGAAGTCACTATGGAGTGGAACCAGCCAGTTCACCAGTAATTCAAACTTGAATGCAGAGAGAGCTTTTGATGTTTTTTACCTTTCTCTGAGGCAAGGGATATAGGGAAGAGGATTTAGATCTTTTTTTTTTTTTTTTTTTTGAGGTGGAGTCTCGCTTTGTCACCCAGGCTGGAGTGCGGTGGCACGATCTCGGCTCACTGCAACCTCTGCCTTCTGGGTTCAAGCAGTTCTCCTGCTTCAGCCTCCCGAGCAGCTGGGACTACAGGTGCCACCAGGCCCAGTTAATTTTTGTGTTTTTAGTAGAGATGCGGTTTCACCGTATTGGTCAGGCTGGTCTTGAACTCCCTACCTCGTGATCCACCCGCCTTGGCCTCCCAAAGTGCTGGGATTACAGGTGTGAGCCACTGTGCCTGGCCAGGATTTAGATCTTTAAGCATATAGATGATAGTTTTTTTCGTTGTTGTTGTTTTGTTTGTTTTTGACAGTCTCTCTCTCTCTCTGTTGCCCAGGCTGGAGTGCAGTGGCACAGTCACCGCTCACTGCAGCCTCGACTCCCTAGGCTCAAGTGATCCTCTTGCTTCAGCCTCCTGAGTAGTTGAGACTATAGGTACATGCCACTATGCTTGGCTAATTTTTGTATTTTGTAGAGAGAGAATCTCGCTGTGTTGCCCAGGGTGGTCTTGACCTTTCTGGCTTTAAATTATCCTCCTGCCTTGGCCTCCTAAAGTGCTGGGATGAGCCACCACGCCTGACTGATAATGTGATAGCTTAATATACCATTTTGTTCTCTAGTTTTCAATTAAGCTGCATAGATTAATAAAAGGTAAATAGAAAGCTATGTAGATGTAGATATATCTCATTAATAGCACTAACTTTTGTTCTTAGGAGACCATAGAATTGCTTCTCCCAGAATGCAATCAAATCAATATTTATTGAACTATCTAAGTAATTCGTTAATCTTCCAGCTTTATTTTTCAGTCCTGGGAATTCTCTTCACCCTCCTTGGGCAAATAAGAATTTATAATAAATAAGAACAATGTGTTGTACCTACAACTTGTATTTACTCAGTGCTATGAGTATAGCATTGAATGGTAGTGAAAGACTGTGCTGACAACAGAAAAAAATGACTATACTGTGACAAAAATATGTATTAAATAGATTGTTATTTCAGTTTGCTTTAAAAATTTTTTTTCCATGTAACTGCCAAGTCCAATGATTTTAGAATTTTGTTATGGAATTAGAAGAACAAATAGAGATTGATCTGACTAAAAAAGATATATTGTTATAATTCTGAATCACTTAATCTGGCCTATAGTGCCCTGCAGGTAGGGGTCAAAAGCTCCCATTGATTTTGTGATAGAAATTTGTATCAGGCATAGCAGTCTGTAGCTAGAAGATGAGATATTAACACATGAAAGTAAACAGTAACACAGAGATATGCTTTCTTGAAATTTAGATAAAAGGATTCATGGCATTATGGTTCAAGATGTCCTGATTTGGACCCTCAAGCTAGAGGATCTATTACTCCCTTAGCTCTTTGAAAACTCTGATTTGATGCTGAGATTAGGATCCTGTGCTGTTTCAGAGTCACAGAGAGCAGCACACTATGACTTTTGGATGTGATTGTATAGGATTGACTTATTCTGACTTACCATTTGGACAAGTGTAGGAATTTTCTCTGATTTTAGTAGAGTACCTGACATTTCCATATTATTTAAGAAGTTTCAGGCTCAGATTTTACATTTTACTAATATTCACAGTAATTAACACTTTTTAAGGAATTTTTAAAGAATAGTTGTATTCAGCATTGAAATGAAATAGGGTATTTGACGTTTAAAAATTTTTTAAAAATAATTATTGAGTAATTTTCTAAAATAACTTTATAATTTTTTAATTTTGTTTTTACTTTTTGAGATGGAGTCTTGCTCTGTTGTCCAGGCTGGAGTGCAGTGGCATGATCTCTGGTCACTGCAATCTTTGCTTCCTGGGTTCAAGCAGTTCTCTCACCTCAGCCTTCCGAGTAGCTGGGATTACAGGTGCATGCCACCATGCCGGGCTAATTTTTATATTTTTAGTAGAGATGGGGTTTCATCATTTTGGCCAGGCTGGTCTTGAACTCCTGACCTCAGGTGATCTGCCTGCCTTGGCCTTCCAAAGTGCTAGGATTACAGGCATGAGCCACCGTGCCCAGCTGTTTTATAATTTTATGTGGTAATAAATACCTACTCATTGTAAGATTTTCAGACATTTATAGAAAAGTATGAACTAGAAGCTAAAAATCACCTCTAATCTGGCTGTTCATCAGTGGCCTTTGAAGGTTTTCTTGTGTAGTCTTTCAAATATTTTAATATAAAAATGATACATTATATACTGTTTTGTAACCTACTGTGTTTTTTTGTTAGTAAATATAGATCTATATCAGCAATTTGTAGTTTTCTAGTTTATAGTGGCCACTAGTTGCATGTGGCTATTTATATTAAAATTAAAATTAATTAAAGTTCAATTTAAAATCTAACTTCTTTAGTTGCACTAGCCACATTTTTAGTAGGCAGATGTGACTAGTGGCTCCTGTATAGGACAGCACTGATCTACATTACTATTCGTGATGGCTGCATGGTAAAGGTATTTCTCTCCACACCCAAGCCCTGAATTCTACCAAGTTTTATCCAAAAAGCTTATATCAACTTAAATTTTTACTAGCAGTATGGGAGTATTGGTTTCCCCAGTTAGTAGTAGTCTTTTAAATCTTTATCCATCTGAAAGTTGGAAAATAGTGTCTTGTTTTAGTTTGTAAGTTTTCGACTTCTGATGAGATTGAAAATCTTTTGACATGCTTATTTGGCCTGTCTTTTGTGAATTGTCCACTGGGTTTTTGCTTTTGTTTTGGAGACAGAGTCTCGCTCTGTTGCCCAGGCTGGGGTGCAGTGGCACAATCTCAGCTCACTGCAGCCTCCGCCTACTGGGTTCAGGCAATTCTCTTGTCTCAGCCTCCCAGTATCTGGGACTACAGGCATGTGCCACCACACCCGGCCAATTTTTTGTATTTTTAGTAGAGATGGGGGTTTCACCGTGTTAGCCAGGATTGTCTAGATCGCCTGACCTTGTGATCCACCCACCTCAGCCTCCCAAAGTGCTGGGATTACTGGTGTGAGCCACCATGCCTGTCCCACTGGGTAGTTTTAATGCGTACAAGTTAGTGATTCCTAGTGATATGTAACTAGGAAAGAAGTATGTTAACAAGCTTGATGATATTATGTGTCAAAGCAGTGAAATGTTAAACTGCCACTTTTTTATACTTTCATTTTGTGATTAAGATGAAGGTTGAGATTATGGTTTGACATTGGTGCAATTGACCTATCACAGGTGATTCAACAGGCATTGCATCGGCCCCCCAGCTCAGCTGCTCAGTATCTTCAGCAAATGTATGCAGCCCAACAGCAGCACTTGATGCTGCATACTGCAGCTCTTCAGCAGCAGCATTTAAGCAGCAGCCAGCTTCAGAGCCTTGCTGCTGTTCAGGTAAGACTGAAATAAATTAAGAATTTATGAGACCAAAGTTTCTGTTATCTGTAGGTAGTTACTGAAAATAAATACATTGGGTATTACTTCGGAATTCTTAGATGCCTGTGGTTATTTTTCCTGAAGGAAATATATTGATAGGTTGCCAATTGAGAAAAAGGGAATATGTTTTTTACGTTACTCTGTTTCTAGCTTTTGTCTCAGTGGTTTTTATCCAAATTGGAGAAATGCTATACTAGTTGGCTTGGTTATGTGTATAAAGTTCTAGGTACAACAGTGAATACTTAGGCTTACATAAATTATATTTTTACTAAAAATATTAAAAAATGATGTATTTATACTCATTAAAAAGATCAAACAATATTAAATTGCTTGTAAGAGATAAAGCTGTTCCTTTTCCCTGCCTACCACTGTTTCTCATTCATCAGAGGTAGCCACTGTAACAATTTAATACATATTTCTCCATAAATTTTCTATACAAAGATGTGTAAATCCATCTTTCTAAAATCTAATTGTATTATTCCTACTGATAACAGGATTTCATTATTAAATGCTTGTTTTTAAAAAATACTTTTGTTATTATTGTACTATTTAAATAAAACTGTGTAAGATTTAATCTTAAATCTCCTCACCAGAGGAGGATCTCAGTTGACTGAACCTGAAAAGGGTTTATTTCTGTTACCAACAGATTCTCAGCTGTTGCTTCCTCTTAGTAGTGTAATTTTAAATAACATTTTCATGATACAAGTTAGGAAACTGAAACCCACGAACTCTTGTAGCTCTTTTACTTCATAGCGTGGAGTAGTGATTCCACTTTAAAGATGACACAGACTCATAAAGTGGAACTGACAATAAAGTAGCTAATAAAATTAGTCTTTGGATCCCCCAGTTTTCACCATTCAGCTTTTTCTTATTTAAAAAATCTGTTTAACCAAAGCTTAAGCCATGTTGACTGTAAAAGGAGTTGTTTCATGCATACGCCTTTTGACATTTATTGTTGTGATTTTGTGTTATTATGATACCAGAAAGTTCTTAACTTCAGGTTTTTACCGACGTATTATAAAAGTCTTACTATTTTAGGCAAGTTTGTCCAGTGGAAGACCATCTACATCTCCCACAGGAAGTGTCACACAACAGTCAAGTATGTCCCAAACATCTGTAAGTTCCCTAAATTTTTCCTGGATTTACAAATTTAAAGACTTATCTTCCAAAAGTAAACTGTTATTTATGAAGCTGTTACTGCAATTTGTTGCATGCTGTTTAAGTAATAATTGCCCAAAAATAGGAATGATAAAATTCAAAAATTCAGAACTAATTTTAAACTTAAGAAAATCTGAGTCTTAAAAAATGTTTTTGTATTATTTCTTGTATATCCTTTTGCACTGATCATGTTCACATCTTATGTGGTTCTAAATGATTTCAGTTTTCAGAGTGTACTGAAAGCCCAAAATATACAATGCAGGGATATTGGCCATGAATTTACTGTAATATACAATAGTATGTCATGTTCTTGGTAGACATCTAAGCATTTCTAACTTTGTGCAGTTCACATTTTAGAAAATATACTTTCAGCTTACTTGAGTTATTTGTGTTCAATTTGCAAGTATCTATTCAAGATAGGGTAATTTATTTTGAGAAAGGAGTAAAAGCTGATTTGCTATATTGCACATATGTATTGGGAAATTGTGCAAAGTTTCCCAGGTAAAATAAATTTATGGGCATGATAATACTTGTTTAACTTTTAATTTTGGTATAGTTTTAAACTGAAAGAATAATAAAATTTCTGCATATACTCTACTCAGATTAACCGATTATTAGCATATTGCCCTATTACTTTATTATTCATTCTTTCCCACTACATGTAGACATATTTTTTTCTGAGTCAATTGTAGGTTGAGACATGTTCCTTTATTCCTAAATACTCTGATGTGTATTAAGAACAAGGCTATTGTTTTATGAAGCCACAGAAAAATTATTAAATTCAGGAAATTTAACATTGATACAATGCAGTTCATATTCACATATCATCATTTGTCCCAGGTTTCCCAACCTTATCACTGTGGACATTATGGGCCAGATAATTCTTTGTTGTCAGGGGCTATTAATGTACATTATAGGATGTTTAGCAGTATCCCTAGTCACTAGATACCAGTAGTTTGTGGTCTTCCTCCTTCCTCTAGTGTGACAGCCAAAGGTGTCTGCTGGTGTGGGGCAAATCGCCTCTAGTTGAGAACCTAATAATGTCCTTTCTAAGTACTTTTTCCTTTTTCCTGGTCCAGAATGGTAATACTTTGATATTTCATAAAATCAGCTCCAATACAGTATAGTTTGTAGGTTGTTCAGGAATTGAAGGTGAAATTGTGCTCTATTTCTTTAAGGGTGTGGTCTTTGCTAAGTACATGCTGTGGTCAGCATATAGGTTTTTTTTTCTGGCTATTGATCTGACTTTTTTTTTTTTTTTTTGAGACAGAGTTTCACTCTGTCACCAGGCTGGAGTGCAATGGCGCCATCAAGTGATTCTCCTGTCTCAGCCTCCCGAGTAGCTGGGATTACAGGCATGCCTGGCTAATTTTGTATTTTTAGTAGAGATGGGGTTTTGCTGTGTTGGTCAGGCTGGTCTCAAACTCCTGACCTCAGGTGATCTGCCAACCTCGGCTTCCCAGAGTATTGGGATTACAGGTGTGAGCCATTGTGCTTGGCCTGATTTGACATTTTTAATTAAAAAGTTTTTTGTTTTTGTTTTTTTTTGCATGAGACTGTCCTGGGGTATGAACAAGATTTGTTTAAAAATTACTTATGGGCCGGGCATGGTGTCTCATGCCTGTAATCCCAGCACTTGGGGATGCTGAGGCGGGCAGATCACCTGAAGTTAGGAGTTCTACATCAGCCTGGCCAGCATGGTGAAACCCCGTCTCTACTAAAAATACAAAAAATTAGCCAGGCATGGTGGTGCATGCCTGTAATCCCAGCTACTTGGGAGGCTGAGTCAGGAGAATCACTTTAACCCAGGAGGCGGAGGTTGCAATGAGCCAAGATTATGCCACTGCACTCCAGCCTGGGCAGTAGGCAAGACTGTCTCCAAAAAAAAAAAAAAAAAAAACCAATTACTTAGGACTTGAAGATGTTAGATTAAAGAAAATGAAAAAGTTAAGTAACATAACCTAGCTCTAACCATTAATGCTGTAGTTTTGGTGATTGACATCAGATGTCTTTCATTAATACAATGGTAGTTAAGGAAAGGAGTGATAAACATTTTGTGGGCTACTCAAGGAAATTATATAGGCAAATTTTTTATTCCATGAAATACTGGAATAATGATAGGATATAGTGTATAGATATGTTGTTTTGAATTTTTTTTTCTTCATGTTCTTAAAAGGTATCCTTTTAAACTATTTTCTTTCATTTGGCTTTATGTATGTGACATTCGCAGAAGTTAGAATTCTAGTGATTGTGCTTATGACGTTGTTAATGCTAATTTTCGTAAACCAGGCAGCGTTGTACCATGAAGTATGCCAACAGCTGTAAATGGCTGGTGGGGGAAAAGAAGTAAGTAGGAAGAACAGATTCCCAGTAAAATAAACGAATAATACATAACATTTGGTTTATTTACTATTCTACATGAGCTGCTTCTGCTCAAGTAATTTGACTAGCAGTACAAATTACAATGCTCAAGGTGGCTTAGTATATTTAGGTCAGTATCCAGAAAGCAGGTGGGCCATGGTAACGGAAGTCTCTAGGTAGTGATGATAATGAGCCATCAGGTAGCGGCTAGTATTTTTTGGAGTTTTGCTTATTTTGAGTTAGGTTTCCAGATAACAGTGAAACCATAGGAAAGGGTCCATCCTCCAGAAGAAGAACAGGTTGTCAAGTAACCAGCCAAGTAGTTTGGGATTTAGAGCAGGAGTGGGATCCCAATGGGAAAATGGAATATTATTTTAAAAATTCAAGTCAAAAGTCTAATCATACAGCCTGGGGGAACTGTGTACCTACTGATTGATTGTTCCTAATTTGGAAATCCAGAATGCTCTAAAATCTGAAATTTTTGAGCATCAACATGACATTCAAAGTAGGAGTGTTAATTGGAACATTTTGGATTTTGGATTTTCAGATTTGGCATGCTAAACCAGTTTGTATCTTTCCAAAATCTGAAAAAAAAACCCAAATACTGAAACATGGCTGGTCCCAAGGATTTCATATAACAGATACTTAATCTATATGTGGTTTGGAGAGTAGACTATTGTTAATTGAATATATAGGTAACTGGTGGGTACCTGCATTCTTTTCTTTTTCTCTAATTAGAACCAGATGACTAATTCTAAATGATTGTCAGTAGTGGAGTGGTGATTTTGATTGTTTGGCTCTAAAACTAATTGGGACTGAGGCTTTACTTTTATGTCTTTAATATTTCAACTTAAATGGGGCTCAGATTTAGTTAAATTTGACTTGCTAAAATGAAAGTTAAAACAACTAAAAATTCTGCTGCCAACAAGTAGCATAAGCAAAGTGAAAACAACAAAATGGGAGAAAATAGGTTTGCATCAGATGTCAAATGAGTAATTTTGTTTTTCATTTTATTGTTTTTCAAAAGAGAAGACAGGGAGAATTTTAGCCTTTTTTCTTTTCTTTCTTTTTTTTTATTGATACATACTCTTGCTGTATCGCCAAGGCTGGAGTGCAGTGGAACCGCCTCGATCTCCCAGGCTCAAGTGATCCTCCTGTCTCAGACTGTTGAGTAGCTGGGACTACAGGCACACACCACTACGCCTGGCTAATTTTAAAAATTTTACTAGAGGTGAGGTCTTGCTTTGTTCCCCAGTCAGACTGGTCTCGAACTCCTGAGCTCAAGAGATCCTGTAACCGCAGCTCACAGAATGCTGGGATTATGTGTTATAGGCATGAGCTACTACACCTGGCTGATAATATTTCTAAAATACCTAAGGCTCTTATATTAGTAAAATAAACAGAATTCACAGAAGATCTTAGTTGGTAATTTTTAAAAGAAAGACTATTTTTGGCTTTTTTTTTTTTAAGATGAAGTCTTGCTCTGTTGCCCAGGCTGGAATGCAGTGGTGTGATCTTAGCTCACTGCAACCGCGACCTCTTAGGTTCTAGCGATTCTCCTGCCTCAGCCTTCCCATCAGCTGGGACTACAGGCATATGCCACCATGCCTGGCTAATTTTTGTAGTTTTAGCAGAGATAGGTTTTACCATGTTGGCCAGGCTGGTCTCAAACTCCTGACCTGAAGTGATCCCTCCCTGCCCCCCCCACGGCTGTGTTTTTGGCTTTTAAACACATGAAGGTATATTACCATATAAATAATAAAGAAATGTATATAAAAAGGCTGCGAGTGGTGGCTCATGCCTGTAATCCCAGCACTTTGGGAGCCCAAGGCAGGTGGATGAAATCCCATCTCTACAAGCAAAATACAACAACAAAACATTAGCTGGGTGTGGTGGCAAGCACCTGCAGTTCCAGCTACTTTAGAGGCTGAGGTGGGAGGCTTGCTTGAGCCCGGGAGGTCAAGGCTGCCCTGAGCGGAGATTGCATCACTACTCTCCAGCCTGGGTGATAGAGCAAAACCCTGTCTAAAAACAAAAAAAGAAATACAAATATATGTACAAATAATAATGAAGTACTGTTTTCATCTGTCAAACTAGAAAACAAGGGAAAACGTTTACACAATACCTATTGGCAAGAATGTAAAGAAGTGGGTATACTCATATACTATTAGTGGGAATATAGATTGGTGCAACTCTTTTGAAGGGTTATTTAGCAGCACATGTTAAACTTTAAAATGTACATGCCCTTGCTGAGAATGGTGGCTCATGGTTGTAATCCTAGTGCTTTGGGAGGCTGAGGTGGGACTATCACTTGAGTCTAGCAGTTTGAGACCAACCTGGCCAACATAGCAAGACCTCATCTAATAAAAAGAAATTAGCCAGGTGTGGTGGCGTGTGCCTGTAGTCTCAGTTGCTCAGGAGGCTAAGGCAGGTGGATTGCTTGAACCTAGGAGTTTGAGGCTGCAATGAACTATAATTGCGCCACTGCACTCCAGCCTGGGCAACAGTATGAAACCCTGTTTCAAAAAAAGCCAAAAAAAAATCTGTGTATACCCTTTGATACAGCACTCTCACTTTTAGTGATATAATTTAAAATGACCTGGATAATTATGCCCGTATGCATGATTTATAATAGGGAAAATTATAAATAATACAAATGCCCATTAATTGAGGATGAGTTCAATAAATGATAGTTAATTCATACAGGAGGAATACTGTAGCTACTAAAAAATGCTGTATATGTGTGTATGGAGAGACTTGGATTTTCATTATGTATTGCATGTAAAAAGCAAGAATGCATTGTGTGAGCTTGTTTTATTTATTTTGGTTATTCTATTTCCAGTCTAAAATTATAATTTGGGGCTGGGTGTGGTGGCTCACACCTGTAATCCCACCACTTTTGGAGGCTGAGGCAGGCAAATCACTTGAGGTCAGGAGTTCGAGATCAGCCTGGCCAACATGGCAAAACCCCATTTCTATTAAAAATACAAAAATAAAGTAGGTGTGGTGGCAGGTGCCTGTAATTCCAGCTACTCTGGAGGCTGAGGCAGGAGAATTGCTTGAACCTGGGAGGTGGAGGTTTCAGTGAGCTGAGATCACTAAACTCTAGCCTAGGTGGCAGAGTGAGGCTCCGTCTCAAAAAATAAAAATAAATAAAATTATACCTTCTGTTTCTCTGGGGGAGATGTTTTTATAAAAAAATTAATTTGTTTCAGGTATGCTCATTGTTGCTTGTTTGAACAATTTTTTTAAAGAGATGGGGTTTCACTATGTTGTCCAGGCTGGCCATCAACACCTGGGCTCAAGTGAACCTCCTCCTCCTGGGTTCAAGCAATTCGCCTACCTCAGCCTCCTGAGTAACTGGAACTACAGGATTGCGCCACCATGCCCAGCTAATTTTTGTATTTTTAGTAGAGACAGGGTTTCACCATGTTGGCCAGGATGGCCTCGATCTCTTGACCTTGTGATCTACCTGCCTCAGCCTCCCAAAGCGCTAGGATTACAGGCATGAGCCACCGAGCCAGGCGGCCAGTACTTTTTTATTGAGTACCTACTTGGTGTCAGGTGCCAAAGTTTGAAAGTGAACAAAGGTTTTAGAGTATAATGAAGATACAGACAAGTGAATGGTCAAAGGACTGTATGATATGAATTTTGTTTTGCAGGAATATCTAACTTTCTTTTAAAGGCTATGTGGAAGAAAAATCAAATCTTTGTGGGCCTGAAAATTACCTTTCCTTTTTTATAATTATCTTACATGAATTCTAAATTGAAAATAATTTTTCTCAGGAAATTTGAAAGGAAAGATTACTTTTTTCAAAAGTTTAGTATTGCTGAAGAAAAGGCTGATGTTAGTTTCATTATCGTTCTTCTGGGGTAACTGCTGATTCTTTCTTTCCAAAATCTTTTAGGTTTGCCTGTTTGCTTTAGTTTTTTTTTTTGTAGTTTCATGGGAGTGTATCTAGATGTCATTGTGTAGGACACCTGTTGGGCTGTCTCAGTGTGAAACTAGGTTTTTAATGATCATGTTTGTGAAACTAAACAAATTTGCTGTAAGTTAATTTTGTTCTTTAATGATCATGTATGTAAAACTAAACAAATCCACAAGAAATTAATTTTCTGTTTTCTCTGTTCTCTCTTTCTGGAGCTCCTGGTTGAATGTTGATATTTCTGGATTTTTTTTTTTTTTTTTTTTACCTTTTCACTTACTGTATTTTTTTTTTTTTTGGTGGGCTGTTTCCTCGACTTCTTTTAACTCTTTCCTTGACTTTTTTTTTCTTTTTTCTTTCTTTCTTTTCTTCTCTTCTCTTTCCTTTTTTCTTTTTCTTTTTTTCCTTTTATCTCAGTCTTAAAATTATTTCTTCAAAGACATGCCTTGACTTTTAAAAAAAATTTTGTTAGCCACTGTTTTTCTAATTTCTCAGAGCATTTTCTTTTCTCATTCTTTTAAAATAGTATTCTGTTTTTCTATAATGGATAAAATATTTTGGATCTCTATTATGCAATTTATCAGATTTTTATTTTACTTTTATTTTCACTTTTTTTTTTTGAGACAGGATCTCACTTTGTTGTCCAGGCTAGAGTGCAGTGGTGTGAATATGGCTCACTGCAGCTTCTGCTTCCCAGCCTCAACCTCTGCCTCCCAGCCTCAAGTGATCCTCTCTGCTTAGCCCCTCAAATAGTTGAAATTACTGTTGTGCGCCACCACACCTGGCTAATTTTTGTATTTTCTTTAGTGTCAGGGTCTTGCCATGTTGCCCAGGCTGGTCTCAAATGCCTGAGCTCAAGTGATCCAACCTCCTTGGCCTCCCAAAGTGCTGGGATTACAGGTGTGAGTCACTGTGCCTGGCCTGTCAGATTTTGTTGTTGTTGTTGTTGAAATGGAGTCTGTCACCCAGGCTGGAGTGCAGTGGCATGATCTCGGCTTACGGTGCCTGACCCTCATCGAGTATTTAATTAAGGATCACATTGAGTATTTAATTAAGGATCACATACTGCATTGGAGACTCGTTTTTCCTTTTTAATATAAAAAGGCTTCCAGTTGTTTTTTTTCTTTCATGATGTTTGAAGATCTCAGGTCAGCTTACCTTATGGAATGTCCAGTAGTCTAGACTTGTCTGTTTCCTCAATCTTTTTCTACTGTATTGATTGCCATTTCAGTGGGATGTAGTAGGAGGGAGAAGCAAATGGTTTATTTCTTTATTACATTCTTTTTTCTTTTTCTTTTTTTTTTTTTTGTTGAGGCGGAGTTTTGGTCTTGTCCAGGCTGGAGGGTGATGGCGCAATCTCGGCTTATTGCAACTTCTACCTCCTGGGTTTAAGTGATTCTTCTACCTCAGCCTCGCGAGTAGCTAGACTTACAGGCATGTGCCACCACACCCGGCTAATTTTGCATTTTTAGTAAAGATGGGGTTTATTCCTGTTAGGCAGGTCTTGAACTCCTGACCTCAGGTGATCCACCTGCCTCAGCCTCCCAAGGTGCTGGGATTACAGGTGTGAGCCACCACGCCTGGCTATTATCTTCTTTATCTATTGGTCGTAAATATGATTTTTAATGGGTATATAATGTTCCACCATTTTAAAAAACTACTTCTCTCTTGCTGGTGGTTTAGTTTTTCCCATTGACTATTTTGTTATATATATTTATATATACTTTTAGCTATTTTCTTCTTAAAAATTTCCTAACAGTACATTCAGTGGTTCAGTGAGATTGTTTTTAGATCAAGAACCTTAAAACTGTTCAGTTTTCTCTAACAATGTTCAAATCACATCAGCCTCATATCAGAGTCCATTTGATATATTTATGTGATATAGGGGATGTAAATTTACCTGAGAGAAAATTATTTGCTTATAATCAGTGATTCTCAGTATTCTACTGCTAGTGTCCTCATCCTCTATTATCTCTTACAGAATTTTTTTTTTTTTTAATTTAAGTTCCAGGGTACATGTGCAGATCTTGCAGGATTGTTACATAAGTATACACGTGCCATGGTGGTTTGCTGACTCCATCTCCCCCGTCACCTACATTAGGTATTTCTCCTAATGTTATCCCTCACTAGTCTCCCCACCCCCTGCTATCCCTCCCCCAGCCTCCCAACCCCCAACAGACCCCAGTATGTGATGTTCCCCTCGCTGTGTCCATGTGTTGAACAGTGGTTCAGCACCCACTTATGAGTGAGAACATGTGGTGTTGGGTTTTCTGTTCTTGTGTCAGTTTGCTGAGAATGATGGTTTCCAGCTTCATCCTTGTCCCTGCAAAGGACATGAACTCATCCTTTTTTATGGCAGCATAGTATTCCATGGTGTATATGTGCCACATTTTCTTTATCCAGTCTATCCTTGATGGGCATTTGGGTTGGTTCCAAGTCTTTGCTATTGTAAACAGTGCCATAGTGACCATACATGTGCATGTGTCTTTATAATAGAACAATTTATAATCTTTTGGGTATATACCCAGTAATGGGATTGCTGGTTCAAATGGTGTTTCTATTTCTAGATCCTTGAGGAATCGCCACACTATCTTCCACAGTGGTTGCACTAATTTACACTCCCACCAACAGTGTAAAAGCATTCCTGTTTCTCCACATCCTCTCCAGCATCTGTTGTTTCCTGACTTTTTAATGATTGCCATTCTAACTTGGTGTGAAAGAGTAACCCAGTGTGGTTTTGATTTGCATTTCTCTAATGACCGGTGATGATGAGCATTTTTTCATACGTTTGTTGCCCACATAAATGTCTTCTTTTGAAAAGTGCCTGTTCATATCCTTTGCCCACTTTTTGATGGGGTTGTTTTTTCTTGTAAATTTGTTTTAGTTATTTGTAGATTCTAGATATTAGCCCTTTGTCAGATGGGTAGCTTGGAAAAATTTTTTCCCATTCTTTTATTTGCTGGTTCACTCTAATGATTCTTTTGCTGTGCAGAAGCTCTTAAGTTTAATTAGATCCCATTGGTCTATTTTGGCTTTTGTTGCCATTGCTTTTGGTGTTTTAGTCATGAAGTACTTGCCTATGCCTATGTCCTAAATGATATCACCTAGGTTTTCATCTAGGGTTTTTACGGTGTTAGGTCTTACGTTTAAATCTTTTATCCATCTGGAGTTAATTTTTGTGTAAGGTGTAAGGAAGGGGTCCAGTTTCAGCTTTCTGCCCATGGCTAGCCAGTTTTCCCAAAACCATTTATTAAATAGGGAGTCCTTTCCCCATTGCTTGTTTTTGTCAGGTTTGTTAAAGATCAGATGATTGTAGATGTGTGGCATTACCTCCAAGGCCTCTGTTCTATTGCATTGGTCTATATCTCTGTTTTGGTACCAGTACCATGCTGTTTTGATTACTGTAGCCTTGTAGTATAGTTTGAAGTCAGGTAGCATGATGCCTTCAGCTTTGTTCTTTTTGCTTAGGATTGTCTTGGCTATGTGGGCCCTTTTTTGGTTCCATATGAAGTTTAAGGTGGCTTTTTCCAGTTCTGTGAAGAAGCTGGATGGTAGCATGATGGGGATAGCATTGAATCTATAAATTACTTTGGGCAGTATGGCCATTTTCACAATATTGATTCTTCCTAACCATGAGCGTGGAATGTTTTTCCATCTGTTTATGTCCTCTCTTATTTCCTTGAGCCAGTGGTTTGTAGTTCTCCTTGAAGAGGTCCTTCACATCCTTTGTTAGTTGTATTCCTAGGTATTTTATTCTCTGTAGCAATTGTGAATGGGAGTTCATTCATGATTTGTCTTTCTGTTATTGGTATTGCTTGTGATTTTTGCACATTGATTTTGTATCCTGAGACTTTGCTGAAGTTGCTTATCAGCTTAAGGAGATTTTGGGCTGAGACGATGGGGTCTTCTAAATATATAGTCATGTTGTCTGCAAATAGAGACAATTTGACTTCCGCTTTTCCTAATTGAATACCCTTTATTTCTTTTTCTTGCCTGATTGCTCTGGCTAGAACTTCCAATACTATGTTGAATAGGAATGGTGAGAAGAGGGCATCTTAGTCTTGTGCCAGTTTTCAAAGGGAATGCTTCCAGTTTTTGCCCATTCAGTATGATACTGGCTGTGGGTCTGTTGTAAATAGCTTTTTAAATTTTGAGATATGTTCCATCAATACCTAGTTTATTGAGAGTTTTTAGCATAAAGGGCTGTTGAATTTTGTTGAAGGCCTTCTCTGCCTTTACTTAGATAATCGTGTTTTTTTTTCCTCTTTTTTTTTGTTTCTGAAAAGCTGTAAGAGATAACCGTGTGGTTTTTGTCTTTGGTTCAGCTTATGTGATGGATTACGTTTGTAGATTTGCGGATGTTGAACCAGCCTTTTATCCCCCGGGATGAAGCCTACTTGATCGTGAGGGATAAGCCTTTTGATGTGCTGTTGCATTCTGTTTGCCAGTATTTTATTGAAGATTTTTGTGTTGATGTTCATCATGGATACTGGCCTGAAATTATCTTTTTTAGTTGTGTCTCTGCCAGATCTTAGTATCAGGATGATGTTGGTCTCATGTTAGGGAGGATTCCCCTCTTTTGTTTGGAATAGTTTCAGAAGGAGTGGTACCAGCTCCACTTTGTATATCTGGTAGAATTTGGCTGTGAACCAGTCTGGACCTGGACTTTTTTTGGTTGGTAGGCTATTAATTGCTGCCTCAACTTCAGAACTTGTTATTGGTCTGTTCAGGGATTCAACTTCTTCCTGGTTTAGTCTTGGGAGGATGTAAGTGTCCAGGAATTTATCCATTTCTTCTAGATTTACTGGTTTATTTGCATAGAGTTGTTTGTAGTAATCTCTGATGGTGGTTTGCATTTCTGTGGAATCGGTGGTGATATCCCCTTTATCATTTTTTTATTGTGTTTATTTGATTCTTCTCTCTTTTCTTTTTTATTAGTCTGGCTAGCAGTCTATCTATTTTGTTGATCTTTTCAAAAAAAAACCAGCTCCTGGATTTGATTTTTTTGAAGAATTTTTTGGTGTCTCTATCATCTTCAGTTCTGCTCTGATCTTAGTTATTTCTTGTCTTCTGCTAGCTTTTGAATTTGTTTGATCTTGCTCCTCTAGCTCTTTTAATTTTGACGATAGGGTGTCGATTTTAGATCTTTCCTTGCTTCTCATGTGGGCATTTATTGCTATAAAATTTCCTCTAGACACTGCTTTAAATGTGTCCCAGAGATTCTGGTACATTGTGTCTTCGTCCTCACTGGTTTCAAAGAACATCTTTTATTTCTGCCTTCATTTCATTGTTTATTCAGTAGTCATTCAGGAGCAGGTTGTTCAGTTTCCATGTAGCTATATGGTTTTGAGTGAGTTTCTTAATCTTGAGTTCTAATTTGATTGCACTGTGGTCTGAAAGACTGGTTCTTACAATTTCCATTCATTTGCCTTTGCTGAGGAGTGATTTACTTCCAATTATGTGGTAAATTTTAGGATAAGTATGATGTGGTGCTGAGAAGAATGTATATACTGTGGATTTGGGGTGGAGAGTTCTATAGATGTCTATTAGGTCATCTTGGTCCAGATCTGAGTTCAAGTCCTGGATATCCTTGTTAATTTTCTGTCTCGATCTGTGTAATTTTTTTTTTTTTTTTTTTTTTTTTTTTAATAAAGACGGGGTTTCGGCCGGGCACAGTGGCTCATGCCTGTAATCCTAGCACTTTGGGAGGCCGAGGTGGGTGGATCACCTGAGGTCGGGAGTTCAAGACCAGCCCGGCCATCATGGTGAAACCCTATCTTAAAAAAAAATAAATAAATAAAGACGGGGTTTCACCATGTTGGTCAGGCTGGTCTTGAACTCCTGACCTCAGGTGATCCGCTTGCCTTGGCCTCCAAAGTGCCTGGATTACAGGCCTGAGCCACCAAGCCCAGCCGATCTGTGTAATATTGATAGTGGAGTGTTAAAGTCTCCCACTATTATTGTGTGGGAGTCTAAGTGTCTCTGTAGGTCATCAAGAACTTGCTTTATGTATCTGGGTGGTCCTGTATTGGGTGCATATTTAGGATAGTTAGCTCTTGTTGTTGCGTTGATCCCTTTACCATTATGTGAGGCCCTTCTTTGTCTCTTTTGATCTTTGTTGGTTTAAAGTCCGTTTTATCAGAGACTAGGATTGCAACCCCTGCTTTTTTTTGCTCTCCATTTGCTTGGGGTAAATCTTTCTCCATTCCTTTATTTTGAGTCTATGTGTATCTTTGCACGTGAGATGGGTTTCCTGAATATAGCTCACCAATGGGTTTTGACTTTTTATCCAATTTGCCAGTCTCTGTCTTTCGATTGGGGCATTTAGACCATTTACGTTTACAGTTAATATTGTTATGTGTGAATTTGATTCTGCCATTTTGATGCTAGCTGGCTGTTTTGCCCGTTGGTTGACGCAATTGCTTCATTGTGTCAATGGTCTTTACCGTTTGGTACATTTTTACAGTGGCTGGTACTGGTTGTTCCTTTCCATGTTTAATGCTTTCTTCAGGAGCTCTTATAAGTCAGGCCTGGTGGTGATGAAATCTCTCAGCAATTGCTTTTTCGTAAAGGATTTTATTTCTCCTTCACTTATGAAGCTTAGTTTGGCTGGATAGGAAATTCTGGGTTGAAAATTCTTTTCTTTAAGGATGTTGAATATTGGCCCCCACTGTCTTGTGGCTTGTAGGATTTTTACTGAGAGATCTTCTGTCGGTCTGATGGGCTTCCCTTTGTGGGTAACCCAACCTTTCTCTCTGGCTGCCCTTAGCATTTTTTCCTTCATTTCAACCCTGGTGAATCTGACGATTATGTGTCTCAGGGTTGCTCTTTTTGAGGAATATCTTTGTGGTGTTCTCTGTATTTCCTGGATTTGAATGTTGGCCTGCCTAGCTAGGTTGGGGAAGTTCTGGATAACATCCTGAAGAGTGTTTTCCAGCTTGGAGTCACTCTCTCCGTCACATTCAGTTACACCAATCAAACGTAGGTTAGGTCTTTTCACATAATCCCATATTTCTTGGAGGCTTTGTTATTTCTTTTCACTCTTTTTTCTCTACTCTTGCCTTCTCATTTTATTTCATTGAGTTGATCTTTAATCTCTGATATCCTTTCTTCTGCTGGATTGATTTGGCTATTGAAACTTGTGTATGCTTCGTGAAGTTCTCGTGCTGTTTTTTTCAGCTCTATCAACTTGTTTATGTTCTTCTCTAAGCTGGTTATTCTAGTTAGCATTTCGTCTAATGTTTTTTCAAGGTTCTTAGTTTCTTTGCATTGCATTAGAACGTGTTCCTTTAGTTCAGAGAAGATTGTGATTACCCATCTTCTGAATCCTGCTTCTGTCAATTCATCAAACTCATTCTCCATCCTGTTTTGTTCCCTTGCTGGTGAGGAGTTGTGATTCCTTGGAGGAGGAAAGGCATTCTGGTTTTTGGTGATTTCATCCTTTTTGTGCTGCTTTCTTCCCATCTTCATGGATTTATCTACCTTTGGTCTTTGAAGTTGGTGACTTTTGGATCGGGTCTCTGAGTGGACGTCCTTTCTGTTGATGTTGAAGCTATTTCTTTCTGATGTTTAGTTTTCCTTCTAACAATCAGGCCTGTCTTCCGCAGGACTGCTGGAGGTCCGCTCCAGACCCTGCTTGTCTGGGAATCACCCACTGGGGCTGCAGAACAGCAAGGATTGCTGCCTGTTCCTTCCTCTGGTAGCTTAATCCCAGAAGGGTACCCACCAGATGTCAACCAGAGCTCTCCTGTATGAGGTGTCTCTTTGGATATATGGGGGTCAGGGGAGCTGCTTTAGGAGGCAGTTTGTCCCTTATCAGAGCTCAAATGCTGCGCTGGGAGCTCTGTTCTCCCTTCAGAGGTGCTGGGCAGGGATGTTTAAGTCTGCCACAGCTTAACTCACAACTGCCCCCTTTTCCCAAGTGCTCTGTCCCGGGAAGGTGGGGCTTTATTTATAAGTCCCCCAACAGGCTGCTGCCTTTTTTCAGAGATGCCCTGCCCAGCAAGGAGAGAGTCTAGTTACAGTCTGCCTTTAGAGGTGTTGCTGAGCTGCGGGGGGCTCTGCCCAGCTTCTGTGTAAATTTCCTTCTGCCTTTGTTTACACAGGTAACGTTAGAACTGCCTCCGTAATGGCAGCCTGCCTCCATAATAGCTGGACGCCTCTTCCCCCACTGAGCTTGACCGACCTGAGTTGAGCTCAAACTGCTGTACTGGCTGCGAAAATCCCAAGCCAGTGGGATTCAGTTTGCTGGTCTCCATAGGGGACGCACCTGCCGAGCCGGTGGCTCCCTGCCTTCAGCCCCCTTTCTCGCAGGGGTACTGGCTGCTCTGTCTTGCAGGCACTCCAGGCGCCAGCCAAAACGGCCGCTCAGATTTGTGCTGGAAACCTGTTGCGCCGGCTGAATTGGCCTTCCAGATTTGTGCTGGAAACTCGTGGCACCTGTTGGCCAGCGAGAATCTTCTGGTCTGTGGGCTGCAAAGACCACAGGAGAAGTGCAGCATCTGAACCTCTGAACCGGAGTGCTGGAGTGGCCGGGAAAAGTCCCCATGGCCTCCGTTGGGTAGGAGTGGGTCCTGCGGCCTGTTGCTCTTACTGGGTGAGGCAGCACCCTGCCCTGCCTCAGTTTTCCCTTTTTGGGCTACACCCACTGTCCAACCAGTACCGTTGAGATGAACCTGGTACCTCAGTTGGAAATCCGGAAATCACTCGCCTTCTGTGTTGCTTTCGCTGGGAACTCTGCTCCGCAGCTGTTCCTATTTGGCTATCTTGGTGGAAGTCAGGAGGTTTTTTTTTAGGCTTCAAAACTCATTGTTTTTGAGGATTCTTTAAAATATAATTTTAAGTGGTTGGGTGTAGAAGCCTTTTCCAAAACCTAATACTAGTCTGAAGTAAAACTGAATATTTGCATGGTCACAAGCAGCTTTAACTGCATTTTTGTAAAATACTTCCAACAGTACAGAAAATGTAAAAAAGGTATTAAGGTCCCTAATGCCTCCTTTCCTCCTTTTCCTTTCAGTCCCCCTGTCTTCTCAGTTGGTTCTATAACCCTCCAGATTTTTGTTTTGTTTTTTTTTAATTTTGAGATGGAGTCTCGCTCTGTTGCCCAGGCTGGAGTGCAGTGGCGCAATTTCAGTTTACTGCAGCCTCTGCCTCCCGAGTTCAAGTGATTCTCCTGCCTCAGCCTCTTGAGTAGCTGGGATTATAGGTGCGCGCCACCACTCCTAGCTAATTTTTGTATTTTTAGTAGAGACGGGTTTCACCATGTTGGTCAGCCTGGTCTTGAGCTCCTGTCCTCATGATCTGCCCGCCTTGTCCTCTCAAAGTGCTGGGATTACAGGCATGAGTTATTGCACCCGGCCTTCAGATCTTATCCTGTTTTATGGACCTGTATATCACAGAGAAGTGTGCATATATGCTCTTAGCACTCTTTTTTACACCTTGTAAACACAGGTATTCTACATTTTCTCTCCCCTTAACAGTGTGTCTTGAGATCTTTTTATATTTGCAGACAGAGATAAATCTCACTAAAGCTGCTGTGTAGGCTTTGCACAGTGTGAGTGGATTTTATTTTATAGAACCATTCCTGTTACTGGACATTTAAAATTATTTCCAATATTATAATTGTTCTAACATTGCAACTTTTCTTTCTAGGGTGGCAACGTCTGAAAACATTTGGAAACTGTGAGGTTTTTTTGTTTGTTTTATTTTTACGAGCTTGCATTACAAAAATAAGTAATTTTTTCTAAAATAGGATAGGTATTTTATTTCTTTGATTTATTAAAAACGTGCAGTCTCTTAAAAAGAAAATCCTTCATGGATAGCTATTACTACTTAAAAGGCAGGTCATGGTGGCTTATGCCTATAATTTCAGCACTTTGGGAGGCCGAGGTGGGCGGATCACTTTAGGTCAGGAGTTCGAGACCAGCCTGGCCAACATGGGGAAAACCCATCTCTACTAATACGAAAATTAGCCAGGCATGGTGGTGGGCGCCTGTGGTCGCAGCTCCTCAGGAGGCTGAGGCAGGAGAATCACTTGAACTCAGGAGGCAGAGGTTGCAGTGAACCGAGATTATGCCACTGCACTCCAGCCTGGACAGCAGAGCAAGACTCCGTCTCAAGAAAAGGAAACTTCTATATAGGGCTGGGTATGGTGGCTTACACCTGTAATCCTAGCACTTTGGGAGGCTAAGATGGGAGAATCACTTGAGCCCAGAAGTTGGAGACCAGCCTGGGCAACATAGTGATACCCCATCTCTTTTCTTAAAAAAACAAAATAAAAATAAAATTTTATATAGGATTTTATACTTACCAATATTTGAAATACTCACGTAGAAGTTCCCACTGAATAATGAGGCAATACAATTTATAAGCTGCTTTAACATAATAAAAGCAAATTAATAGTCTAAAGTAAGCATTAAAAAAGACAAAAATAGCATTTTCTCTCTGATTCTAAAATTAATACCTACATAGAAAAGGTAAGAACTTTAAAAAAACGTAATCCTAGGTTTTACTTCTAGAAGGCATTAAACACCTTTAACATTTTGGTGACTGTTCTCACAGATATTGGTGCATGTGTGTGTGTTTCTATATTGAGTCTAGTCATATATAGTGTTAACGGGTGTGTGTTATTGTGTATACATCCAATGCAGTCATTTTCTTAACTTTTTTTCTTCTTTTTTTTTAGACAGGGTCTCGCTCTGTTGCCCAGGCTGGAGTCCAGTGCTGCAATCTCAGCTCACTGCAACCTCCGCCTCCCAGGCTCAAGCGATCCTCCCAGCTCAGCCTCCCAAGTAGCTGGGACCACAGGCACATGTCACAATGCCTGGCTGATTTTTTGTATTTTTGGTAGATACAGGATTTCACCATGTTGACCAGGCTGGTCTTGAACTCATGAGGTCAAGCTATCCACCGTCTCAGTCTCCCAAAGTGCTGGGATTACAGGTGTGAGCCACTGTGCCTGGCCGTCTTTCTTTTTTCACATGTGTGATACATACATACACACAGACATTTGTATGTAACTACATGGATTATACTCTATATGTTATTTTGCTGCTTTTTTACTCAGCAGTGGACATAAAAATCTTTTAATGCCATTGAATACAGATACATAGTTCTTTTAATGTCAAATATTTCTCTATTTAAGGTATACCTGATTGGTTCTAATCAGTCAAATGGCAGAGGCAGCTGTCAAATGGACTTTGGCTGTGGGGAGTAATCGATTAGAAACTTCTTTTTTTTTTGCTAGTCTATTAAAATTATTTAATGTTGGTAACAAAAGATTGATAAGTACTGTGACAGGGTGGGGGCTGAACAAAAATGAACTGGAAGATACATAGCAACATAAAAATCACATTAGGAAATGCTTTCTCCAATAGAGAAAATATGAAATTTAAGGTTTAATTAGATACATATTGATACTTTTGACTTTTAAATCATAGTAGTGTGACATCTATATTTTTGCCAGTATAAATCTTCAGTGGATCAAATTACTGTGGTAATCATGGAATCTCCCTGGCACCTTTTAGTTGAAAAACTGTACAACAAATAGCATATAGCTGTTTTTCTTGGACACTTACTATTTGGGTATTATATACTTGGTAGGATTGTTCCTCTACTTATATTATTGCTTCTGTAGTGAGACTAAAATATTAAAAATTGTAGGAAAAATAGCTGGGTGTGGTGATATACACCAATAGTCCTAGCTGCTTGGGAGTTTGAGATTGCTTGAGCCCAGGAGTTTGAGAACCACCTGGGCAGGATAACAAGATTGCATCTTATTTATTTATTTATTTTGAAAAATTATACTAAGTTCTGGGGTATGTATGCAGAACGTGCAGGTTTGTTACATAGGTATACAGGTGCTATGGTGGTTTGCTGCGTCCATCCCCCCTGTCATCTACATTAGGCATTTCTCCTAATGTTATCCCTCCCCAATCCCTCCACCCACTGCTATCCCTTCCTTACCCAGCTATCCTCTTGACAGGCCCCGGTGTGTGATGTTCCCCTCCCTGTGTCCCTGTGTTCTTATTGTTCAGCACCCACTTATGAGTGAGAACATGCAGTGTTTGGTTTTCTGTTCTTGTGTCAGTTTGCTGAGAATGATGGTTTCCAGTTTTATCCATGTCCCTGCAAAGGACATGAACTCATCCTTTTTTGTGGCTGCATAGTATTCCATGGTGTATATGTGCCACTTTTTCTTTATCCAGTTTATCATTGATGGGGATTTGGGTTGGTTCCAAGTCTTTGCTATTGTAAACAGTGCTGCAATGAACATATGTATGCATGTGTCTTTATAATAGAATGATTTATAATCCTTTGGGTATATACCCAGTAATGGGATTGCTGGGTCAAATGGTATTTCCAGTTCTGTATCCTTGAGGAGTTGCCACACTGTCTTCCACAGTGGCTGAACTAGTTTACACTCCTGCCAGCAGTGTAAATGCATTCCTATTTCTCCACATCCTCTCCAGCATCTGTTGTCTCCTGATTTTTTAATGATCGCCATTCTAACTGGCATGAGATGGTATCTCAATGTGATTTTGATTTGCATTTCTCTAATGACCAGTGATGATGAGCTTTTTTTCATGTTTGTTGGCTGCATAAATGTCTTCTTTTGAGAAGCATCTGTTCATATCCTTTGCCCACTTTTTGATGGACACTAACAGGTGGTTGGGAGTTAAGTGGCTTTTTCTGGCAGACTTGTTTTTTTCTGGTGACTCCTAGAATTAATGTCAGTGGGGGAGAGAGCTTGCAGTAATCGGGCTCAGTGAGTGACTTTCTTTGTGAAGTGTGTGACTTGAGATACGAAGTGACAGGATTGATCAGGCTCTTCAGTTGAAATGGAGTTAGGAGTGTTGGGATGGAACTGACAGAAAATAATGGAAACTGGTAATGACATCTGGTTTAGGTCAGTAGAGCAACATAGGAAAAGAGAGAGCCTTATCAGTTGTGGAAAGGAAGGGCAATTTTTTAGTCAGGCTAGCCAAGGAGATGGACTTCTTGCAGAGGCGGCTACTGATGTTGGCCTTCATGGGTTGGGTGTTGTTAGTGGATAGCCGTTTTTGAAATATTACTTGTTATATGGAACTTAAAAGTAGACACAATACTTGTTCTTTGATGTCACAACTTAGAGTAGAATACAGGTTGTCAGGAGGTTGCTAGTTTTCTTCCTCTTTTCTTTTTTAAGAAAAATAAAAGCATTCTATTTGTACTTTGTGCTCTGCTTCTTTAAAAAGCACTCTCATATTCGTTAGCTATCAGCCAATTATTTTTTTTTAAGACGACTTTTATTTTTCTTTAAAATATGTATAAATACCCTTACTAAGAGTATGTTTCTTTCCTACTGTTTTTCAAAAGAATCACCAACTGAAAAAAAGTGCTAAGGCTTTATTACTGCATAGTAACCTGAATGGAAATCAAAAGGGAAATTAAGGAGCTATTCAGATATTTAAAAAGTACTCTGAATGCCAAAATACCTGAGTCAGAAAAGCTTGGGTCCAGTTCTTCCCTGTTGGTGATTTAATCTCTGGAGCAAAGCTTAAACACTAAACACTATGAAATATGCCTTAAAATAACATGACCTTAATTAACTTATTGAATGAAGACATTTTGTAGATACTGGGTATGTGAAGATGAATAAAACATGGCCTCCACCCTTAAATTATTACTTAGGGCCAGGCGCGGTGGCTCACGCCTGTAATCCCAGCACTTTGGGAGGCTGAGGCCGGCAGATCACTAGGTCAGGAGATCGAGACCATCCTAGCCAATATGGTGAAACCTCGTCTGTACTAAAAATACAAAAAAATTAGCTAGGCGTGGTGGTACATGCCTGTAGTCCCAGCTGCTCGGGAGGCTGAGGCAGGAGAATTGCTTGAACCCAGGAGGCAGAGATTGCCATGAGCCGAGATCGTGCCACTGCACTACAGCCTGAGTGACAGTGCGAGACTCCGTCTCAAAAAAAAAAAAAATTATTTAAGAAGGATGAGATAGAAATATATGCTAAAAGTATATGGATGGTAACAATTAGGCAAAAAGGGGGGAATAGTCATTTCTGCTTTGGGTTATGGGAATGCCTGTAAAAGTTTATTAGAGCAGGTGATTTTTGAGAAGGAGTTGTTCACTATGTAGCTGCAGATGGGCTGGGGCATAGGGGTGGCAAGGATGCTCAGTCTAGTCGGAATATCATTGCCAGTGTCATAGAGGACTGAGATTGTGACATTACAAATGCCTTAGTATGGGTAATGGGAAGGATGTGTGTGGAGTGGGAGGAGAAGATGCTAGAGAAGTTGTCAGGAAAGGTTTAACTTTATCCAGAAGATTCTTAAATGGGTAATTAATATTAATAAAATTAGGGAAAGATTATCTGGCAGGTAGAAGGTGACAAGATTCTAGTAAGAAGTATCAGTTTGCAGATGTTAAAGTAATCAAGCCGGAAATGACATGGGCCCAAAGTCTCAAACTAAGTGATGAAAAATCAGAATGGAAATTAGGAGACGAAAAGATGAATTAGAAACAAAACACATGACTGATTTTGTGTGCGTGGTGAAGGAGAGGAAAGCATCAGGATGACTTCCAGATAATATGTCTTGAAGAATTTTAGAAAATTCCAGTGCCATTTGAGGAGAAGCTGTTTTAAAAGGAATAAATAATTAGTTTGCTGTTTCAACTTGCTGAGTTTGAGCTGGTGAAAGATATCCAGAAGGATGTATTCTGTAGGTATTTGGATCTGGAACTTCACAAAAGGGTTTATAGTTAAGAATTGAGAGTCATCAGGATTGAATTGTTTGAAACTGTGGAAATAGATAGGATAATCTAGGAATTCAAGAAGAAAACTATGGCTTGGTGTGGGGGCTTACACTGTTAATTCCAGAACTCTGGGAGGCTGAGGTGGTATCACTTGAGCCCAGGAGTTTGAGACAAGCATGGGCAACATGATGAAACCCTGTCTCTACAAAAATGAAGATTAACTGGGTGTAGTGATGCATGCCTATAGTCCCAGCTACTCAGGAGGCTGAGGTGGGAGGATCATCTGAGTCCAGGAAGTTGGGCTGCAATGAGCAATAATTACTCCACTGCACTCCAGCCTAGGTGACAAAGGGAGACTCTGTCTCAAAAAAAAAAAAAAAAAAAAAAGTGTTAAGGACAGAGCATGAACGTTTTAGAAGTGGTAAAAAAAGACTCAAGAGGGAATGATCTGAAAAGAATCCACTGTTTGTCAGTTAGATGTTGGTGACTATTGTTAAGAAGTTTTCAGTGGTGTGTTAGGAGTAGGACCCAAATTACAGGCTAATTCTGTATTGTATTATTGGTATTTATGCATTGAATTATACCTTTAAATATATTAAGGCTGGGCACAGTGGCTCATGCCTGTAATCCTAGTACTTTGGGAGGCTGAGGTGGGTGGATCACCTGAGGTCAGGAGTTTGAGACCAGCCTGATCAACATGGAGAAACCCCTTCTCTACTAAAAAATACAAAATTAGCCTGGCGTGGTGGCGCATGCCTGTAATCCCAGCCACTCAGGAGGCTGAGGCAGGAGAATCGCTTGAACCCGAGAGGCTGAGGTTGCACTCCAGCCTGGGCAACAAGAGCGAAATTCCGACTCAAAAAAAAAAAAAAAAGAAAAAATAAATATTATATTAAAATTAAAAACATGATATATATCCATTTAGAGAATTAGATAACCAGCTCTCATTTGCCTACTCTACAGTTTTTTTAACTTTTTAATTTTTAAATAATTATAGATTCATAGGAAGTTGCAAAAACAGTACAGAGAGGTCCTCCAATGTTGACTTCACTCAGCTTCCTCCAGTCACCACTCAGTTTAACAAGTGTCTTGGGTTAGTTCAAATGTTAATGTCTTGGGATGGCTTATGGAACCATACAGGGAGTATGGATTTGGATTCCATACCCCTATCTGGTGCAAGCCTGGAGTTTTGATTCTCATAGGTGCCTCCTTCCCTGCCTCCACTAGGAGCAGAGCAGATGCAGGCTTCTTTGCTGTTTCTCAGAATGTATGGGTGGAGCTTTTCCAGCTCCCTTTTTACATATTGGGGAGCTCTTTTCAGGATTTTGGCTCAAAATAGGGATTTCACTTGTAGACCTCCCTTGAAATAAGCACAAAGGTGGATCTTCTGGGTCTGTAGGCCTAATATACCCTTATAGACTGCTTTGGTGTCAGCTAAGATGACATCTCTGGCTTTGAGTTTCTTCCTTTTTTGCACCAGGAATTTCCCTCTCCCTGCTTTTCTCTCCCCTTTGGAGTTCAGCTGTGTATTCTAATTTTTCATATTGATCTAGTATTTCAGTGATACTGTTTGGTCACATGGATGTATTAATCCAGTCTGCCTCGTTGCTTGAATCAGAAGTCCAGTAAAGCATTTTTTCTAATAAAATATTTATTAATTTTATTCCCTGCTTTGTTTCACAAAAATGATTTGAGGTTGGATTATATTATTTTCTCTTAAAAATATATTTCTTGTTTTTTTTTTTTTTTTTTTTTTTGAGACGGAGTCTCATGCTGTTGCTGAGGCTGGAGTGCAGTGGCATAATCTCGGCTCATTGCAATCTCTGCCCCCCCAGGTTCAAGTGATCGTCTTGCCTCAGCCTCCCGAGTAGCTAGGATTACAGAGACGTGCCACCATGCTTGGCTAATTTTTGTATTTTTAGTAGAAACAGGGTTTCACCATGTTGGTCAGGCTAGTCTCAAACTCCTGACCTCGTGATCTGCCCTCCTCAGCCTCCCAAAGTACTGGGATTACAGGCATAAGCCACCATGCCCAGCCAAAAATATTATTTATTTTTAAAATGGGTATTATATGCATGTTATCTGAAATTAAAAAGATTAAAAAAAAAGAGTATGCTTTTTGTTTTCCGTATTCCCCTAGCTACCTCACCCAGTATCTCTTTATAGATACAACCAGTTACCAGTTACTTTTTTTTTTTTTTTTTTGGTAGAGACAGGGTTTCTCCATGTTGGCCAGGCTGGTCTCAACCTCAGATGATCCGCCCACCTCAGCCTCCCAAAGTGCTGGGATTACAGGCATGAGTCACCACGCCCAGCCTTCTAGAAGTTAACAATGCACTCGTTTATTCTTTAACAGAAGTTTTGCACTTTAGTGTTTATAATTTAATTTTTTTTCTTTTTTTTCTTTTTTCTTTTTGTTACCCAGAAGATTTAGAATTGGTATCATTTAATTTTGTAGTCAATATTCAGGATTTTTTCCATGTGTTTGAGAAGTAGGAATTGTATTTTCTTTTGCTTGAGAGTTTTTGAGTTACAACTTTACACTAGTTATGTGTTACATGTATGTTTTTATGTATGTGAATGAATTAGCTATGTTTTAATTTTTGTTCATGAACTCCTCAGAATGTGACAAAGTGATTAGGATGTTTTAAGTTATGTGGGATATTAAAATGAAATATTAGCTCTAAATTTTTTATTTTTAATTGACACATAACTATACATATTTATGGGATACAGGATGATATTTGAATACATGTATACCATGTATAGTGATCAAATCAGGGTAACTGGCATATCCATCACCTCAAACATCGATCATTTCTTACTGTTGAGAACATACAAAATCGTCTATTAAAACTAATGGAACTTTCCATGAATTTGCATGTTATTTTTATGCAGGAGCCATGCTAATTTTCTCTGTATTGTTTCAGTTTTAGTGTATGTGCTGCTGAAGTGAGCACTGGCCCTAATTTTTAGGAACTAGTGGAAATGATATTTTAAGATACTAGAAATCTTACTGAAACACATTGTAGCTATCCTTAAAAATTGTCCTGATTACTAACCAATCCATATACATATATGCAAACAATTGCCCAAAGAAATGAGGGGGGTCTGTCAAAGATAAAGCCTTCTCCTTTGGTTTCCTTAGCCACAGTTTATTCCATTGACTACCTAACTGCAGCTTGGTGTGAAATTCAGTAACATGGAAGCAAGAAATGGAAGCCTATGACCTAATATGTTTTCTTCCTTAGATCAACCTCTCCACTTCTCCTACACCTGCACAGTTAATAAGCCGTTCCCAGGCTTCCAGTTCTACCAGCGGCAGTATTACCCAACAGACTATGTTACTAGGGAGTACTTCCCCTACCCTAACGGCAAGCCAAGCTCAAATGTATCTCCGAGCTCAAATGGTAAGATACGAGCTACCAAATTTTTTCAGTGTTTAAGGACTTGAGAGATCAAAATGTTTCTTGATTTGATACAATAAAAGGTATTTTTAATATTTAAAAAATGTTTAATTGTGTGTGTGCATGTGGGTGCGCCTTCAGCTCTTGTACATTTATGTCATGAAAGATTCTACTTTTAATTAATAGGTCTTTTTGGTATCAAATAGTAATTATCAACATAGAATCAATAACAAGAGTGATTATTTTTTAATCAAAAACAAACCTTTTTTTTCATATTTTAACATCTCTGAAATTGGGATGCATTTTATAACTAATGGTAACTTGGTACTTACAGTGGTCCATAAAATCATTATCTATTTTTCACAACTTAGATTTGGTGAAATAGAAATGTTAAAAAACCTGGTTGTTAAAACACATTAGAATTTGTGTCCTGGGATTTTCTGAAGTCTATATTGGAGTTTCTGATAGTTTCCCAGATGATTCTTAGCTTTGGTTATTCCCATCTCAAATTCTGCAAGATTATATTCTGTTCATTTTGATCTTTTATGAATATAGTAATGGTAATTTGGTTATTCTGTATTTGAGTATTTACTGATTTCCTAATTTACTTGTTAAGCTTCTTTAAGGAATAAAGAAATTGGTCGACATGTATTTTATTTGATGTCTTTACAAGAAGCTAGACAAAAGCATTGTCCCTAATATATATTTATATTCTTTTTTGTCCAGTAGACTGATTATATATCTACATCTCTAGTTTTCTATCTAAAATTGCAAAGAAAGTTTCCAATCATTTATGCTTTAAAATTAGGTTGAACCATTTGAAATGGTTGCAATTTGACCACTTTTGAACTCTAAAATTAGCAGTTTCATATGGGTCAAACTAAATGGAATATCTTCTTTTTAGGTTTAGTCCTTTCAGGGTATTGGTACTGGAAATTACCTTTTCAGGAAAGTTATGCCAGTTGTCCCTTGGTGTCTGTGGTGGATTGTTTCAAGGCTCACCCTCTCTATCCCCTAGAATACCCAAATCTGAGGATGCTCAAGGCATAGTATTTGCATTGAACCTATGCATATCCTTTCATAAACTTTAAATCATCTCTACATATAATAATATAATGTAAACATTTAAATAGTTGTTATATTACATTGTTTAGGGAATAACGACAAGAGAAAAGTTTGTACATGTTCAGTACAGATACAGCTGTCCTTTTTTTGTGTGTGAATGTTTTTTCTATCTGCAGTTGCTTGAACAAACCCACAGATATGGAGAACTCATTGTACTTTGTTGTTTAATTTACTTAAATTTAGTGTACTGAAGAACTGAAGTTTAAAAGGTCACCTAATTGGTCTTTTATTTTTCTAATTTTTTTTTTTTGATCTTCGTTTGGTTGAATATTTTAACTTAGATAGCAAGAGGAACTGAATAACCCTTGATACAATTTTGAAATAAAGTGTTTACACATTCTTTGAAACAACTGGCAAATTTACTAAATTGAATTAGATAATCTCTGAGTGAATTGTATTGCCTTAGAAATTAATGGCATTTATTTTGGTATTGAAAAAAATTGAGCGGGGCACAGTGGCTCATGCCTGTAATCCCAGCACTTTGGGAGGCTGAGGCGGGCAGATCACTTGAGGTCAGAAGTTTGAAACCAGCCTGGCCAGCATGATGAAACCCCGTCTCCACTAATAGTACAAAAATTAGCTGGACGTTGTGGCGCATGCCTGTAATCCCAACTACTCGGGAAGCTGAGGCAGGAGAATCGCTTGAACCTGGGAGGCAAATGTTGCAGTGAGCCAAGATCACACCACTGCGTTCCAGCCTGGGTGACAGAGTGAGACTGTCTCACAAAAAAAAAATTGAAAAAAAAAGGAAAGTGATGAGTAAAAAAGTTAAATATGTCTTTTTGTTTTTTGATGTGAAGCTTTTTTTGCAGGCTCTTTTGTTTAATTTTGACATGTGTGGCATTTACTTTTAGAATGAATATTTCTTTCTTTTTTTTTTTTTTTTTTTTTAGGTGGTGTCTCGCTTTGTCGCCCAGGCTGGAGTTCAGTGGCGTGATCTCAGCTCACTGCAACCTCCACCTCCTGGGTTCAAGCGATGCTCCTCCCTCAGCCTCTCAAGTAGCTGGGATTACAGGCATGAGCCACCATGCCCCGCTTTGTATTTCTGGTAGAGATGGGGTTTCACCATGTGGGCCAGGCTGATCTTGAACTCCTGACCTCAAGTGATCCACCTGCCTGGGCCTTTAAAAGTGGTGGGATTACAGGTGTGAGCCACCATGCCTGGCCATAGAATGAATACTTCTTTACAAATAGTTTTAAAATGAAAGAGCAACCTAGATTTGTCCTGTAGATCCTTTGTAGCTGAGTAAAATATTGGAGTTTAGTATGTGGCATAGTTATCCTTATGATAAAGAGGACTGAAAAGACTTTTTTGGTGTTTCTTTTTGTTTCTCACTGAAATTTAATTTGTGTCCCCAAATAGTGACTGTTGTTGTTTACTTTAACTTTCCATTTTAGGAATCCTGCCGCAGTAGTTTTGAGCTAGGAAAAATTTAAGTATAATAGCTTATTTGAGATACAATTTGGTCTGAGAATTTCATATCACCAAAATACATTTTCTTTTCTGAGTACTGCTTTTTTTTGCACTCATCAGAGTCATGAGCTGTTTTAAAAATGTTTATGATTTTTTTTAATTTCTCTATTATTAGAAACTTCTTTTTGTCCTGTAAAACCTTTTGCTGAGGAGATAATCCTAAACTGCATTGTCTTTCTGTCACAAATTTCAGTCTCCTTTGCCTGCTACACATTGTGTGTGGGACATGTTCTTTTGTCTTAGGGTATTTTTTTGGTTTTCTGTCTGTACAGCTGATTTTCACACCCGCTACCACTGTGGCTGCTGTACAGTCTGACATTCCTGTTGTCTCGTCGTCATCGTCATCTTCCTGTCAGTCTGCAGCTACTCAGGTGAGCTTGTCTAGCTTCATAATGTGTTATTTGAGATCTGGATCTTCAGGTTAAAGTTAAGCATTGCATCTGTGTTTAAGTTACTACTGATGGTTTCAGTGCTCCTTGTCATGCATTTTAGATTGAAATTTAATAAAATACAATGAGAACATCAAGAAAATGTTTTTTTCTGTGGAAATTATATACCATTAAACACAGATATTTAGGTTATTTGACATTGGTTGGTCAAGGTTAATGAGAGTTTTTGTTAATGACTTTCTATTCATAAAGTAGATTTATTTCTCATCATGTGAGATATATTATTTTGCTTGCAGTATTTCTTATGTAATATCTAAGTCAAGATGGATTTTAAGTTTGAAAATGAATTAGACAAATTTAAAATTTTAAAAATTGGTCAAGTGCAGTGGCTCATGCCTGTAATCCCAGCACTTTTGGAGGCCCAGGCAGGAGGATTGCTTGAGCTTAGGCATTAAAGGCCAGCCTGGGCAAAATAGCAAGACCTGGTCTTGACTAAAAATAAAAAAAATTAGCTGGACGTGGTGCTGTGTGGCTATAATTCTAGCTTTTCAGGAGGTTGAGGTAGGAGGATTGGTTGAGCCTGGGAGATTGAGGCTGCAATGAACTATGATAGTGCCACTGCATTCCAGTCTGGGCGACACCGTGAGATTAATCATTACAGAAATGCAAATCAGAACGACAGTATCACCATACATTCACTAGAATGGCTGAAATGAAGAAGACTGCTAATACTGTATATTGATGAGAATGTGGAGCATCCAGACTCTCATACATTGCTGGTGAGAATGTAAAATGGTAAAACCACACTTTGGAAAACAGTTTGGCAGTTCCTTATAGAGTGGAAACATACACATAACATGTGACTCTGCAGTTCTCCTTAAGTTTACCCTGAGAGATGTGAAAACACACATAAAGACATGTTAACAAATGTTTATAGCAGTGGTACTCAGAATAACCCCAAACTGAAAACAACCAAATGTCCTTTAACTGCTGAGTAGATAAAGAAATTTTGATATATTCTTTTTTTTTCTTTGTTTTTATTTTTTCCCCACCCACCCCAATTTTAATATATTCTTATGGTGGAATACTGCTCAGAAATAAAAGAATGAGCTGATGAATCTCAAAAAGATGATGTTTAGCAAAAGAACCTTGGTATAAGGAATACATACTCTCTCTATGATTCCATTATATGAAATCCTAGAACAGGCAAAGCTATAGTGAAAAAAAATCAGATTAGTGGTATCTGGGGTAGAAAGTAGGCAGAGATGATTGGAAAGGGCGTGAGTGAACTTTCATGGTTAAGGTGATGTTCTGTATCTTGGTTGGGGTAGTGATTATATAGTATATACATATGTCAAAACTCATTGTAATATTTGTTGTATGTAAGTTCATGCACCTCAATAAATTTGACAAGAATGGATTAGGGTGAGTACATTTTAAATGAAAACAATTGAGTTAGAATAATACTTTGCATGATATTGCTGTATTTTGGTGTTCTGCATAATAAATATTTTAGACTGCATATGGCAGAGATGGATATTTTAGGGTCATCTTTGGCCTCTTATATTTAATATTATAGTTCTCAGTCTTCTGGTAAAAAATAAAAAATGAGATAATTTCCTTGGTATTTTTGATAAAATCTCTATATATTTTTTCATTTACAAATAAAGGCTGATTTTCATGTATTAATTTATAAAGATGATGGTCAGTTACATTCAGATTTCTCCTAACTTGCCCTGTGATTTTCCACAGTTTCTTTTTTTTCTTTCTTTCTTTTTTTTTTGAGATGGAGTATCTCTCTGTTGCCCAGGCTGGAGTGCAATGGTGTGATCTTGGCTCACTGCAACCTTCGCCTCCTGGGTTCAAGCAGTTCACCTCAGCCTCCTGAGTAGCTGGGACTACAGGCGCATGCCACCATGCCCCTCTAATTTTTGTATTTTTAGTAGAGACAAGGTTTTACCATATTGGTCAGGCTGATGTGGAACTCCTGACTTCAGGCAATCCACCCGCCTTGGGCTCCCAAACTGCTGGGATTACAGGCATGAGCCACCATGCTTGGCCGATTCTTCACAGTTTCTTAACTTTATTGGACTTTTTTTTCCCCCCGTATTTACAAAATGAGAACTTTATCTTTGTTAATTTTAAGACTTTTTGGCTCTAAACTTTTATGTCTCTGTGGAATGAATTTGTTGAACTAATTATCTTCTTTTTAAATCAATTAATTAATCTTAAGTAATTAATTAATTAAATTTTTGAGATAGGGTCTCACTGTGTCGCCCAGGCTAGAGTACAGTGGCTCAATCATGGTTCATTGCAGCCTTGACCTCCCTGGGCTCAAGCCATCCTCCCACCTCAGCCTCCTGAGTAGCTGGGATTACAGGTATGTGCCACCACGCCTGGCTAATTTTTGTGTTTTTTTGTAGAGTCAGGGTTTTGCCTTATTGCCCAGGCTGGTCCTGAACTCTTGAGCTCAAGTGATCTGCCTATTTTGGCCTCCCAAGCTTTGGGATTATAGGTGTGAGCCACTGTGCCAGCCTGAAATAGTGATCTTCTTTTCTTTTGCTTTGGTTTTATGAGACCTAATTATTAGGAGGTTTCCTCCTAGTAGAACTAGACCATCATCAACTTCCAACATTTTAAATTTTATTTTTTCATTTATATTTGACATTGTTCCAACTAAGATTTTAATTCATTTACAAGATGCATGGAATAAAACGTAAGTTGGAAGCATGTAAGAAAAAAGACACAAATGAAACCATTTCCTAGCATGGAGCCTAGGAGTGAAGTTGCTGCTCAGTTTACATGTGTGAAGTTTTGTGTGGCCTTAAGTTAAGCTCCTACTTCAGTCATTTATTGTCTGATGTGGACAGGTTGCCAAACATCTCTAATATTCATTCATATTTGTAGGGTAAAAGGATAAGAAATATGTATCTTTAGTGTGTAAAACATTACAGGCACTCAGTAAGTAGTTTTGTTTTTTGCAAAAGTTGGGGATAGGAAGACTTGGATTCAAATTCTGACTTTAGCAACAACGTTTGCCAGCAGATTGATTTTGGCCAAGTTCATAGTAGTATAGCGTAGTGTTTTAATACAGGCTTTGGAGCCAGAATCTCTGTTCACATACTTGCTCTGCCGTTAAGTCCTTAACCTCTCACCTCAGTTTCGATTATGTAAAATAAGATAACATTTATAATCTAATATTTCATAAGGTTTCTGTCAGGATTAAATATGTTAATTGAAATAGAAGTATCTGATAGCATTTTCTGAATTGTTTCATTTATTCTTTAAAACAACTCATCTCTACTGTCGGAGCTGTTACTTATGGCTCAGAGTTGTTATAAGGAATAAGTGAAACAATAAAGCACTTAACATAGTTCCTGCCACAAATAAGATATCACAGGCTACTAATTACTATTTTTGTTATGCATTGTCTGAAAATGAGTCACAAAGTTGGTTCTTAGCTTTCAGGTAACTAATAGTGAAGGGGAGAAAAGCAACCACTTAAAGAATTTATAGGCCAGGCAAGGTGGCTCATACTTGTAATCTTAGCTCTTTGGGAGGCAAAGGCTGGCGGATTGCTTGAGCGCAGGAGTTCAAGACCAGCCTGGTCACCATGGCAAAACCCCGTCTCGACAAAAAAATACAAAAATTTGCAGGACGTGGTGGTGTGGGCCTGTAGTCCCACCTACTTGGGGGGCTGAGGTGGGAGGATCACTTGAGCCCAGAAGGTTGAGGCTGCAGTGAGCCAAGATCGAGCTGTTGCATTCCAGCCTGGGTGACAAAGTGAGACCCTGTCTCAAAAAAAAAAAAAAAAAAAAAAGAATTTATAGTTTCCAAGGTAAAACTAACAAACCCACCTGCTTAGGAAAACACAGCTGATTTGAACATGTTCTGAGAGCACAATTTGTCTTGACGGTACTCATGTGGAAGACATCTTACTTCATCTTACAAGGGTATCTTTAATGTGAAATGAGTCAAAATAATTTATAAAAGTGATTTTTGGGGTCCAGATTGATGTGTTCTAGGTATAAGCCTCTGTGATGATCTGATTTAATTCAGGGATAGACTTATGAGGGGCTACAGGAATGGTTTGGCCTTTAGGAATTTCTCTATGGATGTTGTTTTTCTTCTCTGTGCTTTTGAAATGGCAGTGAGTAAGGCTGACAGTGGTACATGATGCTCCTACTGATACGTTCTAGTGATAACTTTCCTCAAGTTCAAGACTGTTAGGTTAGTTTTTGAAAATTTCTGCTTAACTTTGTTGAGTTTTAAAATCATATTTGCAGTTAAAAATTTATTTGTAATTGTGAAATACCAAATCTGAAGTTGTATTTTAATACTCTTTAAGCTATAAAAGTCAATACAATAGTTAATTTTTCCTTAGTATTAAATATTTTTATAGCATATTGTGAACAATGAGAAATTTGGAATATATCACTTTCATTTACCATGTTAAATGCTCAATCCCTTCTCCCCACCATGCACACCCACACAAAAAAGATTTTTGGAAAGATGTTATAGGGCAAAGAGTGTGTTAAGAGATGAGCCAGGCACGGTGGCTCACGCCTATAAATCCCAGCACTTTGGGAGGCCAAGGCAGGAGTATCACTTGAGGTCAGGAGTTCAAGACTAGCCTGGCCAACATGGTGAAACTTCATCTCTACTAAAAATACAAAAATTAGCTGGGTGTGATGGTGGGTATCTGTAAGCAGCACAGCTAACTCAGAATGCTGAGGCAGGAGAATTGCTTGAATCCTGGAGGCTCAGGTTGCAGTTAGCCGAGATCACACCACTGCACTCCAGCCTGGGTGACGGAACAAGCCTGTCTCAAGAAAAAAAAGAGATGAGTAAGAAATCTGACCCAGAGGCTGGCGCAGTGGCTTATGCCTGTAATCCCAGCACTTTGAGAGGCCGAGGCGGGTGGATCGCTTGAGGTCAGAAGTTTGAGATGAACCTGGCCAACTCAACTAAAAATACGAAAATTAGCCAGATATGGTGGCATACGCCTGTAGTCCCACCGATTCAGGCAGCTGAGGCAGGAGAATTGTTTGAACCCGGGAGGTGGAGGTTGCAGTGAGCTGAGATCGCACCACTGCACTCCAGGCTAAGTGAGACTGTCTCAGAAAAAAAAAAAAAAAAAAAAGGAATCTGACCCAGTAAATCCAAAGGATTGTTTTTCCTCAATTCTAAGAGTATTTTCCAGATAGCCTACTGGGGGAATTACTCTTAGAATTGAGGGAAAAACCAACCCTTTGGATTTAAAAGCTAGAAACTCAGCTCTCTACTGCCAGCAATGTGACCCTCACTCTTAGGGATACTATGATAATTGCCATAGTATTTGTTAGATTCCAGTTAAATAATTGATGTGAGAGTATTTTGGCAGGGAAGCCCTCTATAACAATATAAGATGCAAAATTAGCAAAAATAACTCATGCCAAATGTAGACTTTTTCAAAAGTCAGTAAGTTTTCATAACTTGATTAAAGGAAAGGCTCGGATGAAATGAATGTGGGACATCAGAGTGCCCTAATATTCTTTATTTTAGAAAGGATGGGTTTTCTTTCAAAAGGAAAGCTTTGTCAAGGAAATCTGTATATGTGATCTTTCCACTAACAGCTAAACTGACTTTGTAATCTACTTTGGCAGTGTGGCTTTCATGTTTGGAATTTGTTTAAACCATGTCAACATTTAAGTCAAAATGATCATAGATATAGCCATATTCTAAAATTTATATGTTCACATAAATAACATATATATATACAATATAGTATAAATATATACGCATGTTCTTTCAGAATTCCAGAAAACATAAGGAAAATTAAAAACAAAAAGTATATTATTATTGTATAGAAATGGATATGCTGCAGGTTTTAGGGTTCGTTGTGTCAAATCCTCATTTACTGTGAATATACTTCTCATTTGAAGGAATGCTTTCAAGTTTTTCAGATTATAACTCACCCTTTGGTTATCATTACTATGCAGTCTGCTTCATATGTCATTTGTGGCAAATGTTAAATTTTGTCTTTCTCTCGCTTCCTGGAAGATTTTAATGTGCCTCCACTAGATACTTGTTGAGATGTTTTCGGTAAACATGAACAGATTTTAATGTTAGCCTAAGAACACCATGTAGAGAACTAAGTGCTTACCAAAAAATTAGCCATGTAATATATATTTCAAAATCGGATATAGGAGAATACCTCAGACTTGTAAAGTTTCTGTTAAACCTGCAGCACTGAACTGCAGGGAGTATAAAAATGAATGTTGAGATGAGAGTATGCTAGTGAGTCTCAGTATTTCACAGATACACATACCTTTAATAATTCTCAAACAAGTTAGATATTTGTCAATGCTATAGGGCAGTACAACCCAAATTCTATGGGAAAGCTGTTCTAGAAGAGAGGAAGAAACTCTTTTCTAACCAGAGATTTTGGGAATGTTTCTTAGGTAGAGCAAGTGGGATTTTACTGGGCTTTGAAGAATGGGTTGGGCTTCAAAAGAGAGCTTTGAGAAAAGATGGCATTTAGGCAAGAGGTGTTTGAAAAAGAGCTTCAGTTCCACTGAAGGTAGTGGAAGGTATATTTGGAGAATAATGAGCAGAACAGGTTGCCTGGAATACGAGAACTGTGGGCTGGAGGAATAGCAACTGGGGGCTTGAAGTGGTTTTGGCCTAGGTTGTGGAGGGCTTTGAGTGGCAGTCTGAGAAATCTGGATTTTAGTTGTTTTTTTGTTTGAGATGGAGTCTCACTCTGTTTCCCAGGCTTGAGTGCAGTGGCACGATCTCGGCTCATTGCAGCCTCCACCATCCGGGTTCAAGCGATTCTCCTGTTTCAGCCTCCCGAGTAGCAGGGACTATAGGCGCCTGCCACCACACCTGGCTAATTTCTGAATTTTTAGTAGGGACGGGGTTTCACCATATTGGCCAGACTGGTTTTGAACTCCTGACCTTGTGATCCACCCGCCTTGGCCTCCCAAAGTGCTGGGATTACAGGTGTGAGCCACTGTGCCCTGCCGGTATATTTTGTTTTTGTATTAAACTTTAATAATATACTGGTTATTAGTCCATTTATGTTTACATTGGTATGAAATATTTGAGAAAAATCAGAGAAGATACTCCATAAGATTTCACTCAGAAAATTCTGAGTAGCTTCAAATAGAACTGATGAAAACTTTGGCCTGAAGTATATGGTTTTTTGTTTGTTTTTTGAGACAGAGTCTCACTCTGTTGCCCAGGTTAGGGGGGCAATGTTGCAATATCTCAACTCGCTGCAACCTCCACCTCCCAGGCCCAAGCAGTTTGTGCCTCAGCCTCCTGAGTAGCTGGAATTACAGGCATGTGCCACCATGCCTGGCTAATTTGTGTATTTTTAGTAGAGATGGGTTCACCATGTTGGCAAGGCTGGTCTCAAACTCCTGGCCTGAAGTGGTCCACGCAGCTCGGCCTCCCAAAATGCTGGAATTACAGGTGTGGAATTACTGAGAAAGTATAGCTTTTTTTGGAGACAGACTCTCGCTCTGTTTCTCAGGCTGGAGTGCAGAGGCATGATCTCGGCTCACTGCAACCTCCGCCTCCTGGATTCAGGTGATTCTCCTGCCTCAGCCTTCCGAGTAGCTGGAACTACAGGCACAGGCCACCATGGCTGGCTAGTTTTTGTATTTTTAGTAGAGAGGAGATTCTACCATGTTGGTTAGGTTGGTCTTGCACTCTTGACCTCAGGTGATCCGCCTGCCTTGGTCTCCCAAAATGCTGGGAGAAAGTATAGCTTTTTGAGCATCAGTTAATGATGTAGAGACAGAACACATGAAACTGAAGAACATTTTATAAAGCAGCACTATATCATTTGCTTTGTCATTCTGGAATCTCTTTTATTTCAGATTCTGTCCCAGGGCCAGTGCTAGCCTACATGTATTTGGTACATTCATTCTAGATAGGCAAGAAGTTCAGCAACTTTTGGAGAAGCATTTTCTGTCTTGCGTCTTGCTGTTTGGAAATGTTATAAATGTCAGGTGAGAGTAATTGGGATAAACCTTGCCACCATCCAGACTGGCAATATGTTTCAAATAGTCCTGAGTGTAGCATGAGCCACCACAGAAAGCCATTTCAGGGTCATGCACACTCTTTACAGTTGATGAGATGCAGTTTTCAAAGACAGTGAATGTTCAGTAACAACAGCAACATCAAAATTTTACTAAATTAAAATAGTTTTTTTGAAAATGCTTTTCGTAATTTTCACAATGATTTCAGATGATTTGATGAGTTAATTTTCTTACAAGGTTAATGTCCCCTTACAATCTCTATAGCTAGAACTGGTAACTTTTAATGCAGTTATGTTGCAGAGTAATTTCCTCATATTCCTAGTTCATACATACATAATACATACTCTGTTTATATATATAGTTTTTATTTAGTTCTTTATGATCCTTCCCTTCACTCCCTTCTCCTTCCCTTCCCCTCCTGCTTTCTTTTTTCCCCTTCTTCCTCCTCTTCTTTTTCCCCTTCTTCCCCTCTTCCTTTCTCTTAATGTTTTTTAAAAATTGCCACTTAATATTTAAGATGTGATTACTTAGAAGAATAACTTTCCTTAAGGATTAATCAGTTCTTTCAAGTGCTTGGAGCTTTATATATGAAAAGCATAATATAAGTGTGTTGTCAGTATTATCATAATGGTAATGATTACCCCATCAATTAAAACCATCTGTTTTTATCCTAATTTTCTGTTATGTGGTTCTTAGGTTCAGAATTTAACATTACGCAGCCAGAAGTTGGGTGTATTATCTAGCTCACAGAATGGTCCACCAAAAAGCACTAGTCAAACCCAGTCGTTGACAATCTGTCATAACAAAACAACAGTGACCAGTTCTAAAATCAGCCAACGAGATCCTTCTCCAGAAAGTAGTAAGAAAGGAGAAAGCCCAAGTCTGGAATCACGAAGCACAGCTGTCACCCGGACATCAAGTATTCATCAGCTAATAGCACCAGGTAGGATAAACTTTTGTTCAAAATAGTTATATTATTCATTTTCTTAGAGCAAAACAAAGGATGTTCATGACTTGAACAAGAGTGACACCTTTAAAACATTTTAAAATGTGAAGTTTATAAATTAAATAATCTTAACATGTAGCTTGAAAAGAGACAGAAAAGCCCAAGAGCTAAAATAAATTGTAATAGCTTTTTAAAATTAAATGACATTTGTTTAACATCTTTAAGTGCTGGTCTCTCCTTATATTGATAAAACCTTTTAGCTTTAAAGAAAGATTTGCCAGCTTGTTTAATATACTTTAGTGGAATAATTTTTAAAGCTTTAAAAAAAAAAGCAGTATACTATTTTGTTTAAAATTGTTATCATGGGAGAAATTTGTCACTTTGAAGCATAGGATTATGCGTAATTATTTTCCTTATGTTGTTGCCTTTTTCTGTCTTTGATTTCATCTCTGTTAGGATCATCTCAGGCAGTCAACTGAGTCATTGTCTTTCTCCTTAAGCTTGGAATTCTACCTGTGCTCCCTTTACTTTAACCAGATAATCTTGCCTCATTTCATACTGAAAATGTTGGCACCATCCATAGTGAGCTTGCTGTCTCTTCTATTCATCTCAGAATTTCTCAGGATTAAACTTTCTTTACTTTTAATAAGATGAAGAGTTAAGTGTATTCTTAAATTCAGCACCATTTGCCCCTGTTGTTGATCCCACCTTTTTTTTAATACCTCTCCTGACCTTCTTTAGTACATAATTGTTACAGTATCTTTTATCTTCTCATGTAGATCCTTTGCTCTGCTTCTCAGCTATAATTAGGTCTCCCTTATTCTTAATGGATCTGCATGTTTTTTTAAATCACTATAACTATAGCTTATTTGGCGCGCGCGCGCGCACGTGTGTGTGTGTGTGTGTTGCACTGGGCTAGACACATAATAAATGGTTCATTTAAAAAAAAAGAATCTGTCAGGGTACAGTGGCTCATGCTTGTAATCCCAGCATTTTGGGAGGCCAAGGCGAGTGGATCACTTGAGGTCAGGAGTTCAAGACCAGTCTGGCCAGTGTGACGAAACCCTGTCTCTACTAAATATACAAAGCTTAGTGGGACATGGTGGTGTGCACCTGTAGTCCCAGCTACTTGGGAGGCTGAGGTATGAGAATTGCTTGAACCTAGGAGGTGGAGATTGCAATAAGCTGAGATCGCACCACTGCCCTCCTGCCTGGGCGACAGAGCAAGACTCTGTCTCAAAACAGACAAACAAACAAACTTTCTTTGTTTCAGCAACCTGATCGGGGAAGCATACTTTTTCTGTCCTTTTATAATGCTGCTTTACTTTTCAAAGTCTTTTTTTTTACACTTAGGTGTAAGTGTAAAATATTCCACTTATTTTCACTTTTCATGTTTCCTCTGTGTTAATATTGCCAGCATTCTCTACATCACTAAATTTCAAAATTGTGGAATTGTTTGATTACCCTAGTTGGAAATTTCTCCTTACTCTGAAATTTTATAGCATTTTATGGTCCCTTCTGGTTCTTTTTCTTTTATAGTTATTTATATACTAGATCTTACCTTCTCTGCTAGACAGTACATTCCTTGAGGGTAGGATAATAATATTGAGCATTTATGTATGTGTGAGTTACTATGCTACTACTTTACATTGATTAACTCTTTAATCCTTTTTTAGATTCACCTTTACACCCTTCTATCTTGACAGCACTAAGTTATACCTTATATGTACTTACCTATATTAGGTGGGCAGTACATATTTGTTGGATTAATAGTCCTTTTTTTCCCATTTGGATTTTAGGAATTATAGCAGCTTTCTTATTAGTGCTAATCAGGTACCACTATGCTTAGAATTGTTAAATCTGAATCTTAGTAGGCTTTGATATAATGTGTAAATTAATCTATTCATAGTATAGTTAGATGTGAATTCTTTTTTATTTTTTTTTAAACTGCTGTGTGCCAGACTCTGCTCTCTGTATGGCTTAAAAGCTGGGTTTTTATACTACTGTATGAGAGGATTGTCAGCCTCAAGCCAGCATCCAGCCAGTTTTGATAGTCAGTATGGAGCAGCAGTGACCCACAGTGCTTAGAATGACTGCTCAGGGATGATTTCTAGTGATTCCTGCGGTTTTTATAAATTATAATGAAGGGTAGGTTAATTTCTTTCCAAAGAGAATGTTACTTTCAGAGAAAGGTTGGAACTCTTTCAGGGTTAGTTCAAGCAAGGAGACCTACTTTTGGATTTTTTAGTCCCTCTTAACTCTCAGTACCTGGTTCTGAATTGCAAGTTACTCTTCTATCTTTCATTAATAGTGTGATAATGTGTTTATAGTTTACCTTCCTCTGATGATCAATTTCTTATGTAAGTATGGAGGAAACCAGTAAGCCAAAACCACCAGTCTCAGGTCAAATTAATTCCAAATTCAGATCTTACATGTATTACTCAAACTCTTGTTGTTCAGAAACAAAACCACACAGAAAATCCTAAACTACTTAAAAGTTTCTTAAGCCTTACGCTGAAGTTATTCAAAGCCATTCATATCTTCTGTTAAGGCTACAGCTATATTTTTTCACCTTTTTAGTTTTTCTGCTTTTATTGGTAAAAAGTTAATCTGAAGCTAAGATATTTTGAGAGATTCTGAATTGATAATTTGTCCTCAATTAAAAAATGCTCCTTCAGGTCATTTTAAATGTAAAGAAAATCTACTTTTATTCTAATGTAGTGTAGTCTAATAATTATTATAATGGACATGGTTATTGTTATATGTATTTTTAGGGTGCCAAAGTAACTTGGTTTTATCATTTCTTTTTGAAGGTGAAGTTTCTACTTGATACTTAGTAAATTCTGTTTTTAATATGTAAAATAAGGTCAAACTAAGTGTCTGGAAATAATTATGGACTGTATTAGAGCTAAAATTTTTTAATCACAGTTTTTAGCACTTTTGTGAAAACTAGTCTAATTGGAAAAAATATATACTGTTTTTTGTAGGCATTAATTTATTGTGTAGTGAGAAAGTCCTGTATTAATTAATCTGCTCCAGCTGCTGTAACAAAATACCGTAGACTGTGGCTTAAAGAGCAGAAATTAATTTTCTCACGGTCCTGGAGGCTGGAAAACCCAAGATCAAGGTCTAGCAGTGTTCAGTTTCTAGTGAGGGCTCACTTCCTGGCTTGGAGATGTCCTCACATGGCCTTTCCTTTGAGTGTGTGGGGGTGGAGGGAGCAGAAGCTCTCTGATGTCTTTTCTTAAAAGGATGCAAACCATATCATGTCTCGGCACCACCCTTATGACCTCATTTAACCTTTATTACTTCCTTGGAGGTCCCATCTACAAATACACATTGGGAATTAAAGCTTCAGCATATGAATTTTTTTCCCACAAACATTAGTCTATAACAGGGCCCTAGACTCTGTTAGGATCATAGATTCTTTTAGACCTAATGCTGTCCTTAATAGCCAGATGATTTCAGGCAAGTCACTTAACTACTCAGAGTTTCTTCATCTGTAATATGTTGGATTGGCATAGTACCCTGTCAGCTTCATGGGGTTGTTGTAGTTACTGAATGAAATAATAATGTGTTATTATAAATAGTAGAGTTATATATGTGTGAGAGATGATGTCAGCCATTAATTCTCTGAATATAAAGCCACCCTGACAATAAGAAGATGTTTATTAAAATCAGAGAAATTAACCAACATGATGGGATTTTTTTCCAGAGCACTAGGGCTTTTCTTTTACAGAGTTACTGCTTCACATATTCTCATAATTATTCTGTAATATATGTGCTTATCAGTTGGACTGATGGAGTATTATAAAATAAACACACTTTAATTTCTGATGTAGAAAAATGTAATTTAGATGAAAGGATAGATTGCTAATCTATTGAATTGTCACAGCTCTAGCATATAAAAAGATTCCTTACTTGCTTACTTACCAGAGCACAGAAATAATTGTTATTCTTTTTATTTATTTATTTATTTTTGAGATGGAGTCTTGCTCTGATGCCTAAGCCCAGGCTGGAGTGCAGTGGTGCGATCTCGGCTCACTGCAGCCTCCACCTCCTGAGTTCAAGTGCTATATGAATTTTAATATAGCATTTTTATGATTTTGAAGTTATCTTTATATATGTTATACCTGAGTAGTAGCTGTGTTACAGGTGTGTGTTACCATGCCTGGCTAATTTTTGTATTTTTAGTAGAGAAGGTTTCACCATGTTGGCCATGCTGGTCTTGAACTCCTGACCTCAGGTGATCCTCCTGCCTCAGCCTCCCAAAGTGCTGGGATTACAGGCATGAGCCATCGCGTCCAGCCAGAATTGTTATTCTAGTAGATATAATATCCATGGTACTTTAAGAGTATGGTAAATTTAAATGAAAACTTTACTTAAAAAATTGAATTAAAGTGGGCTTTTGCTATTATGCTTGCAAAAAAATCTATTATCTATAAGAGGGAGATAATAATACCCACCTATACCACAGACATTTTGTAAGTATGAATGAGAGACCTGTGAAAGCCCTTTGAGCCCCTTGGGTGAAGGGCACTGTATAGAAATCTGAGATTTTCTTAATTCACCCTTTGTGAATACTCTATAATATAGTCTCTGTCAACACAGTTTTAAAGGTCTGACATAAAATTTTTAGTCTTAGTGTGAAGTACTAGCCTAGATATTATACGAAAATTATTTTGTTGACTTGATTTCCTTTTTTTAGTAATTAGTGGATATTTATTGAACTTTCTAAACGCCTCTTGTTCGGATGTTAATCAGAGGTCACTTTCTTTAAAGGATTCTAAAAATTTAAAATAATAACCAAATGTAAAAATGTTTTTTTAAAAAGTTGTTGGAAGTTTTTATAAAATTGTTGTCACAAATGTGGCTGAACACAAAAAATAGATGTAAGGTATAATAGTCTTTCTCCTAATATTCCAAGATTAGGAAAAAAGATTGCCCTGTCTTTAAATCTGTGTTAAATGTGTGTAATTTTTACATGATATTAACATTAAGTGATTGTTTCAGTTTATCTTCTTGTGAACTCAGTTTCCATTCTTAGGGAGAATTTCATCAGTATCTCCCTTTCTATAAACATGTGCCACCAGTTTACAGAAAAGGCATAATGATGGGGGAGCTCCCTACCACTTGACTGTGCTATTTCTTACATATATTTATTCCTGTTGAGAGTGGCTTTGTGGAGAAAACCTGATACTGTCACATCAATTGTTGAAGGGTTTTTTTTGGTGAGGGAAAAGGGTTAACAAAATCCCTTATTTAGGTAGCATGGGCTTCTGATTGTCTCATTCTCTGTAAGCAAAACTAGTGTTTTTCTAGATTTAGAATGGCCCCTAAATTTCAGTTGTTAGTTACAGTGATTATTTAACTGTACTACATGATTCACACATGTCTTTTGCTTAATCACATTAAATTATTGTACAAAACATTTTATCTTCTGGGTCAAATGATGTTCCTTTCATCTCAGCTCAAAAATGGAAACTCATTTGGAAAGCTTTATAAGTAATTACCTTGACTATTAGTTGGAAACATGTTTAGATGTGGACTGGAAAGGATGAGCTCTTTATGAATTTTAATATAGCATTTTTATGATTTTGAAATTATATATGTTTTACTTGTTCTATGATGATACTCCTCTTTTCCTGCAAAGAAAAAATTCAAGTGTATAAACTTTGCTAAAAGTTAATGTAGATATTCTGGTTACCTATAAAATACAATAAGAACAAATCATGTATAGATTCAGATTATTAAATTTTAGGTAGTTTTCTTTTAGAGCTTACCACAATTCAGCGCATTTTATGAAATTTTATAGTTTTCCAAGGAAAACCTGTTTGTCATTAAATTTTCAGGCTGGGCACGGTGGCTCACGTCTGTTATCCCAGCACATTGGGAGGCTGAGTTGGGTGGATCACTTGAGGTCGGGTTTCAAGACCAGCTGGGCCAACATGATAAAACCCCATCTCTACTAAAAATACAAAAATTAGCCAGGTGTGGTAGCGGGCACCTGTAATCCCAACTACTCAAGAGGCAAAGACAGGAGAATCACTGGAACCAGGGAGGTGGAGGTTGCAGTGAGCTGAGATCGTGCCACAGCACTCCAGCCTGGGTGATAAGAGCAAGACTGTCTCAAAAAAAAAGAAAAAAAAATTTTTTTCAAATTACTCTTGTCTGGAAAACTTGTAACAGAATTCTGATGATTATGACCTTCTGATATGAACACTTTTTCCTTTAGATTTATTTTAAAATTTCTATATGTTTGAAATCAATACTAATTGTCATTTTTTTCTCTCGCAGCTTCATATTCTCCAATTCAGCCTCATTCTCTAATAAAACATCAGCAGATTCCTCTTCATTCACCACCTTCCAAAGTTTCCCATCATCAGCTGATATTACAACAGCAGCAACAGCAAATTCAGCCAATCACACTTCAGAATCCAACTCAAGACCCACCCCCATCCCAGCACTGTATACCACTCCAGAACCATGGCCTTCCTCCAGCTCCCAGTAATGCCCAGTCACAGCATTGTTCACCAATTCAGAGTCATCCCCCCTCCTTTAACAGTGTCTCCTAACCAGTCACAGTCAGCACAGCAGTCTGTAGTGGTGTCTCCTCCACCACCTCATTCACCAAGTCAGTCTCCTACTATAATTATTCACCCACAAGCACTTATTCAGCCACACCCTCTTGTGTCATCGGCTCTCCAGCCAGGACCAAATTTGCAGCAGTCTACTGCTAATCAGGTGCAACCTACAGCACAGTTGAATCTTCCATCTCATCTTCCACTTCCACCTTCCCCTGTTGTACACATTGGCCCAGTTCAACAATCTGCCTTGGTATCCCCAGGCCAGCCAATTGTCTCTCCATCACACCAGCAATATTCAACCCTGCAGTCCTCTCCAATCCCAATTGCAAGTCCTCCACAGATGTCGACATCTCCTCCAGCTCAGATTCCACCACTGCCCTTGCAGTCTATGCAGTCTTTACAAGTGCAGCCTGAAATTCTGTCCCAGGGCCAGGTTTTGGTGCAGAATGCTTTGGTGTCAGAAGAGGAGCTTCCAGCCGCAGAAGCTTTGGTCCAGTTGCCATTTCAGACTCTTCCTCCTCCACAGACTGTTGCGGTAAACCTACAAGTGCAACCACCAGCACCTGTTGATCCACCAGTGGTAAGCCCTTGGAAGCTCTTTGACTTTCTTGCTGAACTGAAAGTAAAAACTATTTTTTCCCCCACACTATGTTTTATTGCAAGATCTAAATGCCTATGAACTAAAAAAGCTTGAAATTTCCATATGTCAGTGTTCTGACAAACATGCTGTATGGGCAAAAAAAATGCCATTGTTTGTTTAGTATGGTTGCATGCTTTATAATTTGTGATGGTAATTAAAGTCCTCGTTAATTTTATTACTATTTAAACAAATCCATCTGCTATCTTTACAGAGTTGATTTTTTTTCCCCCAAGGGAATGCATTTGAACCAGTGTCATCTGCACAAAGTTTTTTTCTCTTAAGGTGATTATCCTTCATAGATCCCTTCTGTTGGCTTGTATGTTCTCAGAACGTGTGGTTTATCTAGCCTAACCCTTTTGGTTTTATGCATTCTGAAGTCCTGGACCTTTGGGGATTTTATTTCAAATTGGGGTATGCTTATGTGATATAGTTTTTTGGTAAAATTATACTTTGAGGTTGAAATTTTGTAAAATTTATTCTAGGAGAGAGTCCACCTTTGCCAAAAATTTTACTGTAGGCCATCTTATAGAATTATTAAACTTACAGTTCTTTATTTATACTAAGGGAAAATAATATACTTAAAATATTTCTCACTTAAAAAGCTCAAAAATCTTGGTAGATAAATTTAATACTGAGGATGAAGGAATCCATTTAGAAGAGTAAAAGTTTTGAATAATTGAGATTGTAGTGGGATTTTTAAGAATAAACCTCTAAAAACAATTACTTGTTGCCTAGAAAGAAAATTACCTTGAAAAATACTTTTCCTTAAACATTCTCTAAAAGACATTTTAAGATTTATAAAATAAAACTGAAATAAAGCTCTCTAATTGTTTAGTCAGAAGGGTCAAGTTTATAATTTATAACTGAGGAGAAGAATTTTCCTAAAGGGAGGTTTTTGTATTACACTTCATTGAAGAGATTTTATCACCTAAAATCAGAAAGGAGTTTCAAAGTATTTTTTATTATAATACTTGTTTTTTGTTTTCATACTTGGATTATCCTTATTGTTCTTGAATGCAAAAGCATTTTGGTTTTCATAATACAAATGTATAAGTTTTTGTATTCTTGTCATTCTGACTGATCTTAATAGGCACAAAGAGATTGAATTCTATTTTCTGTAAATTTTTATTAGAAGCAGAACTTGGCTGGGTGTGGTGGCTCACACCTGTAATCCCAGCACTTTGGGAGGCCGAGGTGGGCAGATCACCTGAGCTCAGGAGTTTGACACCAGCCTGGCAAACATGGCGAAACCCTGTCTGTCTCCACAAAAACATACAAAAATTACCTGGGCCTGGTGGCCACGCCTGTAATCCCAGCTACTTGGGAGGCTGAGGCAGGTGAATCGCTTGAACCTGGGAGGCAGAGATTTCAGTGAGCCGAGATTGTGGCCTGGGAGACCAAGCAAGATTTTGTCTCAAAAAAAAGGGAAAGCAAAATTTTTTAAAAGTTTATCATTCAGTTATCATGTATATATTTTCTTTCAGTAGATTTTTGGAGTTTACAATGGATATTGTTACAAAAACACGTGTTTAGGAAGTATACAGTACCTTTACAAATTTTTTTAATTTAAATTACTTTCTCACTACCTAGTTCAGTGATTTGGTTTTTAATTAGTAAAAAATATGGCAGTTTCCAGGCAGGGCCTAATAGAAAAGAAAAAAATACCATTTAAAAAAAAAAAAAGGAAAAAAAAAATTTCTTTATCGTCCTTATATTTTTTCAATTGTTTATGTTAGGGGAAGCTTTGGATGAACAAATTTGGGATAGAAATATAAGGCTGGGCATGGTGCCTCATGCCTGTAATCCCAGCACTTTGGGAGGCTGAGGCAGGTGGATCACCTGAGGTCAGGAGTTCGAGACCAGCCTGGCCAACATAGAGAAACACCATCTCTACGAAAAATATAAAAATTAGCTGGACATGGTGGCAAATGCCTGTAATCTCATCTACTTGAAAAGCTGAGGCACAAGAATGGCTTGAACCCAGGAGGCAGAGGTTATACTCTCTCTTGTTTGCGCGTGCGCGTCCTCTTTGTCTGTCTGTCTGTCTCTCTCTCTCCCCCCATATATATGTGTGTGTATATATATACACACACATATATATATGTATAGTATTAGCATAATGCTTTAAAAACTAAAGCCAAAAATATTTTGTTGCTTCCTGCACTTCTACTTTAAAACAGTTTTGGAAGTTTAAAAAATGCTTTAATAACTTTCTCTGCTATCACTGATATGGTTATTATGCTTACTATGGATGTTTCCATGTTACCTTTCTAAATATTTTTTAATCTTTTACCTTTCTTTGAGTAATATAGCTCTTTTTATTAAACTTCTATTTTTTTTATTAGCTTTGACCAAATGTGTTATTTTTTTCCATGAAAACACATTTCTTCACGGTACTTTCCTGGTTGTTTTAAATACTTAAAGGTAGAAAGATGTATATTTTAAGAGATGTGGACATTTGAAAGATAAGGAGGAATTTTCAAGGTAAAATCAGTATGTTTTTAAAGATACTTAATGAAGTTTTTTATTGACATTTGGATATAAATACGTCGAGGGTAGATAATTTAGAACTAATAAATATTCCTCAGTTTATTTAGGAAAGGGGAAACAGATGGGAATATTGGACTTTATTGAGGTAAGTTTGGCAGTCTTTGTTATTTTTAGAATAGTTACAGTTAAGAGCTAAACAGTAATTTGTGATGTGCAGTTTCCTTATGATCTTGTGAGCGAGCAAAACCTCCACTTTGCTTTTTTCAACATTTGTGTTGTTGCGTTTAGATTTGTTTATGCTTATTGTGCCAGATGTCTGTGACAGATTTGTTTTTGTGTACTTCTTTTATTCATGCACTTATTTCGCCTTTATATGAGAGTTCTGGAAGTACGTATAGTTAGCTTTAAGTATAATGAGTGAAAAATATTTTACAGTATTTGATGGATTATTTCAAAATATGTTATTTGTGTTAATGGCTCTTTTCATCCTTTAAACTCTTCTGTTTTTTAAAAAATCAGAATTCTATGTATGATCAAGCTTTGATTTCTTAAGATACTCTAGCAGATGTTTGAATAATATGTTACTGTATTGGGATTAAAGAGAATTTCAGCATTTTAAGCAAAGATCACGTTCTTTGGAAGAAAAATACTATCTATTATACTGAAGGAATGCTACATAGATAAAATTGAACTGGTTGATAAAACCATACTTGTATAATTCTCTCTGAATTAACATCTCTGCCACTAAGGCAAATTGAAGTATTCACCATGATAGCACTTACCCTTGGGGGACTAGAAGATTTTTTTTCTTAACTCCTAGACACTTTTTAGAATGATTTTACCTATATTGGGCATTATCATCATGTAAAACAAACTGTTATGAACAGATCTAGCAGGTATAATTGTTGCTCCACACAATAACAAATGACTGCTTTCACTTCTGAGATTCAGGCATGAGGCAAGGAGTCTCTTTTAGTGAAACTGGTTTCCAGATGCAGGGTTGTGAGCAAATAACTTTAAAAAATACTGCCTACTTTGCAGCTGATTCAGATCACAGTTCTGAATTTTATATTTGTTATAGTATTATATTTGATAAATTATCCAATAACAGTATCATTTTTAAGTTGTACAAAGAAAAGATGTTTTATTCTTAGTGGAGCCCTAGAAAGATTTTTATTTTATTTTTGACTATCACCTATTGTTCCTTTATAGCTTACTGTTATATCCTTATAGATATATGTTATATCTATTAGATATATCTGTTATAGCATATAGTTATGAAACTTTATTGCCCCTTTTATAACACATAGGTTTTGCTGGTTTCAGAAATCCTGGTCACTTTTACATATAATTTTATATACTTTAAAACATCAAACTTTTAAAACAGTTTGATTTAAATTGCATACAATACTAGATGTCACTGAAAGGTTTCTTATGAATATTGAAAGTTTTTTTGTTAGTTAACATTTATGGGACTAGGTGCAGTGGCTCATACCTGTAATCCCAGCACTTTGAGAGGCCAAGGCAGGAGTATCACTTGAGCCCAGGAGTTTGAGACCTCAACTCTGCAAAAAACATTTTTAAATTAGCTGGGCATGTTAGTGAACACTTGCGGTTCCAGCCACTCAGGAGGCTGAGCCTGGGAGGTCAAGGCTGCAGTGAGCCATGATAGAGCTGGATTATAGGCGTGAGCCACTGCACCTGGCCCCATTTTCCTTCTTAAGTATCATCTTTACAGTCGGCTAACAAGGTGGTTAAGTTATAGACTTAAAAATTTTCTCTCATAAGGATGGAACGATACAAAAAAAATAATGTATCAAATAGCTTAGGCTGTGTGTGTGTGTGTGTGTGTGTGTGTGTGTGTGTGTGTTTCAAGGAAAGTTTTCTGTTTACATATTACTTTATAAAAGATTGATTAGATTCTTGAGTAGAACAGAAAAGGAGAGAGATAGTTGCATATCTTTTTTGTAGATTCTCAGATGTTACCTTTTATAACTTAATCTTTAAATCACATAATAATAAGAAAGAGTCTGGGATAGAATCCTGCACGTCCTCATATGTATCATTGTGAGAATTTACTTAGTGTGCCTGTGAAAAATGTTAGCATTTGTTTTAATTTATGACAATTAGAAGTTAACAAAAACAGTTGAATTCCCCAAATCTTTATTTTATTTGTATTTTTGAATTATCAAAATTAAAACTATATCTAGACTTGGCTATCATCTTTTTGGAAACTGTAGTGATTTTTGGCCTAGATACTGATCCACAGTGATTTTTGGCCTAGATACTGATCCACAGTTTGCTTTCAGTCAGATATTATCAAGAAATATGAAAAACTTCATTTGAGCAATTTTGAAGTTTTCCTTTCAGTCTGTTAGTCATTTTTGCTTTGTTTTTAAATTTAATACACAGAATTTAATTTTCTGAAATTAACGACACCTGATTAAATTTGGTTTTGGAAACATTTTAAGGCAGTGTGATTTGTCATTGCAGGTTTATCAAGTAGAAGATGTATGTGAAGAAGAAATGCCAGAAGAGTCAGATGAATGTGTCCGCATGGATAGAACCCCACCACCACCCACTTTGTCTCCAGCAGCTATAACTGTGGGGAGAGGAGAAGATTTGACTTCTGAACATCCTTTGTTAGGTGAGAAAATACCAAATTTTGTGGGAATTTTTCTATTTGATAAATGTTAATAATAGGAAAAGTTGATTTTTTTTTTTTCCTCCCCCTCCTTTCCCCTCTTTTTGTAGCTGAGACTACAGGTGCATAGCACTCTACCTAAGTTTTTATTTTTTGTAGAGATGAGGTCTTACTATGTTGCTTAGACTGGTCTTGAACTGCTGGCCTGTAGTGATTCTCCTGCCTTGGCCTTGCAGAGTGTTGGGGTTACAGGTGTGAACCACTGCACCCAGCCTGTTTTTTCACTAGACATGATCTTAAACGAATTTGTTATGGTAGTTAATTGTAACAAAATACAGATTTGAATTTAAGATTTTTTTTTTGGAGACAGGGTCTCACTCTGTCATCCAGGCTGGAGTATAGCCTGGCAGAATTGTAGCTCATTGGAGCCCCTATCTCCTGGGCTCAAGTGATTCAGAAGAAGACCCAAATAGCTAGGTCTACAGGAACCTGCCAGCACACTTGGCTAATTTTTTATTTTTGTAGAGATAGGGTCTCACTGTTGCCCAAGCTTGTCTCAAACTCCTGGATACAAGTGATCCTCTTGCCTTGGCTTCCCAAAGTTCTGGGATTACAGGTATGAGCTACCATGCCCAGTCTGGAAAATTCTTTAATAGCAGGGAAGTTCAGTAGCTTATAAATTGTTCTGTACCATCCAGATGAAAACCTATCATTTCAGGCTTCTAATTTTTAGTGGTTTTTACAGGCATGTTTTATATGCTCTTTCACATTTATGTGTCAGGCTATTTCTAGTTTAAAAATTAGAATAAATGAAAAGTCTTTCAAAAAATTTAAATTAGACTTTCCAAAAATCATGAAATATTCTAAGCCATATGTGATATTCCTCACAATGGTTTGTGATTCAGACTGAGTAAATGCTTTTAAAAGTGTTCTTTAATACTTATGGTACTTAAGTTAAACCTCACTAAATTCTTACAAGAGATATGGATTAAAGAAAAGTCTTAGCTGGGCTTGTTGGTGCATGCCTGGAGTCCCAGCTTCGTGAGAGGCTGAGGTAGGATGATCACTTGAGCCCTGGAGTTTGAGTTCGGCCTGTACAACAGAGCGACACTCTTGTCTTTTAAAAAAATGTTCTTGTGCTTAACCATTTAAATTCTTATTCACTACTTCAGTGGTGTTTATGAGTTCAAATGAATCACCTGTATGTGCCTCTTTACAAAGCTACTGTGTATCCTAGATATTTTACTAAACAAGTTTCATGTTAATTTTTAAGATTTATAAATGTTAGGATTAGAAGTTGGCACACTGCTCACTGTTCAGATCTTTTCTGCTTATTTTCTTTCTTTCTTTCTTTTTTTTTTTTTTTTTTAAGTGACAGGGTCTCACTATGTTACCCAGGCCAGCCTCTAACTCCTGTGTTCATGTAATCCTCCTGCCTCAGCCCCCTGAATAGCTAGCTGGTACTATAGTTGCTTTCCATGCACAGCTTGCTGCTTATTTTTATATGGTGCAAGCTAAGGATGGCTTTTACATTTCCGAATGATTGAAAACAGTCAAAAGAGTAATAGTTCATGTCATGAAAATGTATGTAAAATTCAAATTTTATTGTCCATAAAGTTCTGCTGGGTGTGGTGGCTCACGCCTGTAATCCCAGCACTTTGGAAGGCCAAGGCAGGCAGATCACCTCAGGTCAGGAGTTCAAGACCAGCATCACCAACATGGAGAAACCCCGTCTCTACTAAAAATACAAAAATTGGCCGTGCATGGTGGTGCATCCCTGTAATCCCAGCTACTAGGGAGGCTGAGGCAAGAGAATCACTTGAACCCAGGAGGCAGAGGTTGCTGTGAGCAGAGATCGTGCCATTGCACTCCAGCCTGGGCCACAAGAGTGAAACTGTGTCTCAATCAGTCAATCAATAAAGTTCTGTGAAACACAGCCACACACTCATTTGTTTAGATATTATTTATGACTGCCTTTTCCTAACCACAAAGTTAAGTATATGGCCATTTATGGAAAGTTTTTTGACCCCTGATCTGAATAATACTAATCTTGGTTCTGGCTTTGTTGTACGTATTCAGTTCTGTTGATTATCTCATGGCCCTCATGATCATTTTCAGTTAAGAAGGACTACTACAACAGGCATGGAAACAAATTGTTATGGAACACTGACCCTGTCTAGATTTATTTTTTCCTTTCTATAGAAAGATGCCTTTCAATTCCACTTCAGAATTTTTAATCTTTTATTCTTTGTCCCCTAGAAGTATATGTGAAGATTTGGTATATGAGATAGGATTTTTGTGAAGTTCTTCAGTTTGATAATACATTTGTACAGTTGTGTATTTGTTCCTACAAATCAGCAAATTAACATTTTCTGGTGATTTTCTTTTTTTTTTTTTTTTTTAGTTTTTTGTAGATAGTGTGACTTTAAACAGGTTTTCCAGTATAGTTTATTTTGATGGGTTATTTGGTGAAACTAGGTTAATTTATGGATATAACTGCTATGAAGGCTGGACATGGAGGCTCATACCTGTAATCTCAGCACTTTGAGTGGTTAAGGCAGGAGGATCACTTGAGTCTAGGAGTTCCAGACCACTTGGGCAACAAAGTGAGACCCCAGCTTCACAAAAAAAAAAACATTAAAAAAAATTAGCCAGGCATGGTGGCATGCACCTATAGTCCCAGCTACTCAGGAGGCTGAGGCAGGAGCATCACCTGAGTCTGGGAGGTTGAGGCTGCAGGGAGCCTCGATCATGCCATTGGACTCCAGCTGGGGTGGCAAGGACACTGTCTCCAACAAAAAAAAAAAAGCAAAAAACTACTTATTCTATGGATTTCATGACTCTGTTTCATTTAAGCATACTTTGAAAGTATTCTACTGCCCCACCTATACTATTTGGAATATATAAATGGGAATGTAGGGGATTTAATACTTTAAAAAAACACATCAAAACAAAACCAAACAACCATTTTAGGATAAATTATTTGTACGTTTATATCTTAAAATATTTTCATGTCTTATGGGAACAATTTTGTTTTTTTGAGATGGAGTTTTACTCTTGTTGCCCAGGCTAGAGTGCAGTGGCACAATCTTGGCTCACTGCAACCTCTGCATCCTGGGTTCAGACAATTCTGACTCAGCCTCCCAAGTAGCTGGGATTACAAGGCATGCGCCACCATGCCCTGCTAATTTTTTTTTTTTTTTTTTAGTAGAGGTAGGGTTTCACCTTGTTGGCCCAGGCTGGTCTTGAACTCCTGACCTCAGCCTCCCAAAGTGCTAGGATTACGGGTGTGAGCCATTGCACCTGGCCAGTTTGTTAAACAAAGGTTTGAATAATTAGTTCCCTCTTTGAGCAAGTTACCCTCTTCTATAAAGTGGAAATAATAGTAGCTTCTACCTTAGAACAGTTTTTGGAAGTACCAGATATTAACTATTGTTGTTATTGTTTATTCTTGAATTCTCTTTCATATTGCTTGGGCAAAATGCTTAAAAAATTTTTAAATGATTCTTTGTTTTTTTTTGTTTTTTTTTTAGAGCATGTGGAATTACCTGCTGTGGCATCAGTCAGTGCTTCAGTAATTAAATCTCCATCAGATCCCTCACATGTTTCTGTTCCACCACCTCCATTGTTACTTCCAGCTGCCACCACAAGGAGTAACAGTACATCTATGCACAGTAGCATTCCCAGTATAGAGAACAAGCCTCCACAGGCCATTGTTAAACCACAGATCCTAACCCATGTTATTGAAGGCTTTGTGATTCAGGAGGGATTGGAGCCATTTCCTGTAAGTAGCAAGCATATTTCTATGTGCACTTATAATTTATGTAACATTATTTTAAAAATTATATATTACTGTTTTCTAATAAAAAGTTTGTAATTTTATTTCAAGAAAGTTGTTCATTTTAATCTAGGATTTATCTCTCTACCTCCTTTATTTCCAAATGTATATCTAGAATTTTATGCTAGCTAACTTTAGATGTATAAACTAAGGGAAAAAATGAAAAAAAATTTCAGGACATATTTTTAAAATTTTTAGAGAAAGGTAGTTGGAAGTTTATCCAGTGAAATGAACTTTTCTGTTTTCTCTTTCTTTTTTTTTTTTTTTTTTTTTTAGACAGGATCTTGTTCTGTTGCCTAGGCTAGAGTGCAGTGGTGCGAGCATGGCTCACTGTTGCCTTACCCCTGGATCTCAATTGATTCTCCTGCCTCAGCCACCTCAGTAGCTGGGAATATAGGCATATGCCACCGTGCCCCATGAATTTTTGTATTTTTTTTTTTTTGTAGAAACAAGGTCTTGCTATGTTGCCCAGGCTGGTTTTGAACTCCTGTGCTCAAGCAATCAACCTGCCTCAGCCTCCCAAAGTGCTGGAATTACAAGTGTAAGCTATGGTGCTCAGCCTATTTTTTCTTTTTTAGGGGACTAAAATGACAGCTGAAGTGTACTACTACTACTACTGCTGCTGCTGCTGCTAATTCTTTTATTTAATGTGTGTATGTGTATATGTATGTGTTTATGTGTGTATGTATATTTTTGAGACAGAGTCTCACTCTGTCACCCAAGGCTGGAGTGCAGTGGCACTGCAATCCCTGCCTCATGGGTTCAAGTGATTCTCATGCCTTAGCTACCTCAGTAGCTGGGACTACAGGCATTACCACCATGCCTGGCCAATTTTTGTATTTTAGTACAGAAGGGGTTTTACTGTGTTGGCCAGGCTGGTCTCAAACTCCTGGCCTCAAGTGATCTGCCGCCTCAGCCTCCCAGAGTGTTGGGATTACAGGTGTGACTCACTGCACCTGGCCATAAAGTGTATTATTTTAGATCATCTGAAGTTATCCAGTTGATGGTTTGTAATTAGCAAATGTATTTTCTCATTATTCCTAAATTTCAGCCTTCAATCATTTTTAAAATGCTCTAAAATATTCAGCTCAAAATGAAGGTGCTTTATCACTGCAGGTCTTACAACTTGAGGCTAAGCTGTAGATAATTTGTATGCTAATATCTAAAGATAAACATTTTTCCTTAGAAAATATATCAAAGATAAGCAGATATAAAAATATGAAAATTTTTTTGGAAGGCCTTTGAGTCATCTGAATTTTCAGATTCATGGGTGAAAATCTTGCATTGTGATAGACAGCTACCCAATCAGTTGCCTTTGTGTTCAGTTTCCTGTGTGTGTGTGTGTGTGTGTGTGTCAAACTTGGATTTCCTATAGCAATTCTCATAGAGTGGATGAAGGGACAGTCTTTTTCCCTATCTACTCCATACTAGCCGTGTAACCTTTGTCAAGTCATTCAGACTTCCTGATCTTTATTTTGCTTATCTGTCAGATGGAGATGATGCTTTGCTTTTAGGGTTGTTGAGAGAACTAAATGTGCATAAATGATTCTGTATGGTACCTGGCACTTCATAGCCATAGCCATTATTATCTCTCATCACTAGCGAGAGCCATTAATTTTTGTTTTTCAGATTGTAAAAGTTAAAAAAAAAAAACAACTCCTAAATATACTGATAGTTATTGTTTTTGTTTTTCAGTGTTGGACTGAGCTACCAAAATATACATAGTGCAGGATAACTGGATGATTAGTATTAATTCTAAAGATAAGGAATTGCTGAATTTTAAGACTTTTTCCCCAAAACTACTTGCCTAAACTCAGACACTAGGTTTCATTTGACAGAGTCTTTGAAGCAGCTGTACTGCTGGTGACCAGAAATAAACTATTCATGTCCAGACCACCTAACCTATTCTCAAGGAATAAAGCACCTAATAAATGGATCTGATCAGTTGAACTAGTAAATTATCAGAAATTGGTTTCATTTCAAGAGTTTTTTAAACCAAGTTATTTCTGAATGTCTTTTCAGAGATTGTTTCATTTTATTATTTCTCCTTTTTAAAGGTGAGTCGTTCGTCTTTGCTAATAGAACAGCCTGTGAAAAAACGGCCTCTTTTGGATAATCAGGTGATAAATTCAGTGTGTGTTCAGCCAGAGCTACAGAATAATACGAAACATGCAGATAATTCATCTGACACAGAGATGGAAGACATGATTGCTGAAGGTTTGTGAGTTTCACTTAAGATACCCTTTATTTAACTTTGACTTTTACTGCTTGAAAAAGGACGTGGATTTTTATTCTGTACAGATTTTTACTGGAGTATTCAGCTTTTATTCTCATATAATGCACCATTTGACTAAAATAATGGGAAAGCTAATCAGACTCTCAGTTGGTCACATAACTAAAATAGCAAGATTAGTGCTATTTTGTTTAATGTCAGTTTGACTTTTGAAGGAGTGTGGGTGGGAAAACTTCCATCATGTGAGAGAATGCAATTCAGAAGTTTAGTATCAAAACAATCAGTTTTCTTTTTTTAAAGCAGACTTAAGTAACAAATTGAGTATTTTACTGCGTTGCTTAAAATTTTAGAGCTTCTGGGTTGTTTTGTTTTAGACTTTTCTGCATTCTGATGTTTGACATCAGGTAGATATTATAATTAAGTATATACTTTTCATTCAAGGGGTAAATACATTTGTTCAACGAGAAAACTCCTTTTTTATAGACTTTATTCTAATAAAGAATAAAATAAGGCCAGATGCAGTGGCTCACACCCATAATCTCAACACTTTGGGAGGCCAAGGCAGGCAGATTACTTGAAGTCAGGAGTTCGAGAACAGCCTGACCAACATGGTGAAACCCTGTCTCTACTAAAAAAAAAAAAATTAGCCAGGTGTGGTGACTTGGGAGGCTGAGGCAGGAGGATCGCTTGAACCCCAGAGGTGGAGGTTGCAGTGAGCTGAGATCACGCCATTGTACTCCAACCTGGGTGACAGAGCAAGACTCTATCTCAAAAAAAAAAAAGAATAAAATAAATAGAAGTCAAAGTGGTATACAAAAAGTGACTGAAGGAAAGCAAACAAAAATAAACATGAAAATGATATTTCATACCTTCAATTTGCTATTTAAAAGCAGCAAAGTTTTTACTGTTTTATGGGGTGAGATTCTGAATTGCCATGTTCTGTGAGAACATCTTTGTGAGGCAATTCCTCTTAATTTTGATCATGGCTCTTCAGATGACAGAGTTCAGTTTAATGTAATAGCATTTAGAATAGTGAAGGCTCTGTAGTATTGAATTAACATATGTGTCTAAGCAGTTATCCTCAGTGTGTTAGTATATTTCATTAAAATTAATGTATTCACTTTACAAATATTTATTGAGCCAATACTGTGTGCTTTTACTTTGCTAAATTAAGCAAAATAGCATGCTGGTAAGCAAACTAGATACTGTCTTTGCCCACAGTTTTTCTAACTTAAAAGGATGATACCTCTGACATTGTTAGCTCTTTATAAACTGCTGCAACGTATTAATCACCATTTTACTTGTTATTTGAACAGCAAAGAATATACTAGTTTAAAATTTGATTTTTCCTACTTATTTGGTGTTCAGTTTGATTTGTTTTAATTTGAAAGGATGTTAACCATGAAAAATTTCAAACATTCATTAGAAAGAATTGTATAATGAATCCCCCAATCACCGAGACTAACATTATCACCCAAATTCAACATTATTTTGCCACATCAGCTTCATCATTCATTTTGTTCCCCTCCCTCTATTCCTAACCTCCCCACACACCCTCTACCCTATCTGCCTCCCTCCCCCACCTCCCTCCCTTCCTCCCTTCCTCCCTGTTTTAAAGAAAATCATAGTCACTGGTACATACATCGGTGTGTATCTCTTGAAATAATACACATTTCCTTATGTAACTGTAATGCCATGTCACACATTACAAAATAATAATTCTTTGGTGTTATATAATACCTGACCCATATTCATATTTCCCTAATTTTTTAAAGTCCTTTTATAGTTATTTAGTTAAATCAGGATCCAAATAACTATATAATGAAATATACTAATACACTGAGGATAATTGCTTAGACACAAATGTTAATTCAATACTATAGAGCCTTCACTATTCTAAATGCCGTTACATTAAACTGAACTCTATCACCTGAAGAGCCACAATCAAAATTAAGAGGCTCCAAATAAGGTCTGTATTGTGCCTTTTGTTTCTATGAATTTAATTTCATTTAATTAATCAAATACTGCCTTTTTTTTTTTTTTTTTTTTTTTTGAGAAGGAGTCTCCCTTTGTCTCAGAGGCTGGAGTGCAGTGACACAATCTCAGCTCACTGCAACCTCCACCTCCTGGGTTCAAGCGATTCTCCTGCCTCAGCCTCCCGAGTAGCTGGGATTACAGGCACCCGCCACTGTGCCCAGTAAATTTTTGTATTTTTAGTAAAGACAGGGTTTCACCATGTTGGCCAGGATGGTCTCGATCTCCTGACTTTGTGATCCACCCGCCTTGGCCTCCCAAAGTGCCAGGATTACAGGCGTGAGCCACCACGCCTGGGCAAATACTGTCTTTTAATTACACATACTATTTTATCTGCGAACATTTCCCACTTGATAGGAAAAGTAATAAAGAATTGGCCTGTATCTGCAATATGTGTATAAATTAAAGTTCTAGGCTAACAATTATTTATGTGTACCCCTGTGTACACAATAGGAAGAACATGGAAATTTGCTTAGGAAACTTTACAACATGTAGTATGATCCTCAGCTTATAATTTAAAGACATATAGTATATATTAGACTATTCTAGAACATCAGAGATATATGTATATACGTATATATTCTTTACATACATAAAGAAGTAAAATACAATCCCCTTTCCCTCCAGGAGCTTTTAATGTAGTTTGGAACTAGGGATCTAGGGAATCTCCACACCGAAAGGTAATGAAGGAGCTACCAGTGGTATTTTTTCACTGAATTATATAGACAGTAAGAATTTAGAACTTTAAAACTGGCTAAGATTATTCCCAGTTTGGTGGGTTTCCTATAACAATGAGATTTGAGCTGGGCCATGGATTTAATGAATAGATTTAAGATAAACAGCAAGAAGATTTCAGATTAGAACACTAAGAGTAAATGCACGAAGAACGTGTAAGCGCTAGGTAACTTTGAGAGAGGACAGGAAGAGTAGAGGGTTGAATTGGAGGAGTGGGAAGTATGACTGGCAGAGTCCGTTTATGGAGAACCTTGGATATTAGACAAGCGAGTTAGAAGTTACCTTGTTGGGTGGATGGTTTGAAGTTGGGTGGATAGTTACTGAAGATTTTTAGGCAGGTGATGTGAATAAAAGTGTTTTTGGAAACTTTGATGCCCATTTATAGGGTGTATGTATAAGTTTTGCATGTAATTGACACCTGTAGTCATGGTGGCAAGAAGAAGGAAAGGACTAATGTTCTCAAGGTAAAGGGCTAGTTCAGCAGGATACGATATCAGAGTAAGAAAAGGAAGATGTAGAAATAACATATTTCATAGGCGAGAAATATTTATATAAAACATGCTAAAATTTTAAATACTTCTAATTTAATTTCCCAAGGTAATTTTATAATTTTCATGTTTCTATTACTATGTACATCAGTGTTTGTAGGAAGTACTACAGTGTGAAATGGTGAGGTCGCTTATTTAGTGGCTTTGATTTTAGTAGTATATATAGTTTCAACCTTAAAACCTCATGGTAAGCATATAAAGGATAAACTGTGGGTCAGTTTAGACTGGTTCTATAATGAGAGTTGCCAGCCAGTAGATTGTGATTCATCAAAGTAGCTTATTGTCTTTCTTGGTATATCATCACACTGATCATGATTTCCATCTCATTGCCTCTTTTTGCTGCTGTCTTCATGTGATTTCAGGACTTTGGGGGAAGTAAAAAGTAACTTCTCCTCATGCCAGAAAATGGGGGCTCTATATTAGTTAGGAGGCAGGTTTGGCCACTCCAGTAGAGATCCAGAATAATATTTGATTAAAGAAGATAGGAGTTTAATTTTCTTTGACATAACCCAAAGGTCAGCAGTTGAGGGCTTCATGTGGTAGTTCCTTAGTACTGGGCACTCAAGCTCCAGGGTCTTAACATCTCTGCCTTGGTAGAATGTTGCTCTTATTTCCAAGATGGCTAATCTTCATGATCACATTCTAACCAATGAGATGGGAGAAAGAGCACCATCTGGAATTTGTGAACATTTACATTCATATGCCATTGGTTACAAATTAGCCACACCTAGGACAGAAACTTGTTTTTAATCTGGGTGGCCATGTTTGTAGGGTTTTGTTACTATGAGAGAAAAGCAAAGAGTGGATGCTGGAGAATTACCAGCTGTCTCTGCCATAGAATCCATTTTTATTACTAAATCAGCAGTTTAAAAATTTGTTTTGGTGGTTTTAAAATTCATAAATGTAAAAGAATGACCTTGGCAATATTACCAAATTTATTAAAAATCTGACTGAACGTTAGAAGAAGAATTTTTGAATCTGTTAATGTCCCTCACTTCTTTATGAGAAATAAAACTGACACTCTATTTTTGTTGGGTTAACTGTAAACCATTTCTGTTTGGTATTTCCTCTCTCTTGCCAGCAAAAACATTTCCTTCTCCTTCATAAGGTATTCTAACCTATTATCAGGTGTTACACATTGCTATGTTAATTAACAAAAGATCTTTGAAACAGAGCTTTTTGCATATCTGGTTCATGGAATAAACCTGAGAAATGGAGTCTTTCAGGGCTGGAACTAATGGCTGTCAGTGGTGGCTGAGTTGAGAAGTTCTGTCTCCTATACAGGCTTTTCAAGGTTAGATTAGATTATAAGCATGACAAAATAAAAACAGTACTTCTGGGAATTATGTTGTGGTCTCAGGAATGCGTTGGTGGATCTTCTGACTGGGCCGTTGGAATGGGCCAGTTTTCATTTACTTGTTTTGAGATTGTTTCTTCCTCATTGCTACTAAATTGATGACTTTTGCTTATGAAAGTAGTCCTGAGAGTAATTACATGTGTAGGGTAGAAGAAGGACAGTCTGACTTAATAGGGAGCACCTGTTAAGCACCCTGTTTATAATTAGACATATGCATCTTTTAAAATAATTTTATGTATGTATCTATGTATGATGAATGAGATGGGGTCTTGCCATGGTGCCCACACTGGTCTCAAATTCCTTGGCTCAAACAGTTCTTCTGCCTCAGCCTCCTGATATATACTACTTTATATATTTTATCATATACTGCAGGTCTTTGAGAGAGCTAATTATCTTACATGCTCCTTTAAATCAGACATTCCAAAATTTCACCTTTTGAAGCCATTGCTCCAGTTAGAATTAAGGGTTCTCTGCTATGTGTCTCCATGGTGCAATTTATCAGAATTCATATCCCACACTCAGCTTTTTGAAAGTGTTCCTCCTGGAAGGTAGTGCCTGTGTTATTGATCTTCATTTCTCTCCCAGTGTTTATAAAGTTTTTTGTACATTTTAGATGGATTGTAAGCAAGATAAACCTTTTAAAATGTTACGCTTGTTTATGTAGAAAGAAATTCCTTATAATTTTTATGCAGAAGCAAGAGGGAATTAGTAGCAGTGGTTGTTTTTTGAAGGCTTTTGTCCTGTCAAAGTGACTGTGGATTGAAAAGTTGAAGAACCATTGGTTTGCTAGCAGTATCCAACCAAAGTATAGACTAAAAGAAAACTTGCATAATTAAATTTTTGGAACCTTTTTTTCCTTTGTTTCCTTCTTTTTTAGAAACATTAGAAGAAATGGACAGTGAGTTGCTCAAGTGTGAATTCTGTGGAAAAATGGGATATGCTAATGAATTTTTGCGGTCAAAACGATTCTGCACTATGTCATGTGCCAAAAGGTATTTCTGTGCTCTTGAGTTTCCTAAAGGACAGATAAATAACTATTGGAACAAAACCCAAAAACCCTTGAATAGCTTACCAAGGATAACTCTAGATATTTTAGTGTGTAATATTATAGAAGAAACCTAGATATTGTAATGTAGAAGAATAAACAAATAGGCAGTATCTGGAGACACTTGGTATTTATTCGATTTTGCTCTGTGAAAGTTACGTATTCATAATACTTAATTGTACAGTATAATCTGATATTAAAGTAGTAATCTCCTGGTGGTAAGAATATATTTAGGAGAATCCCTCCAAGGAAATGATCAGGATGTTATGCAATACTAGTCCTTAAAGTATCAAAAACAGTATTTGTTTTATCAGCCGTTTTATCATTATTGAAATACTTAGATTTACTTTGTGTTATTTTAAAATGTTTTCATTTGTTTGAATCACATCCTATTTATTTTAGGTTTCTAATGGGACAGCTATAGTATAAATTCCCCATACTGTTGACATGGTCAGAAAGTACTTATCTTTTCTGAATTAGTATTTTCAATAGTCATGGCTGTTTTTGTTTTTTTTTTTTTTAATACAGTCTCACTCTGTTGCCCAGGCTGGAGTGCAGTGGTGCGATCTCGGCTCACTGCAACCTCCGCCATTCGGGTTCAAGAGATTCTCCTGCCTCAGCCTCCTGAGTAGCTGGGATTACAGGCACCTTGCCACCATGCCTGGCTAATTTTCGTATTTTTAGTAGAGATGGGGTTTCACCATGTTGGCCAGGCTGGTCTCGAACTCCTGACCTCAGATGATCTGCCTGCCTCAGGGGATTACAGGTGTGAGCCACCACGCCTGGCTGGTAAATAGTATTAATAACAAAATAAATGTTTAGTCTCTTCATTAATTGTATAATTTCCAAGTTTGGTTTACATTTAAAAAGAACCCCACCCTAATTCTGATAATAAATCCTAGTAATACTGGAACTTACCACTAAAGTTGAAGTGTATGCACACTATTGTGAAATTGGTTCTCTGTTCAGAAGGGTGATTATTCTCTCAAAGGATTTAAGATCTTCAATACGATGACTATAGCTTGTACTATATTTCAAAATAGGTAGAAGAGAAGAATTGGAATGGTTCTAACATGAAGAAAAGACAAATATTTAAGATGTGGATGTCCCAGTACACTGATTTGATTGTTACAGATTGTATGAATGTATTACATTATCACACATACTAAAACTATGTACATCTATTATGCATGCATAAAAAATAACCTCATGAGAAAAATTAATATCTTAATTGTGTACATCTAGGGAATTTCTAACTTGAACATTTTATTTTGTATGGGATATTTCCAAAATATACTTAATAAAAAGTTAAATAGTAGAAGTGTTTTCCTCCAAAATTGGGTTTATTGTTTCAGTTGTTAATCTGTTTTTCAAATATGCTTTGATGTTACTGATAAACCAGTAATCAAATTATGTAACTCAAGTTTTAACTTCAATTTTCTAGTTTGCTTATACCACAAAAAAAGAAAAATGGTTCTCTGATTCCAAGTGATTAAAAACTCTAAAAACTTGGGGAAAGGACTGCCTTTGAGAATATTTTAAACTTCTTGACTAAAAATATTTGAGGACATTTAATGCTGCCATCAGTCTTCTCTCAGAGATGACTGCTGAGTTGTGACATTAGTATTCCTTTTGGTGAACCTCTTTAGCAAGGTAGAGGACCTAACAGGGAAATGTGGATGAGAGAGGGTAGATTAGGTCAGGGAAGAACCATTGTCATTTCCATGTCTGTCTAGCTGTCTTGGAAAGCTGAATATTTAGGGACAAGATATCAAGTATGAAGCTAGCCTCCTTTTTCTATTCCTCTTTTTTTTTTTTTTTTTTTTTTTTTGAGATGGAGTTTTGCTCTTGTTGCCCAAGCTGGAGTACAATGACGCGATCTCGGCTCACCGCAACCTCCGCCTCCCGGGTTCAAGTGATGCTCCTGTCTCAGCCTCCTGAGTAGCTGGGATTACAGGCATCCACCATCACACCTGGCTAATTTTGTATTTTTTGCTAGAGACGGGGTTTCTCCATGTTGGTTAGGCTGGTCTTGAACTCCCAACCTCAGGTGATCTGCCTGCCTCGGCCTCCCAAAGTGCTGGGATTGCAGGCGTGAGCCACCACACCTGGCCTTTTCCATTCTTTTCTTAACGGATAAAGTTGATATAAATGGAAATCAGAAACCTGCATCACTGAGCCCACCAGTGAGCACATTATGAACACGGCAGTATCTTCTTGAATTGTTTTAGGGTAAAATGAATTGGCTATCAAGATACTTATATTTTTATGGGAAAAATAGCGTATTCATTCTCATACTACCCTTTTTTTTTTTTTTTTTTTGAGACAGAATCTCACTTTGTAGCCCAGGCTGGAGTGCAGTGGTGCGATCTCAGCTCACTGCAACCTCTGCCTCCCGGGTCCCGGTTCAAGCAATTCTCCTGCCTCAGCCTCCGGAGTAGCTGGGATTACAGGCATGCGCCACCATGCGCAGCTAATTTTTGTATTTTTGGTATAGAGATGGGGTTTCATTATGTTGGCCAGGCTGATCTTGAACTCCTGACCTCGTGATCCGCCTGCCTTGGCCTCCTAAAGTGCTGGTATTACAGGCATGAGCCACCACGCCCAGCCTCTCATAGTACTTTTTATTTCCATCTCTTGATATCTTTATAAAATGTTGATGAGGAGAATTCGTTTTGGTGTCAGCATACGGGTCCTAGGATAGTTACCAGTAGCAAATTTAATTGGGATTTATTCTTGCAACTTTCTTGGAGCAAAAGAATTTTGAAGGCTGGATGTGGTTGCACACACCTGTAATTCCAGCACTTTGGGAGGCTGAGGTGGGAAGATTACTTGAGCCCACGAGTTTGAGACCAACCTGGGCAACCTAGTGAGATCCCCATCTCTGTGAAACAGATTTTTGAAAATAAGAAGTTACCAAGGCAGTTTCATATATGTAAAAATGAAACTGCATATATCTTCTTAGCGTTTGCATAGCTTTTCAGAAATTTGTTTCTTAGATCATTTCTTCTCTTCTTTCTAGGGAAAGGTTGGCAGACTCACCTAGGCCAAGTCTTTCCTGTGGTTCATTTTTTTGTATGGGCTCATGAGCTAAGGATGATTTTGAAATTTTTAGTTTCTTGGGAAAAAAATCAAAATAATATTTTGTGACACATGAAAATTGTGTGAAATTTAAATTTTACTGTTACTAAAAGTTTTACTGGAGTACAACCATGCTCATTCAATATTTTCTATTTATTTTTAATTTTTTAAATTTATTTTTATTGTTTTGAGACAGAGTCTGGCTCTGTTACCTATGCTGTAGTGCAGTGGCGCTATCACAGCTCACTGCAACCTTAGTCTCCGGGGCTCAAGCCATCCTCCTGCCTTAGCTTCTCAAGTAGCTGAGACTACAGGTGTGTGCCAGCACACCTGGCTAGTTCTTGTATTTTTGGTAGAGACAGGTTTTCACCATGTTGGTCTTGAACTGGTCTTGCCATTTACTGGTCTTAAACTCCAGAGCTCAAGTAATCCATCCGCCTTGGCCTCCCAAAGTGCTGGGATTACAGGTGTGAGCCACGGCATCCAGTATTTTCAGTGGCTGCTTTCACACTACAGTGGCAGAGGTGGGTAGTTCTGACAGAAACTTGTATGGTCCATTAAACTTAAAATATTTACCATCTGGTCCTTTGTATACAAAGTTTGCCAGTCCTTGTTCTAGGGCTTTAGAATCCATTAAAAGGCATAGGATTCTTTTGAGCTGTGATCATGTCTTATAAAGGTCTGTGTTCAAAAATATTAGGCAGTCTATTTTGGTAAAATAAAATCTTTCATTAAAGGGTTATGTATTTCTAAATTTTCTGAATAGTGAGAGCAATGAATTCCTTGTGTAACTTTAAAGTCTCCACTTTACATTTTTGTTCTTTGATTTTAGTAATATTTGAAAAATCTTTTATTAGCTGGCTGAGATTCTCTCCCTAGTATACTAAACTTTAAAAAATTAGTGTCTTTGGAAGTTATTACTTAGAAAAATCAGTTTGAATAAACATCTGCATAGATACTACATAACTTCTTTTTCTTTTGGAACCTTCCACTTTTTTTGCTGCTATGAAAATTGGTTATTCTCTGTATTTTGCAGGAAGTTTCCCATTGTCATGCTGTAATCAGAAAAAAGTACAATACCTTGTTGTAGAAGTCCAGTAGTATATTGAGAGATATATTATGATATACACAAAGCTCGTTTTTGACCTTCAGCATAAGTAAATCCATTAAACAGTATAGCTTATGAGGTCTTATATTCATTAATGATGTATTATCGTACTTACTGAGTCACAGTTGCACTTTAAAGTCACAATTAAATACTAAATGGATTGTCCTATATATCATTAAATATTTTTTCTTACTTGAATTTCTTTAGGTACAATGTTAGCTGTTCTAAAAAATTTGCACTTAGTCGTTGGAATCGTAAGCCTGATAATCAGAGTCTTGGGCATCGTGGCCGTCGTCCAAGTGGCCCTGATGGGGCAGCAAGAGAACATATCCTTAGGCAGGTCTGTACAAACCTTGCTTCAATGTAAAGTACCGTTTTCAGAAATGCAAGGAAAGTGCAATGCTGTATTTTGCTTGTACTACATTTTCCAGCTTCCAATTACTTATCCATCTGCAGAAGAAGACTTGGCTTCTCATGAAGATTCTGTGCCATCTGCTATGACAACTCGTCTGCGCAGGCAGAGTGAGCGGGAAAGAGAACGTGAGCTTCGGGATGTGAGAATTCGGAAAATGCCTGAGAACACTGACTTGCTACCAGTTGCACAAACAGAGCCATCTATTTGGACAGTCGATGATGTCTGGGCCTTCATTCATTCTTTGCCTGGTATGTAATTCATCACTTTGGCCTTAATATTTTTCTCGTGCATTCACACACAGCAATGTTAGATCCATCCACACCTTTTGCACAAAAGGGTTAGAGAAGTACTGTGTATATGTATAAATTAAGTGGCATTGGTTATTGAAATATGATCTGTTTCCTCTTGCTTATTCCCTCAGCACTACTGGGTATTTTCTCATACCCCCCAAGTCGATAAAAACTGACTAGTCCTGCTTCTGCTGTGACACCTCAGCCGGTGAAGATATTAATGGTGCTTTCTTCTCTTCAGTCTGATTTCTCTCGAGAGGTCAGTAGAGAGATTGAATCAGACACTTCTTCCCTTCTGCTCTTCTATTTTTCTATTCTATTCCTCCTTATTTCCTGATTTAACCTTTTTAAAAATGAAATAAGAGAGACTTTTTTTTTTTTTTTTTAACATTTTTGAAAGCTAATCAAGACCTTTTAAAATGTAAAAATTTGGTTTCTTTGAAAAAAATCAAGCCAGTTCTTTTTAAAAGAAGGTACATTCTTTGATTCTTTTCAATAAATATCAAGAGCCTTTCTGAAATTTTATTTTTCAAATAGACAGCTGAAATTCAGTTATATTCATTCTAATTTTGAGGGTAACTTTCTCATTTTCCTGTTCTCATTTTGACACTCTTTCCATCAACTTTTATCTTTTTTTCTTAAAACGACAGTAATCTTTTATATCCACTTTCTCCAAGGGGCTGGCTACTAAAGACAGCTGCACCTTTGCTCATGATGAGACCCACACTGGTTATATATGTTAAGACTGTATATATTTATATATATATTTAAATCAGTAAATCTTGTCATTCACTTTGACCTTATGCATATGGAAAATGAGGAGACTAAAACAAACAGTTTATTCCCTTTTGGTTTTATTGCAAATCATATCATTTCTCTTGATATAAGCTTTCTAGAAGAATACGTCCTATTTGAACTTGTCTAACTTTTTACAGTTTAATAAGCCAATTAATTAGCTATTGTTGCTAATTAGTCTATGACGGCAACTAAAGTCTTAGAAACATACGTAGAGCGAACATGCTATACAAGAAAATATATTTAGAAATGATAGTTTTAAAGAATCTGTTACCCACTTTACCTCATATACAGAATTCTGTGAGATTTTATTAAATTAGTTTATCAATAGCTTGTTTTAGAAATGCTGTTTTTTGTTTTTTTTACAAAAAAACAAAAACAAAATATGGCCACTTTTGAAGAAAAATGGAATTGTTTAAAGGGGGAGATACTTCATGGGAAGATTTTTAAACATGCATGTGCCCAAGAAAACTTAGGTGTGTGTTAATTGCTGACCATGTGCATTTAGAATCTGTTTTAAACTTGATGTATTTAGAAGATGGTGAATCTTCATTGGTTGTGGTTTTAGTATCTAATGAAACCAATTTTAGTTTTTAGACCAGTATAGCTATCTTGAGAATTAACTTTGGAGTCTAGACTGATTCCTGGGGCTGGTCTTTCATTCTGTCATCTTCAGAAGTAGTCTCAGTCTTCCAAGTGGGGCACATGATCTGTTTGTGAGCCTGAGTTTTCATTTGGGAGAAATTTTTCTTTTCCTTTGCAGAAGAGAGCTGGTTTACATCCTGAGGAAAATAGTTGCCCAGATAATTAACAAATACACTGCTGATTCTTCTTTCACTTCTTTTTTTATTTAGGCTAATTTTCCCCAGCATCAATTTGCCATGTGGCTACTTTATTAGAACAAAGGCTGATTCCTTTGTCTCATTCTTGCTTCATTTGAGTTAAACAAAAAACATGAAACTTAATATTGCTCATAACTTAAAATGTTTGTCTTACAGAGTTCATCTAGACACTTAATTTTGTTGCCAGATATTTAGAAAACATCATAAAAAGGACACAGCTATTATATAATTTAGAATTTCTTACTACTGTTTAAGTCTGCTTAATTTGACTCTTTCTTTACTTATGAAATGGTAATGTTTTCAAACTACTTTGACAGGCCAAATAATAAGCTTATTTATGTGATTAGTTATATCACCTTTCTCAAAGTTCTCTGCATAGTGTCTGTAATTTAAGGTAATCTCATACCAGAAAATACCTTAATGTTCATTTCTTTCTGCTTCTCTGGACTTTGTAAATTTCCTTTTGAGCTTCTTTTAGCTCTCATTCAGCACTGTTTATTTTCCCTGAGTAGTCTACTCCCAAGCTTTTCTCACAGAATGAACAAGCTTGTAAATTTTGTAATCTCTTGTATTTTGTTTCTTTCCAGTTGAGATAGCCTTCCTTCCCTGTTTAATCAGGGCATATTATATTTACTCCTCCAGTTTTCTTTTCTCTTTGTATGTCATCTTGTTAAACTTCCTGTTCGGGACTGTGTTAGAGCTTGTGTGCAGTAGACCAAAATCTCAGAGCTGTTGTCAGAATGAAACATTACGGCTTTCTAATTTTTTGTGCATTTAAAAGTTACCTACAGGAACGATTATTATTTTCAATTTACTGCAGGTTATCTTCTTTAACCCTTCCTTCCTATGATGAACTGTCTTTTGCAGAGATAAGTTTATCCTGTTTATTGATCTGTGAATCCACAGTAGATTTGATTTTTCTGTAGGAAATCATTTCTTAAAATAGGACTGTTTACTGGTTTTTGTAATATTACTATTGGGACTTGTTTTTTCTGTAGCATTAAGTGGCAGGTAATATCTTTTCACCAACCTTACTGTGGTCAATTTTTGTGCAAAGTGTTTTGTTTTGAGTTTAGCTGGAGAAGTGATGCCAGATGCTTGCAAGTTCAGTTGGGACCCATGTGCAGAGGTCCTTCCCCATACTGAGAGCTGCACTGCACTTGCTTCTGGTGAGGTGAAGCTAGCTCAGCTGACTGGCCATGTCAGTTGGTGTATGTTTTATACACATCCCTGGGATCCAAGCCATTTTGCCAAAGTAGATGTTAATGTCAGAAGGCTAGAACTTTATCTCAGTATACCTTGAACATTTAAAATTGTCTTTAAAATATGTTTTCCTGTAATGAGTTTCTGGAAGCATACTTGCTTCCAATTTTTCTAAGTCACTTTAATTTTTTATTTCTATGCTGATGCAACTACACTTTTTTTGTGATTAGCTTAAGAAAGTTGTGATCTAAAATGCATTCCTATTTGATTGTGCTGTTGCCCAAAACACTTTTTGTTCTTTATTATTTTGCTAATACATTTACTGTCTACCAACAAGAGGATATTTGAAGAGGAATCTCACAATACAGAGGAACAGGAATGTGCTACATATTTTCCTCATGGAGAACTCCTTGTTTCTATTCCCAAATGTAGCTCTTACAGTTCTCATTACTTCTCATTGCTCCTGTTTTCTGAATCTAAGTAAGTCCCACCCTATCTTTCTCTCTCTTCTTTTCTTTCCTGTGTTCTTGTAAGTAAGACTGAAGAGAGAAGAACATTAGTTCTTTCCTAAAAAGAAGGATGAAGTCACAACTAGATGCAAGATTAGTCAGTTTTGTCTGCCTCAGTTTTGTTGAGAGCTACCTCTGGGGAAAAGAAAAGGGGCTTTTCTATGGTGAGTAATCCCATTTCAACTATAGTTTCTTTTATAAGATAAATGAACAAAACCATAAAACTTTTGTAGAGGGTATTGAAATGTCAATTTTTAAGTGTGAGAAATTATTAAAACAAATTGAAAAGCTGGTTGTTATGTAGGAAACAGTAAAGATACAATTAACAGGACATGAGAAAAGAAAAGAGAAAAAATGGCCACACAGCTGTACACAGGAAAAAATGTTTGTATTACTCTTACAGATAGCTCTTCTGTAGCAGATTATATTTTTGTTTATTGTGTATTCACCAATTCAGTCCTTATTGACAAATATTATGTATTCAGTACCTATAATGCTTTGTGCTTTGTTCTGGGATTGTAAGAGAGACATCATTATCTTACATACAAGAGGATGATACATTTGCAGGTAGAAAGTACAATAGTACTAGCAGAATTGTGGCATCCAAAAGTGTAATGTAACTGTTTTCATTTTCATTATCTTTTTCTTTGTGTTTTCCTTTAGAATGCTAATTTGAATAAAATAGAAAAACTTAAGCTTTCCGTTTTTATGTGTATTCTTAAATTCATTGTACAGTTTTACTGTCTCTCAAGAAAGCTGCCGTATTTTTGTATTCTCTCCTGTCTCAGCTACTTAATTCATTACCTTTCCTATTGGTTTCTTTACCCTGCATGGGTAAGTTTATTGAGTAATCTGGATGTGGAAGTTTGGTAGACAGTAAAAACATTTGAGTTTCAGGTAGATACTAGCATTGTTATCTGCTAAAGCACCTGGTTTAGACTAAGAGCTAAAATATTGGTTATGTGGTGGGAAATTCGCCAGCAAGCTCATAATTTCAGTGAGAATTGTTTTCTTAACAAAAATGGAGACAAGCCCAGTAATACTAAGATTTGAAGTAGAAGTTACAAGTCAAGCAGTGTAATAGATTTCAGCAGCATTGCAATAGATTGATAATGCAGTCTTGAGAGATTTGATCTGTCCTGAGTGAACAATAAAAAATTTTAAATGTACTTGGCAAGTGTAGGTCATAAATTAGGATAAGGTACAAATGATAATGAAAGTAGTACTCACTTGAGAAAATATTTCTAGATTGTTATTTAAATGGCAAGATATTATATTTCTGTTTCCTCTTTACCTATGTGTGAAGGAAATATTATACAGAGATAAAGGTATAACTGGTTAACCCAAACTGGCATGCTTTGAGGTAGCAGCATAGTCCTTTTTGTGAAGGAAGTATTACATCTAGACTTTGTACATTTTTACCTCCTATGAATTATTTTTATAACATTATTTTAGAGCAAGAATTTCCATGCAAATTGCTTTACATGGATTTTGAATTAATTCTTATTTTCAGAATGCAAATACCCTATTCTTCAAGAGTGAACTCAAGACTACCATAAATAAATTTCATTTGTTTCTCAGCCTGTATTTCAGATTCTCAGACCCAGTGAGAGCATAACTGTGACTGTTAGGAGTAATGTCCAATTGTTGTATATTTAATTCTAACTTCCTTCCTCTGGTCAAATTTCAGGCTGCCAGGATATCGCAGATGAATTTAGAGCACAGGAGATTGATGGACAGGCCCTTCTCTTGCTGAAAGAAGACCATCTCATGAGTGCAATGAATATCAAGCTAGGCCCAGCCCTGAAGATCTGTGCACGCATCAACTCTCTGAAGGAATCTTAACAGGAACATGAAGCCTTGATAAAACAGCAGTTTTACTCTTCTCATACAAACTTGTAAGGTAAAGGCCTAACTTGGTCTAGAGTATGACACTTATTGTGGTGGATAGCTGAGCACATTGGGACCTCTGCATTAAATACTGACATTTCTTCTACAGGTATAATAATCGATCGTACATTTTCATAATTAACCATTGGTAAAGTTAATTTTACAGGTTACATGAAACATTGAAAGACTTGTTGTTACAGAGGGCCATGATATTTTTCAAAGAAATGTGTTATACTAGATAATTTTTTTAAAGGTGATGTTTATCATTAATATAAAGAATCCTTTTAAAAGTAATTTAATGATTTACATTTCTCCTCTTTTGATTTGGTTTTCTTATACATTTTTTCTACCCTATTAGTTTTCTAAAGGTTGTCATGAGAGATATGTTATGGCATAATTTAGTAGTCCAGTGACAGAATCATATGCAATGAAATCAGTGTACACTTTAAAAAACATGTGTTTTAGACATATGCTTTATTTATAAAAAAGGAATTGTGTTCTAGTGTGAACAATACTGATCTGGAAGTGAAAATAGTTTCTTTTCCAAACCTGACCAAGAATTTGGTTTGACTGAGAAAAGTTTTCCTTATAAAAGTTTTTGTACATTTATTTAGAGCAGTGGTTTTCAATAGAGGTCAGTTTTGATTGCCAGGGGACATCTGGCAACGTCTAGAGACATTTTGGTTGTCACAGCTTGAGGGGGCGTTCAGGGGAAGGTTCTAGATACTACTGGTATCTAGTAGGTAGAAGCCAGAGATGTTTCTACATATTTTATAATGCACAGGACAGCACACCTCCGCTACAAAGAATTATTGGTTCAAAAATGTCAGTAGTGCCAAGGTTGAGAAACTCTGATATAGAAGGAGTGATAAATATTGTTTTCACCCAAAGGGATAATTTTTAAAAATGGAGCATAGCAAACATATATGATGGAAGTGTTATTCAGATAACATTAATATTCTGTTGAATTATTTTTTTCTAGTTTAATCATGCTAGCAAAAGAAAAAAAGATCTACAAATTGGCCTATAAAATAAGGACTGACATACAAATAATTTAACTCTCAGAAAGTACTAATTCATTCTGATTATCTTTCATACCTCTGTGCTCCTCTGCACTGATGAAGGAAGGCATAATATGATTGTATCTATGAACCAGTGCGCAGCCTTTTCTGGAAAGAAAATAGTTTTTAGTAGATACGTGGTTGCTCTTTGGATTTTTTTCTAATGTTAAACATGCTGGGACTAGCTAGAATGCACATTCCTACTTCCTTTACCAAACTTTTGCATGCTTCCTGCAAAGCACTTACCAAGTGATTTCTCTTGAATGATCAGATATAAGTTTGTATGTACTTGTTTGAGGAAAAAAATTTAAAGTAAAACCTTTTACTGAACAGTGTTCTATAGAATTATGACACTAAAACAAAATTGTGGAAGCCCTGAAAGCTTTATAGTCCTAGACATCAAAAATGTTATTTCAGATGATGAACGTTTTGTTTTAATCTTTTCTTATATTACCATGATTGAGATATTTTAGTAATTGAAGGAGCATACACAGATACTTGGCAGAAGTTGAGTAAGTAGGGGAAAAAAGAGTCCCTGAGTTTCAGTCATTTTCATTGCTCTTTTCAGAAAGATTGTGTTCAGCTAGTAGAAGACTAAAGATGTCGCTGAAGACATCACAGATATTATATTTATCTTTTGGCTTTGTGTACATTAGAGAATGTTGATTATTTTTATACAAAAATACAGCGGGTAATTTTTTTAATCTTTAGATGCCTCTTGTTTGAATGTATGCTTTGTGGAATTCTTTGTGTAGTAATGTTTTAAAAAAAGAGGTTTACTGATAGTTACATGTAGGATTAGAATGTGTAATATAAGGCTCATGTTCCAGACCTACAGTGGCTTGTAGTCTGTGTTACATATTTCTTTATATCACATTTTTAATCATTGGATTAAAGTTTCAAGGAAAGCTAGGTACTCTATAATCAGTTTTCATTTATTAGCAGTTTATCATCATGACAGAATTGTCATATGCTTGACTTTTCCCCTCTTCTTACAATTTCAGAACACAAATACAGGCTAAACATTAGTAAGTGACAGCCCACAGTATGAGGGAGGGAGGTGCAATGGAAATCTTGCCTGGAATTAAAACTTCTCATAGATTATCCACAATTAATACAACATTTATTATTTGAGGATAGACTCCTCCAGCAGTAATGATTACCTCCCATATTACCTATGGCCTTTAAGGCATCAATTTTGAACTGTGTTGGAGGCTCTCCTTTTATTTACTCTCTCCCATAATATCAGCCATTCTGTACTTACTGAAAGCCTCTGTGCCTACCACTGTTGTTAAGTATTCAGGAGAGGCTTACAAGAAGGGTTTCTATTGGAGAATACCTTATAATCTTAAATTTAGTCCAGATCTCCTGTTGTCCCCCACTCAGAACATAGCCAGAAAATGCACTTGCTCTTTTCAGGTGAGTTTTTATTTAAAAATGGCTTGTTTGCTATCACTTGGTAGTTCTCCCATCAGCACAGCTATTTCTTCCAAGATGATTTAATCATCTTAATTTCAAAGCTTCAATTATGTATTATGGGTATATAGGCAACACTGAGCATCCACCTCTCTCCTGAGTTTTAAAGCACAGTATATAGTTGGGGAGAATATAATTGTTTTCATATCCTTTCATATTACTACAATAGTTTTAGGATTTTGACGGGGGAGAGAGAATGACAAACAGAAAGGGAACATGGAGGCTCTTCCTACTTTTGCTACCTAAGTTTGCATTTTCTGACTTCCTTAAAGTGTTGCACTCTGTCCCATTGGGGTAAAAAACTGTAAGTTTGAAATTTTGCTTTAAGCCTTGTGTTCCTAGGGAAGTTAAACAAGTAACAGAGCTGGTTTGTAAAAATTATTTTTTATATGACATTAATATTCATCAAGCTTTGTGTAGGCATGTGTAAGACACAGCCATGCAGCTTTGAATAGTCTATATGAGATAGAGTGTTGTCTCAAAACCTGTCACTTTTTAATTAGCATATTATTATTTTCCTGATGGTACTTTTATTTTGCTGTTGAATGCTCTAAACGGAACTTTTTAAAAAAGTGCGGTTTAAGAGCAGTCACCCAGGAGTAGACAAGATGGAATGAGAGGAAATAAATGGTAATGCAAAAGCTTGAGCATGGGAAGAGTCAGAGGCGGCTGCCGTCGTCCTTGTTAGCTTAGCTCACTTCAATACCGAGCACATTTCTGCACTTTTGAAGTGAATATTCATGTTTTACTTAGAAATAATTTCCTTTTATTAGGTATCCCACTGTTGATTTTTGTTTCCTGGTGTATCAAAATTCTTAGAACTATATGAAACATAGTTTAACATATAGTATTATTGTGACCATGATTTTGCATAATTTTTGACATAGCTTATCTTCATTGATCAAGTATAAAATTATAATGAGACATGTCTTAGATTGAATTGAAATGTGTTACAGTGCCCTGTCTCCCACTGACTTGTTCAATTAAATGTCTTTACTACATTATGTACATCTTCAGGCTTTTGGTAACACAATGGCACAAGTATGGTAGGGAGGAAATACAGCCTAATATAGTCTTATAGGGACTTATAGTCTCTTAGGGAGTCATATAGCCTAATATAGTCTTAGGCTATATGACTATATTAAGTGTGTATAAACAGTTTTTGAAAGAGTACACTATTATGGATGTATGTGAATGATGCTGACCTCACAGCCATATCCAGTGGATGAAACTGACTGGACCCAATGTTAAAATGTTTTAAAGATATATTTTCAACCAGAACAGCCCGATTATAGTTTGTGGTTTAAAGATTCTTACCTTGGTTGAATTGCAGGAACACATGCAGCCTACGGGCATTGAGCATTAGCTAATGGCATGAAAGGGCCTCATCTCACTACCTCTCTGAGGCCTCTAGCTCCAAGAAAACTGCATAAAAACTTATTTCTTTGAGAGATTTTTGTCTCAGAATCTTTAGAGGATTTTGTATTGTGGCTAACTTTAGGAAGGGGAGGCAGCTGAGGCAGGACTTTCTGGTACCTGACAGTCATGTTCCAGAGCTACCTCTGGGCAGTGGAAACTGGCCCATCTGTGCAAAATGTTTGCTCAGTCTGTTTCTTGTGTGCCACATATGTAAAGCGGGGCTCTGAGGAAGGTTTTCTAGAGGGAAGTATACGGAAATAGAAGAGGAGACAAGTAGGGGGAACAAAGCATTTCAGACCCAAGAAGATAGAGGTTATTTATAGATAATGGCTTTCATCCACAGTTCAAAATAATACATTTTAGTTGTTAGATGCCAGTTATAGCAACACATAGGTTATAGTTTTTATATATCAAGAAATCAGACTCATTCTTTGACTCTCTATACCCACTGTCTCCGTGCTTAGGAGCATGGATATTAATAGTTACAATGATATATAAGTTAGTGATTTTCGATTTCTGAAAAAAGTGGCAACCTTTTATTATAGTTGGAGAATATTTGGCAAAAATTCAAAGGTTGTTATATTGAGATCACAGAGAGTTTCCATTTTCAGATACCACAGTTGAATCACCTCTGTAGCTTGTTATGGAGAGGCATTTTAAGGTAGTATTTTATTTGTTAGGTTGTGTCTCAGTCTAAGAATTGGGAAAAATAAGAGCTATAGGTTTCAGTTTCCTAGTCTGGATTTCAGTAAACACAAGCCTACCTCTGCTTCTTTGGTGCACAGCAGTGTGGATCATGAACTGTTTACCCACATTCATCAATATTGGTATTTTATAAATCTACTTAGAACATTTTATTTCATCTCCAAGATTGTGATCTAATTTAGATAAGCACAAATACAGTATTAGGAAAAGTAAGTATGCAGTCTTACTAACATTTAATTTCAACGTGTCAAGCTGTATATCTTTTAAAAAAATTATTTGGGGCTGCGTGTGGTGGCTCACACCTGTAATCACAGCACTTTGGGAGGCCGAGGCAGATGGATCGTCTGAGGTCAGGAGTTTGAGACCAGCCTGACTAATATAGTGAAACCCCATCTCTACTAAAAATACAAAAATTAGCTGGGCGTGGTGGCGTGAATCTGTAGTCCTAGCTACTTGGGAGGCTGAGACAGGAGAATTGCTTGAACCCAGATGATGGAGTGAGCCGAGATCACGCCACTGCACTCCAGCCTGAATGACAGAGCGAGACTCCATCTCAAAAAAAAAAAAAATTCTTTGGGAAGATAGGTCCTCTTTTGTTAGAAGTTCATAAAATGTATCCTTATATAGTTTTGTTCACAGCAGTTATATAAGCTTTCTTCAAATAAAAACAGTTTAGATTACCTTATTTGGAAAAAGAATTTCCTAAATTTTTAAGAATTTTCAAAGTTTTACATACTAGTTTTTAGAACCTAATCCATTTTAAAATTGTACAATGAGAAAGCCTTTTTTGGAAAGTTATAAAGCATTAATACAAATATAATTATTACTATCACATTCCAGAGAATATGGCTTTTTCTAAACTTTCAGTTTAGAAAACACACATAAAGGGGAATCCCTGCCCTCCTTTTCAGCTCTGAAGACCAGCTTTTCTAATGCACACTCCTCCATTCTACTCAGACACATGCACAGACCCCTTCCAAGTGTCACGTTTATGGGAACTTTTGGGAAATGTTTTCCACAGATGTTTTGTTTTTTCCCTTTTATAGTTTGTTGACATTTTATTTAAAAATGACAATTTTAATCTGAAATGTTAAAGAAGAGGCACAACATAATGAGGTTGTAGCTAGCTTTATACTTTTGAAAAATATTTTTTTTCTACTGCTTTTTACAAGTACTAGTCGTCAGTGATACTGGTGGTGTTCAGTATGAATCCATAGAAAGAAAACAAAACGTGGTGTTTAAAAGAAGCAGAGTAGGGAATGAATTTTAATTTGGGAAAAAGCAGTATAATTTTAAAACAGTTACACTAACATGGCAAGGTGTGAAAGAGTAAGGTAACAAGTACTTTTAGAGCACCTGTTTAAATTTACTCCAGCAGTCATCTTAAGGATTGATAGTCACCGCCATTTATTGGCCTAAAAGTTACATTTCATGGCATATTATCAGTGTTAAATCCGTGCTTTGTGGAGCTTTAACTGACAGTGGTGAAAAAGTTGGTGATTATGAGAGAGTGGTGAGGCATCTCATCATTAGTGAAGTTAAACATCAGCCTGTTTTAGAATTTTTTAGTCTTGCCTCAAGTAAACCAGAAGTATCTAGTGTTTAAATCTTTAAAATGCTTCTCTTAAAAGTATTTTTTGTTTTGGGTAGTATTAAATAACCAGTAAGTAATCTACTTCAGTAGTAAATAATAGATGAATTAAGATGATGAGTAAGGATCCAACACACTGGTTTGGCGACTGGGGTTTTATTTCAGTGGGTTAGCTGTGGGTGACATGTCGAGCAGTTACTCAGCTTTTTTAACAGCTTCCAGATATACCATATGGTGCCTGTACTATTCAAATGTTGATTTTGGTTTAATTCATCTTTAAGGTACATCCCAGCTCTAAAACTATGATTCTAGGCCATGTAATGGGGCTGCTCTTACTTCATTCTCTTTCCCTTTTTAAGGGTTTATTTTATACTTAATAAGCATCCATTTCTTGGGTCACCTAGAGTCTTTGTTCTCCTAACAATTAAAGTAGAAAATTCATATGTAACAAGCAAATGAGGACATTTTCCTAAATTCTCCTTACTGGTTAGTTACTGAATATATGAACACATATGAATATTGTCATTCAAGTATTTATATTCATTTAGCAAACATTTGAACACTTATATGTGTAGTGTGTGGTAGACATGACTTGAGGAACTAGTAATAAGTAATATTTTCCCCCAAAAATTCATTGTGGCTTAAATAAATATGGATGTAATCACTACTACTTAACATACTGAGAGGGAATCTTAATAAACTTGGACCTGGGAGGGGAATATTTTTATGCATTGGGAAAAGAGTTAGGCTAGATGACATCTAAGGGGTCTGAGTGAATCATATCATAATTTTTATAACACAGTTCACATGCTAAACACCAGTTGGCCCTATACTTAAGTTACAAAATTAAGGAGACTTAACATTAAGGACTTACATATTGAGACTGTGGTGACAGCCCATATTTCACGGCATTATTTTGACACTTGAATCTGTTCCAGAGTTGTTGCTACACAAGGCATGTGGTAGAACAAAAAAAAAAGCTAGTGTTCATATTGTACATTTTTAACTACAACTTGTTTTTTGAGACAGTGTTTTGCTCTGTCACCCAGGCTAGAGTGCAGTGGTGCAATCTTGGCTCACTGCAACCTCTGCCTCCCAGGTTCAAGTGATTCTCTTGCCTCAGCCCTCCAAGTAGCTGGGATTACAGGCATCCACTACCACACCTGGCTAATTTTTGTATTTTTAGTAGAGACAGGGTTTCACCATGTTGGCCAGGCTGGTCTCGACCTCCTGACCTCAAGTGGTTCACCTGTTTCAGCCCCGGAAACTGCTGGGGATTACAGATGTGAACCACCACGCCCGTCTGACAGTGTAGCAGCTTTCTAAAACTGAAAAATCTCAAAGTAGATCACTGGAACAGATGTGTTCATTTATATTTTGTTTTTAAATTAAGAAAGATCACACTAAATAAATGTTAACTGTATTTTAAGCTATTACAAATATCCCAACTTTCAAAGATATGTAAGAACCAGTAATATTCTAGAAAGCACATATATTATGTAGTAAAGAGCATCCTTTAAAATGCAGAACTGGTAAACATAAAACAGTTCCATGCTTGAATTGGTTAGTATCTGGGGGGTAAATATTGAATGGGAGAATCGTTTATTGGGTTAAGGTCCATTCCTTGTGACTCTGGGATGCTGTGAATCACATTGTAATTCCTGTTGACACAGCTTTACATATTAACATCAGTTGATACTAACATTCTCCATAAAGATACAGAATGAAAGTATTAAAAAGTCTGTTAATCATTTTTGCAATTTTTGTTTTGTTTTGTTTTGAGACGAAGTTTCACTCTGACACCCAGGCTGGAGTGCGGTGGTGTGAGTGCTCACTGCAACCTCTGCCTCCCGGGTTCAAGCGATTCTCCCACCTCAGCCTCCTGAGTGGCCGAGATTACAAGTACATGCCACCACGCCTGGCTAATTTTTTGTAGTTTTTAGTAGAGATGGGGTTTCACCATATTGGCCAGTCTTTGTTTTTCCTATAGGGGGAAAAAGTCAAAATAAGTTCCAAAAACTATCAAAGTAAGGATTATGCTTGTAGTAAATGAAGGTCAGATAGGTGGATACTGACAATGGTGGCAGGCATTTCAAGCCTCTATTAAATTAGGACTTTTTTGTCTTTTTATTAAAATTTTGTTAATTTTAACAAAGACCTATTGTTGTGATAAACTGCTGTTTTTTGGATACTTCAAGCACATGTTAACCAATTTTTTAAATTCCTCCTTTTGGTTCCTCCCATTGTTCTAAAATAGAACTTTCATATTATTAAAACCTCAAAAGATGATCCACCCAGGATGAACAAAGATCACCACGGGGAAAGAAAACATTTTTTATCTTTACAGAAAACAAATGTTAAGATTATATATAGATGTATTCTCTACATTGGATATTGTATTAGAATCCTCCTTACAAGAAATGGAATAGTTTTTAGCACTCTTAGGATTAGAGTTCCTAGATTGGTGTTGATAGCTACAGTTTTAAAATGTATAACCTGAAAATGAAGGTTAATTTTGCATTGTAAGAGCACATTTGATCTATGTAAAAAGTGTCCATTTGGTGTATTTTTTTAAAAAGAGAAAGCACTTTCATATTAAGTAGCATGTGTATGAATTTAGATTTTCATATTTGTTGTGTCTGTATTCAGTGAGGTAAATTGAGCATTTAAATGTTTGTTGATGGCAACATTAACTATTAAATTAAAGCACCTTATACTCTGCTGCTTAACTTGCTTGTAATTGCACCTTTGTTACCTGCACATTTTCATATAGAATATTGTTGTTAACATTGCTTCATGTGGGTCTGGATGGAAGATTAGTGGGCCTACAGGATCATTTATTTATATTGTTTATATTACAATAATATATTGTAGACCAGTTGTAAGTTCATTTCTTTACAAATAAAAGCCTCTTCCATTTGGCTGGTCTATTCAATAATTTTTTTTCTTTAAGCTTATGAGACATGGGGAATCCTCTGTGTAAACAAAAGCTCTGTGAGATTTGAAATGGTTTTAAAATCTGATTTAAAATCTGCAGAGTATAAGTCTTTACTAAGTTCAATGTATTTAAACATATTTCAGTCCCATATTTGGCCAACAACTAGAAGGCAATATATTTAGAGGAGAAAGTAACAGAGAAGGAAAGAGGGGCTGGGTTTAAATGTTCTAAACTGTTTAAACACACCCTGATGTTCCCTCAAACATAGGATTACTTATCCTAAACTTTGTCTCTCATTTGGTTTTTATAGAATAATGTCATTTTTATTCCTGTTTTCTCTAAGTAAGTATTTTTTAACAGTGTACCAGCCATTATAGTGGTTATTTCTTATTCCCTGCCGTGTCTTCTGTTAACAGACCCTGATCATAGAGAGGTGGACATATGACTGAAGTCAGGTTAAACAGTCATTCCCTGGGACTGTATATTTGAAGTTAGGAGATGCTTTAAGTTGGAATTACAAAAGCCCTGAGATGCTGGCAGCCAGAACACCCACTTTGTGGACACACAAAATGGAAACCAACAACTCAGAGAGATTCTCCTGGTAGTTTACCAAGTTGTTTCCAGTATCCAGCTTCTTAGAATGGCTCAGGGTGAGTTTGTATTACCTGCTACTCGAAGAATTCCTGACTGTCCAGCAGCATTTCAACTTGTCTTTATAGATGGGTAGAGCTAATTAAAAAGACTCATTCATTATAGCCCTATAAAGCCTTAACATGTTCATGGGCATTGGATATTTTCAAGTGAAAAATAATTAAGAAACAACAGTCTTTACATTTGACTCTGAAACAACCTATTTTGAGAAAGTCAGTGGCACCAATGAAAGGCAGTGTAATATAGTGGCAAAGAGCAAGAACTCTGGACCAGAATTCTAGGTTTGCATCCCAGCTTCCCCAGTGTTTAGTTGTATGATAGTGAGTTTCTTAATTTCGATGTTTAAATTTCCTCCTCTGTAAGAAGGGGGATGATAACAGTACCTGTCAGAGTTGCCGTGTGAATTAAATCCGTTGCTGCATATAGAACACTTAAGACAGTACCTGGCACACAGGAAACATTTCCTAAATCTTTTTTGCTATTATTATTCGTGTTCCATAGCACTTATTATAGGACATTTTTTCAAATAATGGAAAGAAACTATTTGTGGATCATGAACTCAATTTTGTGGATCACAACCAGCATTTTAAAAATGACACCAAAAAACCTATTTGCATGATATGTAAGGGTAAGTATTGTTATGACACGTAAACATGTACATATTAGTCTGAGTCATGATGTTAAAAATATCTTTCTATAAATGTCAAAAATCAAAAGCCACAAATTAAGAAAAGCTAGGTTTCGATTTATGTAATATAGTGTTTATAAATAGTGATAAAAATATCTATGTAGCTTAATTTCTAAAGTAACTTAAGATTATTCTGCCAGTCATATTGTTTCACTCCAATGAAGCAACTCTGCCTATCCACCGGGGCAGGTCTGGCCATGTCTGAAGACATTTTTGATTGATTGTTTCTAGTGGGCGGAGGGCAGGGGATGCTGCTAAACTGCCCCACAACAGAAAATTAACCAACCCCCAAATGTCTGTCAGTAGTGCCAAGGAATGTCTGCTTTTACCAATGCGATTGTGATGTGACATGCAAGTATGTGATCTATGTTATAATATGAAAATGAATCTGCTGAATCACGGAAAGAGACCTAGCCACTACTCCCAGTTCCGTAAGGTGAGCAACCAAAACTCTCTTCTTCCAGGAACATTTACATTAAGAACAGAGATATACTTTTTAAAATTAGCAAAATTTTAAATGAGCGAATCTTCCTCTTACGTTGAACTTTATACCAAATCATTTTAAGAACAGTTTTTATTTTCTTGCTGTCATTTGAACATTTAATAAAACCTTTTATTTAGGTTGATATCTAAAGTGGTCAGTGAAATCTGAGATTTACATAACAGTTTGCATCTAGTAGTTTTTTTGGGCAACACAAACATCAGTATGGCCAAATGTTAACTCATTTTACTTTTCGTGTTAATAACAAATTAATATAGTGTCCCTTAATAAGTATAAAAACTTCTTGGAATTCTTTTGTTTTTAAAATAAAACACTATTTAATAAATAGTATCATAGCCCCAAAAGACACATTCTGAAAAGGTATCAAAGTTAAGGGGCAAAGCTTTGGTTCAGTTTATTTTTTAATATGTCCTGAGTTCTTTGTTTGTAAAATTATGACCTTACTATAGTTGTAACTTTTACTTCATAATATTAACAAGTCACTATTGATAGAGGTTTTTCAGTTTGCTCAAAATGAGAAATTGTAAATGGAATGAAGCAGCACTTCCAGTTGACAAATGGATCCAAAGGTAATTCGATGTCTCTTACATTAAGCTTGTGACAATTAAACCAATACACTGTAGCAATGAGAAAACTATTGACAAAGTACAACCAGGGAATATTCATCTCAATGTATGCTGGAATCTGTGCTTTAAATAAAAGAATGATTACCTGAAGTAGTACAAATGGTAACCAGGTACTGAGAAAACAGACAATGAGCTTGGATAAGAATATTTTTTTATATCCCACAGTATAACTGGAGTGGGATGAAAAAGGAAAATATAAGATAGTTTCATTCATATAGGAAGTTATCTTAACAGCCTGTACCAAAGTAGTAACTTCTTCCCAAGAGGTTATGAAAGCTACAAATAAAATCATCAGTATGAAAAATGATACCCAGTAACTCTGAATGCTGACATAGAAAGGACAGTGATGAGAATAAGCGTTCTGTGGCTTCAGGCTTTGGTAGATGGCTGGATCTCCCCAAAACATAAGCAAGGACTGCAATCCAAATTAAAATTACTGTAAAGGAATAAAACAATTTTTGACACTTAAATGAAAAGCTTGGTTGTTTTAGAGAAATTCAGGCAATAATCTATACAAGCTATCAGGAAAACTGGATAATGCAGAAAGCCGTAAGTTAAGGAAATAATTTCAGTAAATAGGCAGATGTGGTATTTAGTAAATCTAATGTTTAAAAGTACGAAATCCCTGAAATACAATAAAATGGAAATGTTTACCAAAAGTAAAAGATCAACGAATGCTAGTGAAATGCAAAAATATTCCATAAAATTTTGACAGGTGTTTTTTCTTCTCATTACTAGTGTGAGAATATTTAGTAATATTTTCCCAAGTATGATCAAGCATAGCAGACAGTTAACATCTAGGGGCTGGTTTGTTTGACGTAACTGGTACTGGAAAGAGCAGTTCTCTGAAGAGAGAGCAGTCATATTTTCAGTTAAATTTCAAGAAGACCTGCTGAAATACACATAAAACACTGCTTCCTTTTATTTTCCATCCCTGCAAAAAAAAAAAAAAAAAAAGTGAAAAGAAAACCTTAATGTAATCTATTTTGAAACTTTACAAAGCAACCACTATTCTAAAAATTCTAATTCAGTCATTTCCCCATTTAAGTGGTTAAATATATGAATAAGAGTTATATGTCTCATAATACTTACAGAATACAGAACATAAGAATCAATGTGTATACTTTGGTCATGTTTTTGAGACCCAGATGGTCTAGAACTCAGATTTTTAAACCAAAATGTTATATATAAATTACTAACTTCTATATATAAGTACAGGTTTTAAGAACTTATAGGGAGAGAAATGGTTTTATCTACCACAGCCAAAACTCATGCTTAAAATAGAAGCTTGGTAGCAATATGCAGAACCACCCACAGAGAGCTTTTAACCCCACCTCATTCTGACTCCAGACAACATGACCCCAGTTCCCTTTTTTGTCCATTTAGAGGCTATGCTTAGGGGGCCCCTTAACACAATTTCAAAGCTTTTTAGTTGCAGAATCCTTCAGATTAAATCTTTCCCTGAAGCTCTGAAAACAGGTAGTTTCAGCTGAAAATAATGGGAACATAGGTAAAGGAAAAGAAAAGGGTTTATCTTCTGGATATGGTCTTTCAGGTATGGCATGTGGAGAGACAGGAGAATACAGGGAAGGAATAGGGACTGAGTATGGAGACATCAGAATATTAGGAAGCGGTAGGTAAAGGCAAAGGGACAGGAGTTGAGGCTTCAGTGATAAATGCATTTGAAAGCAGGAAAATGAGATGATGATGAAAGAAGTCAGAGAAGAAGAGAAATCAGGAAAGGAAGGAGATTCAAGAAACACACGCTTAAAAAAAACTGAGTTGACCCAAACATTTCTATAATACTGTTCAATCACAATATTTATAAATAGCAAAAAAAAAAAAAAAAAAATGACAAGACAAACCCCACCACAAATGTCAACAACTGGAGATGGGTTCAGAACACCACAGGTTGGCTGGGCATGGTGGCTCTGCCTGAAATCCCAACACTTTGGGAGGCCAAGGCAGGAGGATGGCTTGAGCCCAGGAGTTGGAGACCAGCCTGAGCAACATAGGGGGGCTGCCTCTACCAAAAAAAAAAAAAAAATTAGCTGGGCATGGTGATGCACACGTGTGGTTCCAGCCACTTGAGAGGCTGAGGTGGGAGGACTGCTTGAGCCTGGTAGGTCAAGGCTGCAGGGAGCCGTGATTGCGCCACTGAACCGCAGCCTGTGTGACAGAGCAAGACCCTATCTCAAAAAAAGAAAACAAAACACAGGTTGAGTATCCCTTATCAGAAATGCTTAGGACCAGAAGCATTTTGGATTTTGAATGCATCCCTAATCCAAAATCCAAAATCACTTTCATTTGAGCATCATGGCAGTGCTCAAAAAGTTTTGGATTTTGGAACATTTCAGATTTCAGATCTTTGGATTAGGGACACTCACCTGGATATGGTAATCTTTATGATATGCAGCCATTTAAAAAATGTTTTTCAGGACAGGAAGAAGACTTCATTTTCATAGTGTTCACTCTACTTTCACTTGTTAAATTTTAAGCTTTGTGTATTTGGTACGTGTTAAAAAAAAGTCATGATAAATTTCTACAGTACATTAAGTGAAATGCAGGTTACAAAATTATGCAGCAACATGTCATAACAAATACATACAAAAAGGGTAAAAGGTACATACGAAGTTATCAATACAGTAGTAGTATACTGTTCCTCAAATTTTAAGGAAAAAAATGGAGTATTGAGTCTGAAACTCAATTTTAAATTTGCCTAAAAACGGATCACTGATTAAATAATTTTGTCTGAAGGTAAAGAAATCAGTGTGATAACAATAAAAACATGGAATCAATCCAAATGCCCATCAGTGACAGACTGGATAAAGAAAGTTGTAGTACATCTGTATCATGGAATACTATGCAGCCATAAAAAAGGCAGTCATGTTTCGCAGGGACAGAAAACCAAATACTGCATGTTTTCACTTATAAGTGGGGAGCTAAATGATGAGAACTGATGGACACAAAGAAGGGAACAACACACACTGAGGTCTGCTTGAGGGTGGTGGGTGGGAGGAGGAAGAGGAGCAGAAAAGCTCACTATTGGGTACTAGACTTAGTACTTGGGTGACAAAATAATCTGTGCAAAAAGTCACCATGATACGAGTTTACTTATATAACAAGTCTGCACATGTACCCCTAGAGCCTAAAATGAAAAATCAGTGTGAGAGAGGGCTATCAGTTTTGATGACAGATTGAACCATTACTCTCATGGCCATATATCTGTCATAAGATGACTTATTAAGGTATACAAGTAATGAATCTACTTAAACAAATGTGTATATGTGTAAAGGCAATTATAAAATACAAAATCTATTTTCATATAAAAGACCCAAACAAGTGCTTCCCACACTCAAGTTTTCTTCCCCTATATTCAAACATACTACAGTTCAGCTTGTTCCTATCCAAAAAAGTTCCATTCCAGATTTGATATACAAGGGCACAGAAACGTAGCTGCCGACGTGACAGATGCCATTGGTCTTAGAGGTGGTGTTGCCTAAATAAAGCAGCCAAGATGAATAAGACCATATGAAGTCTCCCTTGTGCCAAAAACAAAAACAAAAAAGGCTTAAACAACTAATGTTGGTTTAAAATGAGGGTGAGGAAATCGTGTGGATTCATATTTATAAAGACCCATTTTTCCGAAATGTAACTTTAGGATAAAATAATAGAATCATCTGTCTCACATGATTTTAACCTTTATAACTCCTAAAGTAAGGAAAGTCAAGTAAGGCTGGGGGCCGTGGCTCATACCTGTAATCCCAGCACTTTGGGAGGCAAAGGTGGGTAGATCACTTGAGCTCAGGAGTTCAAGACCAGCCTGGGCAACATGGTGAAACCCAGTCTCTACAAAAGAATACAAAAATTATTCGGGTGTGGTAGTGGGAGCCTGTAGTTCCAGCTACTTGGAAGGCAGAGGTGGGAGGATCACCTAAGCCCAGGAGGTTGAGGCTGTGGTGAGCCAAGATCCTGCCACTGTATTCCAGCCTGGGGTGCCAGATCGAGACTCTGTCGCAAAAAGAAAAGCTAAGTAGGCAACATCCAAGGGATGATTTCCAAGTTCCCATTTCATCATTGACTCTCACAGGTGGGGCACCTGGAAGATGAGAAAAGCAGGGAGGAGGAGGACCTGGAGGGGACCCTTGCATCTCCTAAGGGATAAGGAAGGTCCACAGAGGAGGAAGAGAATCGGCTACAGCCACCAAGGCATGAACCAAGAACCTCTTCAGAAGATGACTAGAAGAAGAAAACATTGCCCAACATGGAATATGTAAGAGAATCATAAAACTAGAAGAAAAGTAAGACCAGAGAAGATAGGCAACTTGAGGCAATAAAAAGTGAAAGGAAGAAACTGGAAAACAAGACTTTGGCCAATTTACAATGGTTCCTGAATACCACGATCATGGAAATGAATCAGAGCTTTCTTAGATGAAACCAGTTTTATATACTCTACCTAATTACCCCATAAACCACCATAAGTGTTCAAAATTCCAATATTTTGTTTTTTAAAACAACTCCCTGGACAACACAGAAATCCGTTGATAAGCTACATTTTCCCTTGAAAAATGTTCACAGTAAATATAGGGACTCAGAGATTTCTAAGATCTGGTCCTTTTCCTGCATGATTCTTTAAACAACTTGTGAATCAACTCATATGCAACCTGAAAAGTTTATGTGAAAGTCCTTTTCAAAGTATCTTCCTTTACGATCTGGCCCAGTTTGGAGGTATTAGCAGGGCCTCAGGGGAAACAAACCATGATTTCTTTTCACTGACCTAGTCTCTGTTTTTCTCTTTGTAACCCAATTAATTCTTAACAATTTGCATACTTACTCTCCAGTAGGTCTTCCTTGACTGATGATCTTTCTATTTAATTTTGGGTTTACTGCCTTCAATTATGTTGTTTTTGGTTCCTTGCATTTCATTTTGCTATACCAAAATGCCATGTGAGTAAGCTCTATGTGAAAGACAGAAAACAAAACGAAACATTAAGAGCTATCTTAATAGCCAGAGTCCAGTTAAAGTGGTTCCAGATCACTGCTTAGAAAAACTATAACTTTTTGTGGGACTGAAGCCAGTAACTAACTGCTTACATTCTTTGTATCTTCCTTGCGAAAGGAAGAAAGAGGATACTTGGATTGAAACCACACCAAAGACGGAGAGATGGTTGCATATACTACTACATTTATTTAAGAAAATCTTGCTTTGTAGCTTTCACCCACAGGATAAAGCACCAGTCCTCCAAGTGTTTGGTTTCAGGATCCTTTGACCCTTGTGGCATGTTAACTAACATAAATAACGTTTTTTTCAATGAAAAGTTAATATATTTTACCAAACAAAAAAATAGTGAGCAGAGTGGCATTGTTTCACATTTCACAACTTGCTTTAGTATCTGGCTTAAGAGCAGACGGCTGAATTCTCATCTATACTGGGTCTGTCCTGAAGACCCTGGCCGAGACAGATGAAAGGAGTACTCACACACAGGTATGCAGTGTAAGAGCAGCTAGGGGGCTGCCCAGCACTAGTGGCTGAAGAAGACAGCAGCCTCGAACAGCTGGAGCTGCTTGGTTTTATTCAGTACAGACATAATGCTGAAAGCCTGGAGCAAACAAAATCGGTGTAATTAACATTATTGTTCCCCCTTTCAGGGAGCAGTCACCGGCTCACTTGGATGATCAAAGGTTTGCACCATAAGTAAACAAGCCTATTTAAGATAAATTCCCCTACACTTCCTTGTACCTGCTCCTTGCCCTCTGCCTCAACTCAAGGTCAGAGAACAGCTGCCTCCAGCTTATGCTCCCCCAAAGCTATGCAGAGCCTTCTGACCTTTCCGAAGGCCTGCTCCTTTCCCTACACTTTCTCCCACCACTCTACACATCCACATTTAATCAGCTGAAATATCACACATCATGTAGCTTCTGGAAAGTCCTCTGTACATTCATAAGAGTTGGAAAGCAAAAAAAAGGTAAAAAACTTCAAGTGTTATAATCAGTTGTGTTGCACAATCTCATGCAATCTTAGAAAAGTTTAACGAAACCATGTGCGTTAAACAGGATGGGAGATAAACACAGTTAACATGAACACTGGTTTACTGTTGTGTAGAAAGTGGAATTCATACGGCAGTTGTATTTGGTGAGCCTGATAAGTGGAGAAAGCCTGTGGGAGATAAGCCTTATCAGGTGTTTTACATACTGTTTTTCTAATTAACAAGTCATAAAAGGTATAATTTTCCCCTGTGAGGAAACAGGCTTATGGTTAATAAGCACATTTCCCTAGGTAAAGTTCAACCTCAAGTCTGACTTCAAAGGTCATGTTCTTCAGTAAACCACAATTATGGCTTAACTCACAACCAGAAATGTAGAAACAGACCCAATGTATGAAAGTGAAAGTGCTTTCTGAAAAAGCAACATCTGGCCAGGTGTGGTGGCTCGTGCCTGTAATCCCAGCACTTTGGGGGGCCGGGGTAGGTGGATCACCTGAGGCCAGGAGTTCAAGAACAGCCTGGTCAACATGATGAAAACCTGTCTCTATTAAAAATACAAAAATTAGCTGAGCATGGTGGCAGATGCCTGTAATCCCAGCTACTCAGCAGGCTGAGGCAGGAGAATCGCTTGAAGCCGGGATGGAGAGGTTGCAGTGAGCCGAGATTGCACCACTGCACTCCAGCCTGAGCAACAGAGTGAGACTCTGTCTTAAAAAATAAAATAAAAAAACATAAAAAAGCAACATCCAAATAACACTGACTGCATTGATTACCGATCCCCACAAAAGTGTCTCCTCCATTTGAATAACGAAATTTTATCCCTCCAAAAGGTAAATATAAACTTTGAAGAGTTTGTATTTGAAATGTCACTCAACTCTGATAATGTTGTGCATTCATTCATTTGCACAGTACAATTATATTCAATATAGGAAATTCAGAAAATATGGAACTTTTTATTGTACTTATTTTAAAAAATAGGTTATATAATTTACATGATGCAAAACTTGACTGACAGATGTGTATGACAGTGAAAATGACCTGTCCCCACCCAATCCTCCAGCATCCCCCACTCTGCCCAGCGCTGTCTAGCCCAGTTTCCCTCCCTAGATACAACCACAAAAACCAGTTATTTCTATATATTTCCAGAGATAGTCTAATGCAAGGTTTTAAAAAGAAATTTGAAATTTCCTTATTAAGAACTAGTGAGAGATTTGTGATTTGTCCTTTCCTGTCTGATTTATACACTGATAAAATCTGATGAAGCACAAAGGAGAACACAACCAGGAATTAAACAATGGTCTGCCAGATGCAGGAGCAATTCCCACCAACCCAAACGTAAGGTTGGTGATAAGGAAGGCCAGTGAGGCCAGGCAGAAGACAGCAAGTAGGGGTTATCTCAGGGTAGGGATCGGTGATTCTTTTCTCCTTCAGTATAGAATTATAGTGCTCACCCATATGCCTGCTGCTTCTCTGCTGCTGCCCATGGAGGATTTTTGTTCTTTGATCCCTACAGTTAATGGGCCATCAGGCCAAAATTTAATTGCAGGTGAGTGGCGCTTCAGTGTTGTCTTCCCTATCATGGGTTGAGGAGTAGGGGAGGCAGTGCAATCCAGATGATACATTACAAGATGGTGAAGCCTCTGTCAGCCTGGGTCCTTAAGTGACCGTGGGAAGCAAAGCCCCTGGAGATTCACAATGGGTGTATAGTACGAGCAAGAAATAAACCTTTGTTGCATTAAGTCAACAGGATTTGGCCTATCCTGACTAATACCACTCACTATTATTCTCTATATTCTTTGAATTTTTTTTTTGAGGAGTCTCACTCTGTTGCCCAGGCTGGAGTGATGCGATCTTGGCTCACTGCAGCCTCTGCCTCCCGGGTTCAAGTGATTCTCCTGCCTCAGTCTCCTGAGTAGCTGGGATTACAGGTGTGCGCCACCACACCTGGCTAATTTTTTGTGTGTGTTTTTAGTAGAGATGGGATTTCATCATGTTGGTGAGGCTGGTCTCGAACTCCTGACCTCGTGATCTGCCTGCCTTGGCCTCCCAGAGTGTTGGGATTACAGGCGTAAGCCACTGCACCCGGCCCCTTTGAAATTTTTTTAGCAGCATGTATTATTTATATTATCAGGAAAAAAAAAAAAAGCTGCAGTAGAAAAAATACCTTTAAAAAGCCATGATACAAATGTAAGAATATTGGTAAAAGGTCAAAATTCCAATTTGTAATATATTTGTAAAAGTCATTATATTTTGCATTTTTCATTCTGGTATTCTTTTGTTTTTGTTTTTTGAGATGGAGTTTTGCTCTTGTTGTCCAGGCTGGAGTACAGTGGCGCAATCTCCCTCATTGCAACCTCCCCTTCTCGGGCTCAAGTGATTCTCCTGACTCAGCCTGCCTAGTAGCAGGGATTATAGGCACGCACCACCACGCCTGGCTAATTTTTGTATTTTTAGTAGAGACAGGGTTTCACCATGTTGGCCAGGCTGATCTCAAACTCCTGACCTCAAATGATCCACCTGTTTAGCCTCCCAAAGTGTTGGGATTGCAGGTGGAGCCACTGTGCCTGGCCCTCTTTTGTTATTCTTATATTTGCTTGGTTTCAAAAAGAAGGGCTCAATTCAATAACCTAAATTTAAGCTTTAAGGAAAAAAGAGAATTAAACCAAAGTAGGTTAAAGGGAGAATATTTTAAAAAGAGCAGAAGTCAACGAAATGAAAACAAAATAAGGCCAGGTGCGAAATGAAAACAAAATAAGGCCAGGTGCGGTGGCTCATGCCTATAATCCCAGCACTTTGAGAGGCCAAGGTGGGAGGATCACTTAATGCCAGGAGTTTGACATCAGGCTGGGCAACATGGCAAAACCTTGTCTCTCCCAAAAAATACAAAACTTAGCTGGGCCTGGTGGTGTGCACCTGTGGTCCTAGCACGTGGAAGGCTGAGGTGGGAGGGTCGCTTGAGCCTGGGAGGTGGAGGTTCCAGTGAGTCAAGATTGTGCTACTGCACTCCAGTCTGGGAAACAGAGCAAGACCCTGCCTCAAATAAATAAGCAAAGTAAATCAACAACCATCCCAAAACAAGAGAAAGAAAATTGATACAAAACTGGTTTTTTTTGGGGAAAAAAAGAATAAAATTCATAAACCTCTAGCCAAATTAAGAAAGAAATTACCAAAATTAGGGAAGTGAGTACCTTGAAACATTAAAAGAATAAGGAACTATTTTGAACAACTTTATTCCAATATGTTTATATGATGAAACAGACAAATTTCTGGAAAGGTACTACCGAAACTCCTTCCAAAAGATCTCTAAATATCAAAGAAACTGGCCGGGCACGGTGGCTCATGCCTGTAATCCCAGCACTTTGGGAAGCTGAAGCCAGTGGATCACTTGAGGTCAGGAGTTCGAGACCAGCCCTGCCAATACGGTGAAACTCCATCTCTACTAAAAATACAAAAATTAGCTGGGCATGGTGGCTTGGGCTGTAATCCCTGCTGCTCCAGAGACTGAGGCAGGAGAATCGCTTGAACCCTGGAGGCGGAGGTTGCAGTGAGCTGAGATTGTGCCACTGCACTCCAGTCTGGATGACAGAGTAAGACTCCATCTAAAAAAAAAAATCTAATAAAGAAACTGATTTTGTATTTAAAATCTACCCTCAAAGAAAATACAGGCTGAGATGTCTTCATTGATGGATTCTATCAAGCATTTAGGGAAAAAATACCAAACTAAAAGAATGCCTCCCAACTCATTTCACAAAGACTAGAATTTACCTTGATACCAAAACCAGAGACATTTCAATAAAACTAATATAGATCAGCATCCTTCATGAACGTGGAAGCAGAAATTAACAAATTATTAGTAAACTGAATCCATCAATACATCATGGCCAGTGGAAACTTATTTTCACACTACAAAGTCAATCAGTGTAATTCACCACATTAACAGAATAAAGGAGAAAGACTATATGATCACCTGAGGAGCTGCAGAAGCAGCATTTAACAAAATCTAATATGATAAACAACAGAAGGACATGTCCCCAATTAGTTAAGAAGTCTCTATGAAAAGCGAGATCTGATCTCACGGTGCTGAAAGTGGATATCCATATGGGGGAAAGTGAACGTTGACCCTGACTTTTATACCATACACAAAAATAAACAAAAAATGGGTCATATCACTAAATGTAGAAGTAAAACTAAAATTTCTAGAAGAAAACAGAAGAAATTGCTTATAATCCTGGGTAGATATATTAGCTTCCTAGGGCTACCATAACAAATTATGACAGGCAATAAATTTTTTGTTGTTCTTTTTGTAAGAGACAGAATCTTGCTCAGTTGCCCAGGCTGGAGTGCTGTGGTGTGATCAAAGCTCACCGTAAACTTGAACTCCTAGGCTCTAGTAATGCTCCTGCCTCAGCCTCCCAAGTAGCTGGGACCACAGGCTCATGCCACCATGCTTGGCTAATTTTTTTAAATTTTTTATTTGTAGAGATGGCGGTCTTGTTTTGTTGTCCAGTTGGTCTGAAACTCTTGGCTTCAAGCATTCCTCCTGCCTTGGCCTCCTAAATTGCTGGGGTTATAAGCATGAGCTACCTCGCCCTGTCCACTGGTGGTAAATTTAAACTGAATGGCTTATGATATTATTTGGACGTTTGTCCCCTTCAAATCTCATATTGAAATGTGATCTCCAGTGCTGAAGGTGGGGCCTAGTGGGAGGTGTGTGGGCCATGGATCCCTCATGAATGGCTTGGTGCCCTCCGCAAGGTTAATGAGTAAGTCCTCCCTCTCATTTGTTCACGAGAGCGCTAGCTGGTCCTAAAGAGTCTAGGGCTTACCCTCTCTTCCTCTTGCTCCCTCCCTCACCATGTGACACACCTGATCCCCCTTCTTTGCCTTCTGCCATGACTGGAAACTTCCTGAGGCCTCACCAGAAGCAGATGCTGGTGCCCTGCTTCCTGTACAGTCTGTAGAACCATGAGCCAAAGTAACTTTTTCTTTTTTCTTTTTTTTTTTTTTGAGACAGAGTCTTGCTCTTTTTCCCAGACTGGAGTGCAGTGGTGTGGTCTCAGCTCACTGCAACCTCTGCCTCCTGGGTTCAAGCGATTCTCCTACCTCAGCCTCCTAAGTAGCTGGGATTACAGGCGCCCAGCACCACGCCTGGCTAATTTTTGTCCTTGTAGTAGAAATGGGGTTTTGCCATGTTGGCCAGGCTGGTCTCAAACTCCTGACCTCAGGTGATCCACCTGCCTCGGCCTCCCAAAGTGCTGGCCATACAGGCGTGAGCCACTATGGCTGGCCACCTCTTTTCTTTATAAATTATCCAGCCTCAGGTACTCCTTTATAATGACACAAAACAGATTAACATAACTTAAAACAACAGAAATTTAATCTCACATTCTGGAGGCCATAAGAGTCTGGAATTGAGTTGTCAGTAGAGGCCGGGTGCAGTGGCTCATGCCTGGAATCCCAGCACTTTGGGAGACCAAGGCGGGTGGATCACTAAGGTCAGGAGTTTGAGAACAGCCCGGCCAACTTGGTAAAACCCCATCTCTACTAAAAATATAAAAATTAGCTGGGCGTGGTGGCGGGCACCTGTAGTCCCAGCTACTTGGGAGGCTGAGGAAGGAGAATTGCTTGAACCTGGGAGGTGCAGGTTGCCATGAGACATGATCACACCACTGCACTCCAGCATGGGTGACAGAGTGAGACTGGCTCGGAAAAAAGAAAATGGCTTGTATACAAATTATGTAAGAGCTTTCTTCCCCCAAAAAACTCGCCGGGCCCCGCCGGCCCCCCCCCCCCCCCCCCCCCCCGCCCCGCCGCCCCGGGGGCGCCCCCCCTAGGTTTTTTTTTTTCTCTTCCTCCCCCCCGTCCCGGCGCCCGGCGCCGGCGGGGCGCGGCGCCGCCCCCGGCGGCCGGGCCCCGGGGCCCCCGGCCCCTTTGTTTGGGTCCCCTACCCCCCTCCCCCTCGCCCCTTTTTTCCCCCCCCTCCCTCGGGCTCCCTCCCCATTTTTTTTTTTTTTTTATTTTTATTTTTTTTTCTTCCCTCTCCTTTTTGCCATGTTGGCCAGGCTGGTCTTGAACTCCTGATCTCAAGTGATCCACCCGCCTCAGCCTCCCAAAGTGCTAGGATTACAGGCATGAGCCACCACACCTGGCCTATAAAGAGGTTTAATTGGTTCACAGTTCTGCAGGTGACACAGGAAGCATGGTGCTGGCATCTGCTTGGCTTCTGGTGAGGCCTCAGGAAGTTTACAACCATGGCGGGAAGGCAAAAGAGAAACAGGCATTTCACATGGCGAGAGCAGGAGTCAGAGAGAAGGGGAGGCCCCACATGCTTTTAAATGACCAGATCTTGCGTGAACTCAGATGGAGAGCTCACTTACCACCAAGGGGATGGCACCAAGCTATTCATGAGGGATCTGCCCCCATGATCCAGATACCTCCTAACAGGCCCCATCTCCAACATGGGAGAGCACATTTTAACATGAGATTTGAGATTTGGAGGGGACGCATATCTAAACCATATCACATGCTGAACAAAAAGAGCCTAGCAATAAAGGGTATCACCTGTGTGGTTCCAATGATACGGAATTCAAAACAGAAAAATGAATCCCTGTGGCCAGAGAGACCATCAGTAGAAATCTGAAGCCAGGCTGGGACAAAGGTGAATCAGGCAATATTCTGTCGAGATGAAAATGTTCTATATTTGGATTTGTGTCCAAGTGTATACATTTTTCAAAATTCAAACTATACACTAAAAAGAAGTGTTTTGACTTATTTTTTTAAAGAATATTCATCTCAGGATGAGTGTGGTGGCTCACACCTGTAATCCCAACACTTTAGGAGGCCGAGGTGGGCAGATCACCTGGGGTCAGGAGTTCAAGACTAGCCTGGACAACATGGAGAAACCCCATCTCTACTAAAAATACAAAAAATTAGCTGGGCATGGTGGCACATGCCAGTAATCCCAGCTACTCGGAAGGCTGAGGCAGGAGAATCGCTTGAACCCAGGAGGCTGCAGTGAGCTGAGACTGCCCCATTGTACTCCAGCCTGGAGCATAAAAAATGAGACTTTGTCTCAAAAAAAAAAAAAAAAAGTTCATCTCACAGTATTATAGATATAAAAGTTAAAACCTGGAATTAATTTAAACGTCCGACAGCAAGAAATTGGCTACATAAATTATAACTTCCAATGAATAGTGACTTTTTCAAACAAATGCTCCTTCTCATAACTCCACTAACATAACAGTAAATTATGTTTTACCGAATTCTAAAATGAATAAGAAAACCTCACGGTGGATATTGAGGAGGGTAAGTACTGGCCAAGAAGCCTTTCTCCTGCCGTTCCTGTACTAACTGTACCACCTGGTGACAGAATAGTACGTGAGGGGGATGTTTAGTTTTTTGGAGGCACTATAGCTAATGAGTAAGGAATGATCAGATTTGGAAACTGCCCAATTTGCCACCTCTGATGAACTAAATGGAGGCAGGCAGAGATCATCAACGACACGACTACCCAAAGGTAGAAGCGGAGGAGTACCCTGCTATCTACACGGTGGGCTTCTCAAAAAATTGGAACCCGATCAAACCTGTACATTCTACTACTGACGTTCAAGAAAGACAGAAGACAAAATAACTTGTTCAATGACCCTACAGGAGCAGTAAAGAAAATCCACATGGTGGTATACCCTGTAGGGACCACAACTTGTTATTTCAATAAATTGTTTCAACGACAATCCAAAAGATTAAGAGGCTTAGGATATATCAACTAAGTGCAATGTGTAAAATTTATCTGAATTCATAGCAACAAACTATATATATAAGACAACGGGAAATTATGGTGCGATGGGCTGAATTATATTCCCCGACAAATTCATATGTTGAAGCCCTAGCTCCCAGTACCCCCGACTGTGACTGCATTTGGAGACAGGGCCTGTAAAGAGGTAATCTGGACACACACACGAGAAACTAGGGATGCTGGTACACAGAGAGAAAGGCAGTGGGAGGGCACGGCGAGAAGACAGCCATCAACAGACTGCGAAGGGCCCCGGGAGAAGCCACCCTTGGGACACCTCGATCTCACACTTCCAGCCCCCAGAACTGTCCTTTCAGCCACCCAGTCTGTGGCAGTTCGTTATGGCAGCCCTGACAAATATATGTGGTTATATTTCAATGGGCAGCCCTAATGAATATATGTGGTTAAATTTCAATGTCACTATTTTAAAAAAAAAACCATACTAAAATATTTACAGATGAAATAGGTTGTCTGGAATTTACTTCAACATAACGCAGTGTGTGCTGGGTCAAGTGGATTAAAGTGCAGATGGGGCGGGATCGACCACTGGTTAATGGCTATTCTAACTATGTGTATGTATGTTTGAAAATTTCCATGACTTTAAAAAAAAATGTATGAAATCTCCAAGGACAAAATTTCAGAGGCTGGAAAAGGAACAGACGGATGGTAAATGACTGAGCCCCATCTACACAAAGTGTGGTCCAAGCATCACCTAGGAGACCGCTATTCACATAGACCCTCGGGCTCCAGCTCAGACCTACGGAACTAACCTGCAGTTTTAATAAGATCCTCAGGTAAATCATACACACTGAACACAGACTCAAGCCAGCAGTGGAGAAAGCAGAGTGACAACCCAATTTCTACCTCAGGACCCTCCAAAAGCTCAAGAGTTGCTGACCCAGGTGTCTTCGGAAAGAGGTGCAAAGATGGGGGTAAAAACAGATGGATTTGTTGCAAATGAAATAAGCAGTTAGATCCCCAGACCTCTTGCCTGACTCAGTGCACCACACTGGGAGTTGTAAAATAGTAATTTTCTAATTCTATGATACATTCTGCTTTCATGGGCTGGCAGTCGTTTTCTAGAAATACATTATGGATTGATTAATTTTTATTCAGCGTGTTATAATCACTGCCATCATTGTTCTTTGGAATGCTTAACATTTTCCAAATCGTCTTGTCAGGGTTCCTTGAGGCGGGCTCCCATATGTATCTTTGGCCATCCCCGTTGCTAAGCATGTGCCTGCTTTGGTACCTTGTACTTCCGTTGACCTGGGGTCATTTTTTTCAAGGAGCCCTGTTTTTTTAGTAAAATATGGTATTTTGAAACTAGAATCCGGGTGGCACACTGATACCTCCAATGCAAAGCTACCATCACAGCATTCCTCCTCACCTTATTTCAGTATTTGTGAAATAGTGAAATACGTATTTGAAAGATCATCTTCCACAGCAAGAATCTGGTTCCCACATGGACACATGGTAGGGAACAACCCACACTGGGGTCTGTCAGAGGGGCGAGTGGGGGGAGGGAGGGGCATCAGGAAGAGTAGCTAATGGATGCTGGGCTTAACAGCTAGGTGATGGGATGATCTGTACCGAAAACCCCCATGGCGCTAGTTTCCCTGTGTAACAAACCTGCACTTCCTGCACATGTACCCCTGAACTTAAAAGTTGAAGAAAAAAAAGGGGCAGGAAGCATCACCAATAGCAAATTAGAGATTAACTTAAGGGATCAGGAAGGGTCCCAGCAGGAAGCAGACTCCAGCTCCTGTGATTGAATACAGAATTTCAATGAAGAAATTAACAACAAAAAAGAACCTGGTTCCCAAGGACATTAGTATATGGATTCATTTGTTCAAACTACAATACACATTAAGTAGTTTCAGTTGCTACGCTGATAGCACTATCAACAAGTAACCATGTAAATAAAGCCGAAATTTTCCTTTCTTTTTGTTCCTTGACTATATTCCACTAAGCTTGTGTAGGCTGAGTACTCTGCTAAAAAGTTATCTGAATTCTTTTCTTTGTATTTATGTAATCGATTTGATATGGTATTTTGATTATTAGTTTCTCTTTGTACATTCAATGACAGGATTTGCTTTGTGTTCATTATTTTTTATTTCATTTTAATTTCATATAATTGAAAAGTAAAATATTCATAGTTCAAAATCAAAACTCTATAAAAACATATGCTCGGAAAACTCTCATTTCCATACTTATTTCCTCCACTGATATCCACCCCCCCGCTATCATTTATTTCTGGTTTGAGTATGTGTGTGGTAATTTCCCTTTCCATCTTACATACAAGGCAGCACATTAGATACATATTTTGGTGACTCTTTATTGCCCCTTAAAACATCCTAGAAAGCACTTCATAGCTATCTCCCTTTTTAAAAAAAAATTATTTGAATATCTTCCTTTTTTCAATTGTTTTTATAGCTGCGTTACATGGAAATACTATAGTTTATTCAGCCAGAGTTCTATGAGTGGACATACAGGTTGTTTCCAGATTTGTTCTATCTGCAAATAATGGAGCCATGAACAACCTTCTGTACATATTCTTGGTTATTTTGTGGAGGTGTTTCCTCTGGAATAATCACTAGAGGTGAGACCATTAGGTCCAAGGGTGAATGCTTACATAATTGTTAGATACTGCCAACTTTTCCTTCATAGGGACTGATGATCATCATTTTTGAATGATGGTTTAACAAGTAACTGAATTCTAAGTAGAAGATAATACTCTCTTGTGTTTTTATTGCTGCTGAGAAATCTGTTGCCATTGTAACTACTGTTTCTTAGAGGTATGGCAGAAACTTAGTTATTCTCCATTTTACCTTTGCTTCTTTTCCCCAGGCACGTGGCTGGCCTCTATTTCCCAGGCTCCCCAGCAGTTAGGTATGGCCCATGGGGCTTAAGCACACATGAGAGAGACCACTTCTGGCCTAGCTTATTCCCCACTCCTTCCTGTGGGCAAGCAGAGCAATTCTGAAAGCCATGTGGGTGCGGTCTGCTGGGTCCCTAAGGGTGCAGCCACCCAGTGGCCTGAAATACCCACCCAGGCCTGCTACATGAGAGAAGTAAGCTCATACTGGATTTGACCCATTGCATTTTTGGTCTTTTTAAAAGCATGTTAGCCCACTTAATACAACACAGTTCTGACTGGTTCCGTTTCTTACCCCTCCCCGCTGCTTCAACTTCATCATTTTTATCTACTGTAAGCCTTCATTCATCTTAAGAATTCTAAATGGACTTATTTTATTGTCATTTCCAGAAATGCCAACTGCTAATTTCACTTTTAGTAAGTTCATGCCTTGAACACATTTTGAACTCTCCGTTTACGTCTTCATGTATTCTGAAGTTTTGCTCTGCGAGCTTATTTTGAGTAGGAGTTTTCAACTGCTTTATCTTTCCCCCCCTCCCCTTCCTTCCCAGGCAGCTTTCAGTCTCTCCACCTGGTCTCTCAAAACTTCTTCCAAACCAGGTCTCAAAATGGCACTTTGTGTTCCTGCTCAGTAGTGCTATCAGTGATGCCACGGACCCAGGTCCTGGGCGGAGAAAGCAGTTTGACTCAGCTTCAAGTTCTGAAGCTACGTCTTTATCTCTAAAACTTCCAGAAGCTCATTCCTTCCAGGTAAGCCGTCTTTTCCAGCCTTCTTTCTTAGGTTGGGGAGGGAGGGCATTGTGGTCTCTGATTTCAGTGTAGCCAATGTTTCTTAGAGTTATGGAAGAGACTTAGTTATTTTCCTAATTTACATTCCCTGGAGCCTGGCTCCAACTCCCTGGTATCGGCTTATGTGGATACTTATACATCCCCAGCTTTTTTTTTTAATTTGTTTTTAATTTTTTTTTTTTTTTTTTTCCTTAAGATGGGGTTTCACCATGTTGGTCAGGCTGGTCTTGAACTCCCGACCTCAGGTGATCCACCCACCTTGGCCTCCCAAAGTGCTAGGATTACAGGCATGAGCCACCACGCCCGGCCCGTTTTTAATTTTCAGTTCAGTCTCCATAGAGTCTCAAAAATTGCCAATGCCAGCCATATTTCAAGTCATCATGAGTATTAAGAAAAGTTTTCAATTAGCAAGCGACTCAGATAAACCTCACTGGCTATGAAATGGCCACTGCACAAAGCTATATCCCTTATTCTAAGAAACCTGAGTTCCTGATTGCCCCTGCTAAGAGAGGCCTGCAGCTTGAGCCCGCTTACCCCTTGTATTTCAACTTACTTTCTAGGTGACTAGAATGACTACAGCCCAACTATACTTATGTGGTTACCCTGTTCATATTATAACTACCTTTGCTAGGTGTTTGGAGCCTGAACTCCTGTGCCATCTTCACCAGATGTCTCAACTTAAATAATTGTCTTGCTCTCCTGTGGCTCCTGTATACATTTTGTAAGGCCCTCTTTACATAATATGTACTCAAGCTAAACATAGTTCTCAGAAGTCTTGGTATTGCCAGTTATGAAATGACTTCACTATATCATTTGTATGCTTTTAGTCTCAAACAAGTATTGACTAGCGCACTGATGCATGACATGTGATCATCTGTATATACCTACATTATAGTTATTGTAATGATTCACCTACTCTGTGATTCATCATGGCCCATGGGCTTTTTCTGCCAAAAAAGGCACAAAGCCAATCATTCTCCTATTTGAACCTCTTACTTACAAAATTAATTAGCCTTCATTTGATTTTGTCCAATTCATAAATACTGTACTCCATTAATACAGGTTATTTTGACTTCTGTTTCTAGTTTTCTTGAACACAAATGTACACACTAATATGCCACCAGTTATGGATTAAAACTGATTAAACAGAATGGGTCCCAGACTGACCTCTGAAAGGTTAAATGACTTATCCCACGCTGGAACCATATCCTTGATAATGTGTCTGTGTGACCTTCCCACCATCTAACCGTGTTATCATGTGAGCTAACCTCTGTTTCGCTGGTTTGCTGTTGATTACGTCATTCATAATGAAATCAGCAGCCTGAGAAAGTTGAGATTATGTCCCCTGCTTCCTCCAGATCCTTAAAATGTTCTTGAAAACAAATTAGGTTACACTGACATGATTCATTTTTCTATAAAGCTACCATTAAATTTTACTCAATGCCTTATGTTTCTTTGTAAATTAGTATTCTGGTGATGTATATACATATATATATATATTTTTTATGAGATGGAGTCTTGCTCTGTTGCCAGGCTGGAGTGCAGTGGCGCAATCTCAGCTCACTGCAACCTCCACCTCCTGGGTTTGAGCGATTCTCCTGCCTTAGCCTTCCAAGTAGCTGGGACTATAAGTGCGTGCCACTACACCTGGCTAATTTTTGTATTTTCAGTAGAGACAGGGTTTCACCATGTAGGCCAGGATGGTCTGGAACTCCTGACCTTTTGTGATCTGCCCGCCTTGGCCTCCCAAAGTATTGGGATTACAGGCGTTAGCCACCGCGCCTGGCCCTGGTGATGTATATTTCACATAACTCTCCCTTAAAATGTGATTGTATTTTACTTACTGCAAATTCTGTACATATATTCACCTCGTCATCATTTTGGTGGGAACAGATAATAAAGTATAAGGTTCAGAATTAAAGAGAAAGGAGTTGCATACCTTGTACTAGTCATTCAGGTACTGAGTTTTAAGAACAATATCAATAAATAGAAATATATCTTTAAAAAACCAACAAATAAGGGAATGGGATTAATAAGAGCAATAAAGGATTATAAGAACAGAAGTTGTTCAGATACTTATGGGCTGACTGCTTGGCAAACATGCTTACAGAAGAGGTTTAAACATAGTGGGGTTTTTTTGTTTTTTTGTTTGTTTTTGAGATGGAGTTTCACTCTTGTGGCCCAAGCCGGAGTACAGTGGTGCGATCTCAGCTCACTACGACCTCTGCTTCCCAGGTTCAAGTGATTCTCCTGCCTCAGCCTCCCACCTCAGCCTCCCGAGTATCTGGGATTACAGGCACGTGCCACCACACCTGGCTGGTCTTGAACTCCTGACCTCAGGTGATCCGCCCGAGAGTGCTGGGATTATAGGTGTGAGCCACCGCGCCCAGCCTAAAAAGAGTTTTTAAAAGAACATCTGAACTAGAGATTGCTTCCTGGTTCTCCTTGTTCTCAGTGATTATGATGTCTTAAGGAAAATAAAGGGCTTAAGCATACAATGATCTGGAAAGCAGCAATCAGAAATCTGTGCTCACTAGTCCCTGAGACCCTCCTCTCCATCCCTGGCTTCTGAAGGTGGCTCCTTGTATGACTCAACTACCAGAAACGTTATGACATGCTTCATGCTTAGCTGTTCATGCTTTCTGAAACCAGGGTTATTCATCATTGCTGAGAAAGTGAACCAGACCAACCAGCTAAGGGAGATCCCTTTTCTCACCATCACACTGTCAGGGGTAACCCGCCCAATCAGCCAGGGTCCCGTTCTCCCATAAGTCTTTCATAACAGTATCCCAGAACTATGCCAGCTTGCTCTACTACCATTCTACCTGTTTTGTTTACATTCTCTCAGGATTCAGAAATATAACATACACATTTCCTAAGATTGACTTTATTTATACCCATACAGTAGAATATTATTCAGCCTTAAAAGGAAGAAAAATTCTGGCCAGGCGCAGTGGCTCACATCTGTAATCCCAACACTTTTGGAGGCCAAGGTGGGCAGATCACCTGAGGTCAGGAGTTCGAGGCCAGCCTGGCCAACATGGCAAAACCTTGTCTCTACTAAAGATACAAAAAGTAGCCAGGTATGGTGTCGGATGCCAGTAATCCCAGCTACTAGGGATTCTGAGGCAGGAGAATCACTTGAATTCGGGAGGCAGAGGTTGCAGTGAGCCGAGATCGGGCCACTGCACTCCAGCCCAGGTGACAGAGCAAGACACTGTCTCAAAAAAAAAAAGGAAATTCGGATACATGCTAAAGGTAGATGAACCCATAAGACATTATACTAAGTGAATAAGCAGACAGAAAATGACAAATATCATATAATTCCACATATATGAGGTACCTAGAGTAGTCAAATTCGTAGACAAAAAGTAAACAGTGGCCAGCGGCTAGGCGAAGGGGAGAATGAGGAGTTACTATTTAATGGGCACAGGTTTTCAGCACAGGATGAAAAAGTTCTGAAGATGAATAGATAGTAGTATCAGTTGTACAACGTGAATGTACTTAATGCCATGATCTGTACACTTAAAAATGGTTAAGACGATAAATTTTAGGTAAATTTTACCACAATGATTTGACCTGAGCAGCTCAGTCCTCCTATTCTCCCAGAAGGTGATGATGTTCTCTTAGCCCCTGCAGTCTGATTCAATATCTGGCAAAAGCAACTTCGAAGAGACCATTTTCTGGATACCTCTGGGACCTTAGGGCCTTTGTACTTGTGGTTCAGAGGACCATTCTGCGTGGGATGGTCTTCTTTCTTATACTCATGTAGCCTGCCCCCTCAACAGCCTCAAGTGTCTACTTAAATGAGACTCATTTTTTTTTTAAGCATAAGACTAAAGAGAGTTTAAGAGAAGTTTTTTGGGCAGGCAGGGCTCTCAAGCCAAATAACTCTACCTATACACACACACACACACTGCTTTTTTAGTTTATAAAATATTTTATGGAAATTGTCTTATTCAAATTGTCTAAATCATGTTCCTGAACCTATATTCCATAAACAATGCCAAGATACTCAAGTGTTAAAGCTGAGTAATTAAAAAAAAAAAAACCCAAAATGGGTAACTGTTGTCTTTTCCCTAATTTGAGGTGAGGAGAAATTGCCAACAGGTGAAAAAGAAATCCATTTACATTACCAATACAGAAAACAAACATACGTCCATCTTGAGAGATGCAGAAAAATCTTTGGACAAAATTCAACAACGATTCATGATAAAAATCTCTCAGCAAAGTAAGAAATTGAAGGTTTCCTCAACCTGCTAAGGAACATCTATAAAAAATCTATAGCTATCATTATACTTAAATGTGAAAGACTGACCACTTGACCCCTAAAATTGTAAACAAGATAAGGATATCTGCCCTTACCAATTCTACTCGCCATTTTAGGATATCCTAGCTCATTCAGCAAAGCAAGAAAATAAAAGAAAGGCATATAGATTAGAAAGAATAAGATAAAACCATTTGTAGATGACATTTATGTATGTTGATAATCCTAAGGTACCTACCAAAAATCGACTGGAATTAATAAATGAATTTAGTAAGATCACAGGTCAATTTTTAAAACCACATTGCTATATATAGCAACAAAATTCAAAAATTAAAATATACCATTTACAATAGACTCAAAAACACAAAATAGGAATAAATTTTTATAAATATTTACAAAATGTCAATGCTAAAAGCTACAAAACACTGCCAAAAAAACTAAAGACCTTAATAAAGATATGCCATGTTCATGGATAGGAAGATTAATATTATTAACATGGCAATTCTCCCCAGACTAGTTTATTCAATATAGCTCTGATCAAAATCCAACTAGGCCTTTTTCTTTTATATGTATATTTTTTTCTTCTTTCTTCTAGAAATCTTATGGCACTTTTTCTTTTTAAAGATACTGACAAGCTGATGCTAAAATGTATATGAAAATACAAAGGTCAGAATAGCCAAAAACAAAAAACACAGTTGGAGGACTTACACTACCTGATTTCAAGACTTAGAAATTACAGAACTCAAGACAATGAGCTTAAGAACAAACAGGTCGACAGAAGAGAGTTCAAACCACTCCACTTGATTTATAAGAAAGTACCAATGCAGTTCAATGGAGGAAAGGAAAGTCTTTTCAACACATTGTGCTGGACTAACTGGATAATTGCACGAAAGAAAAAAAGGACTTTAACCCCACTCCACACCATTAACACAAATTAACTCAGGAGCGATCACAGGCCTAACTACAAAAGGTAAGACTCTACAAGGAAAACAAAGGAGGGTATGTTTGTAATCTTGGAGTAAAGAATTCTCAAGCAAAACACAAAAAGTGCAAATAGAAAAGAAAAAAAATTGATAAAGTGAACTCATTAAAATTATTCTGTTCATCATAAGAAAAAGGTAATAACTGGGAGAAAATGCTTATAACACATATATCTAACAAAAGACTTGTGCCCAGACTACCAGACTACATATATAAAGGGTGCCTACAAATGAATAGCAAAAAGACAAACTACTCAAACAAAAATGGGCAAAATACTTGACACTTCAAACAGAATATGTACAAATGGTCAATAGCACACAAAAAGGTACTCAACATAATTAGTTATCGGGATACAGCTAATTAAAATGACAATGACATATAATTTCACATGCATCAGAATGACTAAAATCAGAAAGACCAACAATACCAAATATTGGAAAGATGTACAGCAACTAGAACTCTCATACACGGCTGTTTGAGGTATAAAATCGTCTGTCCCCTTGGAAAATAGTGTGGCATTTCCACATACATTTATCCTATGATCCAGTACTTCTACTACTAGATATTTACCTAGGAGTAGTTAAAACATGTTGGCCAGGCGTGGTGGCTCACTGCTGTAGTCCTAGCACTTTGGGAGGCCAAGGCAGGCAGATCACTTGAGATCAGGAATTCGAGATCAGCCTGATCGACATGATGAAACCACATCTCTACCAAAAAGACAAAAATTAGCCAGGCATGGTGGCGTGCACCTGTAATCCCAGCTACCTGGGGGGCTGAGGCAGGGGGAATCACTTGAACCTGGGAGGCGGAGGTTGCAGTGAGCTGAGAATGCGCCGGTGCACTCCAGCCTGGGTGACAGAGACTCTGTCTCAAAAACAACAACAACGACAACAAAAACATGTCCACAAGAACTCTTGGATAAGGTTAGGCAAGTGTTTATTAGACATGAGATTAAAAACACAAACCATAAAAGAAATCACAACTTAGGCTTCACCAAAATTTAAAACTTCTTTTTGTCTTTAAAAGGCACCATTAGGGAAAAAGTCATGGGTTTGGGGAAAATATTTTCAAACTATGTATTTCTTTTTTTATTTTTTGAGATAGAGTTTAACTCTGTAGCCCAAGCTGGAGTACAGTGGTACAATCCTGGCTCACTGCAACCTCCGCCTCCCGGGTTCAAGCAATTCTCCTGCCTTAGCCTCCCGAGTAGCTGGGATTACAGGCATGCACCATCACGCCCAGCTAATTTTTAGTAGAGACGGGGTTTCACCATGTTGGGCAGGCTGATCTCAAACTCTGATCTCAGGTGATCCACCCACCTCGGCCTCCCCAAATGCTGGGATTACAGGCATGAGCCACCGCACCCAGCCCCAAACCATATATTTGATAAAGAATCTGCATCCAGAAATATATCTTAAAATTCTTAAACCTCAATAAGAGGATGGTGAGAAATAACCCAATTTACAAATGGGGCAAAAAATGTAATTAGACATTTCATCGAAGATGCTATATATCTATATCTATATGGATATAGATAAAATATCCAATACAAAAGAAGATATATAAGTAACTAATAATCACATGAAAAGGAACTCAACATCATTAGTCATTAGGGAAATGCAAATTAAAACTTCAATGAGACACCATTACATACCCTTTGGAATATCTTGAGTAACAACGACTAACAGTTTCAAATGTTGGCAAGAATGTAGAGAACCCTCATACACTGTTAGTGGGACTCTAACATTGTACAGCCGCTTTTGGAAAATGGTTTGGCAGTTTCTTAAAAAGTTAAACATAAACTTACCATATGACTCTGCAATTATACTACAAATCTACTCAAGAGAAATAAAAATAAGGTCCATAGTAACACAAGCAACATTACCTTGTTCATAGTAACATTATTCGTTAACAGCCAAGACCTGGGAACAATTCAAATGTTCATCAAGTGGTGAATGGATAAATAATATGTGGTACATTTATAAAACTGTATGCTATACGGCAACACGAGTGAACAAGCCACAGACACATGCTGCAGCGTGGATGAACCTCAAAAATGCTGTGCTAAGTGAGAGATGCCTGACACAAAAAACTACATATCCCAAGATTCCTTTTATTTGAAATTTCCCAGGCAAGGCAAGAGACAGAAAGAAGTTCAACAGGTATCTGGGGCTAGTGGTGGGGAAATGATCAGATACTGGCAGAGAGAAATTTAGGGGTGACAGAAAGTCTAAAACTGGATTGTGGTGATGGCTCTACAAATCTATAAATTACTAAAAATCATAGAATTGTACACAATGAGTAGGTTTTATGGCATATAAATTATATCTCAATAAAACTGTTTTTTAAAAAGGCTTGTACAAGAATGTTCATAGCAGCTTTTTTTTTTTTTTTTTTTACTTTTTTTTTTTTTTTGAGACAGGGTCTCACTCTGTCGCCCAGGCTAAAGTGCAATGGCGGGATCTTGGCTTCCTGCAACATCTGCCTCCTCGGTTCACATGATTCTCATGCCTCAGCCTCCCAGGCAGCTGGAATTACAGGTACCTGCCACAATATCTGGCTAATAACAATTTTTTTAAGAGAGTCATGCTTGTTGCCCAGGCTGGTCTTGAAATCTGGGGCTCAAGTGATCCTCCCACCTTGATTTCCCAATAGCTGCATGCTATTACAGGCATGAGCCGCCAGCCAGCTATGGCAGATTTATTCACAATAGCCCAAAACTGGAAACAACACAAATGATCCCACATGATCATCAAAGGAGAGTAGCTAAACTATGGCATATTCAAAGATGTAATACTATTTACCAATAAAGAATTATGGAATCACACCGTATAAATGTCAAAAGCATTATATTGAACAAAGCAGCCACTTCTATTCTTCTGCTGTATACCATATTCCATTTATATGAAGTTGAAGAACAGACAAAGCTCATTGATGGTGCTGGAAATCAGAACAGCAGGTGCCTCTGGACTGATTGCAAAGGGGCATGAGAGAACTGCCTGAAGCATGAAAATGCTGTCTTGACAGGAATGTTGTTGACATAGGTGCATACATTTATCAAAACTAAACACTTAAGATCTGTGCATTTTACTGTATGTACCTCAACAAATGTTTAAATTCTTAAAAATGCCCCCCAAAAGACATACTACTAGACAAATCAGCATCAATTAATCACACAAATTTTCAGGAGGTACAGGTTTGTGTTTCTGTTGTCCATGTCAAATAGTTAATATAAATGGGTGACGAGTGATTTGATACTCATTTTTAAGTGTTTTAATTATGTCATGATACAAACAATAATACATTTAATATATGTAAATAATGAAACAGAATCAAACTCCTTGTATATTAATTCACTTATTTACTCCAAAAAATTTTATGGAGGGTGAAAAATTTATTCCAGGCATCAAAGTTCCAATTGTGACTCAATCACATATACAACACTGATGTTTCAATTTTTAAAAATGTTATCATCCACTGGGTGTAGCAGCTCACGCCTGTAATCCCAGCATTTTAGGAGGCTGAGGCGGGTGGATCGCCTGAGGTCAGGAGTTCGAGACCAGCCTGGCCAACATGGTGAAACCCCATCTCTACTGAAAATACAAAAAATTAGAAAAGTATGGTGCTCATTTTTTGTACTTTTAGTAGAGACGGGGTTAGCAGGAGAATCCTTCTCCTGCCTTGGCCTCCCGAGTAGCTGGGATTACAGGCGCCCACCACCATACCTGGCTAATTTTTTGTATTTTTATAAAATTTTGGAGGTGGAGGTTGCAGTGAGCCAAGAATCCACCATTGCACTCCCAGCCTGGTCAACAAGAGTGAAATTCCGTCTCAAAAAAAAAAAAAAAAAGTGATATTCTGAGTGTACCTTTCAGAATAAAGTTTACTTAATATCAGGTTCCTAGGCTGCTGGCGAGAGGAAATAAGTATTAGAGAACCTAACAGTTTCAGAATTGTGAAGCAAAAACAAGTTTGGTAGCAATCAGATCCGGCCGGTTCCAGCCTTACCAAGTGGTCACTTCAGGCCTCCACAATCCGCTCTGGCTCCTGAGCCACAGGAAGGTGGGTGCCGGGAGGAAAGGCTAAACGGTGTGGACACACCCTGAGGAAAGCTGCTGCCTGGTCAGTGACATCTACTGTGACTCAAGACTCAGGCCAGGAGGAAAGGAGCGCCGCCACCACAGGCAGCTTGCCCATCCTTCCATCACTTCTTTCCATTGCCCCAGGTCCCCTTAGAGTGCCCCTCAGAGCTGGCTCTTCACCAGGCCTGGAGGTGTGATGTGAATGAGGCATGACCCTGCTCCTTGGAGTGTGTCTACAGCCCACACTACCCAGTGTCTGGGCGGGTACAATGTCAAGGCACTTCCTATACTCCTGTGGCATTTTAAGGAGGGTTTAAAACGTTCCTGCCTTTTGACCCAGTGTCTGCACTCTGGTACTTTATCATAAGGAAATAAGCTGGGTTGAAGGAAATAATTACTGCGTAAGCAGCTTGCTTCGGCATACTTATAATAGCGCACAGAACACCCTCCCCCATCCCCAGAAGAATCAAAACAACTTAATGTCTAACAATAGGGAATGAGTTGAATGAATTATGCTACAGTCATAGATGGACTACCACCTGCAGCCGTGAAAGATCAGCTTGAGAGAAAAACTAAGTAACAAAAAAATGCTGACGATATTCTGTTAAAGGACAGGAGCAAGATAAAGCTGTGTGTAGCAGGGCTTCTCACAGGAGGGTGAGATGGGATCCTGCCGACCCCTGAATCGGTGTTCCTGAGGGGGAGCCTGCTCTTGTCCTCAGTCTTACATTAAGGGAGACAGGGGTTGCAAACCAGTGGTAGACACAGTGGTACATCCCAGTATCGGGGGAAATAGGAAAAATGTATGTATAGTCACAGATCAGAGGTAAGTAATGCCAGCCTACCGTGACTGGTAAGGTGGTGGCCTTCGGGGGCTAATACTTCTGAAACTTGAATATGGATGTTGTTAAAAGACAGATTCCGATTGAATATGTCTGGGGCGAGCCTGGGATTCTGCATTTCTAACGAGCTCCCAGGCGATGCCATGCTGCTAGCCCACAGCCCACCCATGGAGCAAGCCTGAAGAAGAAAGAACCTGGCGGCACGAACAGCGACTGTCTCTGGTTGGTGAGAATATAGATACATGTTTACTTTTTACACTGTCCTATATCCTCCACAATACAGATTTGTTGCTTTTATGATAAGAAGGAAAAATTTCCAATGTTTAAAACCTCTGATTCAGTCATTGTTCTTACAGGAATCCATCTCAAATCATGTGAAATGGGATCAAAGGTTTATGTGCATTCAACTTG